>CM053171.1:51671582-51710007 GCA_012977825.3 Pteromalus puparum | reverse complement strand
GAGAGAGAGAGAGAGAGAGAGAGAGAGAGAGAGAGAGAGAGAGAGAGAGAGAGAGAGAGAGAGAGAGAGAGAAAGCCGCGTCGGACGAGTAATAGAGACGATATAAAGCGCGCAAAGTAAATATAGACGTCGAGAGGGGAGAATCACGCCGGGACAATCGTCGAACGAAAGTTTTGTAGGAAAAAGGAAGGGGGAAAAGCTATATAGGGAGACGCCGAGTGGAACAATAGGAAGACGACTCTCGTATTATCGGAGAAAATTGACAATTAATTAATCGCCGATCGAGTTTGCTTTTCTACGAGTCTCTCGTATATATACACGCGCGGAAAGAAATAATAGCGTTGTTGAAGTCGAAGCGGGAATATTTGAAGAAAAAGAGTCGAGCATGTGTAGGCTGCGCAGGACAGACTTATAAACAATACGTAGAAGAATACACAGATACCGAAAACAACCAACAACTATAAAATTCACGAGTGTATACAAAAAAAGAAAATATACACCGTTTCGAAGTTCCCGTCGGCACGATTGTTTTATCGATATACACTTACATATGATACAATGATTATTATGTACGCGTCGCGCTAATAACTTCTGTGCTTGCGGCGAACGAGATTAAAGCTTTTCGCTTTCTTCGACGAGCAAGTGATTTACCATAGTGCGTATAACGAGCAGTATAGATGTGCGCGAGAATAAAGAGCTAAATAAAAAAAATAAAAATTACTAAAAGCGAGTGAGTGGACGAGAGATATTATTATAACTATAAATACAAACAGATAAATAATTAATTATAATTGGATATATAAATAAACTTTAAGGAGATTTATTCGTTCTCGATGTAAAGATGTACGGATGCGTGTGTGCGAGTGCGGCATGACTATAAAAATACGGGATATATATAAGAAGACGATAAATGCGGAGAGTAGGAATTTCAAGTGCGAGCTATACTAATGATACGAAATTGTGATTTGCAACCGCAAGTGTGTGAAAGCGTATGATGATGATGAGGATGATGATGATGATGATGATGCGAAAAAAACTACGATATGGCGCGAATGTATTTCAAAGAAATAAAATAAAAATATTGCGACGCATAATGTGCGCGCATTATAAATATTATATAATAGGTGGTAGGATTATTACCTTACGTACAATTGGGTATGTGCATATACACCTCTAAGATTCAATGTACGTATGCGTATACAAGATGAATTCAGCGTAATACGTTAAATGTTGTTAGGTTATACGTATAAATACTATAATAAATGTTACAAGAACGTTGTATGTATAATTATAGCGAATATGAAAAGAAAATAAGAAACAAACCTGTACGTAAAAGATATTTCTGTAGTTACAATAAAATAAACTAAACAATCAAACTTGTATTCGTCACGTTATTTAAAATTTTATATAATTATTTATTCGGGAACTCTTTTTGCAATCATGACAGAGTCGGTCGAGACAGTTCGTCTTTCATATTGAATAAAATTCTCTATCAGATTATACAATTGTATACATTTCAAAGAAGATATCGGTATAGATAACACATTGATTGTTATTATAACATAAGAATGTACATAATCCCATATCCCCAACATATTCACCCCGGTAGTATTAAAATGTATTTTATTGCACCCCGTATAATAGCTCGCTATTTCAGACATGCTTAATTGAAAAATCTCCTCCGAGTGAAAACAATTATACTCCTTCCGAGCCACTGATCACTTCTTTTTATTCTCGCGAAACAAAGCTTTTACCGGAAGGCGCTGCGCCGTGGAAAAGCAACGAAATAAATAACGGCTCCGCAGATTTTACGTCTGCGGCGATCAGGTAAGCTACCCCGCAGCTATATTCGCGAATACATATATATATTTTTATGCGGCTTCAGAGCAAGAACTGAATGGAACGGAAGAAAGAAAAAGCCCTTCTGGTTTGCGCTATATACTCTTGAAATAACGGAGCAGAGGGTCGGTAATATTGTCCTTCGGTAATGGGCTGTTCTCCCCTCCATCCCCTCTCCTCTTTTTCCTTTCTCTCACTTTTGCGCTCTTCTTTTTCCTCTCTCTCTCTCTCTCTCTCTTGCTACACTTCGCCTTTTCTCTCAAGCTCACGCGCCCATGACTTTTTTGCCTTTTCACCCTTTTCGCACTCTCATAGCTGTTATTCTGAACTTTTTTCCCCTGTTTTCTATATCCTCATTTTTTCTCGTGCTATACAGTGTTTTCTTTTATTTTGAATCGTACCTGCGCGTATATTATTTGAAATACAATGGTTCCGTTAAAGCGCTGCATTTTACAAGTGTCAGGTTGTAAATATGTTTTTATTACACTCGTAAAATTGTTCAAGTTTTTTCTCCAATGTAAGTTTTCACATACATTGAAATTAACACTTATAAGAAATAGACAGTTCTATATTTTCTAAATTAAATTTCAATATATGAATATAACAAAATAGTTGACTGTGGACTTTACTTTATTCTAAATAAAAAGTCGCATTAAAATTTTCTAGAACATGTTGAAGATCTAGATTTTAATGTTTTATTTTTAGGAGTTATCAGTATTGAAGTACGCAATGTTTAAACTGCGTTTTAAGAGACCTGGCCAGCTGAATATACCTAACTTATCTTTATCGTATACGTGTCGTGCTCATATTTATCTAGTGAAGACAAAAAATTACTATGCTGCAATAATGAAGTTGATGACGAGTGTTTGTCTACTTTCTACACCAACTTTCGAGTATAAAAGTCCGAATACAAAATGCAGAAGACAGTTATGCGCTAAACGTTTTCAATAACAACGTTTTTTCTGGGTTCTTTAAATCTAATACATCAAAACTCAAAATGAAATTTCTCATTTTCTTTATTCTTATGATTACTTATTTTGCTTTATCCACTGAGGGTATGTAATCACTAATATAAGACTTAATTCCGTATTTTATATTTATTGTACTCAAAATTATATTTACGTCTTTTACTGTATCTATACATAGGCCGTTCGTGCGAGTCCTGGTGTTGGGGTGAGTTATAAAATACTTTATTTTACTACTGCAAAACAGAAGAAAATCAAATGTTGTTAGTATGAAGTAATTGCAAATTTCTTATGCATAAATGATTTTATTTTATAGACCGTATTGGAGCAGTAAAGCAGATATGTATTAAAAACTGCAAAGATCGAGGATTAGATCAAGAATGTGAGTCACTATTTCTATTATTCCGACTAAAAAAAATTGTTGCATAGCTTGCTAAAAGTAAAAGTTACTCCTTCCACGCACGAATTAAGTCTAGAAGAATAAGTTAAGAAAATATATTAGGATCAACATACACATTATTTACACCTCCGACGTATTATTTTCAGAAATACTTCCGTACTGACCAGAGAGACAAGCATGTGTAAAACAGCATTCATAACAAATTATAATCTATGTGTAAATAAATTTGAAGATTGAATTAAAGACTGTATATATTTTTCCTTTCCACCCAGTATTTTTCATGCAAAATCCTATTGCTCAAAAAGTACGCGTTTAATCGTCAAAATAAAAAAATACTGCGCAGTTTTCCGTTTAAAAGTCAGCTTAGTTATACACACGCTTTTGGAAAAATGGTGTTCTCATCCCGATACATAAGCCAGCTTTCTTATCTGGAACCCGCAAAAAAAACGTACAAGATATTTTGCGAAAATACAAGCTTTATTAGAGTACGATTTCGAAAAAATCTCGGGTTCTGCAGACTCGGCCTTGTATTAATGTTCTTCCATCCTGCAAACGCCTTTCGCACGCATCAGAGGCCTGCAAATAAAACGTACAAGCAATTGCGCAAACAATAATACTATTCGAATCCGACGAATTTGCCAATACAAGCCTTAGATAATATTGCCGAAAGATCGGGTGTTGTATAGCCACAGTTCGAAATCTTAATCAAAACGAGTTTTTTTTAGCGACTCGCGGTTGCAAAACAACTTATCAAAGCCGAATCACACGCATACCAACAAAGCTATTTTTCAAATAATCATAAAACTTTGTTCAAGCAATCATTCAGAGCTATGTGCGCGGCCTGATATATTTTATTGATTTAGTATCACTCTAAATAACCTCCCTCTTCCATCTGTCTGTATATCGAACGCGCTATATAGATATATTGCTTGCTCTCCATCGCCCGTCAACATAACCCCCACCGAATCGGCGATTTAATTGATTATTTTCTCGAAAACCGTGGGCTTTCAAGACTTGTGCCCATTGGGACTTTTGATCGGGGGATCATAAACTACAACATATCCAAATTTCAGACCATCCAAATTTTCCATTCCAAAGTCACGCATGCTCTATACAACCGCATCCTCAAACACTCAGACAGTATAGTAACAAATGTACAAACATTTCCGTTGCAACGCGTTCGCGAAAATGACGCAGCAAACAAAATCCTCGAGGATGTCAACAGGCCATTATTCCCCGACAAGCATGTGAACATGCACACAACACCAGACACCAGCAGCACCAGAGCGCGAAAGTTGGAAAGAGCACGCGCGCGCATCCATAGTAGCAGAGGCACATGCCAACGGACTGTTAACAGTGTTATCGGAAGATTCTGCATAATCAGAGCGGAAGGAGTGCAGCAGCTATTTACCCATCCCGCGGATCTATGCATGCCCGCATACCGGTTACCGCACGCGCGTGTGTATATATATATATATATATATATATATATACACACACACACACACACACACAGCCCATACTGCCACGAGAAATACCTGCATAGCGCGCTTTTGGTGAAGGGGGGAAGGGGAGGAGATGGGTTAAAGTATATTGATATTGATAATTAAGTATAGCAGCTTTGCGTTGCGCAAACCTGCACTTTGCCTCGTTTGAGGGGAGAGAAAAAGAGGACATCAAAGATCCTTTGTTGCCGCCTTTGTCGTTTGACGAGCTCTGGAAAATTTCCAGGAGAAAGGAGCTAGGCGCTTGGGTGTACGTATAGTCGTAGAGGAAATGTTATTAAAAATTAACTCACGCTTGTTTGCGCAATTTTGACGTTGTAATAGCCTGCGTTCAACATTGACGTTGCGGGGAGTAACCCGTCAAAGATTTTCCGTTAAGCTATTAAGCTAAAATCATTTATCAAAAACTTTAATTCATTTATTCTAATTACTGAAACTATTTAAAAGTGCAAATCACTCGCAGTGACGTTTTCCTTTCTTTATAATAGCTGCAAAAGGAAATGCACCCCGCAGAGAAATAAACGCGGGAAAGCTACTTTATTTTCAGGATATAAAAACGCAGAAAGGGTATTATTTCAGAAGAAAAATTAACTCCTTTTGTGCTCTGGAATTTCCCCCTTGTCTGCGAGAACACAAGCTTCGGAGTCGGTTATGGATTGTACTTCTAAATGGTATACATGTACGCACGCAGTGGAATTAGCCGAGTACGACAAGACATGTGCAACGTGTGTGTACTTATTTAGCACGATTTAATTATAATCAACCGGCTTGGATAAAGCGCGCGTATTCGTTCGCGAGAGGGAGTGTCTTTCAAAATTAAAATGAAATCTAATTATTGATGATGGTCTGCTCTGTATTATTCTTTCTATTTGTAATGGTAACGAGATCAGAAATGAGCTCAAAGCTCCTCAATTCTCCACGGACAGAGGAGCAAATTACACACAAACTATTCTCGATCCCTTTAGAGAGCGATTCCAGTCGTGGAGTCCCATCTGCAAAGTTTGAATAGTGCAGCACCACACCACCGAAGCAACAAAACGAAAAGACCTCAAGAGAAAAGGGCAGCTTGTATTATAGACTCGGGCGAGAGGGTCCGCGTGTCAACGCTCTAAAAAGTGAATAGACTGTGTCCGCCGGTGGAAAATCGAGTAAATCACCGGCGAATAGCGAAGGCGACGAGACACGCCAGCAGTAGCCGTCTCTGGCGAGAAAACAGGAAAAATAAAAAGACAGCAGCGAAGGGTAGAAGAGTGACTTCTACTCGAGAGCAGAGGCCAGAGGAGGAAGAGAGAGAGAGAGAGAGAGAGAGAGAGAGAGAGAGAGAGAGAGCATTAGCCGATGCCACACCGGGAGACGCTCGCGAGAGTGCTCGAATAACGAATGAACCAATGCAGCTGAGATAGAGATATAGAGATATAGAGATAGCAGAAGAGGCTCTTGCGAGCACAGCGAGTCGAGGGATCGATGTCGGGATAAGTCGAGATTGCGAGAGTGTGTATAGCGCTGTGTGCGCGTGAGGCTGCGCAAATGCGAAGAGGAGAGGCTACAGCAGCCAATATCCAATTCACTCCACCTCTTGCCTTTGCCTCCTGGCTTTTGAAAATTTTAGCGCGAAAGCACCAGCATACTCTTTTCATCTTCCAAAATTCCGCGTATATACACGCGCTTTAGCTCGTTTGCGTATATACAGTCACGTGTGTGTCGCTTTTTCGCTCTATCTCGCGGGGAGCGGATATGCGCGCAGGATGGAAAACGAGGTCGCGCGCGTTCCAATTATTCGGCCGCGTTAATCAAGCATCGACCGTGTCTCGCTTTATTTATACATGTGCGAATCTGCGCAGGTTCATAAAGTGTAAATTTCACTTTCGAATATTGCCAGCCCGTTTTCGCTCTGTTGCAGATTTATTTGATCGAAGCGTTTTTTATGGCGTAATGTTTGCTATCATTTTTGTTTTAAAGCTTGCTTCCGAAAAAAAATTACACCGCGGATGGCTAGTTCTACGAATTTACATATTGAATCTGTCGTATGATGAATTTCTCTATTCCCCTCTTGTTTCAATACTCTCGACACTAATGACTTCATCCAATAATAGGTGTGACGACGGTGTATTATCAATCAATCAAAAGCTCTCTCGAATCACGCGACTAAAAATAATAGGCTTTTAGTGCAAGCAAGCGTGCTCCAATTACTGGGCAGCTTCGATCTCTACTATACTGTTTCCGCATATACGTATCTTTATTTATACACTATGTAGATATAAATATAAAAATGCAATACGCGTGTGGTCAGCGAATCGGTCTAGAATAACAGATGCGTCTCCAGGCGACCTATAAATATAAGATTTTTACGAGGTCTCTATTATATCGTCGTATGGACTATAATATGTTCTCCCCACAAGAGGGGAAGCGGTTAGCTTGATTATCGGGGCCATCGCGAATATCTTTCCGAATAGTATTTCAATCGATCTCCCAAGACTAATCGCACAGCCACACTTCTTTCTCGCCCCTCCTTCCAGACACTTCTTGTCGTTAGTAGCCACGAATCGTTCGTTTTTATGGCTCGGCCCTTTGAAGAACAGCCGAATAGGGTTTTATGGCGATGGTCTTCCTAGAGAATGCGTGTGGTATTTTACGCCTTGAAAGAAGAACTTTGTTGAGTTTAATGTACTTGAAAAGTACGCCTGTGAGAATGGTCCAGTTTGAAAAATGAGTATGTTGATGAGCAAGTAAATAATAGAGATCTACGAAAATGATATAGACTAAT
The DNA here is from genome assembly GCA_012977825.3 of Pteromalus puparum. NCBI lineage: Eukaryota > Metazoa > Arthropoda > Insecta > Hymenoptera > Pteromalidae > Pteromalus > Pteromalus puparum. The sequence continues at coordinate 51,702,534 of CM053171.1, read as the reverse complement.
ACTTTACTTCAACTATGAATACAATTAGCAATAAGATATTAATTCCTTTTGAGCACTCGCAAATCGTTTTTAGTTAAAGGGACAAATCCCAGTTAAATGCTTACACATATATTTGCCAAGTCATTACATTATCAATGGAAAGGTTAAGACATTAAACTGGGCTAGGTACACACAATGTGACCGAGCCACCGCGACTACTTGTGGAATCGATAGCAGGGCCACGTGCAGAGCCCCAACGCCGCAAAGAAAATGAATCGAATGTCACTTTTATCGATTTATTATAGAGCCACAGCGATAGAGGGCTCCAGTAAAGAATTTTAATCAAGCTTTATGGAAAAAAATTACCGTGATGACCGTTACTCTGGTGACAGCCATTTTCGCGTTCTTGATTTCTATTTCTGTATTATATCCCGTACAGCAATTCGTTTTTCTTTCTCTTTTCCCTCGAATCTTTTTATACCTCTTTCTCTTCTCAGTTATGAGAAAGACTTTGAATTGGAAAGCGAGGCTCGACATTCGTTAGGATATGCAAATGACTCGTGTGAATCGGATCGCTCCATAAATATGCAAATTACGGAAGCACGCGCTCGCAAAGAAGACAGACAGATCCCAAAAGCTCAGCACGCCACGAACGTCAAAACGAAAAAAAAAGTTATTATAAAAAATAAAGTACAGAATAAAGAAAGAGCACGAATAACATGGATGTTCTTGCAATTGTATTTCTTATATCTTATATCTTATATCTTGTGGTATTACTTTATTGAGATATTTGTATATATGCTGATAAAATAAGTGCAAATATTTTGTAAAGTTAAAACCTAAAATATAATGCAATATCGTGCGCGTCTTGCCGGATCTGACCGTTTCTACTGCATACTTTTGAGTTTTGGATAAAAGGCGAGTAATATAAACAAAAGGCAGATTCTAGTGCACTTACTAGAATATCTATAGTTAACGTATATACTAATAATAATTTTTAAATAAATAATAATAAATAAAATAAAAGTTGTATGGACAATAAAAAAAAATAAATAAAAAAGAATAACTCACATAAATAGTGAAGTGAAATCGTTAATGTGTAACTTTAGAATTATTCAGTTATAATGCTTTGTGATAATCAAATTCTTGAGTGTTGATGAAAACACTTATAGCTGCAAAGAATTCATATAATATTAGTTATAGTGGTAGGGCACACATACGTAAATCGAAATTCAAGAGAATTTTCAATTAACATATAATAAAATCAATCAAAAAGAAAATCGTTAAAAATTTCACAAAACTATAACTTGTACTCAAATTTATTAATTTAGTTAATTGTAAAAGTAATAAAAACGTACTAGATATTAAGTACTTTATTATCTCATTCTTCAAAAATTTGTATGATCGGTATGATGTGGCAAAGAAAGTGCAAAGCTCCATTGCCGCAAGCAGTCAAGTCTAGCTTAATGAGCAGGGCCTTTCTCCACCTCTGTTTAGAAGTACTGCTTGAACTATATATCCTTTTACTAGGAGACATCTCCGGCGTTGTCATTTTTCAGACACACACCTTGTTGGTTAAGCCAACACTCTCTACCCCCGAAAGGGCATCGGGTCCGTCTCCCAGTGTAGGCTATAGTAAGCAAAGGCTTCCACCACCCTGTGTGTAAGTATGGGAGACATCTCCGGCGTTGTCATTTTTCAGACACACACCTTGTTGGTTAAGCCAACACTCTCCACCCTTGAAAGGGCGTCGGGTCCATCTCCCACTATAGCCTCTCTGGAAAAGGCCCCATATTTCAGGATTGTCCAAGTTATTTGTTGATTCACAGGTATTGTGAGCTGGAAATTTCATAAATATATTAGTGTTACAAGAAGAAGAAAAAAGAAATCAGAAGCAAAATATTAAAACGTTTAACTTAAGTACATTACCAATAGTAACACAAGGTTGAACAAACACCATGATATGACAATCGGTACTATGTATGAAATAGTGCACATTTTCAAAATGCAGTTCAATTTTGAAAATCCAAGAACTGGAAACATCACACATATTTTAGTAAAACAGTATATTAGACTAAATTTTTAATAGAATATAAACAACTAGTCAGCAGAGCAACGAGAATATTAAAACAAGTAATTTTAATTTTAAAAGAGATTAATGGGCATATCTATTAAAGCATTTTTTTGAAGTAATACTATTTGTTAAAGTGAAATTTAAAATAATGAACGACTCAATAAAATTGTATGGCAATTTATAGAAATTGATAAGCTATATTTCTTACTCTCGTTGTTTTAGACCTCTTAATAGTTTATATCATTTTCATATTATTCGTTTATATCAATCATAGCATGACAGAAGATTTATTATTAAGCAATATTTGCAAATTTCAAGCATACTCATAGCAATATTTCTTGTGGACTTTACCACGCTCAAAATTTTGTAAAAGTAAAATAGAGCTTTTTCACTCTTGGTTTTTTTACCCGCCCGCCAATAAACCAATTGCTATTATGCGAAAATTATAATTAAAGAGATAAAATTATTTAAATTATATCAATTAGTTACTTATAAATTGTGTCGCTCCCCCCTTTCGCTGCAACTGCACCAGGAGTCGCTCTCATCTCCCGCAGCCCGCAGGTGTAGCACTTGAGCGGCCGATGGCCGCCATCTTGGAATTTGCGACATGTAGATTGGTGGCGGTTGTAAAAATAACGGTCATCTGATGCACCGATGCACACTGCACCAAATGTTGCTCTCGTCTCCCATTTTTTGCCTAGTTTGATAAAATTTCGTTACTTACGATACTGAACAAAAAAGACGCGACGTATAGCGACGAGTTGCCGCGGCTCCGACGAACATCGGAGGGACAACACGCGAATGCGTCTAGGCGTCGTTGCTCGACCTCGCGATATCCGCAACGGAAACGAGTAAACTGATTCGAAATTCCAACGGTTACTTACGATCTCTTGAAAAAAACTGCTGTCGCGGTGGCTGTTTCCGCTCGCGACTGACGAGACTAGCTCACTTTCGAACTCTGGGCAGTGCAAAGTGTAACGTTTGGCCGCCTAACCGACTCGACGTTCGACTGATCTCGAACTACTTATGACGGTTGCATTTTTGAGAAAAACTGGGAGAGGGGGCGGAAATACTCGTCAGACTTCCTCGCGCTAAATATTTGCCGAACTAATGCACTTTATGCAGCGTATGTGCTCTTTCCCCCAACTGATTCGAGAAAAAACCCGTTACGATTTTCAAGACACAAAATGGCGGCCGCGGTGGCGGTTGGAATTTTGACGCGCGAAGGATGACGTTCTGGCGTAATTCAACATTCAGGATTTTCTGAATCCTGCAGCACACTGCTCGATTGCTCTCGTCGAGGTTCGCGAAATACCTATATATCTCGAGATTATTATTCAATTATTTTTCGAAAAAATGCAGAGCTAGGCGATGACGCGAGATTTTGACGGATGGCGCCACAAAATGCGACGCAGTATATATCTATAGATAGCCCACTCTCAAACTCATAAAAACTTAGGTATCAATAATTGCTTGTAGCAATTCTCAGAGGAAGTCGTGTCGTTAGATTCAGCGGCGACTCAAACGTTCGAGAAAATACCATGGCGGTTATGCATGAACGCCGCTTGTCTCCGAACATTCGCGATTTCGTTAGACAATTCATTGTTTCAATTACCTGCAAGTACAGGGAGAACGTCGGTGCTTCTCGTGGACTCGGTCCCGCACTGAAGCCGCTGACGCGCTCCGCTCTGCACTCTGCACTGAAGCGCTGCCCGGCGAGCTCTGGCTCTGACGCTGCGACCCGTCCCTCCCCCCGAACCTTCGAGAATGACCGTTGAGATTTTCCGCGGGGCAAAAAAAGGCCGAGTGGTGGCGTTGCTAGCGGCGGACGGGGCCGCGACTGCGAATTCGAGAATTTTACAGTGCTCACGACGTCACGACCCGACCTTTGAGGCTGATGTGTGGCGATCCTCGTTGCTAATTTAATTTGTTGGTTGCTATCTATAATTACGTATTGATATGACTTTTTTAACTTCTTAAAAAACGTATCGACAAGTGGTGAGTGGTGACGTTACCGACGCCGCCAATCGCGCGCTCGCGGACCGCGGTGTGGTGTGATTTTATCTGTGTGTCGCCGGAGGGTATTATTCTTTTCGTGTATATATATGTATAAAGTACTGCAATTTTTCAACGCAACGAACAAAGTGATTCGGCATCGACGCTGTCGACGCGTATTTTCTTGTGTGTGCATAAACTTACTTGAATTATTTAACTCGAGACTTTTTCCGGGACAAACAGTGCTTCGAGCAGTGCTTGGATCAAGAAACCTCGAGCAGCTTGTTGGACAGATACGAGAGGATTAACTGCTGTAAAAATACAACATACAAGGTAGGTTATACGTTGCTACTGGCTGTACATCGAGAAGCTTTACAGGTATGTCCATTTTTCAAGATTAAGTGTGTGTAGAATATTGTATCTATCTGAATATAGAATCAGGTTACGCGGAGCTCATAATATTATACCCGGGTATCCTACGCATACCTTTACCGAGGTCTTGTCCTCAAGTCACCGCCGCACTTTTTGTATATACTTGTATCCCGCCAACGGCCATACTACGCTGATCGCACCGGTTCTCGTCCGATCACCGAAGTTAAGCAGCGTTAGGCGCGGTTAGTACTTGGATGGGTGACCGCTTGGGAACCCCGCGTGCCGTTGGTACCTCAAATTTTTTGGCACTTTTTTAATACTTTGATTTTAACTTATAATAATATATCAAATTTTGATAATACTAGGAAATCTAAGTGCGCTTCGCGCACCTCTTATTATACCATCAATTATATCTTTCCAGAATTAAAAATTAAAGAATTTTAAATTTTGCCGCCTGCTGAGCATTAACAGTTCAAAGCGTTTGTTGATGGTTATGTAATAATATTCGCATTTCTAATTCGCGTTCCTTAAATCTTATACCAGGCAATTGGACATCGATTAAATGCTTCACATCACTTTTTTAAGAGAGGATTGAGCCTGATAAGCAAGTATCACTTCTAATAGTTGGAGCATGTAAAAAATCAATTTACTTTGCTAATTAAGCAAATCAAATATGTTAACATATTTTGAAAATATATAGATTGTAGACGAGTTTTTCCTTTTGCTCGGACACATCATCAGAATCACCGCGGTAAACGGGACCGCCACTACCAGCATCTCCACGACAACTTCTTCAATCGCTCCGATATAATATAATAACATTCCGGTCGCGTCAATAAATTCGATCTGCCGATTTTAATGGTTACACGCGCTCAAGATTCAGGAATCGCTCGTAAATTGTCGTATATGTTTACGTTGCCGCTCTCGTGTCGTGAGAATCAAGCAAAAAAATGTCTAACCGCCTTAATTGATACATACCTATTGCATAATTTTGCCATTCGTATTCTCTTTCTTTCTATTTTAGCGTCTCTCTTCGACTGTACCCTGATTTGAGATATACCTATTACTTTCTCGCGTTCATTAAAAATGTAAACATTAGTAATGAGGCTGAGAATTAGATGATAAATAAAAAGTGTGTTTCTATAAATCGCGCGATATTTTTATTTTCTTATTTTTGTGCAATACACCCTTTTTGCAAAATAAATCGAAATAAAATTCAACCAGAATATACTGTTTATAACAAAACTTTGAACTCAAATTTCAAATTTACCGCTGTATATACGCTTCGCGAATACTGAATGAAAATAATAAATTCATCAAAAGTATCTGTTTACGCTGCAAAGCCAAGCTGTCTGCCAGTGATTCATTCAGCAATCCGAAACCTACGAGTTATTACCATTATCCTTAATTCCTAGAAGAAAAAAAAACATTAGAAAGGAAAAGGCGGAGTATATTGACCTTTTCTCCAAAACGATCAGGTCATAACTATCCTTATTAGCTGGCGTGTGTGGAGACACGTTAAATCGAGAATTTCCCTCCCCTCATCCAAAACCATCGCTTATTCACTCTAATCTCCCACGTCTTCCGGCGTATTGGACCACTACACGAAGGCGATTGACACCCGGCGTGTGTCGGCTCTGCAGCGGTGAGTGTGGAACTAGTCGCTTCTTCCGTCCCCTTCGGCGGCGGTCGGCCAGATGATTAATCGAAGAGCGTAAATATTCGCACAGCCAGGCTATCGCGTGAACATTATACGCCTAGCTCGACATGCGGATCTTAGTGGAGTAGGTCGATATGTTCGCGCCGAGCTGAGACTCTCATTTATTCAAATATCGACAAGTTCCCGTGAGAAAGAGAGAGAGAAAGAGAGAGAGAGAGAGAGAGAGAGACTCTCTTCCATTTTTTTTCGCGAATCTCGGTACTTGACGCCAGAATTGATATCGTCGTTTTTATAAGTTACGAAGCGTGTACTCCATTCATAAAATGTGTGTATGAATGTTGAAAGATTTCGCGATTATACACATTATACGCGTGAGAATTTATAGGTATGTGCACTGAAAAATGAAAGCCTCGATGTTATATTTTTGGGGGCCCACATGCAAAGTTTCCTTATTACACCAGTGCGTGAGATCTATATGCTATCGAAGATTCGGTAGCGATTTTGAGAAATCTCGCGCTTGTCATGAATATTTGATTTCTCGACATTTTAATCAACCGTTAATTACTCAATGTAATCTCAATTATATAGAGTTTAGTCCAATCTGTTTGAGTTCCAAGAATTTTTGAGTATATATGTTAACGATTACAAGTTATACCCATTAGGCAAATTTATTCGTGAAAAAGAGAAGCCGATTATCCACGAATAAGCCCGCGAAAAAGTCCATTTAAATATATTTCAATGTGCATCATTAGCGCCAATACGTATACCCAAAATGACGTTGCGAACCAGCCAAACTATGTATATATATACATGTGTGTGCCGATAAAGAAACTTTTTTCCCTTTATGCTATATACATGTATGTATGTGAGAAATGAAAAAAAAACCAGAAGTCCTCGACTACGGATACAACACACGGATCCGTGTGAATCCTGCGACAAGAAGTGTTACGCGATTTATTGGATAAGATCGATTGCTTGTGCGTGTGTATATAATATACAAGCAGTTACTTCCGCGATGATATTGGTTTAAAAATATATGAGCGTCGATTTGTTATCCGCGAAAGTAATGAATGAACGTAATTAATTATTTGAAAATCCAATGGATATTGTATCGTTACGATTCGAAGAATTCGCGCGCGAGTATAATTTTAAATTCGTGTGCAGGTTTAAAAAATGAATGCACAATTCACAATGTTTCCGATCTACTCGCGTTCATGCTTCCAAAATACAATGTGTATATGTGTGTACCACATAAACGCATTTCTCAATGAATATTTAAGGTATTAGAGCCCGAAGCGCACGAGGCTCTTAACGTTCGATTAATTAATCGTCTCGGCGTGTCGTGCGACGGCCTATTACTTCGCCTCGAAATATAATTGACAGCAATTTATTATAGGCCGAAGGTACGTCATTTAATTATGATCGCGTGCTGCGAAGCTTGGCCTATGTATACACATGATGGAGTCTCCTCCCGAATAATGTTGAAGGTCGCACCGAAAATTAATATCGAGTTCTAATTATGAACTGCCGTAAAATATAAATTCATGTTTTACTCTCGTGTTCAAAAATGAAACGCGTGTACTGTCACTCTCGCACTCATATCACACCCAAACGTCACATAGCCTGTATACATACATCCCACTCGGCGCATCAACATCATCCACAAAGTAGCTATCCGCAGGATCCCTCGTGATTTCTTCCGGTCTATCCAATTTCCTTCCGTAGTTTTTCTCTCCGTCTGTTAATCGAGCGCGCAAACGAAAAGCTCTCGGTTTTCCACGCGCAGTTTGTCTTCGCCCGCGAGCTTCAAACGACGCGCCGCGAGCTTACGTAATACACGTGCGACCGAATGACAATGATCGAGCGGGAGAGGCATATGGGCGTCGTCCAAACACGTCGAGAGTATAAGCGTGCACGACACTCTCCGAGTGAAATAGATAAATAGATATTGTATCGTGCGAGAAGAGGGAGACGAGGCAAACACACGTGTGTAAGCATTGTTTCGATGATTTTTTGGCTAATAGAAAGAAATGCTGGTATTGTATGTTTGATCGAAACGAAGTGATAGTAAATTATTTAGCGTCAAATAAAATGCCTTCGATTATATTATATTAAGTTAGGATAGAAGAAGAGGCACTGGTTTTTATTATGTCATTACCGAGAACACATAAGGATACATCAATTTTAATTAGTCCATACAAAGTACTTAATTAAAATGAAGTTTGAATGGTCGATATGTGATTTAATTAAAAGTTTCATCATTTCTTGATCCACAGAATATTCCACAAGACACGCTCAGGAGTATGATGATTCACCGCTGTTTAATCCACTTCACAAGTCGCGTTACATTCACGAAAAATTTTTTACTCGGGTTAGTCTATAGTGTAGTATTTGCTCTTAGCTAATTATGTCAACTGTTGGACACGTTAATTTTTATGAATACCATAATACTGAAGCTTTTCACAAACTTGTGGGCTTTGTTTCTTTTCAATGATTTTGATGCATCGCTCAATCTGCATAAGCACACACAAAAAATTCATTGATAATCACGTATCAAAATATTCCGGTTTGTTTCCGGACAACCGGACACGTTATTTTTACCAAATAAAAATGAGTATAAATTTAAATATTAAACATGTGTTTGGCACGCGTTGAATCATCCAACTATACTACACAATTCCATCCTATAATCACCGTGGCGCGCCACTTTGGCTGGCTCGACTCGACTCGCATTCCGTTAGAATCTCTATTTTCTCACCGAATCGCGGAGATTTTCAACGTCACGCTTATAACAGAAATCCGTACAAATCCTCAAATTTATTACATAATGACATGCAAAATCTCGACAAATCAAATCATCAATTAAAAATCCGCCCATATTCGCCTGAATTAAATCCAGTTACACAAGTAACTCCGTATACAAAGTATACACAAGACAGCCTTATAACAAGAACAAATCGATTTCAAATAATACCATCTGCGCTATTTCAAGCGAGAGCAATCCAATAGGCAAAACAGGACACTGAGCTTAAGAAACGAAATAAAGCCAGAAGGGGACAGAAGCAAACAAAGCCCTACGACTATAAGGATCGATCGAGAGACGGAGTGGAAGGTGCGCGCAGGAAGACAACCCTGGGCGCGTGATACTTAAGCATTGAACGTAGTCGGAACGTGCCTGCCATGTAGTTACTATACTGATGTTGCTCGCGTTGACGCGGCTCTGTGTATATATAGGCATCCATGCCAGATGCCAACCTGTTGATAGGAATCGAGCTTGTCTTCGTTGCGGCTGACACTGAAAAACAAACGCCGTATCGGCTTGCCGCTCTCGTTTCAGCGCTTTTTTTCTTTCGCTTTGAGAAGAGGCTGTATATTGTTTCGCGGAGAAAGAGATCATGAATGAGCGTTGGCAACGAGAGGGAGAATGAAATTCGAGGTTGTTGAGGAGGGAAAGATACTTTTTATCGAGTTGCGTAGGATTGTAAAATATACTAACTGGCTAATTTTGAGTTCTTTTGTCCGATTCATCGTTGCATCAACATTTTGTTTTGCTCGCCGATGACGATTTCATAATCGGATGAAACTTTTTTTTTGTTCGATCCACGAAGGATTGCGAAATTTTTAATTTAATAGTTCCGAAAATAGAGAAACATGTTATTATCCTTAAATTATCATACTGGCTTGTATAATGGGACACGATCTCAAATCATTTCGTAACGTCGTATTGTTTATCGATCGACAGCTATATCGATGTATTGAAATAAATAATGAACGCGAAATACTTAACTATCGTGCAAAATTTCCAATACCCAAGGGTAGCATTAGAGCTTCCATCTCTCAATTTCAGCCTCCTGTCATATAAATTAAACACAATCCAGAAGCGTCCCACATACTCTACTGAACTTTAAATGACAATCTATTAAAGCACGTTGAATTATAACGCGCCATATTCAAATCGCTGCACCGAAAGTATACTCCTCGTAATAAAAGACACTTCCTCTGTCATCCATCAAGAAGAAAAGGAAGCGACACGCGCCAGCAATATATAAGACGAAAAAAAAGTCGTATAGGTTTAGCCCACGACACGCGCATGGCCAAGCAAAACTTGGACACACGCACGTATACGCAGAGGTATGTATACAAGTGTGCGTATATTACGGCGTCGCGGGCGCTCTAGTCGTCGTCCTGGCTGATATAAAGCGATCGGATGCGCGGTGACGGACCGGCAGTTGCTCGAAATCGCGACTCCGTGTCCGATCTCTTTCTCTCTCTCCGTCTCTGTGTCTTCGCTCTTGAAGATCGTGAGCAGATATACGCGTAGATCGTCGTTTTTTTTTAACGTTTGAGGTGCGTGTGTATTGGAGACATGATGGAGACGAAGATGACGGGATTGGTGCTGGCGGTGATGATGATGATGATGATGCTGTGCGCGACGCGCTGTCTGGCCTGCAACGGGAAGAGCATGATGAGTAAGTATAACTTTATTTTATACGTTGATTTTTTGTATTTGGTATGAATGAATAGATTTGGTATGGAAAGTGGATAGTTTTTATTCAGGAGTGAAATTTTTGATCAGACTATTTATGATAGGTGAAAATTAACGGGTTGACTCGTTTTCGATACATCGAGTTTCTATTTTTATTTTTATGATATATTTAATGGCAGTAGGAAAAAGTTTCGAATATAATTATTTTGTGAAAATAATTTTGCGTTTGCTGAATTCACATTTTTGTAAAAAATTATTTTTTTTTTTTGATGAAACGTGCAAGATTACAAAATAAACAATATTTAAAATTCGAATACTACACGCGCCAAAAACGAATGCCATCAAAAGTAATTGACTTCTCTCCTACACGCACGATTAGTCGCGAAGCACTATATATAAAGTACAAAAAAGCGCGCAAAACAACCGAAACAAGCTTCTAGAGTTACCTGCTAGCATCGAATCAGTGACATCACTCTCCAAAGCTGCCGACGTCCAAACGGATTCAAGTGCATCTGTTGGCTCGTCTCGTTGCATTGTGTTACACCTCTATGATCGAAAACGTCATAGCGATGCGCTCAACCGTAAACGAATAGGGTTGGGCCGCCGCTGCTGATGCACACTCTGGCCCAATTACTCTATACGCCGTGCTCGACTTACTCCGAGCTTTTTTTTTTGTGCCGTGGGAAAAAAAAATGAACAAACCACGGCAAGTTCGCCTAACGAACCACGAGTGGCCTCCTCTCTCTGCACCTGGCTTTTATGTCGTTGTTTAATTTTCCGCATTTTTTATTATCAGCGCGCGCTGCGCCCCCTTTCTCTTTGTGCGGGGTTTTCGACCCTTGAGCTTGCAGCCAAGTGGTTCGTGGAGCTTTCGTGCATATTTTTTTTTTTTTTTTTCGTTTTTGAATTGGCCGGCATCTTGAGGTTCAGCGAGCGCAGGAAAGCGTGACGAAAGCTCCGGTTGCTTATTGTTGGGCTCTAATAGCATCTCCGAGAGGTATGGAGGAGGCGCTTTTTTGAATTTTTTTTTTTTTTTTTTTTTTTCGAAATGCCGAAGAGCGCCAATTTTGGAGTTGACTTTTTTTCAGCTTGTTGTAGTACTTGTTAGTATTAATTTCGTCACGCGTTAAAACGAGTTTCTAATTACAGCGTTGAAAATGTCGAAAAACTGGATTCTCGAATATCGAGAGGTAATACACTTTCAATGAATTCAAATCTTTTTTTATGGAACCCGTGGATCGTACGAAGTACTGACACGCCGTGCCGTAAAGTACGACTTATGCCACTTGTATCCTACTATTTTTTCCTCGGTCCCACGGTTTATTATATACATAGTCGAATTAATTATACGCCGAATTAGCATGCTCTCGGGATATAGAGCCATTAGAAATTAAACGAATGTTAATTTAAACGATATAGATACATCACAAGACGACGCCATTAAACTTAATGTGTTTTATTAATTATGGAAGACGGGATGTAAATCAAGCGGGACCCGCCGACGATAAAAGTATCACGACGCATAATTCATCGGACGGATTAAACACGAGCAGCTATCATCGAGAAATTCAAATTTGATCACTCAATAGGTAGAAGTATCCAGCTAAAGCAAAAAAAAAAAACTGTCGGACGGCTTATACCGTGATACATCGCACGCTAAGAGGTTAATTGTCTGACAAGCATAATCGTCCCTCTCTCTCCCGCGTCGAAAATAAAACCGTCGCCATAATTCATGAAACGTGTGCAGTCGCGCGCTTTAATCGGTGACTCTCTCGGCATAGAAAGTTCTAATCGCTCGTCCGGGAGCCCAAGAGATTTCCGTGACCTCCAAAGCACTGGCTTCCGAAAACATTAGGGTAATTATACACGCTAGGACAATTTCGCTTCTTGGGTCTATACCCTTTACTGCGACGCGTCGAAACTTCTTATCCGCAGTTTTATATCTATGAAATATTAATAGGCACTGCTCGAGTGTTTGTTCTTGGAAATATTAATCAAAATCTCGTATCGAATCGATATCTTTTCTACCATGGATACAGCAGGAAGGTCGAAGAAAGTTTGGTTTAAAGCTGCGGCGATTAATTACTTATACTCGAAAGCATAAATTAGTATTCGACAAAATGTTATACAGCGCGGGCTTCGAAAAAAAAAATCATGACTCACGTGGGAAACAAACTGTTCGCCAAAGTTTTTGCCATAAATCTTTCCGACTCAAACTGCAGCAAAGTTCACTATACTCTCGTAGATATATAGCTCGCGCAAAATAAATTTTCAGCACTCCGAGAGAGTTGCCCGATTCGTTCGATTTCTCTATTTTTGGCTGTCGTTTTTAATTCGACCTTGCGGCTATACATCTATACGGTCCGGTGATATCAGGAGCCATTCGATATTTAATTATGTGTGATCAGTTTCGCACGAGTGCGGAGAGTGAATTTCATTATATTGATAAATTATGCGCGAGAACCGTTTCAGGAAACGGCGAACTGATGTGCCTGTTTTGAGATTATTAATTTGGAATAATCAAGAGAGAGAAAGGGATGACTAATTCAATAAGCTGCATGATATTTATACGCTGCGGCTATTATACTCGGATAATGCATTATTTAACGTTTATACTTGTGATTGTTAAGCGGAATTTGAAACGTTCGCGATTATTACTTATCAAATTATTATTAGCAGCATATTAGCATTATAGCACCTAAAGTTGATCAATTGAGCAACCTCGTTATGTCAAATCGTCGCTTCCAAGAAAGCGACCCGATGAAAATTTAATTTCAGCAGTTGATGATAATTATCTTCCGAAAATTGTTATCAAAGTGTGTAAACTCCTTTCGCGATCAGAGTTCACAGAAAAGAAAAAGTAAATAAAAACGGACTTGATACAAGCTTGATGTCTGGCGCAAAAAAAAAACACGATATAATTGTTCCTTGACATGCGTTCTCTGGAAGGATTCGCACGAAAGAAAAGGCGCTCGAGCGTCAGACGCAAATTTTGACCCTTTGTGTGTGCGTGTATGTGAAGCGAATCGATAGTAACGTGACCTTTCTTAAGCCAGCTTCTCATTCACAGGGACAGGATTATCTTGCCAAGACAAACGGAATATCCTCGACGAGCACAATCGTCTGAGACAGCTCGTGGCTCTAGGACAGGTTAACGGACAGCCGTCGGCCAAAATGATGATGGAGATGGTACGTATACTCTGTTGTAAAAATGTACCTTTATATCGAATGCTTCTTTTAACAACAAAATTAGGCCTTTTTCGAGTCATCTTCGTGTCTAAAAGGCAACAATGTATAAAAGGGCATTTCGAGATTCAAATACAAATGTAAAATTCAACGGCTGTATTATGTCGCGGTAGAGAAATTCATACGTCGAGGCGCGCGTGCGCGCGCAATCCTCGCTCAATTAATAATTCAGCGGTCCATCTCTGTAAAATCAAAATCCACTTGTACTCGCTTGAATAACTCAGGGGAAGCACTGGAAAATAAATGAGCGGGTAGAGTATAGCGGGAGGAGAAATTGTTACGGCTGCAAAGTAAGAGGCGACCTGCTAAAGTATCCTCGCGGGGAATCTGTGCAGAGAGAGAGAGAGAGAGAGAGCAGCAGAAGACGACCAGGGAGAGATTAACAATCGCTAAACTTTTGCAGGTCTGGGACGATGAATTGGCGGCTATGGCCCAGCAATGGGCGGACCGCTGCAGCGAGACCCACGACAATGCGCGCAATGTTCGTAAGTTCACTTCTCACGATATTAGACATGCTAATATACTCTTCATAAGCTTTTATTGTCGTATACACTGTATATAAACTGATGTGACAAACGAACGGATTCACTGCGAGAGAGGCACTTTCGCGTGTATGAGTATGGCAGTTTTTTGGTGTACTCCAAGTTTTGAGATTGCATGTTTTATTTATCAGCTGACTAAAAAAAATATTAAAAGAACGGGGAACAATCTCTCTTCGGATTGACTCATTTTAAAGTATAAATGGCGCATTCATCCTCTAGTTTCTCTTCATACCGTGTCAGCAAGCTGTTGCCCCTGTGTACTATATAAATATATATACCACGTTTACCAAATATTCGCTTTTTATACTCTCAATCGCAGGGTACTGAAAAATAAACGAAATCAAAAATTTATTTATGAAAAATCATTTTTAATTCAGTATAACGAACCTCTCGCAGATCGAAATCTCAGTAGTATAATCTTGTAAAGGCAGTTCAATTTATAACGAAGCCCTTACTGTTCCGTTCAAGATCGTTTCGCGGTTGGGCAGAACATGGCTCGTACCTGGACGACTCGCACACCGGCCAGTCCTTACGACACCGAGCCTGACTGGCGCCACCAGATCTCCACCTGGTTCAACGAGGTGCAACACTACCGCACCGGATACAGCAGCACCACAGCCCACTACACTCAGGTCAGTATTACAATGAGATTCAGATGACTTGATCTCTTTGGTTCTTTTTCTGTATTGCACGAGTTAAGGAATAATGCTATTTTTTCAGGTAATCTGGGGAGACACCTACTTGGTTGGCTGTGGCTATTCGTTTTACTACGATCCGGCACGAGGATACACGAAGAACTATGTGTGCAATTATGGACCGAGGTAATTTATCGATTTAACTTCTTCTTATTGCAATTCATTAGAGCGCGCCATTTGTAGAACGGAAATTTTACTTTTTGATTTCTCAAGTGACTATAAATTGCTCCAGTTATTCTCATTCAATCGATTTAAGACGAGTATTTCTGAAATTTTAAATTGGAACCGACTCCTTGATATAAGATTACCCAGAAGATTTTAAAACCAGCGCAGAAATTCCCATTCCACCCGTCAATAATCAAATCTTCATTAACATTCTTAAAATACAATTCTATCATTTCAGCGGCAATGTCCTCGGCTACAAGCCATATCCATTTGGCTGGCCAGAATGTAACTCATACGGCATCAACTACTCCAACAAATACTCCGGCCTCTGCTGTAAGTATACATAGTCTGAAAAAAAAACAATTTCCCATCACATGCGTACAACACACATATATACATAATCTCGTTTATATATCCTCATCGTCTCCTTCGTGATTTTCAGCGAAAGCAGTCTACTACCCTCTGGGCGCCTATTGTGCCTACGGCTAGAATCGCGGCGACGACGAAGGGAAACAGCCGAGAGGGAACGAGGAGATAAGAACAAGAGAGAGAGAGTCGCCGAATTCTCGCGTGCAAGTACACACAAGATCCGTTTTAGAGACGACGGTGTAACCGAGTAGTTCCGCAAGTTGATGCACAACAGCAACCGTTTTAGAATCGTCGATCCCAGCAAGGATAATAGAAAGAGCTCGATTCAAAAATAATTTTTTTATTTTCTTATCATACACGAACACGCTATGTATATAGAGTTGCACTGTTGTTTGGCTGACAATGAGATTGACGAGAGGAGAGAACACTTCTAGTCCACTAATATAGTTCTTGATTGGTCTGAGGAACTCGAATTTAGTAAACTGTAAATCGTATAATATAATAGGGAGGGAAATGTTATTGTTGAGCAA
Source organism: Pteromalus puparum (assembly GCA_012977825.3). Lineage (NCBI taxonomy): Eukaryota > Metazoa > Arthropoda > Insecta > Hymenoptera > Pteromalidae > Pteromalus > Pteromalus puparum. Next base: position 51,686,421 of record CM053171.1, on the reverse strand, counting down.
TTATATAACAATAAAACGGATATACTTTGTCCTTATCTACAGCTCCGCTACACATCGGCGAAGTTCCTTGAGAAACGTTGATTGATGCGTTAAAATTTTGTACAAACTATGGCTGCTTTCTCATTCAAGCTCATATTGATTTTTCACGTATCGCGTTTACATACAAAAATCGCTCTCGCTCTCTGCACCGTCATTTATCATAGTTTTGTTGTTTTCTTTTCCCGATAAGCACGACATACGTACACGATTCTGATTTCATAAGTTTCGAACGACCAGTTTTATGTTAGATGAATATTGTTGAATGTGAATTTCGTTATTGAAAATCAGCGAAAAATTTCTGGATTCCATTGTATGTACAAAAATGAAATAAAATACAATGAACTCGACAATGCATACGTATGATATTCATAATTCACTCCGAAAACCTCAATATCGCTCCTAAGAGTAAAATTTTTATTATTTTCAGAGAATTTTCGATAAGCTGAATAATAAATGTTTTCCAACATCGATCTATAAGTTTCAACCTCTTGATTTCGGCGCATATATGAACGTTTTACTGTCACCATAACTGAAATTGAAATCTCCCAACGTCCCGTTTTTGATGGTTTGAAAAATAATTCCGAGCGTGCGCGCGGCGCTACTATTCTAATAAAATAACTAATAAAATATCGTTTACAATGAGCCTATACAATCAATGGGACGTCATTTTTCACAAAAGCAATAAACGTCCCGTAAACGCATAGCCGTTAGAAAAACAAATTTAATACCGTACGTGCGCTTGGTGCCATACAATTTTGCAAAAATATGCAACATCGAAAGATCGATTATTTTCGATGTATACAAAAAAAAAAGAAAGAAACTAAATTATTTAAGAATCAATGTCAATAACACAGCTGCTATACACAGGACGATTGCTCAATGTTCTCAACGCACGGCGTCCATCCAATCAGTTCGCTCGAAAGCACGTATAAACAAATCTAACGTTGGCACACAGAGGTATAGACGAGCGCGGGACTCGTCGAAGGAATTACAACCAAGTTATGTACACCGCACAACTTTTCCCGATACACACACATATAAACCTCTGCATGAATTTGCATTCGAATTTTCCGAGCTACCGATGCAAAAACAATTATAATAATCCGAGCTACAGCATCGGTAGAGAAGAGAGTATAATATAAAATACACAAATGGATTTGCCTTTCAAATGCGCGCGGGACTTATTAAAGTCTCATTTTTCTCGTCATCAATAATACGCACACACTACGCGCGCACGCGTTTTATTGCTCTGCGGAATCGGCGATTTTTATCGGGCTCTCGGGCCGTTTCGGATTAATAAAGTCGTCGCACCGTCGAGCATATAGCGATGCAGTTGATCGAGCGAATCAATCAACTGTTCGCCAGAGGAAGGAAACATTGGCCAGTGTTGGCTGACGGATCAGAGAGACGCGATGACTGCGAAAAGGGTTGCGAAGCTCCTGTTGATTGCAGGATTTCTGTTGGTCGGTTGGAGAGTACGAGGGACTGAGGCGAAGAAAGGATGTGCCAGATATGAAGTCATGGGTGAGAGTTGTTTTATGTTTATATTTGGTTTATATCGATTTGACGAAGATGGCACTAAGATGCGACCCTTGGTATTGAATTATAGTTACTTGGATATCGACTTTTCGCGACAATTGGACTTTTACATACTTTGATTTCCTGCGTAATAAATTTTTATGCTATTGACGCTTCGTTTGATTGTTAAAAACATTCTTTATCTGCGTCCACTTCGCTTGTTTTCATGCACGTGTTCAGAATACACGATTACGGAAATTGTTGGCTCCAAACAAGCGCTTATTTTAGAGCTGTTCAGATCCGTGGGAAATGGGTAATTTTCGAATTCGTAACGTTTTATCGCGTTCGTAGTGCTACTTAATCCTCTTAATGCATATAAGCCTTTAAAAGTCCACAAAGGAACCAAAGTCAACAGTAGTTATGCGCTGCCGCTTTTCAAGTACTATTCAAACGTATAAATACTTTAAATTTTCGGGATTATATTTTATCCGGTTGTGTTACGTTGACACAGCAGTGAACTGTCCTTTAATTCGAATTTAGAATTTAGAATAAGGTTGTACTTTTAAGAGTAGTTTGAAGAAGTGGTGATGTGAACTGTTTGATGAGACTAAACTTAATTTCCCAATTATTCTTTGATAATCTTTTGGTAAATATTTTAATAATGTATCCAATTAATATATGAAATTCATATATGGGTGATTCTGCCGTAACTGGCTCATTCTGCGCGCCTGCTTCCCAGGCGTTTACACATTTGAAAAAAAAATCGCACAAGCGGTTTTATGTATGTCTGGCATAACTAACTATATTTACCAATAGTTAAAACCGAGTATGCAGGATTATATTTAAAACTACGCAAAATAATAGGCCTCAAATGTCAGTTCCGTAACCTGTCTCCAACACGGATTTCAATCCAAAAGGTCGATGACTCGATGCAGATAAAAGTATGACATGTAAAAAAAATTCCATCATATATAGTATAAACTATAGACCTATTACAATATATTTTTCATGGTTTTGGGATTAAAATTAATTATTTAATATTAAAGCTGGGCGCTTACTCTTTGACGCCCGTTTTTGCATTAAAAAGGTACCCTCTACATTACCTTATGTTAAAAGCGTTCTAGTGTGTCATATAGCGCCGCCTATCGGTAGAATTTCAAACTATATACTACTATTTATGAAATCCAACCGTAGCATGGTTCCAAAATTCAAAATTGTGGAAGTGAGAGCTGATTTTTCATCAAAAATTTCGAAAAAAAGCACAACCTGTCAGTTCCGTAACGCTAGTAAACTACTACTTAGCAACAATGTATTTAAACATACCTATAGGTCGTTTTTCTCGAGTAAATAGTAAGTATTTTCGAATATATGTGCAAAGAATTGTTTATAATAATTACGCAAGGCTATGCGAGCTGATAAACGCCTAAATGTCAATTCCGTAACCGTCAGTTCCGTAACACATAATACAGTAAGTATCATTAATACATTAATAATGTCCTAATTATTGCTTTTTTAGTATTTAAATGGCTCCAGTTACAAGGAAACGTCTAATAAGAATATAATTTTTTTTAAATAATTCGTCATTTAACGATATTGCGATCTTCGTGAATAAATGAACAGGCTGTCAAATATTGAGTGAATATACATATACATATAGATAGATAGATAGATAGATAGATATATATCTTAGACGATTTAATTTTTTTTTACCAAGTTAAATTAAAATTTACTGGAGTTTTAGTAGTGCGAATTACAAAAATGTCAGTTCCGTAACCTAGTCAAATATGGAATTGTTCACATAACTTATTATAAAAGTAATATGTTGTGGTTTAGCTTTAGGGACTTGTTTTGTATGTAATTCCAGTTAGAATAACCGACCGGCAAGTTAAAAATAGTCGATTTTAGTATAGAACATTTGTGTGCCCGTTTTGAGCCAGTTACGGCAGAATCACCCATATGACAATGCAGTAAAACATCAATAATATACAGCGTGAGCATGACAGTTATAGCATGAGCGGCCAAAGCATCAGGCCTGAGGCAGTTGCGGCATCAGCAGTGGCACACCGCTCTATATTATACACTCTCTGCGTAAATTGTGATAAGGAAAAAAGTAAAGATCTATACGCCACCTATCGGCAAAAATTGAAGCAGTGCGACAAAGCCCAGTCCAAAACTAGCTTTAACTATACTACGACTAATTCAGCATATTACTCCGTACAACAAGTTCAAATCCCTCTTATTTCATTCTATAGCAACGTATGCTTTCGCTCGCTGCAAAAAAAAAGCCTGCAAGCAAGCGAATAAACGAATTCGCGCGCAAAGCCTTCCCCTTATTTTCCATCGCAAGCATCTGCCTCTCTCTCTCTCTCTCTCTCTCTCTAGCATCGCAAAGTACATAATTCGCGAATTCATGGCGTGCGCTCGGTTAAATAATGCATGCCGCCGACGTGGCCACGTATATGCGTTCTCTCTCTCTCTCTCTCTCTCTCTCGTTGCTCTTAAAACAGCTCCCGGATAGCTTGTGCCTAGCGTCGGAAATTTCGGATGTACAGGCGTGGTCGTTGTTCGCGGCTCTGCTGACGCTCGGATCATGAATATGCGAAACTCTCGCATGGAATCGCTGTCGCAATTGTGGTCGACGCGTATATGGATTTTCCTTTGCGCTTCGTTTCGTGTTTTTTTACTGTTCCGATTGATCTGCCGCGAAGTGATTTACAAGCTGTTTTTTTTTTTTTTTTTTGCTGAGCGAGATTTTTCAGGTTTGAGATTCTCCAATGCATAATGTAACTAAATAAAAAAGAATATTTTCTCGTTGAACAGAAAGCGGTGAGCTGCCCTGTGAGATCAAACAAGAGATCGTCGAGGTTCACAACAAGTATCGGCAAAAAGTGGCCAAAGGATTAGTCAAGGGACAGCCTCGGGCCTCGAACATGCGAGAAATGGTAATGCACTTACTTTAAAGCTGTTTACACATGTTAATGAGCCTCAACGCAGAGCTAGAGGGATTAGTTTGCTTTATTGCTCGTGCATTAATTTTCTCTCCTCGCGGGAGGTCCTACATTATACGTAGCCGAAATAACAACGCCGCGGCTCGTATTCTCGACTCAAAAATTATAATAATCGCTGCCTAACAACACAAAAGTTTTCGGATATATGCCTCTAAAACGTAATACCTTATATTACATGCAAGTTTGACTCGTCCCGCGTAACATATCGGAATATTTTCCTGTAAGATTTAGGTGTCCGACAGGCTCTTCAATCACATAACGAGATCTATAAAATAATCATCGAATCGTCGATATACAGCCTGCGCGCGCGCGCAGTATATAACTGTACGAGAAGCAATAAATTTTCGTTAATTGGCTCGTTAAAAGAACGCCGGATTTCACGCGCGATTACCAAGAAACGAGCTATAAAATCAACAGCCATCAGCGTACAAGTTGACAATTTAAGACCGACAAATATAAAGGCAGCTGGACATTCCCGCGACGTTAATCACTTTTCACGCTTTCGACAAAACTCGTTAAATTTTCTTCTTCCGTAGTACAAAGAACATGCGCACCGATCATTGTATGTATGCAAAACAACAGAATTTGATTTTTTTTTTCATCTCAAAAGTACTGGGACGACGAGCTGGCGAAAGGCGCTCAGGAGTGGGCTAACCAGTGCGAATTCGAGCACAACTCCGACCAAGAGAGAAAAGTCGGTAGGTAGGTCTGATACATTGGTGCAGCGATGCATTAGGCTCTCTTGCGATAATTTCTTCGGATTTCATGTACTATTTTTTTTTACAGCGAGGTTTAACGTTGGGCAGAATCTCGGTATCTCGAGAAGTATGGGTAGAAGGGATAATGAGATGCGCGCCGAATTTTCCAAACATATTAAGGCTTGGTTCGACGAGAACGAGCAGTTCATGTTCGGGCCGATCAATGGTGCAGGAAATACCGGTCATTACACACAGGTGAAGTTTTAAGTTTTGCTATAAATCTAATTACAAATATAAGTCATTTTTAGCGAGGTAAGAGCTTTGAATGTTTACCACAGGTCATCTGGGCTGACACATATTTGGTTGGATGTGGCTACGTACGTTACAAAGAAGGCATGACCACGAGTCAATTATACGTCTGTAATTATGGCCCAGCGTAAGTCGCAGAATTTTTTACTTACAGTAATTTGCACGATGACGATCAGCATTAATTAAAATACTTGATAATCTTTATCCATACAGAGGCAACATGCTAACGAAACAGCCGTACGAAGTTGGAAAGCAAAAATGCGACAATGAACTAGTGAAATCAAAAACTTATCGCGGTTTATGTGGTAAGACAATTTTGTTTTCTACTTTCCTTTACTTCGTTCTGCTCTTCAACCTTTTTTTCATTTTCAAGCTCTGAAGGAACCACCGAGTTTCAAATGCAGTTCAAAAGGCAAATCAGCCCGTCGTTTACTTTCTGGTAGAAAGAAGAAAAGCCACGCGAGCAAAAAGTGCAAAGGCAGTGAATGTCTTGCACGTAGAGCAATGAGCAAATTTGAAAACATGGAAGTCAATGACACGGATTCTAATTTGAAAAAAGTTTACAATTTAATAACGATAAATGTATTTCACTGATGAAACTCAATAATTATTTGGTTTGAATCTTATAATCTATCGAACGTTCATTTATTTCGATGAGCTCTCACTGTGAGGAATGTTTAATTGCAAGATAATTAATAGTATTCTGTCTAGACGACGTATGATTTAAAGATATTCAGCTTTCTTACAATTATATGTGACAAGGTACATCGTAGAAAAACATCTAACGACATATTTAAACAATTTGCATAATCTTTTATTACAATTCTTTTTTTCTTAAAAAAAAGAGAGAAAGAAAAACAGCTCCAGCTTAAGTTTAAAACAAAGAATGAGCAGACTTACATTCGACAATAGTTTTTTATTCTCTATACATTTTCGTCGCGACCTTGTATCATTTTGGTCGATAATGCGCAACCATACGACATAATATATATCATGTATCGTCATACATTTATGATTCGATCACAGATAGCGTGAACAATGTATCAACCGCCGCGACGAGCGAGCGACGATCGCCTTAAAAAGGGAGACTTCTTAACGTACACATCTCTTTTTCTTTCATCGTGCAACGATTTCTAATTAGGACCGCACGAGGTACATAACTCATCGCGTAAGCTAACGCGATATATCCTTTAACGTTCACTGCTCTCACAAGACGGTTTTTTCCATTTTTCATTTGCGTTTGCTCCTTTAAGGGGACGGAGTTAGAAATGTCGAGTGTTTAAAAGTTTTCTAATGGAAAATGTACTTCAAATGTTAAATATCAAGAACAACAGGATTCTGATTCAAGATTCGCACGAATGCCAGATTTAAATCACGCGAATGCAAATATAATTCAAGTATTCGAAACTTCAAAATCCATCCCTCACATTCATTAAATCGTATCATTCGCATATCAAAGTCTACAAGGAAAAATCGAAAAACGAAATTTTTCGTGGAATATGGAAATACATTTTTTTCGTGTACTCTAATAAAACTTGACGGCAAGAGAGAAAAGAACCAGCTTTGCTTTCGAATATATAAATACGTACACATTCAGCGCGCCATATCTAAGATACAAATAACGTTCCCGACGAAACATGCAAAAAAATATCTATCTCTTTGGTCACAGCGCCTCGCTCTCCTTATTTTCATCAAGAGCTTAAGCATGTGCGCTTTCTTTCCATGTCTCACTCATTCTCACTCTTTTTTATCTTTCTCTCTCTCACTCTCGCTCTTTTCTCGCGCGCGCACGCGTTTCCACTTATTAAACATTATACATATGTACAAGTCGGGAGGTAACGATTTCATAATTTTTTTCTTATATCTTCAGTATTTATATATACCTATCTATATAAAGTGACGACGAGTCTTTTTGTTTGTTTCTTGGTTTAGTTTTGTTTTCGAAAATCAACATAAAAAGTGATAAACGAGGTACGTATAGACAGGCACCTCTGTGCACAATTGGCTATATTATATCACTCATCGAGGACGATTTCTCGTAGTGTGAGAGGATTGGAAATTTATATAGTTCAGCTTCTTCATCTTTGATAATATGTCCTTCATTGTGTGAGTTACGCGACCTACGCAGTTCCCTCCTCTACTAGTCTTTTTTAGCGTGTCTCAGCCACGAAGGATAGAGTATGAATTTGACGCGAGTATTTCTCGCAAAATTACAAGGAGCTCTTATTTAGGATTCACGCTTTGGGTCACCTCGAAAGAGCCACCAGCGTCGTTGTTATGGTTTCACCGTTGTGGTGACAGCTTGGAACCTCGGCAGACATAAACCGAACTTGCTCTCAATGCCAGTGAAGATTGGCAAAGCGACTTGATAGCCTCCTATGTGGTCCGGATTTGATGATCTCATGTCGTCCGCAGCACCCATACCTGGTACTTGATGCTCCGAACCCGCTGGTCGCCTTAATTAGAGTAAAAAGAAAACAGCTGTTAGGCTTTTTTATAAAAATTACCAATTAATTAAAAAACTTGTTAGTTAATACGTACGATCCTCCAAAATCGACAAAGAATAGCCTTTGCAACAATTCATAAGTGAAGAGCGTGACTCCAAACTGGGGCGACGATCTAAATACTCGAGCTGTAAGAGAGTAAAATAATTAAAATTGTTTTTTTTTCCTCGTCGGTCCCTAGTGCTTAGTCATAATGAAGATTTAGGGATCGAATCGAAAAAAATCACATTAAGCTATTACTCTATAATAATGTATCCTGATAATGATTTTTTTCTAATGGATCTATACACAAGCTAATGTATAAGTAAAGTGAATTCGAACAATGTATCGTCTGTAAGTATCCACACGTAAATTTGTCAGTTAATATAATCACTGTGCGATACATGAATATGATTCCAAAACGAAAATCAAATCAACACCGCATCAAACCGCCAACTACTTACTGATAATCAAAGGTCATCGGGTCATTTTAAGGAGATCGAAGGACCGAAAGATGCTCAGCATCAATCGGAAAGTTTAATATTGAATCAAATAAATTATTCTGTCGTGTTTTCTACTAAAATCTAATAAGCTGTATTCAATCTTGCATATCAACATGTTAAGTGCTACACAAAAATAAAAGTTTTTAATCTTTTGAAAAATCTCAAATACTATATTACTATTGTTAGTTTTTAAAAATAGATGAGATCACTAAAGCAATTTAACGTTCTAATATAGCACTGAACTTGTTATAAAAACTTTAAGCTGCAAAATTGAATTCTACAAAAAAAAATTTTTAATCCATTTGATCAATACCTGTTGCGCCTTTCCAGAATGCCCTTGCACCTTCTTCCTGATAAATCTTACGTGCGCAATCTACAAGACCATTGTAAGTCGTTTGGCCTTGACGGGCGACAACCTTTAAAATATAAATAAATCATGATATTTTTATGAAAGCTATTTCGGCAGACTCGTTTTCATTTTGTATAAAAGTATCGTACCTGTAATCTAGTTTTTATCACATCAGCTGGAGTAACCAGCGCCGCAGCTGGGACACCGGCAATCGCACCAGCGCATAGTAGAGATAGCGGTGTATTGTAACCACCTTCATCAGCGAATCTCGTCTTGACATGAGCGTACATAGGGAAGTAAATAGCGCTAAATGGAACGTCTCTCAAAAGGCAAGCTCTTGCACCCTAAAAATAATTATTCGCCAATTAGTGGACAAGATTTTTAAACGTAATACAAATATTTCAATTTTGACAAAATTCTCTAACTCACTTTGTATAAACCAAAGAGCCCAAGTTCCTTAACGACGGCCCACGCCCTGACCTTTTGTCCACCAGCAATTTCACCAGCCACCTGCAATCTGATCTTGACAATCTCCAGAGGATTGGTGAAAATGACCTGCGAGGCACCAGCGCACGCACCTGAAGTTATCTCACCGAAGAGAGGTAAGTTGCCGTTCTTGTCCATGAACTTATCACGCACGAAGTCGTTGACCGTTAACTTAATGGCTTTCTCTGGGGCAACACCCATTAACTGCGGCACCAACCCTCTGTACAATCCGAAGAAACCTTCGTGACGTATTACCTGAAATTAAAAGCTCTCTTGTAATGATTGTTGCGATTTTAGATGTATCAATCTAACATCAAACTAGTAATAGAAAAATGATATAAATATTTTTTATTATTGTAAATGAAATGTTTTTTCCATACTGACCTTTTTACAACAGTCGAAACTGTTACGATACATCAGTTCTCCAATGAAAGATCCAGTACGCTGATTTTGCATACGAGTCTTTACTAAATCAATCGGGTAGACTGCTGTCGCTCCCACAGCTAAAAATAAATCAGTGATATTAAAATATGTTCATGAAATAATAATTCCTTTTCGTTTTTTTTTTATTTCTCAAGCAAAATATTTACAATGTCTATTACGTAGTTAAGGCCGATGTCGTTAGATTTTATTAATTGCTTAATTAATTAATTATGTAGTATACTGACCTCCTCCAATGGAACCTAAAACGAATCGATAACCGCTCTCCATGATTTGAACTACTATGCCTCTTTCTTCTGGGCTCTACAATAATAATATCGCGCCGTTAATAATAATTTGATGAATAATTCAAAAATATAAAAAACTATCTGATTAATAGAGAACTTACCGATACAGCTTTGATTTCTGCTAATCTTTTAGTGATCTGTTTGAAATACTGCTCAGGTGTAATTGCTACTAGGTCATTGTATACAATTTTTCTGAAAAATAAAAAATATAATTTAAAAATAGCGTTTATTTACTTGAACAGAAGTACAGATTTATACAAGAAAAATAAATAAATTTACGAAAGACGAAAGTTTAATTATAGTTTTGATTCACAGCCTCAAATAAGCCTCTTCATTATGTATCTTAAATACCTACATGCAAATCTATTCAACTTTAAATAATTTTTACAATATGCGGTAAAAAATAAATTAGGATTCAAATGTAAAACAATAATAAGCACAAAATAAATGAAATAAAGACATAGAGCGCTCAATAATATAGATTAAAAAAAGAAGCGTGTGGAAAGTGATAAAAAGTGAAGCGATTCAGATATACAACAACGACGAAGGCAAAGACTTGATGCATGATCAACAAATACTGCTGGTTTTTACGAATCTAAGACAATAATTTGAAAAACGCACCCAAAGCCAACCTGCTCCGATTCTTCGTTCGCGCTGATTCCACAGCAGCGTAAACAACGTTAAATAAGTTTAATTATCGCGTTTTAATGCACACAAACGTGTACTGAGAATAAAAGTATTGTAATGAGTATAATATTTAAAGATAAAGACAAAGTTTGAATAATAGTATTGCTCGGTCTTTTCTCAGTTTCTAACCTGTAACTTAAATGACAAGTCCATAGTACCAACTCGTTGACTTGTGGGTTTACATTATATTACCTTGTCTTTAAATAGAACTTCCATAATTTCTCATTATATCAAAATTTCATGGATAAAATTCAACGTTAGACGCACTCGATAAGAGTTCAATGCCGACGCTTCTATCGTGTTCGAAAAGTTCTGTGACTATGCTTCAATTTGAGCTCATGATAAACTAGATGAATATCATCTTCGACAAAAAGCCAAAAACATCTTGTTAAATAACACTCATTAACGTTGGATTTCATTAAATATACAAGAGACTAACTGATTTGAATGCGTCAAAATCTGAGAAATGAAAGCTTTTTGAGCTTGCAGAAAGGACGAATGGAAGAGGAAGAAAATTTCACAAGAGTGATTATATCCTTCGACACAGATGGCGCTACCAACACGGTTTACGACACCCCCAACTTAATCGTGTAAGTAGGTACGTCAATATAAACTCTCGATTCACAATGATACCAGAGTTTATGATTTTAGACAATGTATGAATTGCACAGTAATATATGGTATGCCTTAAAACTCAAGACATATTATCAAGGTTTTTGATTACAATACTTTTCTCTCAATGTACGTCGAATATAATGTTCCATCATGAGTAAGGGAGCGCGCATCACATGCGAAAAATGATTTGATTGTGTTTATAATAAATTTGCAAACTCCTATATAGTCGTTGCGTATGAAAAAATCTAATATTGCCACAGGTATAATCAATATTAGTTATCATTGTTAATAACGCGCGTACATAACGTGCACTAATCAGTAAAACGCTTACCCAGTATGATGAAGAAGATCGCAAAGATGAAACAGAATGTCGACCTCGAGCGGCGTAATTTGAGACATCATTTGCGCCGAGTGCAAGAATTCCTCTGAAACGGATAATTAATGCTTATTATTTCTGTTTGAAATGGTTAAAAACTTCACAATCAGTAAGAAAATAAAATTATTTACCTTTAGTGACTTCTTGGTATCTATGTCCATTCGTCGCGTTAAGGTAGATTCGCTTTATAAGCTCCATATTGTTTAATAACGAGTTAAAGCCCATGAAATATGGAAAACTGACGTTTCTCCCGGTTTGCCCTATGCTTAACGCCTGAGAACATAAAAAGTAAATGTGAATAAACTCATATATTTATAAAGCTATATAGTTCTTTTATATTCATCGTAATAATTTTACCGCCACAAGATTTTCCTTGACATCTTTTGTTAGCAGATGACTTTTGATGCTAAGCATGATGTCTTGAAAATCCATTGCCGAAATGAAGCCCGAGCCATCTTTGTCGAACTTCTTAAAGGCCTCTATCGCGTATTCCTCATGGAAGTCCTATAAAAACAACAGATATAAAACTTTATGATCAGCAAAAACTCAACAAAATAGTATTATGTATGACCTTCGTAACGCGTCATCGATTGTAATTAAAAAAGTAACCCGTATTGATTGGTTTAATGAACGAATTGACAATCAACGATAAGTATACTTTATTTCTTTTGTGCTTCAAACTACTTGTTTGCTCTTATGTTATGTAGCATTGGCCATGGAATATATTTAAGAGAGAAAAAAACATGAAATTGCGTTCGACATTTCTGCGAAGTACTCGATTTGAGTTTCATTCTAGGACGAAATAGAAATTCTTGAATTGATATTGAAATTGGACACATATTACCGAAAAATATAATACCTTTTTCAACGTCGATACAATGTTTTTTGGCTTTATGTAAAAATAAAATAATAGGACTCACGTGAAGGAACTGACTGAACTCTGCGTAACTGATGAGTCTTTTTTTATCTTTGCCAAAGTATAGTTTGATAAAACTACTGTCCATGTTGAAAGGCATCCTTTGATGCAACACAGTTTTGCGCATCACCTCAACGAACTCATCTAAAATAATATATTTTCATCATTTTTAAATTCTGTATCAATTCGACTCTTTGGTAATTTTGTAAATGAAATACACATACCAAACGTAACCATTCCATTTCCATTTGTGTCGAACAACTGGAAGGCCGTCTTATAGAGGGCATCTGGCACACAGAGCTGGCCCTCAAAGGCTTGAAACTCAGCAAACGAGATGAATCTAAAATTGAATAATGTATTGGTACGATTGAAATTCAAACACGGTGCACATTAAGAGGTGAATTTAAAGCGAAAAAAAATAATATTAAATGCATAGAGTGATGCATTAGAATATAGGAATAATTTTTGTCGGCATATTTACAAATGTACTCAAATGACAATTATACAGATAAACCTTATTCCATAAAACAAATTAGTTGCGTATAGATAATCAAAAAACGTGACGAAGTTATCTCATATCTGATTTAAGGTCTATCAGAATATACGATCTCTTATTTTGTACGTAAGATTATCGAGATTTTTTTTTTTTTTTTTTTTTTTTTTTTTTTTTTTTTTTTTTATATTATAGCCTTTTCAAGTCCTCTCGAAGAGTCTTATACGGCTCTTCCCTCTGCCCGATACCATACAATGGTACCGGCCAGAGAGGCTCCCTATAGTCGCGGTGCATGTGCATCACATCGGAATGTAGTGCGCATGCATCTCGACTGGCCCTACAGTTTAATTACACAGTGCGAAACTGTATACAGTGGGATCCGAACCACTGGAGCTTTGATGTTATAAGACACTTATGTATATAACATACAAACGTATGTAAACATAGAGGTGTCCCGATGTCAGAAAGTGCCGAGAGCCAGGCTTGAACCCAGAACCTCTGGATTACTAGCCCGACACTCTGCCCACTGAGCCATCGCCGCTATATAGATTATCGAGATATTGAAGATCAATCAGTAGAATTTTAAAGATGATGAGATGAAAGCATAATTTACCCATCTTTATCAGTGTCAACGATTCCAGCGAGTAAGGCAACCGAGTCGGGATTAAAGCCCGAATCAGTGTAGAGGCCAAGGTAACTTCGTACGAAGTCACTCGGGGTCATAAACTTCTCTCCATTCTTTTCTTTCGTGGCATACTGTAAAGGACGATTACACAAAAATTAATTAAGATCCGTTTCTCATAGTTATTTTAAAAATACGTTAAAAACTAAAGAATATTACCTGGTTGAAGATTTCATGAAGACGTTCGCTGTTAGCGCGCCTCAGATATCCGGGACCCTAAAACACAGTTTTCAATTTTAGTCCAAGACCATTAGGATTCGATTAGCAGCGGACGTAATGAGGCGTTGAAAAACTTAATTAGCATGTAAATTATTCCATTCACAATGTCACGTTCAGTGTGAATGAATTTAATAAATTATTCATCGACATTTACTCTACTACATTCAAGGTTCTCTATGGTCAAAGACTTTACAAATAACTTGAATATAAATTAAAGTAATTAGCGTTTTCTTTTAAAATTTATTTGATTGATAATCAAACAAGTTTATTCGAGCGTCGTCGGTCATAAGCTTTTTTTCCCTTTTCTATTATTCATCTCATGCAATGGACAATAAGGATGTTTACTCCAAAGTATCCAATATCAAGATTTAACTTTACGAAGAAGAAAAAACTCTCGTATTATATAATCCCTTGCATATTTTTCACTAGTACACATCTTTCGTAACAAAAACTCATAATCTCCATTCGATTGCACGTTTCAGCAGCGACAACAAGCTTATTTGTGGAAATTACAAAAATAAAGCCGACAATCCAATCGAAACAAAAATAAACGGATCCCCGACGATTATTTCGCCAAACCATTCCTCCATCATCCTCATCGTTCACGATTGGCATTATTCAAGCCTCGACGCACGACGAGCTTTTACGCACACAATAGACCAATCATCCTTTTTCCTCGTTAATCCAAGCTCGCATCCGCCCCCCCCCCCCCCAACCCGCGTGGAGGCCC
>CM053171.1:51638904-51671572 GCA_012977825.3 Pteromalus puparum | reverse complement strand
CCTGCGTCGACGCTCATGGCATCAGCTGCTATGCTATGTAAACTCTTTAAGTGATGCAGGCATGTATATATAACACGTTGCCGGGATTTCATCGATTCTCTCTCGCGAAACCCTTAACCCTCGTGCCGCGTGCGCGCAGTCGCTTTAGAGTCTGACCTTGACCTTGTCTCGTCGTAGTAGTCGGCGTTACGGCCTTGCAGCGCTTGGAGATCGCGAGAATTAAAACTGCATCCGCCGCTAGCTACAATGCAACCGTCTAGTGTTTTGCTTTTAATCTACGATTATCGGAAAGCGTTTTTTTTATTGTCGATGTGTTGAAGGCGATTTAGAGAGAGAGAGAGAGAGAGAGAGAGAGAGAGAGAGAGAGAGAGAGAGAGAGAGATGAGAACGAGACGGTGACTCTTTTATGGATTATAGGTACAAAAGAGACGATTCTCATATCTGTAAATGTTTTTCTTTTATTTTTTCCCGCGAGGCCGCTGCATCAAGAAAGCTTTCAGGGATGTATAGAGCTACATACATCCGCAGCTGTACGACCTCTGCGGCCAATAGGAATACCGATGGGAATATGAATCGCAAACAGAAATTGCTTTTTCTATGTACTTTCTGCATGCATCAGGGGAAAGACGCTTGAGATTGATTGAGTAGCGCTTGCAGAGTCTACGCCTTTGTGAATTAAGTAGATGGAGACGGGTGTGGTGAGCCAACGTACATATTATGTCAAATATGTTGGTTTTCAATTATATGTATTTTATGCAAGTTGAAATGAAGATTTATCTTTTAAAGGCTAATGCGAAATAGATAAATATTTGTAGAAAATTGTAAATCCAAGCTTTAAAAGAGACCGTAATGCGGTATACCTTCTGAGAAGCTCTTATCCCAAGAAGAGGATTTATGAAAAATGCAATATAACGGTACGTAAAAGCTCTCTTACTTTTTTTCAATCTTACTCATATAAGTAATCGGTTAGGTAAACGGCGAACAAGTTGAAAAACAATCGAGACAGCTCAAAAATAGTCCCAATCACTTAATCTCATGAAAACACCGATATCCTTCCAAAAATACTTTACGTTAGAGCCGAGATCATCACAAGCAAAAAAAAAAAAAAAAAAAAAAAAAAATAATCAAGCATTGCTCGATCACGTGTTGATCACATGGGTCGACCGCGCGATTCACAGTCCCGTTATAAGAGTCCGTATCTCCCGAGCGCTCGGCGTATGTGCAAAAATGTATGCGAATCAGAATATACACGTGCGTGTACGCGTACTTTCTGACTTTTAGCGCGACTATTACGTATCCGCGCACGCGGTCGTTGCTTATGTAATAGTCAAGTTCGCGCATATACGATAGAAAGAGTGAGAGAGAGAGAGAGAGAAAAATCCAGCGCGGAAACCGAGCAAACAACTTGCGTGTATACTCGATAGCCTTCGGTATGGCTCGACTACTATATGCATTACGTTGCAAAGCTCTTTTTGTCTTTCTCTTGGTCTACGTGACGTTTTTTTTTCTTTTTGCTTGTGTACCTCGCCTATCATGTCTGTGAAGCGATTTCCTTGTCTGTTATATGAATGGAGATGTTAATG
Source organism: Pteromalus puparum (assembly GCA_012977825.3). Classification (NCBI taxonomy): domain Eukaryota; kingdom Metazoa; phylum Arthropoda; class Insecta; order Hymenoptera; family Pteromalidae; genus Pteromalus; species Pteromalus puparum. The sequence continues at coordinate 51,669,989 of CM053171.1, read as the reverse complement.
AAAAGTTTGTTTGGAGAGATGTTGTAAATTTGTCAAGGTGGAGATACAGGAAAATCGTTTGTAGTATATATAGATAAAGAATTTGTGTATGCGTGTTGGATAGAAGCAAATTGGTGATAATTCGCGTCACACATTGTCGGCGGTTTGACCAATGACAGGCGGTGTGAGTGTTACTCATGCATAATTGCTTTGAGCAATTTGTCAATTGTAATACGTATTTGATGCTGATAAAGTATATTCTTTATGTAGATTTTTCAATTAATAAGCAATAAGTATGCATCACTGTTGGATCAGCCGTTACAATGTTATGTAAGAATCTTGAATCAATCTTTAATATAAATGTTGATTTAATTTCGTTTGACCTCTGATATATAATATCATCGCTGATTAATTTGCTAATTAATTAGTGTAATTGAGAATTCGCACATTTATCCAAAAATGAATTTTAATGATAAACCCTTTATAAAGTAATAGTTTACGCTAAAAAAAAAGTGAAAATCTTAAGGTCGCGCTATTATCAATGCAGAGAGAGAGAGAGAGAGAGAGAGAGAGAGATAAGTATTACGTGCTTTGAAAATCACGTGATGATAAAAGTATCATCGTAAAAAGTAGGAATTCTATTTGCCACTTCAATAAGTTGGATTAACTGTAAATTTCGCATTTTCAACATTCGCACATAATATGTAACTTTTCTGGAGTAAAATTGATCTTACAGAAATGAGCAGTCTACGTGTCTCGTTTATGAGAACACGTCATCAAAACGCTCCAAAAAATGCTAAGTATTATGTACATTTTTCGAAGCAAAAAGCAAATTCTACAATTTGAGGTTATGTGTCTTCAAAACAGGCCCTTGACAATCTCGTCATAAAGCATAGTTTACAATCCACACAATTGAAACACTGTTCATTTATACTCCGTGCAAGCTATACGGTAAAGTACGACCTTGCTCCAAAAAAGTCAATATTAGAACATATTCCCAAGCCGCAAAACTACTTATACATGCCGCGTTGCCTCTCGTTTACCGTTGAATTTCCGTACTTTTGAATAAGGCATCCTTTTAACTTCGTCCTCTGTAACAACTCAACGAGCTTCCTTTCAAAACAGCAGACTGTCGGTCACGGTATATTATCTGTGTAATATAGCTATATGCAATTCAGCGAAATATGCACCCACGAAAATATACAAATCGACTCCACGTGCTCCGTCGAGCGGACGGTCGATCCCTCAATTCGAGCGAAATTTTGGAGCTATATTCGTCTTGTGTGTGAACGGAGTGAAAGAGAGAAGAATGGCGGCGCGGACGTCGCGAGCAGACTGAGCAGCGATTTCGGCCACTTGCGATTTCGACTCCAGACGGCTACTATCTTTTCTCTCTCTCTCTCTCTCTCACTCTATCGCAGTGTCCCCCACCCACACGGCAGAGTATACGCGTTGCCACACACGCGCGCGCTTCTGATGATGCGTGCGATGAAAGACTCAAGATCAGAGAAGGAGTTTGCGCGGTTTTTTCGTTTTTTAAATAGGTTTATGGGATGTAACAGTAGTTTTAGATTCGTTGCGTTGGTTTGAGCAAATCTCCGGCAATTTATGCAAATCGGTTGTTATTGTTACAGAGGAGGCAACCATATAAGAAAAGAACGACCAGGACTTACGGATTTGGAAGAGACAATCGAATCGCTTATTAGCGTGTCTTTTAAAGGCTGGATATTTTAGCAGACGTATAATTATAATTCGAATCAAATATTCTACGATGTCGTGTGAGAGGCTTGTTTTGTGAGCACTAACTTAACGTTATTTATGGATCCCCCGCGATTGTTTTTTTTTTTTAACGTTACAGTAGGCGTTTGTTTTTTTGTATTCTGTTAAATTCAGATATAGCGTGAGCTGGATGAATAGAATATTGACAATAGTAGAGCAGATGCAAGTTCCAATGATTCATAGGCATGAATCATTAGTTTCATAGATTTGAAATACAAGCAAACTGAAGTTAACAGAACCAAAATACACAATTACAATGCTTTATCTTAATTACGAAGTTGGGGCGCGTCGTTTAACGATTGTATAACCAACAAATTGCCTGAAACGACTAATTTTCATACGCTTAAGATTTAATTATTAACAAAGAAACGTGATATTCAGCCATTAAGATACACTATCCTCTATTAAATGTTATTCTTAAAATCGTCCAATTACCACATCTTCAGTCCGCTCTAGGTCACGACTGCTTCCATTCATCGTCAACTTGTCGTCGTCTGGTTGCACCAACAGGACATACAATACAGTTCAAGAAATTTGCGTCACAAGCTGCAGCTTCAACAGCCGCCGCACGACATGCGCACCAGCAGGTAATACACACACAAACACACTTCAGATGATCAGCCTGTCAACCCATTACTAATACATCCGTGATTCTGTTATATTCATCGATCCGAGTCCCTTTCGTCCGTCCACAGACTTGCACGATATCCTTTCAATCACTACAACTGTATAAGACTGCATAAGCCACGTGCAATATATAGAACGTCTCTATGGGAATCGTCGTGCAACACTGGTGTGTGAAAAGTGCTTCCGCTTGGAAAATCCGACCTCGCAGACGATAATCTCGTTGACGACTGTTGCCGCGCGTCCTACGCCTGCGTTCTACGCGTGTGTTGCCGCTGGAGAGTAGGGGGGGGGGGCGGCCCCCCTGCGAGCGAAGGAAAAATTGCGCGCCTGCAAAACAAGTATTATGTGCGCGTGTGTGGAAGGAAAACAGTAGTAGTGTGATCGCGAGCACGTCGTCGTCGACGTCTGATCTCTTATCGAGTGTCTTGATCCAAGTGTAAACAGATCGAGATGATGATGATGGATCGCGAGGAGAGACCTATACTGGCTATCATCGTCGTTTATCTGTGAATGGCTTGGTGAACTCGTTGGGTTCTGTGCGGGGATGATGTTATGGTTTGATTCGAAATTTGAAATTGTTAGTTGTGGGTTTGTCAATGTCATCCAATGTGCAACATGCAATGTCGTTTCATCTGATGGTTATATATGTTTCATACGATAATCCTCTCTTTATGTCATGATCTCGGTCATGATTTAATTGAGATGAATTGATAGACGTGTATACTATTTCCTGAATATAGTTAACATGCATTTATGATTAGAAATTGTTCATTAGAATCGTCATCTACGCGGACATCATTATCTCTATGATCATCAAGGTAGTTATCAATGATATAGGAAAAGTGGTATTATTTTAGGCCTTGTGATAATTAATTCTTTACAACTTTAGGGTCATGTGAAAAATCAGTTATCAATTTGTATTATTTTCTTCTATGGTCGCAGAAGCAGTAATTGCTGAACTGATGTTTGTGAGATAAAAGTCCTAAACACATCTTAGTAGATTTACAGTTTATAGATGACAAAGTTAATCTGATTGTAAAATAAGGATGGCATTATCAGAGAATCGAACAAATATTTTTGTTTACCTATCGCGTTCCATCATTGTTATAACTACATAACAGATAGCAAAGTAATGTTAAGAAGTACTCGATGAATGCAAATTAAATTTTATAAAGGGTACGTGAAAAATACTTATATTAGACATACATTCATAAATGGAAAATATTGATGGTGCATATGTCACGCTATAATACAACAATTTGGCACTCAATTCCGTAATCCAATAACAATCAGAATTCATTCATAATCTTTGATAGCCAATTTCATTAGTCACCACTGTCGTCAAATCAAATAAATTAGCAGGGCAACCGACTGACAGAAAATGAGGCGGCAAACACAAGCCAATAACGAACTGTAGCTTCAGAAACGAAGGAGAAGAGAGAGAAGTCGACACGGAGCCCGCACTCGGAAGTATACTTGTGGGCTCTCGAACGCGACGTCGACTGCGAGGTCCACGACCTCCTCTCACTGGCAAAGGCATAACCAGAGCGGTTCACCCCAGCCGCAGGAAGTTCCTATATAAAACGCGCGAGAATCCGAGTGCACAATGTTGCAACACGCTGCGGTCTCGTTTGCTTGTGAGCAAGGCTGGTTGAAACTGGATATGTACTGGCGGTTTCTTTTTGCCAATAAAAATTGCCCAGGTTTAGATTTATTTAAACAGATTCCTGACGCAGAAAGAAAAAGAAAAATATGAATAGCTCATCGATGTTTGAACAATTATTCTTTTTTGCACATGTGTATACCAAAGCCGCATCTTTCTGAATTGCGCAAGATGATGAAGAATAAAGAAATGCTTCACGTTTTACTTTGCAGAATGGAAAGATTATGAGGGATCTAGATAAGGAGAAGGTATGTAGTGGAATTTTTTCATCAAGTAGGTGTAACTTTTGTTTTATCTTGATAATTTTTTTCTTAAGACTTTTACAGCGCGTCTTAGTAATCTACAAATTTATATTTGAAACTCTTAAAAATCTATGACAGCTTCAATTGAAAAAAAAAGATAAATTACATGACGCACAATATCTGAGCCCAGGAGCGCATCAGCAATATCACCAAGCTTGGAAAGGTCAGAAAAGAGCTGATCGAACGATCGCAAGCACCGGATACTTATCATCGAGTGTAATATCGCTTGCACATCTCCTTTCAATAGCTGCACCAGTCAGAGAGTATCACCAGAATTTTACCACGTCTTCTGTGTTTTCTCGACGATCGAGAGGGCAAGCGAGACTGATAACAAGTGTCGCACTTGAGCAATCGCTAGGGCAAATGATAAGCGGCTTTGCAGGGAGCTTTTTCTTTACGAAAAAATACCGTGTCTCGCCGGGCGATAGTCCAAACTTCTGACGTCAAGCGAGTCGAGATTTGTAATAACGGGTCGTCGCGTTGGCTAACAGTGCTTTCGTTTGCGAAAAGCCGTGTTTGGGAAACAACGAAAAACGCATAGATGCAGTGTTTTATATCTGACCTATATACCGAGCAGTAGTTTCATGTGGTTGCATACAAATTTGAATAAAATGCACATTTTATTATTGAGATGTCATCGAAAATCGAATTATCATGCGTGAAATAATTTCCATGTGAATCATTTGACGTTGTGATGTATAATTCAGGAATTATACATTTGCAATATTATCAGCTTCATAGTATAGATAACATGTTATCTTCTGCTATTGACTACTTATCATGTTTATCCATGGATTCACATAGTCCCCTGCGAAGATGATTATTGAGAAACACCTTGCGAAAGCACTACTACACTCTATCTCGGGCAAATAATAGCGACATGAAAAAGATAAGAAATGTGAGTGTATTAAGATAATTTATTATCGCAAAGTTACATTAAGCGCCATAAATATTTATCAAAGTAGCACGTTATATAAAAAAAGCAAATTTTTCGTATATTATTTCGAACTTGAAGTGCAAAGGTATAAATTTTCACGTTTTGACTGCGTGCTCGAACGCACGCACGATAAAAAAACTGCAAGTGTTTCCTGCACAACGTGCTCCGCTATAGACCATTTGGGCTCTGCTCCAACATTTAAAATGCATCCACGTGCGCGCGTCATATTCAAGAGGTGGTTCGTAATCGAATATTGTTTGATAGACAAAAATACATTGTCAGTATTTTACCGTCAGATCAGCAAAGTCGAAGAGATGTAGGTTATCGTGGTGGATTGACATTTTTTTTAAATCGATTCTCTGTATACACAAGGACAAACTTGTATGCAATTATTTATAATCGAACTGAAATCGAATAGATCGTGTAAGTGGATGTATCATCGCAATTTTTTACAAACTTGCCAACTGTGTTTATTCGATCTCTTTTATGCTGACATATTCATATCTGTCATGTGATGTGATTTGATTTGAAAGATAACCGACTGATGAAATCTTCATGAAGTTACAACCGTTTACACGATTACAGAGATAAAACAGACCGGCAAAACAGGTTTACACGATTGAAAATTTTGAAAAATATCCCCAACGGCACATGGTATTTTCGCACTTGATCGCGATAACGAGCGCGCAGCGAATGAACAAAACAGAAGAAAAGAGTATAGAGTACATAGCGATAAGATAATTCCGTGCAAACTTGATCAATGGCATGCCATCATCTATAACCGGGTAAAAAACGATAGAAAAGCATACACGGTAATCGAGAGGGAAGGGTGCGTCCTCAATTCAATATCAAGTGCAGAGCAGGCGTCGCACGCCTTATGATGGGACGGAAATAATATATTTGTGTGAGGATTTTATAAGTCAAATTGAGTTAGAATCATAAATGAGTAAGAAATTTGAATTATTATAAAAATCTGAATGCAAAACAGTACACAGTGAACAGAATAAATAGTTTTGAATTATTGTACCTACACTTGACTTTGTAACAGCACTTTTTCATCGTACTTCATCTTCACTTCGCTGATATAAAAAAACATCTCATTTTTCCAAAAGACACAAAGTAAAATCTCATTCTAAAGTCCAGCACGATAAACCGGCTACTTTGTATATCCGTAGGCATACCCACCGTTCGTCATGTCGCACCTAATTTATTGTTGTCGTAGACGCGCAGTGTGTAGCGATGCGAGAAAGGAGGAAAAGAAGAAGAAGAAGAAGAGGAGTATAAGGACAGATCCGAATGTAAATATTACGCATGCGGCGACAAACAGACGGAGCAAGAGGAGGAGACCAGCGACGCCGCTCGCTTATTTTAGCCGAGGTAGCGTCAAGGCCCGTCTATAATTGCGCCCGAATCGCACACGCGCCCTGATATTACGTATTATCAAGCTTTCATTGAGAGAGAGAGAGAGATGCGAAATTCCTCTTCCTCGTTCCTCGAGACGCTTGTCATACCGACGGGCTTTCCTTTCGAATGTTAAGTACGTATATGACTCTCTCTTTCTCTGTTCGCGCTTTTATGTAAAGATAATTGCAGGTCGAACACGAGAGGGCTGTTATTAGCGCACCGCGGGAAAATCGTTGCGCGACAGCGAGGCTGTTATTATATCCGCAGCGTTACGTCAAAGTCTCCGACTGAGAAATTCGCTGAACATTTGATGAGTGACTTTTTTTTACTCTATGGAATTTTCGAAGCTTATTAGAGAATATTTTCTCCCGTTTAAGTCAGATCTGTGAGACGAATCTCAGATCAATAAATAAATTGAACTTGTTTATTTGAAGAGCATAGCTACAAGTTTTCACAAGATGATAAATTTATGCGAAAATTCCACTGGTTCCGTACTGGATGAGAGAGTTAATTTCCGCGCTTCGTTTTCTGTCATATGTGCGTTTATACGCTCTTGGACGTTACCAACAAGCGGAATATTTTAAAAATTTCTTCCGTCAATACGTTATCTCAATACTCCCGATTATTAACTTTTTCATCAACCGAACGTCTGAACGTTGACTATATCAATTCCCTCGGTCTTGAGAGACAACGTCGTCTCCTCTTTTCCGTTTGGCAAGTCACGTAGACACGAAAATTTCGTTTTAATAAATATAAGTATATAACACACACGCTCTCGCGCGCAGATCATAAACAAAGTCGCGCCGGCGCTCGGTTATACGATTGCGTGCTAGTTCATCGTTGCTGCTGCCTCTCCTCTTCTCTGCAATTTAACAAACGCTATAAACTCGATCTCACCTGACCTACATGGCTTCATCCACACGGCAATTTAGCCGCAAATCGCAGGGGGTTTGTTGAGAAAATTCATCGAGCGAAATTTTCTAAATATAATTTTCGCCTTTTCGTCGAGACTCTCTCAAAACGACAGAAAGATGAGAATGATCGGGAGCTATTTTTGGAACCGGTGCTCGAAGATTTTTTTTGTCGTGTTCGTCGCGCGCGATATTGATTTGAATTTTGCATCAATGCAGGGCTTGCACTTTTTGTGTTGATAAGTGCAAGGTCAGCCGTGAGATTCGTGCTAAGAAAGAACGCGATGTATATAGGTGATGTTTCTGAAATCTGTGAAAATCTGAAGGTTTAGTTTTCGCTAGATCAGATTTTCCAACACCCACGACAATTGTCTGTTGTTGTTGTTTGTAAAGTATATAGGTATACAATCGACAACATTTGCGGGACTTCGTAATCCAATTACCTCTATATAATACACTAACTCACAGATCTCCTGCGATTTATCTATTTTTATCTTTTATTAATAAATCCTCTCTTTTCCTACTCTCGTCTCTCGCACTATTACCGAATTTTCCAACTTGTAACTAAAAATACCAAACTAATGTTGACGACTATAATTGAAGCACATCGATTCCAAATAAACTGTATCAATATAATGATCTCCGGAGGTCCCTCCGTCATGTCAGTCAAGCATTAATTTAATAGCTACAGAGATACGAACGTAGACCCTGTCAAAGCTCGGCCGACCAATAATTCAGCCATTCCCCACTTAATCACTCTGTTGATAAAACACTTGGTAGTCGAGAAAGAAGGGGAGGCAACACGAGCCGATTTTCCGCCCGGCAAAATCGGCCGGAAACTCGAGCTCGGAGTCACGTTTTCCCGTTTCCGCGGCGCGCAGGATCGATAAAATTCCTCGACTCCGCACGTACCTATAGGTATACACATAGGCCTCTATATATACACACACCGTTTCGCTCTCTCTCTCAGCCGACGTCACATTGCGGGCGCGACCCTTGTAACCCTCGATATATACAATATACCTACAAGAGTATCCAGTGCTCGCGATGAGCGTTAGCTTTGACCCGATAAGTACTGCAGCCACACACGCGTCGATACTGCGCCAAGTATATTACAGTCTCGTCTCCGGAGAGGTTTGAATTTCACTCTTCATTGGTGTAAATATGGGGCGGCGATTGTGTGGAGAACCTACCTCTTGAGTGGACGCGCCGACGACTATCAGGTCCCTCAACATTCCCAGATTCGGTTGTGCTCGGCCACTCTCCTCTTGTAAATCACGGGGAAAACACACTGGTGCACTCGTTCCCTCTGCAAAACAACGTTCCAACTTTATCCTTCTCGTCCAATGTTAAGCCCTTCTTCCCTCTCTTTCTCCAGTCAAGCGTCAATACCCGCAAGAAATGGACAGTCCGGGCAACAAGAATAACAGCTGCGCGCTATATACACGAGGCTATACCTATAAGCCCGCGCAGACTGCACACGCACTCGGACGATCGCTGAGCGAGAAAGGAGAAAGAGAAAGAGAGAGAACAATGGGTTATGGATGCGCTATCTGGGTATATAGAGCACACGCGACGACGCGACGCCGGCTCGCGAATGGCTCAACTCACACTGTTGAACGGAACAAGTGGCAACTGCTTTTGATGCGATGGCGATGGTGCAGGTGTCCAAGAGAAGTATGACCGTCGAAGGGTTCGTCGTAACAAGGAGTATACAAACGCGGTGCACGAGGTGAGAGAGGCTTGATCAGGGCGGCGAGCGAGAGCGAAGAGAAAGCAAAAACTACGCGAGCCTCCCTGTGATGCTGCCTGTGTACACTGGGTCGCGCGACGACGAACTGCTACTGCGCGAGCTGAACATCGCCCGTCGAGACTCGGCACGTGCACACCTAGCGCTTGGCTTGTGTGTATGTAGTTGTATATAGTGTGTTAGATACATATACGCGGATTTGGCTCTAGGGAGACGAGGCTTCCGAGTTGGCGCACTGATGACTGCTGAGCCCGACTTGGGTACATGCACTCTGTTTTATCGGTTGGTTATGATTGACGCTGCCTGCAGTTTTTCGGTTGATGAGGGATGAATTTTCATGTAGCTTGATAAAGTTGCGTTTGATTTGGTTTTAGTGCTTTATCTATAGATTGGATATTTCCACTAAGCCTAATATTTCAAGTCGGCTACTATATTATCAAGCGATTAAAAATTTACATGAAAATTAGGGATCAATGGCAAAGGTTTCATAAATGCAATTTTGATGCGGTACAGATTTGGATTTTGCAAACGTGATGATCGCACATCTAAATTTAAAAATTATTTCCCGCCAAATCAAATTAAGTCTTTGTTATCGTCAGTCGGTATACTCAAGCTTTGAAAACAGTAATAATAATAAATCTATATTTATTTACTTCATTTACGTGCATTACATTTAAATATATGTTATTATCCGCGTTTATTCCCGTCGTAATCAGATCCCACATTTCGTCAGAGTTTATCGAAGAGTTAATTTAAATGAAACAAGTAGATTTATGCGTGACGGATCAGACCGAAGCTACACCCACTCCGCAAGCTCTTTTATGCTCGCTTTTATGACGAAATATCGAGATTATTTTGCCGAATACTTGCAGTCTTGTGACATCACAGCATAGGGTTGGTAAAATGATCAAATTTACTTCAATAATAACAAGAAGTATACTAATATCAGTCCTAATATGAACTTTATCCTCGCATAGCAAAAAACACAATATCAATGACGTGGTCATCAGCAACCTGTCTCCTCCTTAGCAATAACATGATGCGTCATCTTATTAATCCAGTTAGTCTGGCGACCCCCGTCCTTTTCTACTTTACTTGCGCACGACGACCCAGCCCGCAGGCTCGAGTTTGCTAGTAGCGTTTATTTATTTGCTTGCTTTGCGATAATATGTCCTGTCACGCATGTGTAGTACAACATCGCCGGGATCCTTGATAAACAACGTGAGTACTTCCTATATATAACTTCTCAGCCGTATGAAGACGGAGAGAAAATAGAACGCGAGCGCCTTTGATTCCCCCATTTCTTCTCTCTCTCTCTCTCTCTCTCTCTCTCTCTCTTTTCTCCCCCAGTGCTGCTGCACTTGCGCTCATAACATACGTATACCTATATATATTATGTATATACAAAAAGAGGCGCCTCTGCTGCTATCGCCGTCCTTGCCGCACGCCACGTCGTACTTATACGCTCTTTTCCCCGCTATACTCCCTCGCACATCGAAAAAATACGAATCGCGAGCATGCATACGTGGGTAAATCACGTTCAGGGAGCAGCGCCAGCATTTGAACACTCGTACGAACACACCCACACACTCATATACTCGATGCATCATCAGTGAGCAGTCGTCAGAGTTCGAAGAGAGTTGGGTCAGAGATTGGGTTGGATCAAAAGTTCCGTATCCTACTGTGCGTGTGTAGTACCTATTCGTTCTTATGGTATTTTAAGTTGTCAAAATAAAATTGTGCGAGATTGTTTGTTGTGCTCTTCTCCTGTGTGTTGGTGACTGGACTTTGGTTATGCAAAATGCTTCGGAATGCTTGATGAAGATCGGGACAGTCTTTTTCTGGAATTTGCGGATATTTGTTGACTTGTAACTAAACGTTGGGAGTATACTTATAAGTACGATCGTTCTTTTAATTTTTTCGTAAGTTTCATCGATTCATCTTGTTTGTTTGTATACTTATATATGGATGTTTGAAAATTGTTTTTGTTACGAATGCCTACTTATATTCTAAGCGATTTCGAAGAATAACGGTGACGATACTCCTTTTTTCATTGCATCCTAACCTCGTAAAATTATTTTTGTTCTTGAGTTTTATCTTTAAAATTACTTTGCAATTGTCCTTGTCTACTAGATGCTGACAGTAAATATCTATTTTTTGTTAAATTATGTAGATAGATCAAGTTGAACCTATTAAATAGGTCAAACTTACTTCATTATACCTATACCTACTTAGCTGAATCTTACGCATGATTGTTTGTAAATCAATTCATTCATTAAAACAACCTATATTTAAAATACAGCATTAACAAGCAGCTTTTAGTCGAGTACTGGTTGTTATTTTTGAGACACTTCAAAAAGCTATCCATGATATGGGTAATCAAAAAATATAATATTTGCTTGAATTCCAATCTATTGAGAGCATATCAAAGTGATTCAGTATAGATACGTTGCATGCTAAAAACATGTACCTATTCTTCTAGAGCTAAAAGTTTTGATGTAAAGTCGATTTATAGGTTATAATGATTTTGTAGTTTTCAAATTCTTTCATGAAACACTATCTATTATTTCTTGTAGAAGCAGGTATACTGTAACCTGTTGAAAATAGTTATAGTAAAATTCTCTGTTGCAGAATAAAACATGAATCCGCAGTACATGCAGCAACGTCCTCTTTATGGGCCTACACCTGCAAATGCTCCTTACAGTGAGCTAAATGCAAACCATCCACCTAAAGGCCCACCTGATTCGCAATCATGTCCATCACAAAAGCCACCATTAGGTCCGCCACCCACAGACAATGCTCCACCTCCAAGGCCGCCGTACTATGTGAACGATGTTCAAGGACAAGCACCTGATGCTCAACATGGACTACCCTTGTCACAATCTAATCAAAATAACCTTGCAGATCAAATGTCTAGCATGGCTCTGTCTGGATCGCAGAGATCTCCTTCTTCTCAAGGGTTTCCCTTACAATCTGAGAAAAATGTACCAACAATGCCTTTTCCATCTACTGTAAATGGAATCAGTAATCAGAATCATTATCCTACCCGAGGTATGATACATTTTTATTGTAACACCATAAAATTATTTAAATTAGCATTATAGATTTTGTAAATCCATTTGGTTTTGAACTTGGTATTTTTAGATCAATTGAGTGCAAACAACTTGCCATCAGAAAATAGTGGACACATACCTCAAAAACCATTGCCTCATCAACAAGGACCTCCTATATCACAAACATCGAGTCTTCCACCTTCATATGGTCCACTTTCTGCATCTTCTCAATTTCCTGCTCAGCAACAATATTCTGGACAGACATCCACATTTACATCACATCAAGCACCAAATATCCCTAGAAGTACTCCACAACCCACACCTCCAATATACACTGATCATCAAAGTCAAATGCCTAGTCAAAACCGATATGGCCCTTCATCGATTAATCAGGCAGATCTGGCTGGACCACCTCTTCCAGGAAAACAACCACCAGTGCCTACGAATAATCAACAGTCATTTAGAGGATCTCCTATGCCCAGTCAGCCACAACAAAGTATGCCTGGTCCTCCGTCATCTGGGTCATATATTAGTAATCCACCCAATGCAAATCGACAAAACTTGTCTGGGCCTCCGATACCTGGGTCAAATTATCAAGGTCCACCACCACCACCAACCAACCAACAACAACAACAACAACAACAACATATATCGAAACCTCCTCTTCCTGGACAAATTAGTGGATTGTCAGGACCTCCACTGCCAGGACAAGCAAATTTATCTGGTGCCTATGGACAAACGAATGTGACTGGACCTCCTCCATTGCCAGGACAACAAAATCTACATTCTCAATATTCGTATGGTAATCAAATACCTGACCAGCGGCGATATTCATCCAGCCCATCCATGCCTGGACAACAAAATTCTGCTCCTCCTTATAGTCATACGAATCATCAGCATTCTGATACTGGATATCAGGGATATCAACAAAATTATAACCAAACTGGACAAAGTGTGAGTATTTAAAAAATTTACTTAGTAAAATTCTTAAAAATAGCAATACCTTAAAGTATCTGTAAAAATGATTACAGAATATGTATGCTAATCAGACAAGTCATTACCAAAGTGGAATGGCAAGTCCTACTAGTGGATATCAACCAAGTACACAAACTCAGCAAGCCAGAAGACTTGATCCTGACCAAATGCCTAGTCCTGTAAGTTATTTAACAATTAAATGTAAATTTAAAATGATGACTTTCAGATTTAATTATATTTATTTTAATTTGTTATATAGATTCAAGTTATTTTAGATGATCAAAAACTAAAAGGTGGAGTTTTCACTACCAATGAAAAGGGATTAGTTCCACCATTAGTTACCACTAAATTTACTGTAGAAGATCAAGGAAATGCATCACCAAGATTCATTCGATCATCTATGTATACCGTACCAACTACTGCAGATATTATTAAACAGGTTAGTTATTATTTATTATTATTTTTTAAGTTTAATCTAGTTCAACACATTTAATCATTAACAATTGATCATCATTTAACAGACTCAAATCCCGTTTTCACTTATACTGAGCCCGATGGCGCAAGTAGAAGAAGGGGAATATGAACCGCCAATTGTTGATATGGGAGAAATCGGGCCTGTACGGTGTAACCGTTGTAAAGCTTACATGAGTCCTTTCATGCAATTTGTTGATGCTGGTAGAAGATTTCAATGCATGTTTTGTAAAGCAACAACAGAAGGTTAAATTCTTGGATTCCTAACTTTTTTATTAGCATTTGTTACATTGGTTAATATTTTATATTTGCTTTTTATAGTCCCTACCGAATATTTTCAACATTTGGATCACACTGGCCAAAGAATGGACCGTTATGAACGTCCTGAATTAATGCTGGGAACATATGAATTTATAGCAACAAAAGATTATTGCAGAGTATGATATACAAATTTATGTTTTCTCATATTTCTTTACCTGATAAACTTCAAATATTAACAAGCTACTTTTTATTGCAGAACAATACGTTTCCAAAGCCACCTGCAATCATATTTGTTATTGACGTATCTTACAATAATGTAAAATCAGGTTTAGTCAATTTGATGTGTGTTCAGATGAAAAAAATCATTCGTAATTTACCAGTTGATGTTGGCCAGAGTAAATCTAATATGAAAGTCGGTTTCATTACGTACAATAACACAGTTCAATTCTACAACCTGAACGCCGCTCTTGCTCGACCACAAATGATGGTTGTTGCAGACGTTCAAGATGTATTTATGCCACTTCTCGATGGTTTTCTTTGTGATCCAGAGGAAAGTGAAGCATTAATTGACAGCTTAATGTGTCAAATTCCAACCATGTTTGGAGATACAAGAGAAACGGAGACCATACTTGCACCAGCTATTCAAGCTGGCTTAGAAGCTTTAAAAGTAAAATAGTAGTATTTTCTTTTGCAAAACAATGAGTTATTTAATAGGAAATAATTGCAATATAATATTTTTAGGCATCTGAATGTACAGGAAAGCTTATGGTATTCCATTCATCTCTTCCAATAGCTGAAGCTCCAGGCAAACTTAAAAATCGAGATGACCGTAAACTTCTTGGTACCGACAAAGAAAAGACCGTTTTAGGTATGTTTAATTTTTTCATTAGATGATCTATGAATATACTATTTCATTAAAATGTTGTCTATATTAATATATTATATTTTTTAAGCTCCACAAACTAACTTCTATAATAATCTTGGTCAAGAGTGTGTTGGATCTGGTTGTAGTGTTGATTTATTCGTATTTAATAATTCATATGTTGATATTGCAACTATTGGTCAAGTTGCTAGACTTACAGGTGGAGAAGTATATAAATATACGTATTTCCAAGTAAGCTTTCTAATAATTAACTATATCCATCCAAGAATATTTACTAATGTCAATTAAAGAAGTAAACTTACCACTTACATTTGTCTATTTGCAGGCAGACATTGATGGAGAGAGACTGATCACTGACATTATAAATAATATAAATAGGCCCATTGCATTTGATGCAGTGATGCGGGTTCGAACTTCTACTGGTGTTAGACCAACTGATTTCTATGGCCATTGTTTCATGTCTAATACTACTGATATAGAATTAGCTAGTATAGATTGTGATAAGGTATGTACCTTATATTATTACACATATTGGTGTAGATTGGATAATATAATGTATGGATTTTACATGGGCTTACTTTGTAACAGGCTCTTGCTATTGAAATCAAACATGACGATAAATTAGCAGAAGAGGAAGGTGTTTACATTCAAGCAGCGCTACTTTACACGTCTTGCAGTGGTGTACGAAGGTTGCGAATTATCAACTTGAGCTTGAAAACTTCATCACAAATGGCAGAACTTTATCGAGGATGCGACTTGGATGCCATCATTAATTATCTTTCGAAGCAATGTTAGTAAATTACTTTACTTTACTCGTTACCTCAATCGAAACTCACATATATTTTGAGGATATTGACGTTTTTTTTTTTATTTTCAAAGGTGTATTTAAACTAGTGGATGCGACTCCAAAGGCAATCAAAGATAGTTTGAATTCGAGATGCGCAGCTATTTTAGCATCTTACAGGAAACATTGCGCATCTCCATCCAGTGCTGGGCAATTAATACTTCCTGAATGCATGAAATTGTTGCCTTTATATACAAACGGATTATTGAAAAGTGATGCAATCACTGGAGGTGAATGTTTAAAACGGAAACTATACTTACAACTACATGCCTATTTAAAAATGAATATTTACGAGCCAAGTGAAGTTTTGATTGTTAATTGCACCTTGTTATTGTTTCAGGCAATGGTATCACAGTTGATCAGAAGTCTTACGTAATGATGGCCGTTGCTACGATGCCAATTAGCGAGTCGGTTGTTCATGTTTATCCTCGATTACTTCCTTTACACGACATTGATCCTCAAGAAAACGAACTCCCGCCTATGTTACGTTGTTCCATAGATAAATTTGTAGACGATGGAGCATATTTATTGGGTGAGGATTATTAAGCATTGAATAGTTCCGAGAATACCATTGAGATAGATTGAAAGAAAATCTTAATCTAACGAATTATGTTTCTAGAAAATGGAATCCACATGTTCATATGGCTCGGTTCAAATTTAAATCCGCAATGGGTACAGTCTGTCCTCGGAGTCGCAACTGTTGCTCAAGTTGACACAGACAGGACCGCGATTCCCTCTTTGGATAATCCAATAAACAAGCGGATTCGAGATATAATCAGTTACGTCCAGAGTGAAAGACGATATTGCATGCGGGTAAGAAAAATTTTAAATCACTCGAATCATCGAAAGAAAAAAAATCATTGTTATTATAAATTTTTAATCGATTTTTCGCAGTTAACTCTTACGAAGCAACGAGACAAAATGGAAATGGTAATGCGACAGTTCTTGGTGGAGGATCGAGGTGCCGACGGTAGTCCAGGATACGTGGACTTTTTGTGCCATATGCACAGAGAAATTCGAACGCTCCTTAGCTAGTGAAAATTGAATTAAGCAATCTCTCAACTCGCAGGCGAATAAAATTAAGCAAACTTTATTTGAGTAGAGTGTAATAAAGTTTAAGTGTGAAAGGTATGTGTGAGGGTGTGCATGCGAGATCGCACGAGCATGGACAAAACTGAAGGGCAAAATGGGGGCGGATAAAGGATCGATTTGTACAAGAGTAATTTTGAAGATGAATATTGTATTATTATACTGCGTATCGTGTCAATAGCCTTGATATTATATATGGTTAGTCAGCTAAAATAACTGTTAAGGTGTAACAAAGCATTACAAATTTATACACTAAGCCAAAACCGTTAATGGATATTCAAGTGCTTTATTTAAAAATGTTTTTATTTTATTTCCTTGATCAACTGTATATTTCTTTGATAATAGTATACCATGTATAAATTGATATTAAATTACAATTTTAATGAAATCGAAATGCTGCGTACGTTTTCAATAACCCAATTAAAATCCACAATACCCCAAAAGCCTCGTTTTCCGAAAGAATTAGTTTTTAGTATATGTGCGCCTAATAAAAATCCAATCCCATTAAACAGATCGATAGATTAAAAATAGCTTCGGGAGAAAGCCGAGAAGCATCCCCAATTACTTCTTCAAACAGAGGACCTTTATTATCGGAATAAAACAGGGTGGCTCGCGCACATATATGGATATACATTATGTCTTGTTAGTCCGGAGCTTTAGGCGTCGTACATAGTACATACACACATGAGGATCTATATACCCGCTTACGCTGATACGGCGATTCTCATATAGAGATATTAGGGTCTCGAATCGACTACTTATAGAGGTATATACATATACTGTTGTACTATACATATAGACGAGATATCAACGTAGAACGACAGCACAGCACAACCACCTGTGATTCGCCCACGCTCTCCAGTACACGTATATACACATGCGCGTCCTCGTGTCAGTTTAATAAAAAGCGAAAAGAAAACTCTTGCGCGTGTGCGTATGCGGTGAGCGAGCAGTGTGCGCAGAGGCGCGCGATAAATCCGTGTATATCTCAGCATATAGGTAGTTCTCTCTCGGGGGCTGTCGACGTTGTCTCTTGTCTCTGCATCGGCTCAACGACGAGCGCAGCGCGCGGCACACTTATATCTTTCGGCGCAGTACAGGGTAATTTTCCGATCAGCTGGTTTGTTCGATTTGCCTTCTGGCTATGAATATCAAATCTCTACTTCAAGAACGCTCGCGTCAACGATGTCATGGTGGGGTTATAAAGTTTGACAAGTTCGTGGTAATTCATTGAGCGGTCGAGTCGAGTGCGCCGTAGGCTATATACTTAATAGGTACTTATCAGCTGCTGCAGTCACTGATCGACGCCGCCGACGATAAGAGGAGTTTGGTGAAGTTTGATCCAACCGAGAGATGTGAAAGATCGCATCTATTGTGAAAAGAAGAGACGTTTGGAATTGCAAGTATGATTTGAGAGATGATACGGAGAAGATGGCAAGCGTTTCTTAGCCGGTCGAATGAGTCGTCGAAGCCGCGAGCTACTGTTGCCACTGTTATCGCTGTTGGAGAATGCAAGTTTTTACACTGGATAACAGGCATGATAGAGGCAACCAGCCTCCAGGCGTAATCCAAAAATCTCGGATTCCTGGTTAGAAACAGTTTTTGAATAAGCATGTAATGTATAAGCATTGCATACTTTCATTTCTTCTTCCTTGTATTTGTAGTGACAACCATTTTTTATATGCATATATACTTAATTAGAATTGAGTCAATTATCTAGTCTCGAGTGTATCACCCACAATGATAATGAGTGCAAAAAGACTTTATAATTCTTGCGTATTCAATCTTTTGTGAGAATTAATTTTTACTTTACGAATGATACCAGAAAACAAAGTACCATTCGGTAAACAACTACTTCTTTTATCCTACTGATACATCTGTATCGTTAATTAATGAAGCAAATAAACTCATTTTGAACAAGTTATCTGTCAAGAGCTGTACCATGTCTTTATTTCTTGAATACAACTCCAAGCAGTTTGTATTACTTATAATTTTATGCAGTGTAATCTGAAATGCGTAACCTGTCTTTATGGTATTGATTTGTTTAAAATGCAGTATATATATATATATATATATATATATATATATGTACAGTGAATTCAGCATGCATACATTCAATTTATAACTTTTCAACTTGAATGGGGTCAATGCCACCTTTTATAAACTTTTTCTGTGCAATGATTTTCTTTTTGATTTGCCTTCAAAATTGTTTAATTTACTATTTTGTAGCTTTAATTTGGTATATTATTGGTTTTACACAATTTTGAATATACTTCTAATTATTGATTAATTGATTTTAGGAAAACATATGCAAAGGAGAAAATGCTTTGGAAAAGCATTCTCCTATGCTCTGCGATCTTCCTGATCACAGTGATCAACTATTACGGTCTAATGTTCTACATACTCTTTGGATTGCTGACAGTATGTGGAACATCCTTTGGACCAGCGATTATATTTTATGCATACACTAGATTATCTCCTACATATCCAATTGGCTGGAAATATGTTCTTCTAAGTACAACATTCTTCCTCGTTGCATGGTTATACTACTTTGATCTTCTATTCTATGTATTCTACGGGTTACTTACCGTGTGTGGCATGTTACTTGGGCCCACAGTTGTTTTATATATACACACTAGTTTATCACCAAATAATCCAAGAAACAAGAGAGGCAAGAAGAAAGTCAACAAATTGAGTTCATTTGAAGTTCTTTTACTGGTGAGTTATATATATCATTATTTAAACTTTCTTCAAATAAAAAATTATTTATTTTCATGAGGTTCAATTAAAAATTAATCCTATCATGATTACAATTACAGCGAGAATCATATTTTTATGATGAAGGAAGAAGGGATCCTTCACGTTACCCTTTAATCTTTTCACGCTTGGTAGATGGCGCATTGCAAAATTTATTGGATTTAGCATTCAGAGATTTTATTGGTGCTTGGCTTAAAGAAATAGCTATTGGACCAGAAGAATTGATCAATATCGCTAAACAGGATTTATGGGAGGCTATACAAAAAATACATGAGCGGACAGAACACATAGATACTACGAACTTAGTTGCTTGTAGTATAGTAAATTCAGTTACATTTCATTTTGAAAAGATTAGACTTGCACAAGAATCAATGTAAGTTACTAAGTTTAAATAAATTTAAAGTGAAAATGTTAATAATTCTTTAATTTAAATTTATTTTCATGTTTACAGTGTTGATGGAGAAGATCCAGTATATATTTTATCTCCACATTTAGGATCAGAAGAGGAGGAGATAGAATACTTAAGAAAAGTAAGCGAAGTATTCATTTTGTTTTTTATGCCCCGTGGTTACACATTTCCACCAGCCAAATATCTTCTAAGGGAACTGTTTACATGTAAAAGTACGTAAAGATTGTTCATCGCTAGGTTTAAAGGAATAATATATATATATACACAAACTAATGAGCATTAACATTATATTTCAGTATTAAAGCCAGTTATAAATACTATTACTGATCCAGATTATATTAATCGAAAAATATTATCGTATATTCAACAACAACAAATGACAGAAGCATTGCACAGAAAAACTTGTGAATATGCTGACTCTTTTGAAGACTTCATAGCGATGATCAAAGCAACGCGAGATCTTGAAGTTTTAAAGCGTATCAGGTACAATATTGTTTCAGAAATTATGCAAGCTACCACAACTCAAAATATTCAACGCGCTCAAGGTCTAGATCCCGAAAACTCAGCTTTCGGGAAATCCGATGCAGCACAAGGAAAAAAATTAAAACGCTACATTAGCCAACTAACGTTTGCAAAGAATACTTGCGAGTGCCATATGCAGTCTCTAGGATGGGATGGCTATCCCATGGAAGACGACGATGTGATAGATCCAATAGCAACCCCGGAAAATAGAGTTATTCCGTTGCGAGTCATTTTGGATAGCGTCATAGGTATAACGTAAAAAAAATTACGAATTTCTGCTATTTGCTACGTTACTTATATATATTAATCCATTGATCTTACGTTTGCATATAGGTAGAAAATATTTATCGCAGTTCCTTGAAACGGTCTCGAGTCAAGGATTAATTGGCTACTGGGCCGCTGTTCAAGAGCTTCGTGCAGCAGATAAATCGAGTTGGCATCAATTAGGTGCCGAAATTTTTTATACTTACATTACGATCCCAACCGCCGAGATTAAAGTTGACAAAGAATCAAGGAAGAGAATGGAAGGCTTCTTGTTGGGAGATAAAGGACCAGATGTATTTTATGAAGTTCAAGAAATGGTAGTAAAAACTTTAGAAGAAAAATATTATCCGTCTTTTATAGTTAGCGAACAATACAAAAAATTACAGGAAGCTATGAATGACGAAAAATTAGATGGTGCGTGAATAAATACTAAATCATTGTTCGTGTATAGATAATTTAAAATGAAAGTAACCATATGATTAAACATTAATTTTATTTTCTAGTTTCTATCGATGATCAAAACTCTTTAATTAATGGTACAATTTCGGACAATACTCCTCTACTGGTTGGCGAGCATTCAAGTTATGCAAGAAATAAATTGGATCAGTTAGAGGAAAGGTTAAATAACAAGATGCAAGCTTTGCAAGCTCTAAAGGCATCGCTGAAACCGGAAAGCAAAGTGTTGGGTATATTAGCCAAAGAAGTTGAATGGCTTCAGGGTGAGAAAAGGCAACTAGAAGCTCATTTAAATCATACAGATATGTGGGCAGAACACTTAGGTCACTGGAGAGCAGATGTTCAAAGTGCTGAAGTAAATAGGCTTTATTTATATAACATGCGATTCTCATGATGCTTGTTGATTTCAATAATAAATGATGTTTTATTTTTAGACTCCCGAAAATGGTGAACCTCCAGAATTTGTTTTGGTTGTTCACATAGTAGCAGATGAAGCAGACGATACTAGTATTTCTACTGGTTGGGTTGTCTTGAGAAAACTCACAGAATTCCAGGAACTTCATAGAAAATTACGCCAGTTATGTCCCAGCGTAAAAAATCTGGAGTTACCATCGCAACCCCTCAAATTTTTCGGCAAACCCGACAAAAATGCAATGGATAAGGCTAAAGTGCAAATTCAAAAATATTTGAATGTAAGGAAAGCTCCATTATACTTCTATATATAATTACTTCTGATGATCAAAATTAAATATAATTGATGAAAAATTTTATGTTCCGATAGCATGTACTCGAAGATGACCGCTTAAATCAAAGTGAAGCACTGTATGCTTTCCTTAGCCCCAGCTCAGAACGCTTGAAACATAGTACGCCGTCTCCAAAGAAATCACGTTTTTCCTTGTCAACGCTATTTAAATCGTCAGTATATATATATACTTTATTTACACTATTCGTAAAAACATTTGTCCCTTGAATGTATGACATTATTTTTTAATACTCCAGTAGCTCGGGCAGCAGTGGGGATTCGCGCGAAAAAGATGATGAAGAAGATATCTCGTTATTGTTAGACGACAATGAGCCAGTTCGATCTGTGACTGATAGTTTTCTTGGTCCAGGAAAGGATTCTATTGCCGAACCACTCTACGCTTTACTTGGTGAAATTTTCGACTTACGAGGCGTATTTCGCTGGTTGCGACGTTCTCTTATCACCTTCGTCCAACTTACCTATGGAAGGACCATTAATCGGTAAATTACTTTGACTTGAATGACTATTCATTTTAAATCTTGTTTCAATTTACAGGAGTAATTACAGTGAAGCTTTTTTTACAGCCAAGTGAGAGATACTGTTGCGTGGATGTTTTCTGAACCAATGCTTCACTATTACATTCAGCTCTTAACGAAATCGTGGTGGCCTAATGGCCAACTAGTTACGGAGGTGCCAGTTCGAACTGAGGAAGACAAATTAAGAACTCGTGCTGAAGCTCGCCGACAATTCTTGAACAACGTACCTGATTTTTTGACGAATTTAGTTGGAGCTCAAAGTGCTCAAAGGGGGGCAATGAAAGTTTTTGACTCTCTGCAAAATGTGCAACTAAACAAGCAGTTATTTTATGTAAGATTAAATAAGTTTGTGTAATTTTTTATTTTGACTTTTTACAAAAACTAACTGGTCTACATTATATTTTACAGGATATTTTTGAGGTTGTGATGTTTGAGATGTTTCCAGATTTGAAGAAAGACAGAGATTAAGTATTTTTACATCGAACAAATGCATTTCAAAATAATCTTTAGATGAATTTAAACAACGTGTGAGTTTGTTTTACAACTGCCAAACTGATGAAGAACAAGGTTTGTCATACATGATTTTTTTTTTAATGATGCTCAAGGTATTTAAAGGTGCTATTGAAGCTACTCAGTATTATTTAAGATTATATTCAGATTTATTTTTAAATTTTATTAATCGTTTTCAATATATAAATGTTTAAATCAAAATATTTTTATTAAGTTAACTCTAACGGGCATATTCCAAAAAGTATGGAGTTTATAATATATATAGTTCACACGTTATATTCTTGTCACAAGTACAATGATTATCAAATTGGTGCTAGCAACCAAAGATTATTAGCAGTGCGTGTACTACAATATTTTTAATTGGCAGAACGCTTATTATTACGAAGGTTTTACTGATTGTTCGCACACCTTTTTAGCAATTGTTTTTGGCTGATATACTTTAAGGGGTTTATTGATTCTTCTTTTTTAACACTTTTATAAATATCACACAAATAAGTTTTTAATAAGAATTATAGATACATTTTAGACTCCATGTTCGATCATCGAGTTTATTGGCATCTTTGTATTAAAGCTGTACATTCTAGTAAAACTTCGTACATACATTTACTCTCCGTCAATATTGTAAAAAAAAAAATTCTAAGACTAAGTTAAGTTACAATCATCATCTTTGATGTATTGTTAAATCTAACAAAGTGTCAAATATTGTTGTAAAAATAAATGTAAAAATGGTGATCTTCAGTATAAATATGAAACATGAAAATAAAAAAATATTAATGTCAATGGAAAAAGAACTATGACATTTACGTCTCGTGAGGCTTGTATCTTACTTTCAACAGTTACCAACAAATTTATTTTATCGCAATCTTCATTTACTAACTTTTCACCTTGCATTTTTCTAGTAAAGTCATAAAAACTCAAACATATATTTCATTACGAGGATAGGATAGAAAAACCAAACACCAATAGATTCTCAACTTTTTTTTACGACGTAGATCGCTTTATTTCGACATCGTGTGAGCTTTATGTCACACGATGCACAAATATATTAAACAATCATCTAAAATTACATAATCGCAGCTCCTATACAAATATTACAATAATTATCATTCCTCATCACCTTAAGTCCATTAGTTTATCGTCTTTCATCTGTTCTCTCTCTCTCTCTCTCTCTCTCTCTCAAATAATAATCATGTCACCATATTACCATCTTCATCTCGTACTCGTAATATGTATATACATTATACATTGTCATGTAATATCGTATATACGTTTATTTACACATTTATAACGTTGACTTTTGCGTTCGTAGCTTTGGCACTGGTATGATAACAGTACAATGCAAGATCGCTTACAAAATACTCAACTCCGTTAATGGCGCAACCGCGGGAGTACGAGGGAATCTTCGGTATACAATATATAGTGTAATGTTCAATGTTGATTCTTTTTGAGAACGTTATTCGGCAAGCACCTTTTGTCATATATTGTGTATTCACGTAATATAATAGGGATAGACGGTTTTGGTTTTCGGAATTTCTTAAATCCACCTGCAAACACTTGTAATTTACTTGATCATCGTAGAAAAAAAAATGACTATGAATTGAGAAAAACAGTGTATTGTAAGCAATAAACGTCAGAACTTTTCGCGGAGATCAAACGTTTGCGCGAAAATTTTGGACGTTGCGTCCTAATTATCATGGAGCTTGCGCAAGGGAATTCATTTGCATGTGAACTTATGTAATTGACCCACGGCTGAGCAATTTTTAAATTTATAAGGAAGTCTAGCATCTCCAGTGCTGCGGCATTAATTTTTCCTACCCATATTACACTAGTTTTTTGACTTTATTAATTTTTTTCGGATGTCTCATCGTTGGGGGGCTGGATATATAAATATCATCGCAATGTGATAATGGCAACTCAAATCGGTTTGCAAAAACACTCTAATATAATTGTGTAATTTTTTACAGTTATAAAGTTTCGAAAAAGTAAATGCCGCTTATGATCACGCAAATATTCGAGCCTCTGGGGGAAAACCGCGAACGCACACAGTATTACCTGCCGCGGAAAGCTCTCGGAAATTCCGAACGATGCCGCGTCGGCGTGGGTTAAATTTCTCATTTACTTTGAATATAACGTAATTATCTACATGTCTAAATTTAAACGCCCCGGCGGTTACTCTGTTTCGATAATAATAATGTATAATAATCCGTACACACTGGTGTGCAGTATATAATATATAATAACGGAAAAGCGCCTCGTTCATTACAACATATTATCATCAGGAACTTCGTAAAGTTTATATACGCGTCGACGTGTATAATATAATATACTTTGCAGAATATCGCATATATTATCATATGTAAATTACGACAATGTGAGTATAACGATTAGTGTTTTTTTTTTACCATCGAGACGTTATGGAGCATCGAACCGTTTCCAAATGCGGTTACGAGATGTTTAGTTTGGTTTGTTTGTTTATATAATCTCAAGCGAAAGAAATTCGACACCTTTTCGATGGTTTATTGACTCGTTGATTTTTTTTCTCAATATGCTTGCGTATTTTGTATTTTTTTATTTCATCGAGCGTTCGATGAAAAAATCGGCGTTTTTTATATGCATCAGAAGAGAAGAGAAATAATCGTTTCCAAAGTGTTTGCACGTCGTACACAGCCATGTGATTTATTTATTTATCTTTTAGTTACCGTACTCTAAGCAACATTCAGGTTTTGTAATCCTGTAATGTCGCAAGTGTATCTTTTGAGAAGCGATGTCGTTATTTATAAATCGTTAAAATAGTTAAAAAATGCAAATTTCGCATAAAGTGCACATTTAAAATACAAATACATTGAAATTCTTGAAAAACATTCAAAATCAACATTCAAAATATCGAGCAATCAAGAACATTTTTATATCTGGTATGTAGTTATTATCTCTACAATTCAAATGTATGCAGGTATCATCAACAAGTATTTTAAATCTACTTCATGAGTCTACATCACGATCTTTGAAAATGAAATTCAATATGTAGTATTATTTCAATGATGATTATACACTATAATTCAGCATGAAAAAACGCTGCAATCCTGTCGTTCGAAGACATCTATATCGATAAACGTGTATAATAATATGCAAATCGTTTCTTTTCTCTTCTAGCGACGAGTCTCGCGTAAGTCTCTTGGAGCTTTATTGTAAACGGTGTCCACACAATAGTGATCGTTCTTGAGTATACGCGACATTAACGAAGTTTTATTTCCAGGTATCGTGTATCTTTGGGCAAAAATTTACAACAAAAGTTTCACGACGACACACGATTATCGACAAACAAATCTGTTCGCAATACGTTTCCTTCTGTATATTTTTTGGTATCGATTATAGTGCGTTTAAATACTGGGGTAAAAGTGCGCTTTATTCTTCTCTCTTAAAAAAGGGGTCGATTTTCGCCGTGCAGTTAGATTCCTCGAGTTATATATTTTAGTTCACTTACTCCTCGATTTTAATCAACCATATCGTCTCTAATACCGTTATAGTATACTCCTAAACACACGATATACCTCATTAAAATGTTGACTCATATATATATATATTGTAGGAAAACAACGATATTATAATCCTGTCGTATTACGTATAATGTATAATGGCGTTATTAAAATAATACTAGCTTACATATTTCCTTTTACAATTAAATATCAATTTTTCACTTCTTGCTACAATATTGTTCTCGTTATCATAACTAATAGCACGTCGCGATTAACTTCATTAAGCCCCGCACTTCATCATCGCGTTAGCAAATACTCCCGACCTCTTTGTCGTCGTCGTCGTCGTTGTCGTCGTCGTGCTACGTAAAAAAATAAAAGTCACACATAGCGTCTCGCGAGAAACTCAGTAGCGCGATTTTTCTCTCCCTCTACCTAAAGGTCACAGTCGCTGTCCTTTTTTCCTCGTTTTTCTTTCTTTTTTTCTACTAAAATTAATGCGCGACGGATTTAATTACAGCGACCCCCTACGCATGTACGCTTTTAATCAGAGAATATAATAAGCATTCGCAGTGCCATCGCTTTATCTAAATTAGCCTCGAATTCTTGCTCTCTTCGCTCATTACATCGGACAGTCCTAGACCAGCTGGGACGGCTGAATTACATCGACGCGATGCGATTATATATTATCCTTAATTTTCAAACACTCTCGCTGTCTAAAGTTTAATCGAAATAAGTATAACGTATCGTAGTTATCAGTCTTGAACCAAAAAGCTGCACTTGTTTCCCTGTTACTATGACATAACTGGAATCATAATTATATCGATTATTATCATTATGGATGTTCTTTTCTACGCAGCACGTCGATGCTTTCAATACATTATAGAAACGAATAAACTTTTGCTAGAGTACACGTTATTATACCACCACATAAATTCGTATTATGTCCAGTACTTAACATCGTGACTACATCATTCATCTCCCACTGATTCTCGTACAAATAACGTCCGTCGCATACATTACAATGGGTTTGCGTATCGAGTTCCTTCTTCTCTTTTCGTCGTTGCAAATTTCCAGTCGACGAAAAGCAAAGAAAGACACAGATCGCAGTTTTATGGACAGCAGAGCACACACCCTTGAGATTCAATGTCCATCCTGCACTGCTGGATGAATTCCATCGTAATATATGCACACGAACAACCCATTAGAAAAAAAGATTCTTATCGTAACCACAGCATAACACTAAAGTTACCCTATACAAAGTACATAGTATCCACGTGTCTCCCGCTGCTCACGAGAACCATAAATAACTTAACGCATCCATACATGCATCATTACAGTCTTCGTCAGCAGCGAGAACAGCAGAAATTTTCGCACATCAGTACAGCTCGCAATTGATGCAGGCGATCATCTACAATAGGATAACCGCATCATCAGCTCACATGTGGAGGAGGCAGATTCGTTCGGTAGCGGCTGCAGCACCGGGTGCAGTGCCGCTCGTGGACGTGTCTCAGACGATCGGTCGAGGTTTAGGTCCCGCGACGAGAGAAGGCTCGAGTCGCTGGAAACTCACGTGTTTCGAAGCTGGCGGCGACGACTCCAACGGAGTGACAGAAGCTGCTCGGCTGCTGCTTGGCGTAGCCGACGGTGGTATCAGTGATACGACCTCTGGGCTCGACGACTGCCCGTTGTCTTCGTACACTCGCTCCTACAAGGCGCGTTTAGTTGCTTTATTTTTCTTTTTTTATTCTTTTTCGCTAATATGAGAAGATCTCGTTTTTTTATAATATGCTCTTTTTGCGTTGGGCTATTTTTTTATAATACGTGTATTACAGTGTGATTATAGCTCTGGCTCTCTTTGCTGTGCTCGTTAATATATAGGCTCCTATACGAGTTCTTATATATTGATATACAAAAGCAATATCGACTATCTAGTGTGTTATATAGTAATTGTCCCTGATGACTCGCATTTGAATTTTTTTTTCCGTTTGGCCGACCAGGACGGGATAGCTATACAGTATAGGCAGCCCGTCCTCGACGTTATTGATTTTTTTTCTATTATATCGACATGCGCTTATCATGTTTTTTTTATACCATAGTATAATAGTATAACAGTGTATCTATATACGCGTGTTCAGCCTGGATATTATAGGGAAAGGGTTTTGGGTGACTTTAGTTTCAGTTTATTAATCTTTTTTAATATAATTATAATCGTTTATTCACGCTTACGCATGCTCAACGAAAACGCTCCGAACAAAATTCACTAGCAAATCTACGTATATAGTCTCGTCATTACTATATATAATAGGATCCTCAGCTTCTCATTTTATTATTATTATTTTTTTTTTATTACAAGTCAGTTTTTTTTTCTGAAAACGCGTATGCGAAAGTATAGATACTAATTCTGCGTTATAGGAACTAAAAGTCTTCTGTTCTCTAAACTCCTACATATCTCCGTGAAACTTACGATATATTGTCGAGTATAATAATATAATGTGTTTTTTCTTGCATCTCATATATCGGTGATCAGCAGTGTCCGATGCTGTTTTTTTATAATACTCAGTTCCTTCTCTCGTTCCGTCACTACACGACAAAAGCGCACAAATCAAAATCAGTCTTTTCTCTTTTTTTTTTTTTGTTTTGTTCGAATCTAAAAATACAGTAGGTTTCAAAATATATATCGGATTTACATTACATCCGTTAGTATATCATTATATTAAAATGCTATCATATAATCGGCCGTTTTCCACTTGAACAAAAACGATCGTCAAAAAATATTCGCGCATATAGAAGCGTGCGCTCATGCACAGTTTTGTCGATCTCAAAAGCAGGACATCAACAGGATTTTCATTTCACCGCACGTATACAGATATGAACAATATTTTGGCACAGTTTTTTTTTTTTCAATCTTACACATTATACCGCGCAAAATGAACATCCGCTGCTTGTATACAAAACTGTGCTATATACCGTTATAGTATATAAATAGAAGTATTACTCTCGTAAAATCAGAAGCAAAAACTCAGCACAATCATCATCGCGTCGTATATATATTATGCCCTTTCATCGCGTAGTCACACACCCATCAAACGCGAATTCATGTATAATAGTTCCTTCAATTCATGTAATTCCATCATCATCAGCATGAGTCGATAGTCGAAATCGAGCAGCGTCTTGGTGGCTGCTCCTCCAGCAGGCACTAAGTAGTCTCGGTCTCGTTCATCTGGATGAAGTGAAGCGGCAGATGCTGCAGCTTGATCGGACACTCGTGCTTCGCGTCGCCGCCGCTGCTACCGGCCCTCTGGAGGACGATCGTACCATATCGCGCGAAATTATCGCACAGGCACGCACGAGAGTCAGAGCCGAGAGCGTGTGCGTGCGCACGCCCACGTTTTTTTTCATTTTTCAATTTTTTTTTTCGTTTTTTCATTTTTTTTTTTTTTTTAATTAGAGAACGAGCCAGAGGGTCCGGATGTGCGGAGAGATGGTTGTTCGTGAGTTGCGAAGGTCGAGTGTGTCGTGCGGTCGTAGGGAGGTTGTTCGAGTTAAAAACAAATAAAACAGAAAGATACGACACGGATTTTAGAAAGGTTTGCTTTCTTTTCTATTAGAATTATTATAATACTCTGACACGATTTATTATAGCAACGTGGACGGTATAACACGCACACGGGAGTATCTACGTGCGTATGACAATTAGCATATGGAATGCGGAGAACCAATCTTGTAGGATTTTGTTTCTATAATGGTGTATAGTATATATATAAGTTGAGTTGAAAGTTTATATTCATGTCGCTGTTTATTTTTTTATATTCGTATGCAGAATATCAAAACCCTCTGTCTCTTTTATATTACCGCTAATGCCTATGTATATATGAAGTGTCATTTGTTGTGTAAGCGTGTATGTTATAGGACTGCAGGAATAACGTCGCGCGTAGGAGTGAAATCAAAATACAAAATATCAATCAGAAGCAGAGGGTCAGAAGAGACATCAGTTTATAATCATCAATTCCTAAAATTGGTTCTCTATTATTTTCATAAGATCGTCTATTAATTATTGAAATTTTAATTCAAAATCCTATAAACCTCGTGTTACGCACGTACATACCCTGAGTACAATATTAGAAATATGCATGCAACACACATGTATAAAGAGCCTTTGACTTGTTGTCATTCTTTTTTTTACTTGCTTACGCAATTAGAGCTTTTTTCTGAGTGATTCGCATACACATATAAATATGGGCCGTGGATGGATTTTTAAAGGTACGATTATAATGACACATCCACGGTCCAGATTCAATAGATAAACAATAATGAGAATATACTGATGCATTAATGAATGCCACAAGATTATCATTTAAAGTGAAACAAAAATTCTACAAAAGTATAATCATAACTCGGAATAATAACAAAGTAGTTCGAAAGCAAATCAAGCGATTCTAACAAACCGTAGTAGAGAATAACAAAATCAAAAAAAAAAAAAAAAAAAAA
>CM053171.1:51437550-51625330 GCA_012977825.3 Pteromalus puparum | reverse complement strand
GGGGGGGCACGACGAGAGAAACGTACATATACGCGTATATAGGTATATAGCTACTATTTTCCGCGAGTGATAAGGTTTTCCACTTTGTGCGGAACATGTATAATAGAAGACCGAGTCGATCGTACGACGTTTTGTGGATTATTTAAGGGAGTAGTGCGTGTATATCGTATGAAAAACTCACTTTCGCTTGCTGCAACCCTCCTCGTCGGAGAAATCCTTGCAGTCGTTCTCACCGTCGCAAACCCAGTTCTGCGGCATGCACAATCCGTTTCTACACTCGAACTGTTCCGCAGTGCAGTTCTTTTGCGGTCCTGTACGAGAAGATGCGATATTATTGTAGACTGATTGAAATAATAAATATAGAAGCTCTACTACGATACTTACCGCAATGAGATTCATCAGAAAAGTCGCCGCAGTCGTTGTCCCCGTCGCAGAGCCACTCTTTGAAGATGCATTTCCCGGAGGTAGGACACCGAACCGAACGCTTGCCGTGACAAGTCTCGTTAAAGTGGTGTCCCTCGTAACCCTCGCAGTTCACCTCGTCGTCGTCGTTTTCACAATCCATCTGTGTTGCACAACACGCCGAGGCATTACAATCAATTACGTAAAAAAGTATATAAAGTACATTGGGCTAGTTAAAGATCGACTCACGTCTCCGTCGCATCGATTTTCGCGAGCGATGCAGGTGCACGTACTGATGCAGAGAAACTGGTCGCTGGTACAGATAGGCCCGCAAGCCGAGGGTGCTTCGACTCTGCCGTCGCCCTCGTCTTCGAGCTCCTGTACAAGTGTCTTGCGGTCACTGCCAGTTTCGCCGTGTATTCCGATACCGTGACCTCGCTCTAAACCTGGTCGTACTCGAGAACGGTCAGCTTCTTCGAAACCTACTTTTTATCATTACGTCATTTGGATTTTCATTGGAAATCAACCAACGGTTCATCTAAGCAGGCTAGAGGGTAAATGCAAATATCAACAAACAAAGATAATCAAATGCAAGTAAAGCCAACCTCCGTCGAATCCTCCATAGAGACCACCACGACCGAAACCATCACCTCCTCTTCCATTGTTGCCATGCCTGCCTTGACCGTAAGTACCTCCGGGCTGAGGTCGTGCGCCGTTCCTATAACTTGGTACATCGCTCGATTCGTCACCTGTACCGTCGGGAAGTCGACCTGGTCCGTAAAAGTCTGGGGGCAACTGGTGCGCCTTCTGCCTGCCGTTGTAACCGCCGTAGCCAAAGCCACCGGATTCGTATGGATGCTCGCCTAGACGCAGGATAATCGGAGTTTGATTTTTGATCAATTATCATCGTAAAACTTATTTTCAGTTACTTTATAGTAGATAATTTTTTACAAAATGTCCACCGACAAATGAATTCGAATTTCAAAAATAATTGAATATCGTTGCGAAGCTATTTTTGGTTATTCCTAACCGTAACAATTATTCTGATTACATTTGTGTGTGTTACTTCGAATCATAATCATTTCCTGTGATACACTTAATAATTTCCTGCGCGTGGGGGATAAAATCTTCCAATTTTCAAGACTTCTCGCAGCGAAGCTAATTGATCTCGCATCTATAACCTCGTTATAAGAGTCTCGCGTCGTGAAAAAACTTTATAATGAGTATATTAAATAACAGAAAAGCTTTTCAAGAACCTTATACGGAAAACTCAACTTTCTCCCGAGCGATCCAGTCATACGAAACTCCGTCATCTATACACTTAATGCACGTTGCACGCACACACAGGTATTTAATTTTCCAACTTCCTTCATAAACTCGGAAAAGATATTCGCTCTAGCCAACTTTTGACCAAGTTTATGCGGAAATTCGTGCATTTCCTTTCAGGGCTAATACACATACAGAGTTAATTTATACGGAAAGCAGCATAGGATCTTAATTTTAATTAAAATCATCCCGCAAGGCTACTCCCTGTGTATACACGTTGCGAGCTTGAGATAAGATTTTAAAACGTCCGCAGCGTTACTATAATATAATCTTCGTTAAAAAATGCATCGTACCATAATGGCCATCGGTAGCATGATCATGTCCTTTGGTGTAGTCGTCGTTTCTTCCAAGTGCATTTTTCGGTTCCTCCTTGTCTTTACCGTGCCAGGACATCTCGGTAGTACTGGCGAGTATCGGAACACTGCCCATCTGTCGAAGACTACCACTGCCGTACATTTGCCGAGCGGCACCTCTGTTCACCGACGACTGCGTCGACGGCTCCGTCTGTGCTCTGCCATCTGCGAAAGTTCACAGTCTCATCGGTCAATTTTAAACAGAGCTTTAAATAGATTCTAATTAATTATGTTATTATAGTCAGAAGCGCGGTTGAATAATAAATTGGCATTTCCGGGAAACGCTATCGGATATGCAATGTATACCCAAATAGACCGTGATGAAAATCCAATATCGAGCAAGACGATGCGTTCTCGAAGTATATTATATACCATATTCGGTGAGTTTCATTCAAGAATTTTCAATTCCGCTCTTGGCGTAGTATATATGTTACATAAAACAGAATTGAAAACACGCGTTGTCCTCGAAAGATGATTGTCCTACATATGGAAGAAGGAACATGTTACGTAGGTCACGGTGCGCAGAGACGGAAAAACAAAGCCCCTGGCGCGCAATGGACATATAGCCGAAGTTGAAGCCACCCCCGCAACGGACCGTTTCATTCATTACTTTGATGGTACCGAAAAAAACCAGTTAGCTAAATGGCGAATGCAGGACATATTGGATGGTAACCATTTGATCGTTTGTTTCGGGAATTCAGCAAAAATTGATGAAAAAAAAAAGACTATCCAAGCACTAGTGTGCTTCTTGAAAAAAGAAACCTCTTCTAATTGCAAAACAATCAAGAATCATGAAGCGGACGCAAGTGTCAACGCCGTACTCCAAGACAGGATATAGAGACAACCTACATGTTGGAAAATGGATTTCGCAAGTCTCTCCATGAATGACTCTCAGGTTAACTCGGGATCGCGATAGGGGCTACTGCGCACCTAAGGCCAAAAGAGGGAGAGAGAGAGAGAGAGAGTCTCTCGCGGAGGCGTAAAGAGCTTTCATTCAGCAGCGCCACGCGTGCGCCCGTCGCGCAATCGATATACGCGACACATATATATAACTTCGCTGTATATCTGTATACATCGCTCGATTGGTTTTGGACATCAGCGAAACTGGATCGTGGGATGGATTTTGAGAGAGAGTGAGAAGTTAGCGCTAAACGGGTTCGAGTCTTGCTGTGCGGGACGGATGCTTGGAAGGATTGATAAGGTTGAAGGCTGTCTATAGCTCTTGGGGTGAGGACGTGAAGAGGGTGTTAGGTTGCAGTGGTTCATCGTTCTGTTGGCATAATTTTATGCACATGTAGCCAATTCTTGTGATGTCGTGAATATGATACAACTTTATTATCATGACGGCCATGAGGTTTTATTTATATTTTTTAAATAATATACTGTGATAAAAGTAATCAGAAGTATTAAAGCAACAGAGATCAAATAAGATTGAATATTTTAACAATTTTCAAAAATAACGTGGATCGCACATATGGTACATAAGAAAAAGCTGTTGGTAGTAGTTTAAAAATTCATTCTAGGTATATATAAGATTCGTATAATTTGAAATTTACTTTTATCTGCAAGGAATCCATCTATATGCAAAGAAATATGTGGGCGATGTGGTATGAGACAAGAAGAATCAGCGAGCCTGGCAACTGAAGCCACATCAGAAGGAATGGGAAATTCCGCACAACTTTATTTCTATATTTTTTATTCTCATTTTATGAAAAATTAAAAAGAAATCTATCTTTAATACTCCATAACTAATATATTACACACCCCTTCAAATTTCGCGAAACAAAGACGTCGCTTTTCCCAATACGCTCCAAACACAACAATAGCTATATACAACAAAGCACTTCCGAATCCACACGGCAGCTCTCGTCTAATTAAAAATAAATCCCTACCAGTATACATAGTAGAAACGCGCAGCGAAAGATCCATCAATTAGCGCGATACGCTGTCAGGGTCGAGTTATAATTTTAGCCAACTAAAAATTTCTCTCGTTAAAAAAAAGCCACTATAAACAGCAGTGTTCGTGTCACGCGCCGGCTGGAGTCGCACAAAGTGCAGAAAACTAGGTTGCCGAGTGCTCGGCCAAGAGCATCGCGAGACTTGAAGGGTCGCGCGCGCGAAAGATAAAGATAAAGGACGGGGGTATAAGAGACTGGAAAAGCCATTGTGGGTGACTCTCGAGATTCTATACGAAAAAGAAGACGTAATAAAGCTTGATCCTATAGTATGGTATATCTATATATACATGGTGCGAGTATATGAAGTGGTGGATCGAAAACTTTTCAGCGATCGGATCCTCAATTTTGCAGAGACTCGATGTCGATCGAATTGACTTTTATGAGAGAGCATCTGAGCTGCAGGGATCAGACAGGGCTGTCGAATGTTTTCAAAAATAGGAGCTTGCATGGGAGCTGGGATAATGTGTTGTTTTCTCGATTCGCGTGTGGATCGAATGTAAATTAATTCGTTTGATCTGGTCCTGTGAGTAAAGCCACGTTATCAAGCTGTTTGCTATTCCACGATATTCTGGCTCTCTATTTATTGATATGCGTTCCTGATGATGAAAGTAATTCCAGCCATGACATGAATTTAATTATTATTCTCTCTATCGATTCACGTGTAAACGCATAGACCGAGTGTGTGTATGTGGTGTATTTCATCACGAGCATGACATGCTTTTATTAAAGTAGTAATGGAAGGGTGGAGGTAAACAAGTCTCCAAAGCACACAACTCGACTGTGTACATTAAAATCACTTTATAGTCCATTATAATTTCGATGACGCTATATTCAGAGGATCAATGCGATGTCAAAGTGTTTAGCAGACAGTCGATCAATTAAAAAAACTCTTTCGAGCGTTGATAAACGTCATGGATAGACTCTAATTTCTTTAGAGCCCCTTCGATTAAGACTAACGGATTACAATGTGTGCGGTCAGCTCGAATTAAGGAAAAGCACACGAGCAGTAGTCAATTCGGGCCAAAGGTTATATACATAACACAGTCGGTCGAAAAAGGACGAGGATCAGGACTGTGAGTGTGCCAGGATAGACGTAATAGGTACATAGCTGTGTATACGTGAACAGGCGCAGTAATAACGTGGGCCGGTTTCGTGACGACGCGTAATATCGCAAGACTGCGATAGCTCGAAATGGAGGCTGTGTGGGATGTATATTATCTATATCATAACTAGCGTAAGATAGAGAGAGAGAGAGACGAGGAAAAAAGTTTTTGCGCATAAATAATGCGAGCTTAATGTGGCGTACACCCGATCAATAATAAATTCCCGCTGGCTCTTCTCTCCGCGGAAATGAAAACAATGCGATTATAGTTTTGCACAAATATAGTCAGTTATATACAGAAGTTGATTGTTGTGTTGTTTATTTTTTCAATATCCCTAGGTAGAGACTATAGTTTCTGACAGATCTCTTCGCGACTAAAAAAGCTCATTTAACAAAACAATTACCATCGAGTAGAGCAAAGACGACGCAGAACAACAGGACGACGAGGTCGCGACGAGGAACAGCAGCAGCAGCAGCAGCAGCAGCAGCGCTCGACCTCATTTTGCCTTTTCCTCTTTGCCTCTTCCGACCGCCAGCTAGCGCTGTGTGTAAGATCGCGCTGACGAGTCAGCTGCTGCAAGCTTCGATAAATCGTCCAGGTATACCACACAAGCACGCACTCGTTTAATCCGACTATCTCGGCACCGAGAGCGCACTGCTCTCAGCCCCCGACCGAGACGTGCGTCTCCCTCGCTGAGCCAGCTCTCATGCTTTCAGCGAAAGATTTGTTTTTGTTCTTTGTCAAGTTGTATTTATTATACGCACTGTCGTCGCGACATGACCGAAGCTTTCGAGTTCTTTTTTTTTTGCTATATATGTGTGTTGTGTGGGTATACGTGTAGGTATTGTTAGCTAAGGGTGATGCGAGAGAAAACGACGCGGGCGACGCGAGTTTCTAGCATCGACTGGCTTGTGGAGGGTGTCGGCGAGTATATTGCGCCCCTTTGCCTGGATCACCCGACGCACGCGCAGTTTGACAGTTTGCTGTATACTTTGTTCTCTCTGCTGTGGCTGATGCGCGCATGACTCTTTTGCGCTGCAGTGTGTGTGTTCAGTGGGACGTAGAGCTTGTGGATTTATTTTTGAATGTTGGGATTGTTGAGCTGAACAGCTTTTTTTTAGCTCTTCTTTTTTTATATAGTAGTACCGTCGTTTTCAAAGACTACAAAAAAGCTCGGACTTTGTTGTAGTTCAACATTGTTTGTGTGCCGGAGGCTTTATTCAAATTTCGGGTTTGATGCTATACGAAAATGTTGATTTTCCAATTTAGGTATATATGTGGTTTTATAATTTATTTAAACATTGACTTTGTTGTCACAAAATAACAAACTTAACTAGAAATAAAAATCGACATGCTTAAACAACTATCAGACAAGATATCGGCTATTGCGACGCGTATACAACACAGTTCATATAAATATGTTCACACCAAAAAAGTTATTAAATATATATACGTATGACTAGGCAAGACATGTAAGTAGCTCGAATGTAAATCGAAATGCATATGAGAGAAATATTTGGTTTGGTTCTTTTGTTACGTTATGGTGCTATTCTTCAGGTAACCTATCAATGGTTCATAAATCATCTTCGGAGCCTTGACCGCGAAGGTGAAACCGATGTGATTGAACTTTTCATCTGGTACCTCGTAGAGTACAGGAACATTTGGAAGTCGTTTGGCTAACGATAGGATATCCTACAAAATTGCATTCATAAGATTAATTTTGACTGTTCAAAAACATTCTCCTTTAAGTCATAAAAATGCCTACTTTATAATCCGTCAGGAGATCATTGTGCGCATAGTAGATAGCCACAGGTACCCGAACATTTTCTAATTTGTACTCTGGCGGCTCAGTTTGGTTATAGAATATGTTGTTGATCTCAACGGATCCATAGTCGAACTGACGGAATTTCTCTGCAAGCATATAATATATAGTCGATCGTTTATCTCAACTATATTAGATCAAATCGCAATTTATTTAAAAAAAGCTTCGCTCACTCGAATTGTGCCCCTGTGCATAATGGAAGAACTGCTTGATCGAACTGCCTGCCGGAACGTGACCGAGTATGATCGGTATGGTAGTCTGAAAGCGATAAATATTGAATCATCTCTGCGAACTGCATAAGATCAGTGATAACAGAAACATCGTGCACAAACCATGTTTAGTAAAGAAGCGTCGTAACCAGTAATCATGAAGAGCACATTGCTGCAGAC
Source organism: Pteromalus puparum (assembly GCA_012977825.3). Lineage (NCBI taxonomy): Eukaryota > Metazoa > Arthropoda > Insecta > Hymenoptera > Pteromalidae > Pteromalus > Pteromalus puparum. Next base: position 51,617,977 of record CM053171.1, on the reverse strand, counting down.
GACCTGATAAGGCGAACGAGCTTCGCACGCTTCTCTGCCTATTTTTGTCAGTAGAGCATTAGTCGGTAGAAAATCGTTGACGCCGAAAAATCTGATTACGTACTGTAAATAGAACAATTCGATATGGTTATCTCATGTTGTATAAGTTGATTAAATTAAAAATTTCAAGTATTCCGAATCATCGAACGATCGAACAAGAAAATTGGTAATTAACGACCTTTGTTTTGTACCGATAAGACGTGCACTAATTATGGCTCAAATCGCAAAATATGCAAAAAAATAAATAAATAATTCAGCGATAATCTAATCAAAGAGAGATGGCTCACGTATAACGGCGTCGAGATCTTGGAGAATACGCTCATGATGGGACTCCTGGAATGCGTCATATCGGCAACAGGCGCAAATAGCCCGGCTTTACCGATCTTCTCGTTATACTCGGGTCTCTCGGACATCATGACCAATAAGACGGTTCCTCCCTGTGAATGAGCCACGTAGTGCAGTTTCTTCTGACCAGTAGCGTTGAGGATATGGTCTATCGTCGAAGGTAAATCGTAGATGCCCATCTCGTGCCAAGAGAACTCCCAGAACTTGGAATTGCTGGACGACATGTTCACGTGTGCCTTGGAATAGGTGTTGCCACGGGAGTTACCCAACCAGACGTCGTAGCCCGCGTTCGACAGGATGTAGGCTGGGAATTATTATTCATAATGTATAGTCTGCAACTGAATCTCACTTGCGAAGACTAATCCAGTCAACTACTTTGATTAGAGTAGCTTTAACGAAATTCGTGCTCTCGAGAGAAAACTTTCCACGTATATGACGCGCACGCACGAGTGAGTTGACGCTCGAAATGACAAGTTAACGAATCGCGTTAGCCGGATTTTGGGAGGGGAAGTTTTTAATTGACTTTCCGAGTATAGTCGTAACGATGGTATTACGGGTTGAAACTACGAGTGATGGCTTAATTGGCGCGTATGTTTGTACAAATAATATCGTTGTTTCGACGTGTCGGCTGCTATAATTATTTGGTAAAGTGGTATATATACTGTGGAATAAAATAGTATAGGAAAAACAAACAGCGCATCGATGTATTCACTAGTCCACATCCGAGTTCCAGTAGCAAAAGTCAACCTTGAAATCGCAAAGTTAATAAATATTTCAGTGTTAAGTGTTACTAAGCAACATATAATATACAACGGATTTTACGCATAAAGAAACTCCCAGATGACGTAAACTTGTTAAAAGTTATTTTCCGCGCTTCTTTAACAAAGTTTCGCTAATTTTCATTACGTTCAAATTTTGTATGGAGAGCAAATCAACAAAACACAGCGTTTCTCCAGAATTCCGGGTATAAATAAAGCACAGAAATTCAAGTCTTTTACTCCATACGTAGGATGAAGTAGCAATTACAGCGTCTGCAGATGCTTCGTTATACCGTCGCAGAAATAATATGATGTTTGTGAAATGAAATCATCCATCATCCCACGAACATTCGCTAATTAACTCCCGGAATATTCTATAATAAATTCAAAACTTCTTTTGAATTTTTTGAAACCACAAATTATACTGTTTATTCTAAATATCATGGGAACGTCTTGCCAGGCTCGACTGTTTCTAAAGTTAAGATTTATTTTCAAATTGCGCAAAGTTGATACAAATTCCGCCAACAGCCATACTACGCTGAACACACCGGTTCTCGTCCGATCACCGAAGTTAAGCAGCGTTAGGCGCGGTTAGTACTTGGATGGGTGACCGCTTGGGAACCCCGCGTGCCGTTGGTACCCCAATTTTTTGCTTTTTTCGATTTTTGCATTCAAACTCAAACGTTAAACCATATAACCGAGCAATTATTTTTATTCTATAGTTGCAGTGCAATATTTCAATGTGCAATTTTTTAAATATTAAAACTTGTACAACAGAAAATCAATACCTTATACAAGAGTCTGTCTGATCCACGCACGATAATAACGCGTTCGATACTTATATTCTTTTCATCTTACCAAGCGATTGATTCGGCCCGAGCATGACCCAATCGGCGGAGCTGCCAAGAATCCCGTGCTGAAGTAGAACAACGGGTTTGCTACTGGATTCAGTCGCCGTGTTGTTGCCTTGTAATATCCTGTGTACCGTCAATAGATAACCGTCCTCCGTCTCGACGAGATGAGATTCCGCCTGGTAACCGTATTTCCGCACTAGCTGAGCCTGCAACATTTTCAATCGTTATTGTTTTCGAAGGATATTAATTATCGATCGCTGTCCCTTATCAGCGCTATATTCGCTTTATTGTTAAAAAATCAATTCCAATCGACAACATTTTGCGTATAGGGGATAAACCAGAGTAACACACTATGTATATAATTTTCGGGTATAATGAAAGATAGCGTTGAAAATAATAGGTCTGCTTGTGCGTCAACGATAAAAGTATACATAAAGAGTCTCGCTTTTCTTTTTTTGGTTTCGAAACCAGTCGGACTGCAACGAGAAAGTGGTTTTCGCTCGCTGACCGAATGAGCTTTTTGATCGGCTTTGGATACAAAAAATTGAGAATACCGCTTGCTTCGAAATTGCGAAACACATTGAACGCTGCGACCTATGCACATAAATACATGAGATGTCTATCCTCGTTCTACTGGTTTTCATGGGTTTAAAAAGAAAAACTTTGATAATTTAGAGGATTGGTAAATTTGATAGTCGTCTACTATGATTTTTTTTTTTTTTTTTTTTTTTTTCTTATATAAAATTAACGAGAAAATGTGGTGTTGTATTTGCACATAAAACTAATCTGCTGGTAAAGCATTAAATGTAAATTAGATCTAATTGGAACACACACAGAGTCTATATTAGATAACTGTGTCCATATACTTGATATATTTATATTAATAAAAATGAAAAGACGCTTACGGTGTCCAAGAACACATCAGGATGGTCCATCATGTCGGAGAAATTTTTTATCGACAAAGTCGGTAGAACCATATTCAGCATGAATCCCCAAGCTTTCATCACGGTATTCTGAAACAAACAGAAAACAAATTAATTGCATCCAATCCACGTCAATCCAACGTTTTATTCATTCCTCACAACCACCCGAATCAATAAATTTATACACCGCCAAACTTAAACCTAATGAATTCAGATATTCAGAACAGCCATTTCATAACCGGTAGCCGGCAATAATTTCGCCCATTCTAACAGCATCGGTCACTTTGCATTTTTATACGCGTATCGGTCTTTGCATAATTTTAATTGCCGTATATTATATCAATCTCGATATATATGCTCAGTGCATACGTACCGCACGCTTGCATGAAAGTTTAATGCCTACTTCGAAGTCCGCTTCAAATATTTACTGTTATTCAAAATCGCAATTATAACGCCAAAGCCATTAAAGAGCGCATATCTCGCCTCAACGCGTCACATCATTATATTTCGCTCGTCGCGCACGTGTCCATAATAATCCAAGAGTAAACAATGCGTCATAAAACTCACACTCGGCGCAAGAGAATTTTTTAATTTTTCCTCTCAATCTCGTTCCCAGGTGCGCGTGCGTGCATCGTCGTTTTTTAGACGCATACGTGCCCCCATACGGACGAGGAGTCGAGTCAAGGACGCCAGCGTTCGCCACGCGTTAAACTCCGCGAGCAATGAGTGCATTGCTGAAAATGCCACGGCTTTGCGAAACTTTCGCGTGTATGTGTGTCTATATTGGCGAAAGGCGAAGCGAGAAAAACCATAAACAGAGTTTTTTTTTCTTACGGTGTATCTAGTTTGAGGAGGTGAGAGAGTCGATGTTGGACGTATATATGGTGGTTCGCGTGACGTGGAATTGAGTTTGTTGAATATTTCTTAGAGAATCGATAGGTAGCATTTATACGATGATTTTGTTGAGATTTATGTACTGGCTTCTTGCGGAATAGCGAATTAATCATTTTAACATGCGATTTGTTCAGTTTTCAGATGTTGGCAGTTTAGAGCGTCTATCCGCCAAGGTTAAGCATCTCCTTTTCATTCCATAAATTTGAAAAAATAAAATATGTAGTGTATTATAGCTGTACAATTCCTCACGTCAAGGGAACAAAAGTGCAATACGTCGCGACCTCGCTAACGGCTATGCCATTACATTGCGACGATTACTTTTTTTTTTTACGAGGATCGACTTTCGCGATAAACGGCGAAATGCATTAATACCGCGAGATTCGCTCACCTTTAAATCGCGAATGTTCGTGTCGTCGGTGATGTAGTTGATTTTACGGCCGATTCTGTCGAATTTCTCAACAACGTCGTTGTAGCCTTCTGAAAGAAACATTTGGGAATAGGTCAAGTTTTTTTTATTTGATAGTTAGGGACTTATAGAATATTTTTATGCAAGCAATATTGAAGTGTAGAAATATTCAAGCCAAAGAAATCGCTTTCAACGAATACGTTAGCTATATGCGTTTATTCCCATAATTTATATACTATACAAAAGTTTATAAAAATATCAATGTCGAATTTACAATGTAATAATACTGTTAGTGTATGTGTATTCAACTATTATTACTGATTCTTAATTAACAACGCACCTGTAATTCATATTCTATACAAAATTTTATTATTACCCTATAACCATTGTCCGATTATTTGAAAATTTTAATTTAAAAAAAATCATGCAATAATCGTTGATAGTTTACTTGTAAGAAAACCTGTTCCTTTTTTGTACAAGTTCTTGATGGTCTTGACTCCTGGTATGTGTTCCAGCCATCTCGAAAATTTCGACTGAAAAATGAAAAATTTCATAATGTTTTCAAACTAAATATAAATCGAATATTTTTGCGTTTATTTCAATCTATACGAAGAAAAATGTAGAATCGGTTGTAATACAATAGTAAAGTATACAGTCGTAATACAGAACAGTTTTGGACTGGCCTTTTTCCCACCGTTAGAACAGTAAGATAGATGGCGCACAGGCACTTGCCAGTTTCCCCTCATCTATAACTGCCTTAGTCTACGTAATATCAAATCAAATTTATCGGCCAATCGTTCAATGCTAGTTCTTCGTATAGAAATAAAAAAAAAAGGTAATACTTAATCGTCAAAATAACAATATTCAACGCACCTGGGGCTTCTCCTCGGCGATAATACGAGGGGCCGTCATTCCAAAAAACTGCACCGAGCCGTTAAAGTGTCCCATAACCGTGAGTTCTTCCGCTTGAGTAGAGGCCAGTATGTATTGGGCAACGCGCTCCAATCGCTTTCTTTCATTTTCCTCGCTCCTGGAAACATGTACACGCTACGGACATTCGCAATATGCATCGAGCAATCACGCGCACGTGGACTTGCGCGTACTTGCTCTAATGTGTATTTAATTGATTTATGTTTCACCTACGATTGGTGACTGTCGGCAATGCTGCTGTTTCCAATGCCTAGCCAGACATCGTAGCCACGGTCTACCAGAATGTAAGCTGGAAATCAAGCATTGCACATTTCGAGTTTACAAAAGATTAAAGCCTTATGGTGTCATGAGTCTTCGTATCGATGTGTATAATATGTCGATTGCAGACTCGACGCGTTAGACAAATGCAAATCGTGTAGGCATTTTTATTAAACATATATTACGTCACAATAACAGTTGGGAAAATTTTCATGACGACCCGATTTAAATGACCAAGTAATTTATTCTGCCGTCTTCAAAGAGGAACGAGTCATCCGAACTTACAATTCCGAATTTGTTTAACACCGGTCATCTATATGGCTCAGATTATTAAAATATAGCACATAGTTTGTGGAAATCAATTGTCAATCAATCTAGTCATCCACGTGACCTATTAACCGACACTTCATCGGATATATATTTAACCATATCAATACACTAAAAAACTATTTCCACTTATAATAAAAACATAATGAATATTTACCGACTGCAATTTTTGGTTTGTTCACTTCGCAAGGATCGTTATCACAGAGAATACCATTCTCGATAAATACTGGTTTTTTTCCTGGCCTCTTTGGTGACTTTGGTCCTGATGAGATCCTGTACAATATCGTCTCCTTTCCAGGATCAACTTCTTTATCAAGCTCAGACTCGGAAGTTGGTAAAACTGGCGGAAACGCATAACGTTCCAATTCGTATTCCGAAAGTACATTTAATTGATACTGCGTCAAACAAAATATTTTGTTAATCTACAACAAATATAATGCCTTATATCGATTAAAGAATTAAAATAGATAAGATCCTTCTCGGTTTACCGATAGAGCCTTAATCGTACGTAAAGTTGGATAATTATATTTGTGCGATTCTCGCGCAGTAAAAATCTGATCTATATTTAACGCAATGTTTACTGCGCCTGGCTTATGTAATTCTATGAAACCGCGAGTTTTCAATCTACTTTTGAATCGCTATCCGTTTGATTATGTCACAGACGCATTCTTTACAAATAACAAACATACAATTACAGACAACACGATATACGTCATGCATCGAAATCATACAAGTTCAATCCAGACACTTACAGACAAGATTAAACTAAAATCAACAAACACTGATGATCGAAAACTTGAATTAGACTCTTAAAGTTAAAATTTGATGCAAGTCTGTCTTGGAAATTTGAAAATTAAAATATTTTATATAAAATGCCGAAATAACTAATATTTTAAAATGATATTTTATGTTTTGAATTCCTTTCTTTGAGTAATTCTAGTTGCAATTTATTTCGTTAAGTTAATTTGATTACTATGTCATATATTTATCTTGGTACCGTAAGTATTATATTTAAAAAAAGGAATCTAAAATACGCGATTATAAGAAGTTACGCGTGACACACTGTTGCAATGCACAAAAAGTTCAAAAACAGTCTGCACTTTAATACCGGTTTTTCCTGATTATATTATCATCTGCTATAGAAACGTCAGGTATAATTAAGTATTGAATACTTTTGTTCAGAATTTAAACAAAGTTGATATTTTCTTGTTTGTTTATTAATAAAATTGTATTATAGTAAGTTAAAAAGAGTATAAATACCAAATTTCTTCCACTGGTGTCGAAATAAGTGTCGCTACCCAAGACCACGGCGACCGTGGTGAGGAGCAACAGTGTTGTGAAGGACATTGTGAAAACGACACAGGTTTTCTTTTTGGTCGACCAGCTTTCGTATCCGATATACCTTGAGAAAATTAATACTTTTCTAGCATGTCTTACTATTACTTTCCGTATATCTACGGTATCTTATGAAATTCTCATACATTCTAAATTTTTCGAACCCACTGCCACAAGCCATCGTTATAATAAATAACTGATGTTATTATGCCAGTTAGCATTGATTGGATTAAGGGATGCCCGTCTTTATCGCCAGGAATATGAGATGCCTTGTATATGAATTAAAATCTGTATTATAGAAAAATCATGTTTTTGGCGGTTTTTTTGTGTGCAACTTTCAAACCATGTTTTCATTCATCTTTATTATCAGTTTGATTCATGAATTAAATATTAGTTTGAGAATCGAATATTAGTTCAGTGGTATAGTGAGATAGCTTGATTTTGATTTACCATACAATCGAACGAAAAAGACAACTCTAGAACAACCTTATAAAGTAACAGCTCAAACACATCTTACTCGACCTTTATAAAAAAAATATATGTATAAATAGGTCACACAATGCATTCGTTCATGCGAACACGTGTTCCACGTAAATTACGTTCCGTTTCTGAACCTCTATAGTTTAGCTTACAATAGGTCGCACACCGTTTTAACAAACACCGCTAGGCGCGTGCGCGTGTAGCTCATCAAATGAAAACATAAAATTAGCATGAGTCCATGATTCATCAATCGCACTAGCAATAGCTCTCTAAAAACTTTAATAGAATATGCACAGAAAGCAAAAAAAGGAGCCTAAAAAGCAGCGTAGCGCATAGTAGCCCGGGATAAGATGAACGATAGCGGTAATCAGCACTCAATGAAAGAGACAGAGAAAGAGAAAGTGAAATAAAGTAATGTCTACAGAGACAATATGTGTATGTACCTCAGAACAGCGCACACGATACCCTTGCCGCGCTCGACTAGACCTCGATCGTCAACTGAACGCCGGCTTCCGCGCGGCATCTTGACCCCGTGAACCGCACCGTCGTCGCCGTTGCCACCACCGCTCGCTCTTTCGCTTGCTTATGCTTTGATCGCACGATATAATAATGCTTCCACACGCTGTCGCGCATGTGTTTCTCAAGCAATGCGCATTATTTATAAACGCGCTTATACACTCGTAGATTAAACTCTTTCGACTCACTTTGATTTTCCCATCGGAACGCCGATTTTTCAATTGAAAATTCGCAGATCGGCACTTTTCCTATTGGATTCACTGAACTGCGAGGAGAGCTTGATTTTTCGTATCTTCTTTGTTGAAAAATCCTTTGACTATAATAGTGTCTTATCGCAAAATATTTATTGGGTTTAACACACTCGATAAAAATAATATGCACTAAGTGGTATCTTTCCACAAAAAATCAGTAAACAACGAGCTCGCGCGATCCATTTAAAGGGCCTGACTCGTACGGCTATCGGCTGACTTGTGAGTCATTTGCCGAGGAAACACGTCGTTTTCACCCGAACTCTGCGAATTATAGTTTGTTTGGCCTCTTTTTGTCATTCGTCCAATTTTTAAAGAGACTCCCCTCACGTGGTACTCTTCCGCGAATGCAAATACGGATTTCGCACGCAGGTTGTATATGTATAGGCACATGCGCCGGGTTTGAAGATGCCAAAGATAGAATTGAAAGGATATTCGTTATGGGTGGAAACTTTTTCGTGCGGTAAAAGATAGAAATTATAAAAAATTCAATATATTTATTAGTATAATTACAATATCACATAGGTATATCCTCAGCCTTAAAATATACAAGTTGAAAATTCAACTAATAAAACTAATATATACAGCAGTATTTTCAGTGTTAATTTTCTACAAGAAACAATTCCACAATTACTAGATTGCATTGAAATTCTTTAAAAAATTCGACTCGGTTTGTTTAATGGAAAATTGCTTTTGTAAAAATTGAGATTACTGAGTTGTTGCTACATACCTATAATACGGTAGCAACATCTACATAGTCAGCCCACTCAAAATAAGTGTTTTTTAAGTCTTCGCCTTGCGACTAGTTTTGGTTCTACGTTACGTAGATTATTATACAACTATACGACTATTCGTATTAAAATTAATCCTTATAACGACGCATTATACTCATGATCTTGTCGTACATAAGCTTTTTGACATCTTTTGCGAATAGATAATCGAGGTGGTTGAACTTGTCGTGAACAACACGGAATTTTCCAATGGGGTTTGGAAGTTGGGAGTACAATTTTTCCACATCCTGAAGCAATCAAATAGATTAGTTGATGTATTATACTATTAAAATACAATATCAATCGCGTATTAAATATTAAGACGTATACGTACTTTTGGATTCGAAAGCCAGTCATTTACACTGTAGTGAAGTGAAATTGGAGCTTTCACATTTCCAAGATTGTAAGACGGTGGAGTTATTGTCTTGTATTTCTTTAGATTGCCCCACATACCAAGATCGAATTGATGGAATCGTCCTGAAAAATCACATCGAAAAAAGTAAAAATTTGCTCGCCGAATATCGTCCAATAAAAATTCCAATAACAATACTGTCATACCTGATTTGATGATTTGTGCATAGTGAACAAATTGGTTAACACCTGCTCCGGCTGGAATATGAGCCAAGATAGCTGGAAGTAGTGACTGTAAATATAAAGGAACAGAACTTAAACAACGATCCTCAACGTCAAAAACCATACAAAAATTTTTAGAGAAAAGCTGAATAATTTACCGTATCCATTTGGTCTTTATCGAAGCCGGTAATCATAAATATCACATTATTGCATATTGGTTGCAAAATGGAACTAGCATCGCAAACCAATCCAGTGAATTTTTTGAAAAATTCATTCGTAGGCCTGAATTCGTTAAAGCCTATAAACTTTGTGGTAAGCTGGAAATTTGCAAAAAGTTGTATGTTATATCGTTTCATGAAATATTTATAGGAGCACTAGGAAAAGGCATATAACAAACTCACGTTGATGGGTTTTATTATCCGAGCTAAAAATTGCATGACAGGACTAAACATATTCGAGCAATATGCCACAGGTGCTAGCGAGAACATAGCGTTAATTTTGTCATTATATTCAGGACGCTCGCTTGCCATAACGAAAAATGCTGTACTTCCTTGACTGTGTCCAGCGTAAAACAATTTTTTGTGTCCGGTAGTTTTCAGAATGTGATCGATCATGACTGGCAGATCATAAATGCCCATCTCATGCCAACTACACAGTAAATTTGATGATTTAATAAAATATTACACAACGATATATTTCGTGCTATTTAAATTTAACGTACTCGAAATTCCAGTAGTCAGGATCTTTTACAGTACGCGTCTTATGTCTCCGGGAGTATTTACTACCTCTGACATTTCCCAGCCAGACATCGTAGCCGGCATCAGCAAGAATAAAACCTGCGCAGATGATTTTATGTTAGAAATTAAGTAATTTGTTCGTTCGTGAATCAATTTTGATAATCTGAATGAAAATTTAAGTATACCAAATCCCCTTTCCGGACCAGCAAGCACCCAATCCATAGAGCTGCACAACAATCCATGTTGAAGAAGTACAGGATGTTTACCGTCAGGCTTTGGATTATTTTGATTACCCGTTATCCTGTGCAACTCAAGAATGTAATCATCGCTTGTTTTGACGGTGTGCGTTTCAACGGTGTAATTATACAACTCGATAACTTCGATCTAGAATCAGAAATAATTTTTTTTTAATATAAAATATTCGAACATCGCTCCAATTTTCATTTGGAAAATTACATTGACGATTGATAACTTTTTTAATAAAATTAGATGTTGCATATTTACTTTGGAAATATTATTCTAATTCATTGACAGCAGTAATTATAAACTTACAGCGGTGAGATGCGTATGGGGATGTTCAGCACGAAGACCTTCTTCAATTTCGGTTAAATTAAAATCCTCTAGGAAAATTGAATTTAGCGCTTCGATTTCCGACGGGAGAAGAGAAAAGTCCGGATATACGGCTGCTCCGTCACTTAGACTGAGTGTCAATCCGACCGCACACAAAGCCATCAAAATTGTGAACCTCATCGTGGCGCTGCTGGTCTGGAAAATAAAGCTTATGCCTCGATTGCGCGCTTTATATACTTCTTCTATATAGTAACTTATTTAAACAAGGCCGTGTCAGGTCTAATCCCCCGCTCTATGTAGCTTTCCTCTTATCAATTGTGGCAGGGCTCGTAATCGATCAAGCAGTTATCAATCCGATGTTTCTGATATGTAAGAAGCGCACACTTCTGAGACTGATTAAGATTCATTTCTATTTATGAAGAAATAATATTATTGTGACAACTATATCAGTTATCGTAACATCTGCTTTACTTTACATTCGCAAAAAGTCATATCGTAGATTAGTAGTAAGGTTTGTTGATATGTATTCTAAATCGATTAAAGTAATGATATTTAGAAATTCCTACTTTCACTTCGGACATTGATAGATTGACAAGTGCTATTTATGATAATGATCCAATTATGATTGATAGGTGCGTATTAACATTACATGTAAAGATTTGTTAAAGCAAGTAAGCAGTATAATTATCCGATTATTGCGGATTTAATTTTTTATCACAAAATCATTTGACTTGTTTGAATTTTTTGCGCATTATCGGAGTTCGTTAACGCACCTTGTATGTGTGATTTGCGGAAGGAATTTCAGCGCATAAGCACTAAGTATAGAATAACCACAACAACATTCGGATTTATTGTTAGTCAGAGTTTTGATTTATTTCATATTTTGATTATAATAAATCAAAGAAAAATTCACTTTCTGACAACACATTACGTATTTTAAAAATTTTACTGATACGTCTACTTTACGGGCGCATATTTTATTCAGAACAAAAAAATACGCATTGGGAAATTGGGAGAAATCCAGAATCAAAAATATTTCTTTTCAACTGGTTGCCGAAAATTAAAATGACCAATTTGTATGCATGTGCTCGATTCATTAGTTTATTGCTTCCTTTTTTGTTATTATAACAGTTTGAAATCACACTTCTTTACAAAGCATTGTGCACATGTTGTATAGTTAACGGTACTAAAAATATCTACATTGGAAAGATACACGATATCTGTTTTCTTTTTTAATTTTTTATTATTATATCTGTGTATACTGATGACTAATAATATAAATTAACTTATCAATTATATAAAAGGGAGAGAGCCTTTGTAATAACAGTACGATTTATTATGTAATTATTATGTAAATATTATGTAATATTATGCGTGTATTAATAAATAAATATACACATTTATTACCATGTAAAAATTAAGAATAGTTGACACCTATCTATTGGCTGATTGAATATTTCTTAGACGTTTTAGTAATCAAAATGCAAGATAAACTTTAATCTTTGTGGTTAACAATATGATGAAAAATTATACTATTTATGTCATGTCTAACTTTGAGTTGACACGCATTAAAACTACACGATTGCAAAAATGATAGAACTTTATACTTTCTCTTTTATAACCTTTAACTATATAAGCTCGACTGAATTTGAAATGCCTGTATAATGTATTATAATTATAAATGCATGGAGTGTCCAAAAATTCTCTAAACTTTTCATGGTCTGAATAAATTATTGGCTTATATTGTAAAACACAAAAAGTGAACATTTTTTATAAGATGATAAAAAAAACTTTTTTTTAAATACTATTACCATTATTTTACGATTGTAGTATGATTTAAATAACCTTGTATTTATTTCGTGTTAAAAATAATGAATGTTCATGAGATAAGAAACAGCAATGCCAAATGAATAAGTTGATTCTGTTAATGATAATTTTATAGTTACTATCAGTTGTTGAACAAAAACATATTTAGTAAACAATTTTTGTATTCGAACAAGGAAGGGTTTACCAGTAACATTTAAACGTCTTTCCATAATCTTTATAAGAATTGAATGACCATATTTTAATAACTGCAAACAATAAACAATCGTATTATAGTTGACAAAGTTATCCAACAGCAGATGTCACATTACTAATAATGCCTATAACAAGCCTCGTCGCATCAGTAGAGAGCTATAATGACCGGAGGCGTCGAAGCGCGTGCGTGCATCTCGTAAGAAAATGATATTGCGTAATATGATGGCCCGGGCAGTGCCATCCCAATTCCGTTACGTTCAGTTTGCTATTTATCAAACGTGAAAGTGTTAATTCTGGATACAGGTGAGAGTGATATCATCCAGTCGCCTCTTCGTTCACTGGTATAAATAGAGACCGAGACCTTCCGGACCATCAGCAGTCAGCCAAAAACTGTACAAGCATCAACATGAAATTCATCGTAAGTCTCTCAGCTGCTCTCTAGTAGCTTTCTAAAAATATCTACTTTTTAAAATTCATTTTTCAAAATTTAATACAACCATCAAATAAAATCCTTTTATAAATAATTTCTCACAATTCTAACCATACTGAAACTCCATCATTTATGCAACATTATTTTGTTTACACTATAAGTATTCTAATTATAAAATTTTCGCTTTTAGATTGTAGCCCTCGCCCTCGTGGCCGTAGTTGCCGCCCAAGAGCAAAACGCTAACATCGTCCGTCAGTCCAGTGACATCAGCCCCGAAGGTTCGTACTCGTACAGCTACGAAACCGACAACGGCATCAGCCACCAGGAGAACGGAGAACCAAGAGTACAAGGCGAAGAGGGAGCCGCTATTGCCGCCTCAGGCTCATACGCATACACTGCTCCGGACGGTAACGTCATCCAGGTGTCCTACGTTGCTGACCAGAATGGATTCCAGCCTCAAGGCGCTCACTTACCCGTCGCACCCGCAATCCCACAGGATATCCTCAGGGCTCTTGAGTACATCCGTAACCACCCTCAGCCCGAGCAATAAATTGTTGAAAACTAGAAGATGAACCGGATTTACATTGACAACCTCTACATTTTAATAGTTTTGTTTACACACTTCAATTTATAGATAATCAAGATTTTGTTAAAGATATACAAGGTATATTTGTGAGGAGTCTCCGACGATACACGTATGGGGATAAATTGACTGACTGTGTTGGCATTTTTTTGGCTGACTCTTTTTCACTGATCTTTTACAATAAAAAAAAATTTCTTCTTTAAATACACGATTTTTTCTTTTTGATTCCTATTCTTAGTATTCTATAATATTCCGCTATACTGAAATTCTATAGAAGCCATAATATTCTTGTCATCGACATTACTATTATGGTGGAAATTGGATTTTGTAATGATAAGTACGATTGATATTGGTAAAAAATGTATTAAAAAATCGTTATAAAAAAAAATTATTTAAATATTATAACTTACGCGTACGCATTTTCAAAAGTTCAACAATTTTTAAACAATTAAACTTAAAGCAATGTTACTTTTATATCATCTGTTAACTTAGTATTAATCCATATAACGTGTCATTATACTCATGATTTTATCATAAAGAAGCGTTTTTACATCCTTTGCGTAGAGATAGTCAAGATGATTGAATTTTTCGTGAACAACGCGGAATTTTCCAATTGGATTCGGAAGCTTGGAGTGCAACTTTTCCACATCCTTTAAAAATAAAATTTGCTGTTTTATATATCTTTCATTCAAGTATAAAATAAGATTATTAAATTTAAAAATGTGTAAAATACATGCAATACAAACCATTGAGTCAGAAATCCAATCGTTAATACTATAATGTAGCGAAACAGGTGCTCTCACATTTTTCCAATCGTACGATGGAGGGACTAATTTGTGGTATCGCTCTCGATTACCTTTAAGGCCATAGTCAAATTGCCGGAAATGACCTATAAATAGTTAATAAAATTTAAATAATTAATGTTAAATAATATTCAAGTATAGTACATCATTGCTGACTACGCATACCTGATTTGATTATCTGAGCGTAATGGACAAATTGATTCACACCGGCTCCAGCTGGTATATGAGCCAAAATAGCTGGCAGAAGTTCCTATAAATCGCAAAAATTTACAAATAAAAACAATGTTTTTTTTCTCAGAATAGAATCACATGAGATAAACTTACTTTATCTAATTGATCCTCATCATATCCGGTGATCATAAAGACAACGTTCTTGCAAAGTGGCTGTATTATGGAATGCTTTTCACAGTATGTAGTTGTAAACTTTTTGAAAAATTTATCGCTGGGTTTAAATTCATACACACCAATCAAGTCTGTGATAAGCTGCAGCGTAAAAAATAGAATAAATTAAAAAATAATGTTTGCGTAGACATTTATAATTCAACGTAGAATATATCGTATAGTTATCTATGAACTATTAATACTTCAACTGTCAATATTTCAACTTACGTTTATAGGTGTGGTCAGTCTTGAAAGAGCTTGGAAAATCGGGCTAAACATCCTCGAACAATAAGCAACCGGAGCCAGCGAAAACATGGCGTTAATTTTGTCATTATATTCTGGGAGCTCACTTGCCATTACGTAAAATATTGTACTTCCTTGGCTGTGGCCGACATAAAAGAGTTTCTGTCGTCCTGTTGTTTTCAAAATATGATCAATCATAGCAGGAAGATCGCGCACTCCCATTTCGTGCCAACTATGTAACAATAAATTAAAAAATTTTTATATGTATAATATATACATTATTTACAAATAATATATAATACTTTACCAATGTTTAAAATTGCTCACCTAAAATTCCAGTAGGTTGGATCCTCAACAGTCAAACGTTTGTGTTGTCGAGAATATCTACTTCCTCTAACATTTCCCATCCAAACATCATAACCAGCATCCGAAAGCAGAAATCCTGTTGTCAAAGGGAAAGGCATTATTTAATAACAATATTAAAACAGGCGTTAGAAGGTATTTAAAATTATTTTAATTTATAATTAGTAACACACCAAGACCTCTTCCAGGACCAGCTACTACCCAATCCATGGAACTTGCTAATATACCATGCTGAAGAAATACTACGGGTTTACCATCAGCTTTTGGATTATCTTTATTACCAGTTATTCTGTGCAATTCGAGAATGTATTCATCACTAGTCTGAACTGTGTGTATTTCGATGTCATAGTCGTAAAGACGAACTACCTCTTCCTAAAATATGATTTGATGAGAGATGTAGTTTTAGAGTTTAGGCGTTTTGACTGTGAAAGTCGACAAACTTTTTGTTTCTCAAAAATATAAAATGAATTAAATTATCCATGTACTCACAACATTTAGACGCGCATGCGGATGATACCCTTCAATTGCTTCCGATAACGCTGTCGAATTCAAATCTTTTAGAAGATTATCCAAATCAGATAATTCTAATGGAGTGAAAATCTCTGTTGGTATTGCGGCTGCATCATTAATAGTTGCGGTAAAAGTAATAATAAAAAACAAAACTGAAACCGGTAATTGCAGCATTTTGTTTGCACTGAACAACGGAATGCGTTTGCGACGATTTTCTTGTGAACAAAAAGCTTTATATACGTTTAAGATGTATCATATCAATCATTGCGCGTATGTAAACAATTGATGGCAATCATTTGCGTTGTACGTTCTTGTTCAAGTCAAATCAGAAAGATTTATGTTCCGCAATTTAAATTTACTGTTTTTAAGTAAAGAATATTTGACTATGAAATATTAAATCCTTAATATTTATCGATTTCTTTGTATATACATACTACATTTAGTAGAGCTATTATTATGACAATAGTAGAGATATATTATATGGAACGCTTTTATAGTAAACTGATTATATCAAATAATCATCCGGCTATTGAATTGGTCTCCTTTGTATCAAACTATATTCCCTTTTTCACGTAAAATCATTTTATGCTACGTGTCGAAATAAATGCAATCATCAAATATTCAGCGCGAAAGATAAAAGGTGCTTGAAAATTTGTATGAATAATAACAATACAAGACATTCTTTCTTTAAAAAATTGTATCGGTTTATTGTAAATCACTTTATAAGTCTATTTTTGGCATGTACAAATTTAAACGATGTTTTTGAAAAATAAAACATAATTTTAACGTTCATAGCGTCTCATAATGCTAATAATCTTATCATACAATAGTTGCTTTGCATCTTTGCCCCATATGAAGTCGAGATGATTAAATTTGTCGTGAGGTACGCGGAATTTTCCAATAGGATTTGGAAGTTGTGAATACAACTTTTGAACATCCTATAAAAAGAATACGTAGCATTATGGATTCGGTAAATTGTATTCTGGTATAGGTATGTTAAAACTATTACGAACCGCTACATCCGATAGCCAATCATTAGCACTGTAATGTAAGGAAACAGGAGCTCTAACGTTCTTCAGGTTATAAGCTGGTGGCTTCAATTTGTGATACTTTATCCTGTTACCCTTGAGACCAAGGTCAAGTTGGCGGAAGTGACCTTCATAGACAATAATGTATAAATATAGTTGTATTTTAATAACTTATACATAGAAATAAATGGTTGTATATAGATATCGTTTTACCTGACTTTATAATTTGAGCATAGTGAACAAATTGATTCACACCAGCTCCTGCAGGAACATGAGCTAAAATAGCAGGTAAAAGTGCCTAAAAAGTCAAAGATAAAAAACTCATGAACGGTCTGCAACTTATAAAATAGTTCCTGTGAAAATTAAAATGTAATAACATACTGTATCCATTTGGTCCCAATTAAAACCGCCAATCATGAACATTGCGTTCATGCAAAGTGGTTGTAAAGGTGAATTTTCTTGACAAACTTTGGATGTGAATTTTTTAAAAAATTCATTCGTAGGCTTAAACTCGTACATACCAATTAATTTTGTAAGAAGCTAGAAAAAATAAATTAAATAAGTATAAAAAATATTAAACGAAGAATAAACATAAGCATCAATCGTTGCAACATAATAAAAACATAATTAACTAACGTTTATAGGGGTTACTAATCTTGCCATGGCTTGAAAAACTGGACTAAACATCCTCGAGCAGTAGGCTACTGGTGCAAGTGAAAACATAGCATTGATTTTGTCATTGTATTCTGGTAATTCAGTTGCCATAACGTAGAATATTGTACTTCCTTGACTGTGGCCAGCATAAAATACTTTCGTACGACCGGTTACTTTCAAAATGTGATCAATCATTGTTGGTAAATCACGTGTACCAATTTCGTGCCAACTATAAACAAACATTTGAAAAACTACTATTCAAAAAATTTTTAATGAGAAACTTGACATAAATACTTACTCAAAGCCCCAGTAAGTTCGGTCATCCGTAGTCAAACGTTTATGCTTGCGAGAATATTTACTACCTCTCACATTCCCTAACCATACATCATATCCTGCATCAGCAAGAATAAAGCCTAAAAGTAGTAATATACGTATTATTATTCTCTATTCTAAGCAACAAATTAAGTTTCAACAGCATTTAACATAATAAAATTTGATAAAACTAATTACCGAATCCTTTTCCTGGACCCGCGATAACCCAGTCCATTGAACTGGACATTAATCCATGCATTAGGAGAATAGGTGGTTTGCCAGTGGGGTTTTTATTTATCTTGTTCCCTGTTATTCTATGCAATTCAAGTACGTAATTATCGCTTGTCTCAACCGTATGAATTTCGATTCCATATTCGTATAACTCTACAATTCCTTTCTAAAATCAAAAATTGTTTAGTGCATAATATTTAAACGAAGAGTCCATCAGATTTGTTTTGTTTGGTATATGTATGTTCACTTACAACATCCAAATGCATGTGTGGATGATCAGCTTGAAGTATTTGCGTTAACTCTGTGAGATTAAAATCCTTTGGCAGTAGAAGGTCTTCAGTAAACTCAGATTCATCCTCACGTGGTAAGCGCGATCCCGTAGACAAAGACACCATAAAGGTGATGCACAAAATTTTTAATAATGCTAATCTATCCATTTTTACCGCAGATGTTTGCGTTTTGAAAACTGACATACCATTTATTTCTGCCGCAGGTATTTATATGTCCATGATGTATGCAGAATCCAAAAGGTAGTGGGGTGTCAGGTGTATGACCTCTTGGCATAAAGTATAGATTTATAAGATTTGCTTTTAATACATTTGAGAGCTCGATTAAGATGATAACTGCTTTCTTGGGTGGCTTCATCTGATCAATAAAGCTTATAGCTTTTCTCTTTGACAGTTTAAATCAAATACATAAAATTATAATAGGACTGCATTTTTATCGTGGGGCTTGATTTTATGCATGATTTTTCTAAACAGATTTACCAAAACTATGTAATAATTGAAATTCGCAGAGCATCCAAACATATCGTTCCAGCGTATCTCGTTGTGCTTGCTTCAAAAAGTAAATTCTTGATGCCAAAATTTGTAATCTATGAAATGTAACAATCTTTAAAAAAGTAATCTCCGAGGTCCTGCTCTAGTCAAAAGGATTAATAAGAAAATGTAAGAAGTAAATTAAGAGAGCTGATGAGCCAATTTATAAATCTTGCAAAAAACGCTATGCATATTTATACTGGGTGCACCTCCTCTAATCATAATAGTAAATTAAATTATAAATGTCCGAACTATATGCTTAATTTTGACATTGATTATTGATTTCCAGTGCTAATTAGTGAAAGTTCTTATACTACAATCAGAAACGATTCTGCATTTTTCATAGTAGAACCTATATCTATAGAATAAATAGATTGACTTAATTATTAATTTGCTTTATTAGAAAATTAAATTAAATTTGACACTATTATTAGTACTTATTTTAAAAAGTAGTATAATTATAGAGATATGAAGTTCTCATTTGCAATCTCATACTAAAAAGAAATAGTACCAAAAAATGACGTTTTTATTTTGTTTAACTCTATAGTCAGTGAAAATATTAATTCGCAATGTTATCACTGCAATCTTGATAAAGTATAACGCTAACTGAGCAATCAGGATTTTAAGCGTGAAACATGTCAATGCTCTGATGTCAATATTTTCATTTAAAGCGTCTTAAATGAATATTGATCATTCATATAAATAATTGTACAATCAATCATTCAGTGGATTTAATTTATTACTGTTGAGATGTCATATTATAAGATTTGCTCTTAATACATTTGAGAGCTCGATTAAGATGATAACTGCTTTCTTGGGTGGCTTCATCTGATCAATAAAGCTTATAGCTTTTCTCTTTGACAGTTTAAATCAAATACATAAAATTATAATAGGACTGCATTTTTATCGTGGGGCTTGATTTTATTCACCTTCTGTGATACATCCAGCTATTTGAGTTTCTTATAAATACATGCAACATTTACGAAAATCTTTCCGTACTTTAACTAAGGATGAGAAGTTTAACTTTATTAAGATTAAGATATATTTATATTAATTCTATACTACTATCTTTCAATGACCATAAATTATAATCTTTTAGAAATGGATTTATGGATGATTAGAAATAGTTATATGCTTTTGTCAAAAGATAAAGAAACATTTTCATAAAATAAAACAAATATTTTTTAGTAGTTTAAAATTAACTTTTTGACGTTGACTAGATTGATTTGATTCTTACAAATACAACAATTTCGATGAACACATTGTGGTAGATACATTATTTTCCAATCAACAAAATATTATCGAATGTATCGATATTTGTTCATTAAGCGCATTAACGGTTCGAATACAATTTCCGGTGCTGTCCTTCCCCATATAAAGTCATAGTGGTTAAACGGATTAGCTGAGATTCTTTGATGATATACAATACTTCCCAACTTATTAGTTAGCAATTCTACGTCCTGAAACATAGTATAATGATTGTTTGAAAAATTAGTTATTATAATTCATCTATTTTATTTGAATCCAAAATTTACTTTGGGTGTAGCCAGCCAATCGTTGTTACTACTGAAAAGTGCCACGGGAGCAGTTATAGAATCTAACTTGTACTCTGGAGGTACTGAAGACCCGTATAACTGAATATTTTTCTTAGCATCTCCATAATCAAACAACCGGAAATAACCTGTAATTATTAATTTTAACGTTATTTTTGTTTTAATATTTGTTATCTAATGCATCCTGTTGATTACAATCAATTGTTATTCATAAAGTATACAAAAAACAGTATTTTATTGCATCAAGATAGACTCTAGACTGTCTATTATCTTTCGATAAAATGATAAACAATAACTATGTACGTTTAAATAAAAATAGTATTAAAAATCCGTTATAAAGATTGATTGATGGATTAAACACGTCATTGATTTGAATCGAATATAATTTACCTGGATTTATGTATCCTTGACCATAGTGAATGAGCTGCTTCCAGGACGCACCTGCTGGTATGTGTCCTACGATAACTGTTAGCTTATCCTGTAAATGATGAAAACGCGTTGTTTATACAATAACTATTATAGTTAAATTAAAAACTGTTGATTAGGTGTGTACAGACTTTTTGTAGCAGCATTCATAATTTTTTACCTAAAATCTCAAAAACTTACCAGATCGATGTCTGGACTAAAGCCGGCCAATAAATAGAATTTTGTACTGCAGAAAATTTGTGTTGGCGCTGCACTCTGGCAAAAAAGCCTCGAGATGAATCTGCCCCATCGTGATCGTGATCCAAACTCTGGGTAACCAAAGTTTTCACCAACCCACTATATAAACAAAATAATGTTATAGTTCTAGACCTCTCCGAATTTATATTATCACCGAGCAGATCTAATCTAATAAATTTATAGAAATTAACTTCTTTAAAGATTGTAATATCTAATACATGACGGCATTTATTTATAGAATAGAATAAGGTATGTATGGCACGTGTCGATATCTTTCATTATTCTTATATCATAAATTCATACTTAGGACTTGGTACTTCATGTACGTATATTTCCATTCCTTCCTTTTGGATGGCATGTACATATAAAAGTGTGTATCCGTCAAATCCATCGATGGAAACATTCCGTATAAGCAAGAGAAATTTAGTTTACGCAATTCGTTTTTTCCCGATAAAGCATTATTTCTGCTCCAGTACCCATACAGACGTAGCAAAATTTAGATCTCCTTAGCAGATCTATTTAGTCGTGTTTCTTGTAAAGCATAACTTGCGTACGGAATCTTATTCTTAAATCATTGTAAAAATCATCAATCACCTGACTACCTAGATTTCCTCAACTTTTTCTAGCAACCAAAAAATTACACAAATACTCTTCGGACAATAGCTCGTTCTTTTCCGTTTCTCGCAACCGTTAATTTTTCCACTTACACTTGTCGACACCACCACCTCTATAATACACGTGTTACTATCACTAACGATCTTGGAAATTCAGTAAAGTACGAAACTAAATTTTCGCGAGTGAACGGAAAAGTACCCAAAATACCCAAATCGAAGCAAAAAGTGCAATAAAATATGTACAACAAAATAACGCACCACGCCGAAGTATGTCAGCTTGGTGAGTTGCGTAATCGGGCCACGGAGATAGCCGGTGAAGGCTGCAGGTGCGAGGCCGGTGGCGAGTGCGATTTTGCTGTTGTATTGGGGCTTCTGTGAGGCCATGACGAGGAACTGGGTCGTGCCTTGTGAGTGACCCACGTAGAGTAGAGTCCGTCGACCTGTGGCACCGAGGATGTAGTCGATGCTTGACGGTAGGTCGTAGTAGCCAAGCTCGTGGAAGCTGTAACAGCGAGAGCGGAAACTATCAAAGCGGCCGTTCAACTCGCCGTTTACCCACGTGCAGCAGTACTAACATAACGAAAGTGAGAAGCGTTTGGGGCTTGCCGTTTGTGCGCGAAGAAAATTATACGATTTATAAGAGTTTATGAACATTTTTTTTTATGGGATGTGATGTAAAAATTCATTTAAAGTTAATGCCACCGTAGTTTGGATTGGATACCTTCTCTCACTCTGATATTGGTTAAGTGTGTATCCAATTATCATATTCTTTCGGTGACTCGCGCGTATATACGTACTTGGTTGAAAACGAGTGAAAAAAAGTCTAAAGGCCTATATTAAATTTATTTTTAATGCATATGTTCGTGCTGTGTACTTCAGGTGCGATTAAGTTTGATAATACTGAAAATTAATAGTTTTGCCTAAAATCCCAAAAGTAACGATCGGTAGGTTCCATCGTCGTGTGGTTTCGAGAATAGATGTTACCACGGTTGTTGCCAAGCCAAACATCGTATCCCGTGTCCGCAAGAAAATATGCTGAAATTCAAATTATAAATGGCAATTTTATATTACGATATATGGCACGCACTAAAATATACTTCGATAATTAATGATTATGTCTATAGGTGTATAAGAACGCACTGCAATTATTTGCAGCAGCGACTACTGCTTATAGTCATTATTATGTCGATTCTCACCATAAAGTACCTATACATTACATTGTATAATGTAGAGAAGTAGAACGTAACGATTGTTCTATCATAGATATCCCATCGAAATCCTTAATAATCAACTTGTACGTGTTTTAAAAAGCATTTCACTCACTTCCTTTACAAATTATTACCATGAAAAAAAAACACATTCACTATAACATACATTTCCATTGCAACACATCCGCGCTAGCTCCAAAGCGTTCAAAAGATTCGAATTCCCGCGCGACTGCCATAAAAATAAACTTCCCTTCCCCAGTGTAATTGACAATGCAAGTACGTGGAAGCCATAGATAAGCGCACTCGGAATTCCCATCTAGCGCAAAAATTCCAACTATTTCTCCGAATTTGCAATTCACCTCGCTATGGCTATCGGCCTTTCCACGAGTAATTTCGCGCATCGACCGACACCACACCCTTGAAAACCGCGAGCCTTGAAGCCATTATTTGCAATCAAAGTTTGGCCGAAAAAAAAAGAGGAACGACGGTGAGTCTTAGCGCGCAACGAAGGATAACAGCGCACGTGAGGATTGTGAATGCAGCGATCGTGCACTTTGGTCAAGAATATAAGACTCGTGAATCGGTACGTGTATGAAGCCGCGTAATACACGGCATTCGAAATGAGCGCGGTACGAGCGAGAGCGCAAG
The DNA here is from genome assembly GCA_012977825.3 of Pteromalus puparum. Classification (NCBI taxonomy): domain Eukaryota; kingdom Metazoa; phylum Arthropoda; class Insecta; order Hymenoptera; family Pteromalidae; genus Pteromalus; species Pteromalus puparum. Next base: position 51,593,953 of record CM053171.1, on the reverse strand, counting down.
AAAGCGCGTAAACGGTGAAGGTGCACAGAGCGGAGGTTTTCAATTTGTCTGTACAGTCTGCCAGAGGATTTCGCATGGATAAGAGGTGTTTCGGAGGAAGCGACGATGCTCTGCATGCAAATTTGGACGTTATGGGCGTTGTTCGTTGGGAAGATTGATGGCTCGTAAAGTATGAAATGTGGAGAGTGAGCTTACGCGTGATTCTGTTATCAAGTCGAAATGTTTGGTTTGTTCGCGTAACAGGAACGTGATGTAATTTTGCAAAACGTCCTCTAAACCTTTGGTTTCAACAATTTCTTTATTGGTGCTGTATTAACCGCTTTATATACGTTCTATACGTAGACTGAAGTGTTTCTCATTCTTCCTTTTTCTTCAACGGTAACATCAACGCATTACAAAACTACTTTCTCCGCATATTCATAATATTCCACGAGTACTGGTATTATCTAATAGTGGAAATGGATCTTTCATCGCGTTATCGTTTTTGTTCTGGTCTGTACGGCTAGTGCAGGCTTTAATTAATCCCCTCGAGAGAGAGCGCGTTGCATTTCGCTCTACGGGTTATTTCGCAAGCGTGGCATAGACTGACCGCTCGAAGCATTTCTCGAGATAAATCCACTGATTTCTCATGGCTCATCATCTTTACCTTCTACGACAGCTTGATTTAGGTGCCCCAGTCGCTGTTTTTATGCAACGCGTGTTCGCGTTCATTTTCGTGTTAGAATGCAGTAGAATGTCTTAATTATAGAAAATTGTGCGCGGGCCGTTTAAATTGTCAATTATGAATTTTGCGTGTAATAATGCAGGCTTGGAAGAAAAAAAAAAATAGTTTCGAAACAGCAACCAGGTGTTTCGATTGAAAAATTTGTATATGTAATTTGATTTAATGGTATAGCTGTGAGAAAATTGTGCAATTCGCCGAAATAATTTTGCAATATTGGAAATCGATGAATAAAATTAAACAAAGGACTCGAGCGTGATGGGATGATAATAACGGGAATCATTGTTCGAGGAGTGTCAAGGCCTTAAATGTGGGTAACTAAATTTCATAACCTTGGATCCCACTCATTGTCAGTTACTGACCCTGGTGCGAATGCAGCAGACACACTCTCTCATCATAAAAGTTGTTGAACCTCTTTCACAGTCCATGCACGCCAATTAATCTTTCCTATCCTTTTACTACACAGTGCAGTGTTTCCTATTTATAAATGCATTTACTCTTTAGCAAATTTTATCAATTCTACATTAACTGATATTTATTATCTGGTTATAAAACATTTAGTGCGTGTGATTGATTATTTTTTATTGTAATATCTTGTACTAACCCAACGAGTAACCGGGTCCCATGAGGACCCAATCGGCTGAACTACCACCTAATCCATGCTGTAGTAGAACAGGTGGACGACTCCCGGAAAAGTAATCTTCGAATCCTCCACGTCCATGCGGAATCCTGTGCAGCGACAGAATGTATCCGTCATCTGTTACGACAGTGTGAGCCTCGAAGGGGTAGCCGTACTTTCTCGCTAACTCATTCTTGATGAATATAAAAAAAAAAATTTAGAATTATATAAGTTGTCATCTCACATAAATCGATCGTTGATTTAAAATTTAATAATTCATCGTCATATTGCTTGAAATTTCAGTAATTTCATTTGTTTACAGTATAAATCTTGGGCTATGTATTTTACAAATCGTCTTGAGCAAAGCAGGTGACGACAGTCGCTGAATTGGCTAAGCTAAAGTCATCCAAGCGGAACAACACACGATACACAGTGCACTACATCACATTGTTACAGAATTACGATTTGTGTTGTGAACTCAGCAAGTGCATAAATACTTTCGAATTTCAAACGATTGAAATCTTTATAGTGTACTATTACTTTTTGGGTTTTATTGGATCATAATTAGCATTATATTAATCAATTCATAACGTAAGTGTTATTGCATGTAATATCATCGTTATTCTTTTTTTTTTTTTATTGAATTCAGTGCTTTTGTTATCTTTTGTTTATGACATAAATATTTTGTCAACCGAACCACGTGAGTAATACAATGTTTTGATCAAATTATCATTATCCGATATGCACCAATATTTGGATTTCAGAAGACTCCCTCAGGTGTCCATCCAAATCAATTCCTATATAAACAAGCTCAATCAGACTTACGGTCTTAAGCTCGATATCCGGATTAGGATCCAGTGCTGCCCGAACGCCGGCCGGCAGCAATCCAACCAGACCCGCACAGCAACTCAAAGCGAACACCGCTGCCACCGACATATTCCCTGTGACCACACGTGTACACACAATTTACAAAGTATCGAGTGCGCGTAACCCGTTCTTTTCACTATACACACAGGCAGGTGTATAACATGAACACACAACACTTGTATATATACTATAGCTCTCTCACGTGCGTTGGGCACACGCGCTCGCGCTTGCGAGACCCGCGGCAGTAAACTGCGCCGAGTCGTTGCACCGGCTCTTATATACACATTGCACCGCTCCTCGACGTCCTTAGAGCGCCTTCAAAGGGGCCTGTGTGTGTATATAGTTTACTCGTGTATGCACCGCTGGGTTTGCCGGCGTTACCGCTGACTTTTAACTGCATCTCTTGGTGCCGATGAGGTTTTTCGCGCGACTTTTGTTTTGCTGGATTTTCTTTTGTGTTTTGACGGTTCTGCTGAACTGACTTCAGGGAATGTGAGCTGTCATGGATGTTTGGCGCTGTGGATGAGTGAAAGTTTGCAAAAATGTATAAGGAGATGACAACAGAGTTGTATTCGGAGTTCTGATGGCTTGGTGACTGAGAGGGTAATGAATTTAAGAAAAGTTTGGATTGGTGTCGCCTCTGGGGATGAGTGAATGAGGATAAGGTCAGATTCTTCAGAAAAAATATGAAAGATTGTAATTTAGTTGTACTTACAAATTTTATCAGATATGCAAATTATAAATTTTTTATGGATTGGATTGAGATGTAAATTAATTCAATTTCAATATAATTTAGAAGTGTGAAATTTTTGCTATAGAGTGACCTATCATAAGTTTGCAATGAAAAACAACGGATGTTTAGTTTTGGATTTCCCTATAGTATTAACCTATTTCTTATCCTGAGATTGTATATACGTATTTATCTCATAAAGATAAAACAGAAGTACCGCATATCAATTATTTTGAGATAGAAATTATTTCCCTATTTTGATTAAGATCTTCATGTCACTATAATCCTTATTATCAATGCTATGTTGAGAAATATCTAGAAGCTACCATCAGGTGTAGCTGTTATATCCGGACTAATATATAAATTAAATGTTTTCATTTATATTTAGTCAATTATTCTCAAAAATATTCAAAATTTATGTTGTGTAAAGCTTATTTATTTTGTATCAACAAATAGTGCATACATTTCATTATTTATGCGGCGTCGACGAATTCCAACGTAAATACTAGACACGTTTTTGCCTCAGCATAGCTCTCAAACTGGTTATGTAAAATGAACCAAATTTCGTCAATCGCAATACTTTAAAATTATAACGAATTTCCGCAACCAATCATCAAATTTTTGTGGTAATCTATACATACCAAATACATGATAAATAGTTTTTATCGAAATAGTTGCTAAACCTTTTATCGATAAATAAATATAACAATATATAATTAATGATGATATTAACAATTTATTCAAATATAAAGAACAACTATATATGCATAGCAATTTTCAGAAATAAAAAAATGTACATTCACGTGCGTTAGTAAATAGAGGTCGAGTTTAGACATGCAATATCAAGAAGGCGACCAAGAAGGCACTTACATCTTCAAGAGTTTTTTTAGATCTATCTTGCTAATGAATCTCAACAGCGAGAACACTCAAGCACATGTTTATGCCTATAAAACTGAATTCTATGAATCGCTGCGTGGAGCTATAGACACTAATATACAGCTAATAAATTGAGCAATGCCTTATCAGAAAATATTGATACAAAATCTCTGTCGCAAGTAGTTTTCAAGCGTTTAAAAGACGATTGGTATTATAAAAGACATACATACGCACTGCTGGAATTATGTACGAAAGAAATTACGAATAAAGATTTTCTTTCATCCCGAGAGTGTCGTCTTTAATGCAATAGTTTATTATAACTTCACTCTTCACTTTTTTCGTATTACATGATGCATCCAATTTTAGCGATTATTTTACCGCGATAGTTATAACATGGCTAGATTAACGTCTGCACGAAACGATTATTACAATATTATTTCGTAATTGATAGTTCGTTCGGCTAGTTATATTTAGCAATTCATGTATTATCAATTTCACTATAGCGGTGTATGTAGGTAAGAAATGAAATGAAATGAAATGATAACGTCTTTAGAATTAATTCCAAGTTTTTTTTAGTGCGTTTGTATTGCACCATTTCTTCATTTTAATTTTTTAAAATTGAACGAAAAAATTTTTGAACCAACCAAATCGTAATGAATGTTAGACATTTAGGAGAAATTCCTGTTTGCAACGGCGCATTTAAAAGACCTCAACGGATACACCAATGATCTCGCCGATGCATATAAACCGCGTACCTCAGCTAATTTGAATGTTGCACATTGCCTAATGATCGTTCGCTCTATGAATGCCGCGCAGCACAGTCGCATCGTAAAGAGCTTCGATTAAAATCCGATCAAAGTGTTCCTATTAGCTACTACGCAACGTTCTAACGAACCCCTTGCACACACAAATACGCATGAAATAAAAACTTTCAATTTCCGGTCCGTCGCGACAAGGTCGACGCCTCTCCTCTATGTCTGTATATATTGGTCGCGCTTCGAAAGTGCAGATTTCAGGTGCACGCGAATTGTATATGCCCGCAAGGTCGGTTGCTTCACTCTCTCAACACGTTTTCCGCGCGATAGTGAGCGTTCCTTAACATTTCGGTAACACCTAGGCTCATAGAGCTGATAATGAATAGCTCCGCTATGTATATGTGGGATATCTTATAGGACGTATATCTGATTTTTTTTTGTTTCTGCCTTTTTACGGCGCTATTATATGGGCGAAGAATAAAAGTGCAACGAGCCGTTTGCGAAACAGCGACGTTTTACTTCGACGTCGAATTTTTTTTTCTAATTGTTGCAGTTAGAGAGGAGTTGCATGTCGGCGAGAACGTCCCATAGTTTCACGAGTGATGCTCCTTTGTGCGCTGCTTGTGAAAAGGCTTAGTTAATTTATTGTTTAATTTTCTGGATTTCGTAAGTAAACGAGCAAAAGCTTAGCATCCAGTTCATACAAGATACTATTTTTAACGCTTTAGAATTAGGAATTGCTTTTACTGAATAAAAAGTTATGTATGATATATGTCCCTCATTAATACTGGGCTTCATTGTCAAAACTAAATTGTCAAATATTGATATGTAAATCATGGATGTATGTCATTTATTATCTTCAAGTCCAAATTATTCATAAAAAATTACTGAAACTTATAGCAAGGACTCCTTTTTGACATTGCATACCTATCTACAGTACAATTTACCGAGTTGTATAGTTATAGTTACAAAAAATAAAACTGCAAAATGATGGATCATATTATACAAATTACCCGCATTCTTTAGTCTCGAAACCATCAAGTGACACGCTAATTTATTCTTTTAGTGTATAAAATGTATGAGATATTTATATTTCTTCAATTGCATTGAACTGATGTGTAAACTCTTATAAAAGCTGTGTGTGATTATATACCCAATACTTATTGCAAACTTTGCATATGAGCAAATTGTAACATACAGGCAGTTATAGCATGAGTGGCCTATAAAAGGTATGCCTATAAACAAGATAATTTTAGGATAGTTGGCTCTTCGTTATATATGCAGTGAGGGCTTAAATAGTGATGATGGAAATATATTTAATACCTATAGAAAAAGTGTCTATGCGCCACCTATCTTTGAGAGCCAGAGACTATTAGAGAGGAAACGCCAGGCGTTACTATGAGTGATTCTGCTGAATGTTCGCATATACCACTATAGTGTGGCGGATTTTTTTCCGTGCACACGACTACAAAAAACAGAAGCCAAAGCTCTTATCCTTATAGATTAAATTTAAAGTTTTCTCTTATCTTATTTGTTTCTTATACATTTCACCTTATTGACGAGACAATTTATAAATTGAACAGTATTAAGCTCGCGAATTCCATTTTTGGAATATCTTCAGTATAGGTATAAAAACTATTTAATTTCTTTATTAATTTTCAGGGATGCATATATATTAGGCACGCATTAATTAAAAGTATTTGTTTATCTTTTTATCATTAAAAAGTTCTTAAATTCATCATAATATGCACACGCCCACATATGTTAAGATATAATAATCGATCATAATTCATCTTTTAAATCTGTTTTTCTTGATTTACTACAAGTGCTCCTGTCATTAGAATCAATTTTGATTGAAATAAAGCCGGCTGTAATACAAAGCGCCACATCAAACGTATCAATGAATTTCATGAAGAATATAGATAAAAATGCGTTATCGGTATCATCTAAATCGTTCGATGAACTTGGGATTACCTATATACCATTATTTTCTTTATAAATTGCGTGAATGTGAATGACAGCGAAGCCTACAGATCAATCTCTATTTTAATACGGGGGGTCTTAAAACAGGTCACGCACATAATAATACTATAAATCTTGATTTTTGCTTTTCAAACTAATTGATCTTCGGCTCATGACTTTTCTCTAAATACTCATAGAATATTTAGTAAACTGTGATGAATGTCATAAAAAAGTGCCGTGAAATTGCAGAATAAAACAGTTAAGTGGTACTTGCAAGTGTGATTTCTTTTAGATTGCGATACACGTGTAATTATTTCACAACCAGAAACTGCATCCCGCATCATTGAAGATAAAGGTTATCATGAGAATACTATAATTTATGGGTTTGTAGCTTCATTCAAATATAAGATATTTCAAATCACTCAACCTTTGTTCCAATTAGCTGCGTTTAAAAATAATTCTTTGGCATTTTCATGAAAATTATTTAATCATAACAATAATAAAGCTTTAAAAATCAGAATCTAGCATCATCATAAAATGTATAATTGTCAATATATTTTATTTCTGTAACTTAGCTGTGTAACAATTCTTATAAAGAACAATCAAGATCGATTTACAAAATTACTCTCTAATACGCTATTTATTCTACCAATACATCTACTATGTACAAATTTCACTTACAATCAACTTAACGGTATATAATCCTACGCTACAGTATATTTACATGATTATGACATATAATAATAATAATAATAATAATAATAATAATAATGGTTTTTCGCAGAGCCGCTCTCATAAAAAAAAAGCCGAACACTATAACACGAAGGAAGCACGCGCCGACGCCGCGCCGGCATCAGACACTGCAGGAAACGGGTTCGCCAGCGCGCAATGCGGCTCGTGCATGTATGATGTGTATTAAATGGTCAGCGTGCACGGCGCCGAGAAAGAGTAAAAGAATGTATGAAACTTGCGTACACTACACGCGTGACTAGTGTCGTTAATCGTGAATCCCGAGGCGATGTTGTACCTATGGTTTATTTACGTGTACTGGGTGAACCGCGGATCTGGCTTTTTTTGTAAGGCCTTTATTCAAAGTCGTACGTTATTGAGACTGCTACCCGACGAAAAAGTAGGACTGACCAGGAATAAAATCATTTTTTCCAAGTTTTTCAGTTCACGATCAAACTGTGTTCTACTGTAAAAGGCTGCAGTTTCGAATGTTAGTTACCAACGGTGGATAACGAAGAAATCTTATTTACTCCGACGGTACTTCGACGTTAATAAAATAGTTTGGATGATAAAATTTATAGATAGTGTAGAAATAAAAAAGTGCTTCGTCTTAAATCGGTAGCTCGTTAACACATATTATCATAACTGTAATTAATGAAAAGGGACGCGAACGCGGACTAGCATCGTGCCACTATACCCTGTACATTCAATCCCTTTTTATGAACTTCCTGAGAGAAATAATGAAATTAATGATACTGAATCCCCTTTGAATTTCTTAGATCTTTGTCTGCTCAGCTTATCTTATAAAACAAAATTAGCTTGCTGTGTTAGCATGATTCACGAATTCAATAAATCATATATAGTAATCACCGATTACATCTCCGGATGATTAACTTTTTCATTACAGATTTCCGCGTAATCTTCATCCAGCTCTATATATTGTCTTCCGAAGGAACTTTCCAATTAAAATTGTTCTAGCAGTGACAGATAAGCTGAACTTGAACTCAACAGAATTTGAAGAAATTCAGGGTTGCTATTAGATAAAGTAATGCCACTAAAGTACATCCGCACCGATTCACGAAAAGAGTCATTATAGAGTCAATCTATTGATTCACACTGTCACGGTGGTTGGCGCCAGTTTTGCGTATTCGATGGCTTGTTTAAGCGACTCCGGATACGGAGCCAGATCTTCTCTGTACATATTGAGGGTCTGCAGAACATCCCTGTAAAGTAGATCCTTCGTGTAGTTTGAGAAGAGAAAATCGAGGTGACCGAAGAGATCACGGGCGATTGCCCGACCCTCGGCATTTGGTAGCCTCGCTATGAGCGCTAAAACGTCCTGAAAAAAAGCAATGAGTTTGATGAATAAGTAAAATAAGAATTGGTTGAATTTTGAGACAGAAGTGAAGAAAAAGTTGAAATTCAAGACTAACTGGATTTTCATACCTCTTTTGTCGTGTAAGCGTCGTTCAATCCGTAATAAAGTATGATTGGAACCGTTATCCTTTCCAAAGGATACTCAGGAGGAGTCATGTTTTTGTATCGGATGTAATTACCTTCTGGTCCAAAATCGTACTGTCGGAATTTTCCTATAAAATTCACAAATACATCTATTAATTGAATTGCAAAAACTCGTTAAATAGAGATATTATTGATTTTCACTAAAAAATTTAAATAATGAGGACGCTACTGGAAATTATTTAGCGATACTACATAGATAAGTTATCTTGTATACTTGCTTCATTTAATACGTTACAAGGCCTGTTTCAGATATAAACAAAAGTACCTTACACACATCTTTCTTTCTGACGTTTCAATGATAATTGCGAAACATAAAAAATATAAATATCAAATGCTATACAAAAATGTATATTACCGCTTATCATAATCTGCCTATAATGCAAAAGCGTCTCGAGCGATGATCCTTGAGGATAATGGTTTAATACTTTGGCTAGCATGTCCTGCGAAGTTGAAAAAAATTCATCATAACAATGAAGATAATTTCGTCGTTATACTTTCGTTAATGGCGTCTCGCCGTTTATGGAACAATATACTCACGACATCAATTGCGTCAAACTGGCTGGATTTTAATAGGCCAGCCATATTCATCATTAGTCGTTGACACAGCAGCTCGATATGCGGTGTCTGGCAGAAAGTTGCATACGCTCCGACCAAGCTAGGATTGCGAGGGAATACTTCATGAACTCCGAGCGTCCTGAATGTTTTCTGAAAGACATAGACATTTATTTTTTTTTCTTTTAAGGGGCCTCCACACCAATATATATATATATATATATATATATATATATATATATAATGACTGGGCATAACCGGGGTGATTTTGCGCCATTAAATCTTAAAAAAGAGGCATTTCTCAGCGGGGAAAAAATACGGACATGTTCTTTGGCCCAAGGAAAGATCGCCGAAGCGAGCTTATGTCGTTGGGTTTATTTAATTTTGTATAAAAAATCTACGAAATTCAAACAAATTTTTCCGGCATGAGCTGTCGAAAACATTTGAATATGACAGAATCGGATGCGCATAACCCTTCTTTTTACTTTGAATAATTTGTATTAGTAATTTTAAACACATTTTTTCTAGTTCAAATACGATATTAATCTATTTATGTGTTTGTATTAAATTTACTTTATCCTCATTTTCGCTTTTCTTGAATAAGATTTCCGTTGACTCCAAAATGGTTTTTTTCTGTTACAGTGTCGTTTTCGAAAGGGTACATTTGTAAACATTTTTTTTATGTTGGTATACTTGTCGTAAGATGTTTTATAAATATAAAATAAATGAAATTGACGAAACCTTTTTTTCTGAAAGCTCGATCATTAGAAGTAAAAAGCAGGGTTATGCGCATCCGATTCCGTCATATTCAAATGTTTTCGATAGCTCATGCCGGAAAAATTTGTTTGAATTTCGCAGATTTTTTATACAAAATTAAATAAACCCAACGACATAAGCTCGCTTCGGCGCTCTTTCCTTGGGCCAAGGAACATGTCCGTATTTTTTTCCCCGCTGAAAAATGCCTCTTTTTTAAGATTTAATGGCGCAAAATGACCCCGATTTTGCCCAGTCATTATATCTAAATATATATGGCATATATATTGGCGTGGAGGCCCCTTAAACTGCTTGACTTTGCGATCCGAAGAATATTTTAATTTAAAAAATTCTAAAACATGTCTTTAATATATTATTTCTTTTTCGCGCTATTCTCGTGCTTCGAATAATTACGCAATATCACGTAAAAATGCAAAGCAGTCCATCAAGCTTATCCTCGGCAAGAATCTCGACGATCAACGCGATTCCGCTTCCAAATTCGAAACACGGAGAGAACAAAAATTAACAAAAACCAAGCAAAAAAAAAAATAAATAAATTCATACTCACTTGTAGCTGTTTACCGTATCTCACGGCGATATTGCTGATGGGACCTGGTATCAGGTGTGTGAAAATAGCGATAGGAGCAAAAGCGAGCATCGTGTTGACCTTGGCATTGTATTCCGGTTTTACTGAGAGTAGCACCAAGCCCAGCGTCGTTCCCATCGAGTGTCCAATAAGCGACACTCGTTCCTGGCCCGTCGTGCTGAGTATGTGGTCGATGGCCGACGCCAAGTCGTATACTCCAAACTCGTGCCAGCTGCGAGGAGAGAGAGAAAGGCTTTTTTTTAATTTTTGTACATATATCCTTCTGCTCGTTATTAGGATCGAGTGTGATTAACTCGCTCGTAGATGACACTTTCGATTGATGGATAGCTCTGCTGGCCGATTTTTTTTTTCTTTGGTGGAGAATCCACGCGGAGGATCGACCTGAATATGCGCAATTGCTCATATGGGCACCTTGGAGGTGATTTTACGAGTTGAAAAACAATTAGAGAAAAACGAAAGTTGTGTGTATACGCTGCTTCATTGGATTGATAATAAGCAGTATATCGAAATTCATGAATGTGTGTCATCTTTTTAATTTTGAATGAGGCTTTATTCATTGTATAATACTATTAATGTTTGCGTATACTTTCACCGCTTCATTGACTTTCTCAAAACAATAACAATTAAACGAAAATAAACTTTACCTGAATCGCCAAAACTTCTCCTCCTTCGGTACCATCTTCTTGTGCCGCTTAGAATAATAGTTGCCCCTCGTGTTCAGCAACCAAACGTCATATCCAGCGTCGACCATCATGAAGGCTGTAAAGTTTAAAAAAAAAAAAAAAGCGTTACGTGTTTATCGGCTTCGAGACAGACCTGAATCGAGAGAGGCGAGAGAATAGAAAGGAATGAAAAAAATTAAGGCATACCCAGATCTTCATCGGGGCCGCGAAGTACCCAAACGTCAGAAGCGGCAAGGAGCCCATGAATAAAGAGCACCGCAGGCTTCTTCGGGGTCACGGGAGACTTTGGACCGCCTGGCATCCGATGGACTGTCAAGATGTAGCCGTCATCCGTCGTGATGTCGTGCTCCTCGGCGTGGTAGCCGGTGGATCTCACGAGATCAGTCTGAAAACGAGGCTTGACTTTAATAACACACACCAGGGCTATGGAAGCGTATAATAGTGCATTGTGGAATTTTAAAATGATGGTATCGGTTATTCATGAATATGCTACATTTTACGTCGTTGTTATAGTTTAATTGAAAGAATTACAGTAGCCAAGATCAAGTGACACAAGAAATTATGACTTGTATACTTTGGTCTATATACAAGCATGACAGATGGGCATTAACATTCAATGGCTATGTTTAATCGTTTATTTGATTTGACAGAAAAAAATTTTTAATTGCTGCATATTTAACACGTGCCGTACGGGTCTATTTGGGTTCTTTGCCTTCTAAGCTATGTACAAACAGAACGTTCGATAACGTTAAAGATGATAATTTATTAGCTTTCCTTTCTCGCGGGGCTCTTCGTTAAATTAGCTCTTCGTAAAAAGCATCATCATTTAGTTTAATTAAACAAATGAATCTACGCCGAGACACCTATCAAATTTAAAAAATAAAATTCGGTTTTATACCCGTAGTTAATTTTTGGCCATTTTCTACCCGACTGAAAAAGTTCCATTGATGGATCAGCATAACTTTTCTACGGCGTTTCATCCTTCATACCTGTGGCGGCAATAAATGACGCAATAGTTGCATAAAGTCAGAGTAAAAAATTCGGATAATGCGTTATTGCAACGGCCTCATGAGGTTCAAAAAAAGATTCGCAGTACAGCCAGAAGACAATTTCGCTACTAATATAAGCTTCTCATCTATCGCAACGAGATTGCTTTATACCAAATCGCATGTAAATTTATGTAAAACACAGAGCAGAGAGATATTCGGGTATCAGAGGTCAGTCTTCTACTAATAAATAGCTAATCGTGATTTACTCACTCGGAAACGGGAATATCATTAGAATTCATTATCTTTTCGAAAAGAACGTTAAAAAAAAGGAAAAGAAAAGCTTATTCGCGAAGAAACGAAAAGACCGCGATAGAAGCGAACACGCAAAACTAGAACAAACTGGTATAGGTAATAGCAAAAAGATAACCGCGCCATCTGACCTGCACCGAGTTTATACACGCGTCACTTACTTTCGATTTCATAACTCCCGCCAACCGAATTTAATTGCTTCGCATATTACTTAGCGCTATAGTCTGTTCTAGAGAACACTTAAAGTTCGCGCCTTTGATCGATATATTTTGGCGCGATATTGAAGGCCGCGAAAAATTTCTATATCAAATACATATTTGATGCCCAACGCATATGATTAAAAACAAATTTTGTAACAAGCTCTCGAAAGCGACTACTTCGACGCCGCGGCGGATCGATGAATGGACCGCGCACGGAATTCCATCCCACGTGCGTCACGACTCGAATCTTTTCTCATTAATTAGCGAAAAATCCCATTGACGAGTTTTCGTGTCTCACAGGCTGAACTCTCGACTCGCGCACGTGTATATACGAGAGACTCGTGCCGCCAGATTAATATTATATACGCGTATAATATGAAAGCGGCGTATCTTCGGTTACGTTTATAATTGAACCAGGATGCGCCCGGCGTGAGGTGGAGATATTTTACATTCTCACTCTTAGTTTTCGTTGTCTAAAAGAGATGCCTCCATTCACTTTCGCTAAGGTGTTTCGGTCGAAAGTGGAAGATCCGCTTTTTGAATATATGTTTTTAATGATTTAACTTTTACAAAACGTTGCCGGCGTTTTGAAACAATCGAGAGATGAGATTTATTTGGTTGCGCTCGTGATGGTATTGATGAATTATTGTGTATCAGAAGTTTTATTCTTTTTTTTTTTATTTTCGTAGTCGTTTTTATAGAAATTTTCGGTTTGAAGTTTCGACGGAAATTGTAACACTGCCTATACCTATATACGTATCTCCACGAGGTGAGAACAGCCGAGTTTACCGTTTTTTCGATAGTACTTATGTAAATTATAGAGAAAAAAATCGCCACTTATAACGGTCTCGATATTTGCGCGGAGTTCCTAAAAATGCACGCATAAATATGTTCTGGTATTTTTCTTTGAAATCCGATTAGCTAGAAGTAGTACGCGTATATATAAATATAACTCCTTCACAACCAAAAATGTTTAATACAAGTCGACTGTTTTTCTCTCGATCAAAAGTACTCACAAAAGTTTCCATTCTCCGGGGCTGTGGCAGAGCCTGTTGCACTCGCTCCAACTGTCTTCGGAACAAGTGCCTCTTGTCCCTCGTGACAAAAGCTCCGGTCTCGATCTCCAACCTCGTCGTCCACGAGCCCTCACTCCTACAGCCCAGCGCGAACACCACCAGCAGGATCTCGGCGAACTTCCCCGAAAACCACATCTCGACTTTAAAAAATCAACGAAGTATAGTGCAAAACTTCGAGCTTGACTCTCTGTGTACTATCGTATATGCGTCCAGTGAACTTATGACAGATTCATAACAAACTTCCCGATCGACTTCCAAGCAGTCGTGAATTCCTCGTGGTCCGAACGGCGGCTGACTCGCGTGTATACACACATCCGAGAGCGCGCTGTATAGCTCGGTCCGATCGCCGGCTATCGATATATGTACTCTCCTTCCCGGCGCCGCGGCACACACGAAAAAACAGCGCTGGCGCACGCGCTCACTGTATATACTCTATCAGAGCACACGACCTTCCCGCTTTTTTCTTCTTCTTCTTCTTCTTTTCTCCGCCCCTCTTGGACTAGCTTCTCCTCTTTTTTCTAGCTCCGCTTCCATCTGTGACGAAGCTCCTCGTCGTCAGTCCTTCGTCCATAGTGTCGCGTATCTATACAGCTCATCTAACCCCTTCTGTGACCTCACGGCGTTTTTTTTAATTTTTTTATTTTTTTGCCGCTGGGCCGCTTGGTTATTGATGGGCGCTTTTCTCCGATCAACCGATCGACTCCGGAGGCGTATTACAATAAGAGAGTATAAGAATAAAACCAAGAGGATGTCTCACGGGGGCCAATGCACCGAGCTGCTGAACAATCGGATAATCGAATGCAATCCGATTTCCACACCGCATGAATTTATATGTGCGATTGTTTGATCGGGAGGCTCGATTTTTTTTTTTAGTTAAAACGATTCCTATTGGGGATTTTGAAGGTGAGTCGATTCCGGAGCTGCATTGGTGTGATTCGCACAGTAACGATATGCGAGTGGATGATTGGTGATCGATTTGGATGAAGTTACCGATCTATATGCGTTTCCTCGTACGATGCGCAGCTTGATCCGATTTATGTGCGCAAAATGAGTCCATTAAATGCTATGACTTTCTCCGTCTTTTAAAACTCGAAAGATTATCTCAAGCAGTGTTACTTAAATACTACTGCCAGTACAAAGTATGAATAATTATCGAGATTAGTAGCTTCTTGAAATCTTCAACGATATGTNAATTCAATAACGAACATCTTATATGACTGAAAAAATATTGGCTATGACCAGAACTAAGTTACACAAAGAAAACTGAAAAAAGTTTCACAGACAAGATGAGATTTAACACTTTCAAAATGCTTGTAGCTGACACATCTTAAGACTGTCTCTCTCTCTCTCTCTCTCTCTCTCTCTCTCTCTCTCTCTCTCTCTCTCTCTCTCTCCCTCTCTCCCCCTCTCTCTCTCTCTCTCTCTCTCTCTCTCTCTCTCTCTCTCTCTCTCTCTCTCTCTCTCTCTTCAGAACTCACTTGAATACTTAATTTAAAGTCCAAATTCTTTTCTCATTACACACTTTAAGCGGAAATCCCAGCATACTATCCTTTCGAAAAAGTTCAACAAGGATAATATCACATCGAAATTATTTTTCCACCCTTTCGATAATCCTTAAAAACAATTCAAACTATCGAGCTGTCACTATTTTCACACGTAGGTATATAGCATCCACCTAGAAATCCCAACTATCTTCGGGATCAGGTAAGAGCGACAACTGACGTATCAATAGCGCGGCACTATCACGATCAGCTGCTGATGTCGCTTGTAGCGCATCAGTGGGGAGTTTCGCGAGCGTTATTGTCTCGCTGAGCTGCGCTGGCGCCGGACGGAGCATCCGGGAATCCGGGTCGGGATGCCAACTGGGTTAATGGTGCGTCGTTGCTTCGTGTGTTGTACACCAAGCGCGTGTACTCTTCGCGATCTTTGCTTCATCACTGTTTGTCCTCCCAAAGGAATGCCATCTCCTTTGTATCCTGTTTTTTGTGACAGTCTTCTTTTTTTTTCGTCGGTTCTCTCGCCGCAGCTTGGTCTGCTCTGTACGAAGTTGGAGCTGAATTTCGGTCGTTATCGCGCGGATGTTAATTGTGCGCGGAGTGCTGCTGCAGGGAGCGATAAAGTTTTACGAAGATTCACTTTTTGCACTGGTGTGGAATGAAAGTTGAAGAACTGTAAACTTGATTGAATTTTCGTGCTTGTGTGTGGCATTAAAAGAATGTTCTTCTGTTAGAATTGTTTGAACAATTTTTATTTATGCAAAAATAACAGTAACATATTCCGGTGGACAGTTTTCGTTACTGTTATATGCGAAGTATATGTATTATGGCTTGATCGAGCTGTGCTTTTGTTATTTCGTCACTGACATTATCGCAGTTTCCATTCGATCATCGTATATTTTCTTTCAGGAAAAAATCAGTCCACTTGCTGCGCGTTGTATACAGTCTTCTCGATCGAATCATCAATATATGGATTGCCTTGTGCGCGTGTCAGGCGTCGATGACCGCGGGAAATTCAAAACCAACTTTTCGGACTAAATCATTTACAAATATAATATACTCTCCGCACACCTAAATTCCACATCATATATCTCTCGACACGTCAACGAAAAAAAAAACAGCACATTTAATATAGAATTCACAAAATATTCCGCACTCGCGCAAATCATTAGCGCGATACTCATAAGCATATGCGATCCTTGAAATTATCCGATATACCAGTTATATATAGCGAAATTATTGCGAGAGACAGAGGTGAGAAAAAAACGACGGATCATTAAAAACATAGTTTTTTCCTGGTACATATAAAATCAATTTCAGACTCGACGAGTAAGTATATATATCGCGACGTTTCCGAAGGTCAAAGTCAGACTGAGCCGCGAAAATTTTCGTGCTGCGGTCGCGCCGGCACGACTCGTAAAACTCTCTTCGAGGAGCCCCCCGGCAGCGAGTATATAATATAAACGTAGGAGGAGCTGACCGTAGAAGTCGAGAGAGGCGAAAGACAGGAGAGAGAGAGAGAGAGAGAGAGAAAGAGAAGGAGCAAAAGAGACCTCAAAGTTAGCGGTCCGCATGCCCCACGCCGCCACCTATCCCGAGAGCACATATACAACACACACAGCCATCGGCATTCGTCTAATTTACATAATTCCTTTTGGATGCCCGTCGCGAGCCAACAGCTTCTACTTGATTTCTATATACAGATATATGAGTACATGTACAATGTATAATACATTTATGTGCGTGCGATCGCTATGCTTCCGATCATCGGTTGATTGGCATCGGCCATGCGTACATACGCCATATAATGACAGTATATACTGTGTGTGATGCATCCATTCAAGGATCGAGATTTATTTGATGGGCATAGTGTGAATGGACTTCGTGACTACAAGGTATAGACGTACTTGTTCGACTTTACAATAGGTCGTTAAAGTTTTTTTTTTTTTTTTTTTTTTGTTAAAAAATTAAAGTTTATACTATAAGAAATCGTGACTGGTAATAATATTTCGTGGTTGTACAATCCTATCTATACGACGTTGATTTCATTTCAGATTAAACAATTCTAGGCAAACATAATTTTTTATAAAAAATAAATCAGTTGTTGATCATGTCTCCATGATGACTATTCTTCTATTTCCAACGATGTGCGTATATGACCCATCCTTTCAAGATCATTGTCGTGGTCCTTCACCTATGCGGACAAAGTCGTGCGCATCGACTATCATGTCACGTTCGACGTATCGACCTTCACTGCCGAGAGCGAAATTTCGTTGCCATCCTGCTTTTGTTGATGACGCTGGTATGAAAAATTTTGAAAATCCTTAAAATTTGCAAACAATACTTAATGCTTCTTCGAGCTATCAATAGAAGCAATAAAGCAAGGATATGGATACATACATATACTTTTCGACTTTGTGCGTCTCGTCGCCTATTATACCCCATTCACCAATTTCTTGAGAACTCAGTAACCGTATTTCTATCGGCCGTTGTTGGATTTTTTGCAGTTTCCTTGTTTTTCATCGTAAAGAAGGCGCACGCAGTACGAAAACCTAACTAGAGTTGTTCTATTGCGTTTAACAGAATGCCAAAGAATGTAACGGGACAAAATCGGAGCTCGCAGGTGTGCGACGGATTTATGTATAAGAATCAAGCGTGAAAAACGAATTAAGGCAAATCCGCTATTATGACCTTAAATGAACGTATCAGATTTTATCAAACTTGATCATATATTCACATTGAGTCAAAAATAAAATAAAAAATCTGCGATGCATAATACTTGTCGTTCAAAAATATTGTATGAGATGTTTTATCTGAATTTAATCAGCATATTAAATGAATAAGGATAAGGAATTAAATCTCCAAATTTTTTTCTTTTTAATATATTCATTTTCTACTGATACTGGATACGTATATTCCGCATTAGTATTTAGAAGAATATCATATTATATCAATTCTTGTCGATAATGAATGCTTAGACAAAATTGCATGATAACAGAATCAAAGTTATATGAGAGTACACCAATCATTTTATGGAACTAAAAATAAATTTCTTTAAAAAAAATAATTTACACTTTAGAAGCCTGCAACAACTTGACGTACCAGTAACCACTTGAAAAAATTGTTCGGCCTCGGCCATCATCGCATAGTGTTAATTCGTGAGAATGAAACAAAAAAAATTATAACAAACAGGCCTCGCATTATTTCGGTCATCTACATAAGTACATACGGTTAGCCAGTTGCCCGATTCTCGCACAATGTACGCTGCTTGTTTATTCGGAAAAAACCGGTCATGACGCAGGCCAGGATTTTTTGACTGTCGCCGCCTTGACAGCTCGGTTGAGCGTGCGTCTTCACGCGCCCGAACAACACGAATATTTTCTGCTGTGGTTTCTGCAGCGGTTGTGTATACGTATGCATGCACGTAAACAAGATCGTCAATTAAGATAAGCAAAGAAGATCTTGTACTTTTTAAAGTTCTAGTTATTGTTATGTGGAGCATCATTGTTGTATGTGCATCAGGATGATCCAGTTTTTCGAGGTTGAGTCAGCTGGGGTACGAAGGTTTTTCTTTCATTAGCATTTTTCAAGAGACGTCTTTAAAATTGTAAAATTAATTTACTTATTAAGTGATAAGATAAGAATGTATATAATTTCGGGAATATATACAGCTGTAACGATTGATTTTCGTTCTTGTTGATACACTCAACTAAGTCGAAAATTGTTCTAGAATGCCCTTAAAAGCATTACTTTACTACGCAATTCGTACAAAGATACTACAAATTCCACGATTTATCGGCGATTACATCAAATATCAATAACAAGCGTTCAATCATTTTTCGTATAGCTTAATAAATTTATAGATTTCTCATGTGACAGTCAACGGAATTAGTCATCAAATGCATAACAGTAAATAAGTTTCATCATCTTGAAAATGTTTTCCAGATTATTTACTCTTACATTTTCTTCACATGTTCTAATGAGAATGTCATAGATATAAGACATAGAAAAGTTTGAAGAAGATTGGATTGGTCTTATGCGCGCAGTGGTCTTTCCATTGTTAGAGTATTTAACTCTATCCATGTAGCCTAAAATTCGCTACAAACTATAATTCGTCGCAAAAAGTTAACTATGAGAACAGTAGCTTAAAAAAGTAAAAAAAAATACTTATAACAAATAATTTAAAAAAATTGCCAAAATCAAGGTTTAGTTAAGTGAATTATTGATGATGAAATAAATTACAGTTAATAATTATAGTATCTACAGAGAACGTTCTACATTTGTCAAATAATAACGACTAAGATAAATTATTATTATAATTTTTTTAGAACGTACGAACCTGTGATTTCCATCAAACGATCGTTTAACAATGTTTTTAGATCGCGTGCAAATATAAAGTCTAAATGATTGAATTTTCCATCTGGCACCGCTTCAATCGTAAGGACGTTCGGAAGTTTTTTAGATAACTGAATCACACCCTGAATAATTCAATAAATTAAATAGTTTCATTAAATATTATTATATTATTATAAAACGCATATTAGTATAATAGTATATTACGCGCTATACGCTCGGGTGTACACGCTATGTCGTAAAGGACTATTTATGCCACGAGTGTTTTGCGCTATTCTACATATAGCACTAACTAGCGTGAATTAGCTGTCACGTCTATTCGTGGCATAAACAGGCGCTAACTACACCTAGTGTGCTATAAAAGCTTAATTTAATATGTACTGTTTAATAATTAATTATATGCATTTTTGATACATACTTCTGCGGGTACCAGCGTATCGCCTTTACCATAAAACAAAGCAACAGGTGTAACAATATTACTCAAATTGTACGAAGGTGGATCTTTTTGTTTGTAAATTTTGAAATTCTCAATAATTCCATAGTCAAACATTTTAAAATGACCTGTTAAAAATAACAATTATTAAAATAAATTCAAAAAAGTTCTCTCTTTAGTACGCTAAAGTAAATAAAGTTATTAATATTTGTATAAATCAGTACCTGATATTAGAAGTTGACTGTAGTGTTCAACTGCATATGCAGAGATTCCTGCAGGAAGGTACTGCAATGTATGTTCAACTAAAGACTAAAAAATAATATTTCCACATTGTTTTGAATATTTTTGCGTTAATATACTACTCCATATGTTATTTGTAAAATTATTTTTATTTTATTCAATACTATACCGCATTTGTTTGCTCTGGATTATCACCGACACAAAGGCTTTGAAATTTTATGCACAATTTTTGAAAAGGACTACTATTTCCGCAAATCTTTTTTCCAAATTCGACCGTAGTCGTCGTCAGTGGCAAAAGTTCATAAATTTTTCCATTTTTTAAAATATCCTACAACATAATTACATAAATTAATAATGCATAGTTTTAATATTTAAGTAGAAAATCTGAACTACCTTGATTATATCTGTATGGTCTAATAAAAAATTAGTAAATTCATTGGATCTATTGTACCAAATTGCCGAAGGCGACAAACTGATAACTAGTTTAATTTTTTCATTGTATTCAGGCTTTTCAGATAAGAGGACATAACTTATTGTCGTGCCCATTGAATGGCCAATGTATATGATTTGTTGTTGGTTTGTCAGTTGCAAAATATAGTCAATAGCTGCTGTTACATCATACAAAGCTATTTCATGAAAGCTATATAAAGAAAGATATTAAAATATACAATACTTCCTTAATATTACAAGTATACACATTTATACTAGAACCTCATCACTGAATTGTTTAAAATTATAATAAAAGTATTACCTATAACGCCAGAAATCTTCATCATAGTCTGGAGAAAGACTAACATGCTTACGCGAATAAGTGTTACCACGAACGTTACCCAACCAAACATCGAATCCCACATCAGCCAACGCATAAGCTAAAAATAATTGTATAGTCAATGAATTATGTAAATCAATATTAAAACGATAAATATGTCCTTTTTTATAGTGCAGTAATTTTATCATGTATATACTATTACCCATTAGTCGATTTTTACTGATGACAAAAATGTTGAATAAAACCAAGCAAGGTGAATAAGGTGAGCTTTTTTACTTAAATTTGAACTGCAAGTTAAGGTACATAATGATTGACTCAAGTGATTTAAGCACATTTACAATGTCACTTATATTTTTTACTTCAAAACGTGTGATTTATTCCGACTGAGCCAGTCACGCATAAATTTGAATACTATGTAAGATTAGGATATTCATAATTGATTATGTAGATGATTCTTTAAATATATTTTGTTAGTAGCTTTATATTGAAATTAAGAGCTGTATGTATTTAATAAAGTGCAAGTCAAATAGATTGCGCGTAAAAAGGAATGGAGGGAAAAGTGATGAATACGGAGGAAAAAAAGGTAGTGTTTTTAAAAAATCAACTATTTTAGACATATATATTGCTGTACAGTTAAACGAATTATTTACTACTTACCTAAATCATGTGCTGGACCCATTAGAACCCATGAATCAGAAGATGCCAATAGGCCGTGTTGCATAAAAACAACAGGCTTCTTTATCTGTTTTAATTTCGATGGACTTTCAGGTATTCGATGGATGCGAATTTTGTATCCATCAATTGTTGTCAAAGTATGTTCCTCTGCCGGGTATCCATAGGCATTGACAAGTGCTACCTTGAGCGAAAATTGCAATTTTCAACAATATCGAAAATTGATTAAAAATAAGAAAATTTGTTTAACAACAATATTTAATGTTAGGAATCCACTTTTACTCACAAAGTCAAGAGTTTTTTCATCATTAGCTACTGGATTGAATGGTTTTTCTTTTGGCCTATTTCGGCTTCTTTCATATCTTTCTCGATCAAATTTTTCGGGTGCTGATTCGATTTGCCGTGACGAAACATCGATTACGTATGCAAAAACCAATAATCCTATAATCCGGAGCTTCATATCAACTATGCAATAAAATATTCTCATTCATCGATACATTATAGATACTACCTATATATTACTATTATCGCTCCATATGAAGACCAGCACCGTTCAAAATTTCTATTCATAATAGCACAATTCATATGACGCACGCTAGACTAGCACGACTCAAAGTTTACCGGGAAGTTCCAGAGTTCGTTGGAAAATTTTAACTGTGCTGGTCTTTCATACAAAGCGATGATAATATATACTTATTGCTTACCCAAGATATCTGTTTTATAATGTACCACAGTGCGTCTTGTTACGTAGTCAGCTTCAAACTAAAAACCAAAATATACTCTGCGCAAGGATATAACTTGTTTAGCAGTCGTTGCTACCGCTTAGATTTGCGAAGATCGAATGCAAGGTTTCATAATCACATAGCGACAATCTTGCATTGACTAAGAAGCGTCGCTGATGCAGTTACATGCATAAAAAGCATTCATTTATATCTTGTATAGCTTGCATACCTAACATAAGCAACTTTACTTTTCTTCGTAATTCGTCACGTAGATAAATTAGACATTTATTGTATGCATTCTTAATGTAGGATTCTGTTTACATTGGCTTGAGCAGTTTTGCAAATTACGGTTTGATTGTTTTTTTTTTTTAATATTGTATTCGTTATTATAATCTACATATGTGTATAATCTCGAAAACATCTAAAAATATTTAGAATTTTTCACATCTATAATAAATCTGTATATGAATAAACAATATATTGGGAAAGTATATTTCCTTGTCTTATATGCGCCCGGAAGTAAACGTGTGCATTTCGTGCAAGTATAATGAAAAACGTTTTTTTCTCTCTTTGATGGCTTTATTTTAGATTTTCGCAGTTTTATAATCTAGCTATACGTATAGCAAATAATTTGAGGATCCATTTTTTCAGATAAATACAAGAATTTTCAATTACGTTGCATGCATGAAAAAAGTCTTTTTATGTTCTCATCCTACTCTAAAAAATAGAGGAATCATCATTCTATTCGTTCTCTGATTGGTGGTCGATTGACCAATAAGATTACGAGATAGATGGCGGGACGCGCGTGATAGTTTGTTTCTAACCTATAAAAATTTTAAAGCAGAGCACGCGGAGCGCGCATTGATCTTGCTAGTAACATAAAAAGCTATCGTAAAATTTGGTATAAATAGTGTTTAGCATAAGTTAGAGTTGAGGGCGCCAAAGGGTCTTCTAAAAATTATATACTAATTTTTATGAGACTCCTCCATGTACTCAACATACTAATATAACTTTAGCTTGTATAGATTATACAAATATAAGAAATCTATTATAAAATTCTCTAATCTATGTATAAAAGTTCTGCTTACATAGCTATATAATATCGACTAGTGTTTCTTTTGAAAATTCAAAGTACTAGTTACAATTTCGACAAGACGATTGTTTAACAATGTTTTTATATTCTTCGAAAAAACAAAATCTAAATGATCGAAATTATCACTTGGTACCGGTTCAATGGTAAAGAGATTTGGTAGTTTTTTTGAGAATTCAATAACTCCCTGCAAATAGTTAAAAATATTTAATAATAATAAAGAAATAATAAACTGATTATATATTTTTTTATAAAAAAATTACATACTTCTGCTGGTATCACTATATCACTTTTACTATAAAACATAGCGACAGGTGCAACGATATTAGTCAAATTATATGGTGGTGGTTCTATTTGTTTGTAGACTTTAACATTTTCACTCATTCCATAGTCAAACATTTTGAAATCCCCTGTTAAGATATAAATGATACATTTAAAAAAACACATGGGTGTGATAAATAGATCTAATATTTATAATTTGTTTTATCATAACATATTTTATATTATTTTGTTGTATAGGTATATATCTAAGACATTGTTGTAGATAATGTATTAACATATATTATTATGTTTCCTTATAGAACAATTGTGGCTTCCCAGCAAATCGACTTAAGTCACATTTTTTTAAAATTTGGGTTAAATGGTATTTCCTATATTTACACACTCATCTTTTACGTGAAAGTATTAATTTTTTTCTAAAACCAATCCTTTGTACCGTAAACAATGCAGTGCATAACAACTTAAGTCCATTTTATTGCAAATCGTTTCCGGCAAAACGACTTAAGTCCGTGCTAAAAATGCTTCCAATCATTTTAGGGGCGAGACGCATACAAAAAAAAACTCCGTTATGTTAATTTTCAACATAGACATTAATTAGGAACAATGTATATTCATTTTCACAATCAATTTTTACCAGGACTCAATTATGCATAAAAATGAGGGTATAATGTATTACCGACAAAACGACTTAAGTCCATTTTTATCTAAATAATATTCCAGGATAAGAAAAATAATTTAGAAACTAGTCTATAACTTGAAGAGAAGCTATGCCAATCATTATTATCATTTTTGGATGTTAAATTTAATACCCAAATGTCCTAGCACGAAGATGTTTAAGCTAGAACACGGAAAATGTGTTCCCGGCATAATGACTTAACTTAAGGTAATTTCTGTACCATAAAAAGACAATCATCTATTTGTTGTGCCCAATGTAATGTTTTGAAAGATAGTTCATAGTACATTAAGTAAACATTAAAATCGCAATTTCTCGAAAACACGAAAATGTGACTTAAGTCGTTTTGCCGGGAAGCCACATATATGTATATATATGTACAACGATTATTATGTCTCTAGAATGCTCCACGCTTATTGTAAAAGTCAAAATCTAGTGTAGTGCTTTGCGGACAGAACGTACAAGATTGTAAAAACTAAGTTTTATTAAGTATGAACTAATTTTGAATAAATACCTGATTCTATCATTTGAAGGAAGTGAAGCCATGTTTGCTTAGAAGTTCCTGCAGGGATGTATGTAAACATACGTGAAATAAGATTCTAAAATAAATAAATACAAATTTTTCTTTTTCTTATTTGTCATTTTTGAAAATGGTATTTTTCTTTTCAAAAAAGTGTTTGCTACTTACCGTATTTACTTGTTCTGGATTATAACCAACAGTCTGACTTAAAAATTGGATACATAACTTTTGATAAGGACTGCCATTTTTACAAAACAATTTAAGTAGTTCTGATATAGTAGTCGTCAGTGGCAAAATTTCACAAATGTTTCCAATTTCTAAAAATTTCTAAATTACATCACATTAGTAAATTTTTATTGTATAAATCTTGATTTCCTACCGCATTTGATTAATATTAAAGTGTAGTTCCGGTCTGCTAATTATACAAAACTAAAGGTGAAATATAAAAAATCTGTATGATTTCTTTTAAATAAAAAATCTATTTACCTTGATTATATAGGTGTGATCAGTCAAAAATTTTACTAATACATTAGAGTTTTTGTACCAAAATCCTACTGGTGACAAACTTATGACTAGTTTCATTTTGTTATTATACTCAGGCTTTTCGGACAGTAGAATATAACTTATCGTTGTGCCCATTGAATGGCCGATGTATATAATTTGTCGTTGATTTGTTAGTTGCAAAATATAGTCAATAGCTGCTGTTAGATCATATAAAGCCATTTCATGAAAGCTGTAGAGAAAGATATTTAAATATACATATAACTTCATCAATATTATAAACTCATAATAATAAAATAATCACCTGTAACGCCAGAAATCTTCATCGTAGTCTGGGGAAAGACTAACATGCTTACGCGAATAAGTATTACCACGGGCGTTACCCAACCATACATCAAATCCCATATCAGCCAACATGAAAGCTTAAAATAATTTTATGGTCAATAAATTTTCTAAATTATAAAGTGAATAGTCCATTTTTATGCAGTGCAATAATTTATTGTAATTTGTATGTAATTGTCACAGATTATTTAATTTTTACTGATAATACAAATTTTGTATTGAAACCCATCGGCGTAGAAGTGAGAACATTGTTTTTCATTCAAACTATAAGTATTCGTAATAATATGCATGGAGAAAAATGATTTAGCAAATTTTACTAAACTGTTTAGTAAAATTTGCTTAAGAATTTTCGCCGTGTGATTGCAGACTCAAGTGATTCAAGCACGTTTAAATCATGTTTATTTTTTCGGGAGTTATGTATTTTTTACTTTGAATAATGCATAAATTAATCACGAATGAGCCGATCATGCATACATCTGGATACTATGTATATTAAGACATTTATAATCGATCATAATACGTCCTTGTGAATCTTTTGCAAGAATGCAAAACTACATATAGTACAAGAGCGATCTTTTTAACGTGCAAATGATATATTTATATCGTCAAAAAGTTCTTGCGCGCACGAAGGCGCGTTATTACTTACCTAAATCATGATCGGGCCCCATGAGAATCCACGAATCAGAAGATCCCATGAAGCCATGGTGTATAAACACCACAGGCTTTCCATTTGTTTCAAAATTTTTTGGACTCCCAGGTATTCGATGAATGCGAATTCTGTATCCATCAATTGTTTTCAAGGCGTGTTCCTCTGCCGGATATCCATAGGCGTTTGCAAGTGCCACCTTTTCTCAATTCAAAGAACAATTTAACGTACTCAATACATATTCATCTTATTACAAAACATTTCTTATACGATATTCTTTTCATAATAACCCCATCCATTTAACTTAATATAGCTGAAACTTTAACGGATGATTAGTCAAGCTATTAACAAATTAGACTAAATGAAAATTCGGTATTTCATTACGAGCTCTAAAGTACATTTTCTTTACTTAAGCGATAAATTTACGCCAATAATATTTATTGAAAACCAATACTGATATTATGTGGTCATAAAATATTGATTATAAACTATCTTGAAAATCATAAGTTTTTTGATGAATTGGATTTTTAACAATGACAAAGAATATTAAAAATAGAAAATCTGATAAAACAAGATTCAATTTCAATCATATACTATTACTCACAAAGTCAAGAGCTTCTTCGTTATCAGCTACCGGATCAAATGGTTTTCCTTTTGGCCTGTTTCGGCTTCTTTCATATCTTTCTCGATCAAATTTTACGGGTGCTGATTCGATTTGCCGTGATGAAACTTTGATGGCGTATGCGAAAACCAATAATAATGCAATCCGAAGCTTCATGTTGACTATGCGATAAATGTAACTTGTTTAGCAGTCGTTGCTACCGCTTAGATTTTCGAGCATCAAATGCAAGGTCTCATAATCATATAACTAGAATCTTGAATGCTTCGAGGAGCGTTGGTGATGCAATTACGCATAATGTAGCATTTTTTTATAGCTTTGTAGGTTGCATACCTCATTGACTTTAAGGAGGTTCATCTGGTACGTCGCTAGTCAATAAGAGGATAATTATTATAAATTCTTATTTCCTTTTGAAACAAGAGACATAATTTATTTAGAACTTATGAAAAGCTAATTTATAACAAAGAATGATTTTATATAAAGGTATCGAACTCTTTATGTGGCAAAAAAATTTAATAAAGACGACATTTGACTTCGTTCATAGAGGTACCCATCAATCGTTCTCAAAAGCAATTTGAATTCATCAAATATTAGTTTTCTCATACAAAAATTTGCAACAGAAACTGTTTGTTAAACCAATAATTATTTGCAAATTAAAACGAGGAAAATGTGATTCTCCATAAGACTCCATGTAAAAATGAAAAAAATACTTTTATTAATACTCGTATCAAAGGTATCCAAATGACTCAAAATTTTGCGTAAGCTTTTTATTTAGTATCTACGTGTGTCAATTTTTTCCCCCGAATCTGTTTGTTATTTCTAAATCAGATGAACCTCCTTAATTTTTCCATTAATCATCTCATGGTTAAGCTACCCAAATTCATTGTAAGCATTATTGATTTAGGATTTTATTTGGAATAATTGGAATGGCTTTAACAGTTTTTTAAATAACTGTTTGACTCGTTTGTGTGTGTGTGTGTGTGTGTGTAAGTCACTGATAGGCGTGAATAAGTGCAGATCTAGACTACCCTGTGCTATAAACTAATTCTTAGGAGATTCTTTGGTGTACGTAACAAGGAATACTATAACTAATAAGCTTATATTGTAACATAAATATAAAATTTGTAAGAATTACTCTAAGTTTATAAAAGTAATTCTGCTTACATAGATATAAAAAACCGACTAGTGTTTTAATGAAAATTTCAAGTATTAATAGCAATTTCGAGTAGACGATTTTTTTTGTTTTTGACAATTTTGTTTAACAATGTTTTTACATCTCTCGAAAGAAAAAAATCTAAATGATTAATATTTTCACTCGGTACAGCTTCAATGGTAAAGACGTTTGGTAATTTTTTTGAGACTTCAATAGGTCTCTAAAAATATCACAAATATTGATTATAATTATTATAATAAAGAAATATCAAATTAATATAATATTTTTTCTACGTGAAAATTATATCTATAATATATACCTCTGCTGGTACCAGCGTATCGCCTTTACCATAAAACAAAGCAACAGTAGGTGCAACGATATTAGTGAAATTGTATAGTGGCGGTTCCTTTTGTTTATAAGTTTTTAGATTTTCAATCATGCCATAGTCAAACATTTGGAAATTACCTCCGATATAAATGATACATTTGAAAAAATTCATGGCAATTAACGATGTTCATATTATCGTCTCATGATTCAACGGTTGCCTACTAATAGGGGTAAAACAATCAAATTATATTTGCATCTAGTTTAAGGAAGTTTCATGTATATCGTAACTATTCATTAGTTTTAAATAATCGCGGGGAGAATTAAATATTTCAGCTGTGGGAGTTACAAAAAATTATAAACTAAAAAGTACCTGATTTTATAATTTGACTGAAGTGAATCCATGTTTGCGTAGACGCTTCTGCAGGAAGATATGTTAACAGATGTAGAAGCAAATTCTAATACAGATACAAAAATATCGATATTTTAGTGTTTTTTGTCGTTATTTAAAATGGTATTTTCTCATATCGGAAAAGTTTTGGATACTCACTGTACTTACTTCTTCTGGATTATAACCAACGCTAAGAGTTAAAAATCGTATGCATAATTTGTGATAAGGACTACTATTTTTACAAAACCATTTCATTAACTCTGATGTAATAGTCGTCTGTGGAAATAGTTCATAAACGTTTCCAATTTCTAAAAATTTCTAAATTATATCACATATACTACTTGCAAAAGAATCTTGTGTGCCATCGCCCATTGGACGCACAATTATATTAGCTGCAAAGAAGGGGAAAGCCGTTTATTTGACAAAGTGCGCTGTTGCATGCGCTGAACTTTTAGAAGAAATTGACATAGGTAGCACTTCAAAAATAAAAAATCTTCACTTTATTTGTTTATTGTCAAAAACATTTTATCAATTATTCTTAGATTATATAATACCCAGTATCCCTAAAACTGCGTACAAATCAAAAGTTATTTTTTTAGAAAACTAAAAAGTATTTATAACAGATGACTCAATACAAGATTGGTCAGATTTTAGTTAAAGTTTTTTATTTATTTATTTTTTTTTTTTATTTAAAATGTATTACTTAGAATTTTGGTAAGACGATCGTTTAACAATGTTTTTAGATCACGCGCTAGTATAAAATCTAAATGATTGAATTTTTCATCCGGCACCGCTTCAATGATAAAAACGTTCTGTAGTTTTTTAGATAATTGAATCACATCCTGAAAAATGATAAAAAATTAAAGATTTAATTTTTTTAGTATTTTCATTTGTATTTAAATAATTATAAAATAATCCATATTTATATAAGAATAATTTACATTACATGAATAATAGGTATGTGAAAGTATGATACATACTTCTGCTGGTATCAGTGTATCTCCTCTACCATAAAATATAGCAATTGGTGCGACGATATTACTCAAATTGTATAGCGGTGGATCTTTTTGTTTGTAGATTTTGAAATTTTTAATAATTCCATAGTCAAACATTTTGAAATTGCCTATAAAAAATACTATCATCAATGATAAAATTGATTTGAAAAAAACTATTTCTTCGGTGCGCTTAAGAAGATTAAATGATATTCCTGCATGGTTGAAAAGTTGCCTATAGGAAGGTGTGGAAACCAAACTTCTATTTTGTAGTGTTTATTTTATCAAATAATTGAATAAAAATATGTAAAATACAATGTAAAAGCTGTAAAGAATCGTATGTTACAGTACCTGATTTTATAATTTGACTGTAGTGATCAACTGTTTGCGAAGAGATCCCTGAAGGAATGTACCTTAATACATGTGGAATAAGAGACTAAAAATTGATAAAAATATATTTTTATATTATTGAATTGTTTATGCGTTAATTATTCCACCTCGTATTCGATGATTTATTTTCGTTTGGATATTTTTTATTTTATTTTATACTAACCGCATTTACTTGTTCTGGATTATCACTGTCAATAAGACTTAAAAGTTTTATGCATAAATTTTGATAAGGACTATCATTCCCACACATTTGTCTTCCAAATTCTGCCATAGACGTCGTCATTGGCAGAAGTTCGTAAATTTTACTATTTTCCAAAATACTCTAAAATGATATTACATATAATTTAGTAAATATAATTGCATCATACACTTATAAAGGTAATTAATAAGCTGAATTTAATTGAAATTATTTATTTAAGTCATTTTTGCATAATAATTTATTAACTCTATATCAACTCAATGTTACCCTGATGATATCCTCATAATCTAATAAAACATTGATTAATTCGTTGGATCTATTATTCCAAATTGCTGCTGGTGACAAACTGACAACTAGTTTTATTTTTTTATTGTATTCAGGCTTTTCAGACAAAAGGACGTAACTTATTGTGGTACCCATTGAGTAGCCGATGTATATAATTTGATGTTGATTTGTTAGTTGCAAAATATAGTCAATACTTGCTGTTACATCATATAAAGCTATTTCGTGAAAGCTGTAGGAATATATTAAAATATATAGATTTTCTCAATACTTGTAAACTGAATTTACAAAAATTATATTTAAAAGAATTACCTATAACGCCAGAAATCTCGATCGCAGTCTGGGATAAGACTAACATGCTTACGCGAATAAGTATTACCACGGGCGTTACCCAACCATACATCAAATCCCACATCAGCTAACGTATAAGCTTAAAATAATTTCCTCTAGTCAATACATTTTGTGTTGAAAAATTAACGTTTTATTTTCATACAGTACGCATTTTTTAATAATTTGTATTCAGCTGTAATAGATTGTAAATTTTCCACTGATAATATAAATTTGTTAATAAAACCAGCAACTTGAAAACGTTTTCATTTAAACGCAAATATATGTATGAATTATGATTGATTTAAATGATTAAGCACATTTACAATGACATTTCTACTTATTTCCACCAGTGATGTGTAAATTAATTCTGGCTAAAATCCAGTCAGGATTTAAAAAAAAACTCAATTTCAAAATAATAATTCTTCATTTACTACTCACCTAAATCATGTGACGGTCCCATGAGTACCCACGAATCAGATGATGTCAATATTCCATGCATAATAAAAACAAGAGGCTTCCCTATCTTTTTTAAATTCGATGGACTTCCAGGTATTCGATGGGCGCGAATTTTGTATCCATCAATTGTTGTTAAAGTATGTTCTTCTGCCGGGTATCCATAGGCATTAACAAGTGCTACCTTGAGCCAAAATTGCAATGTTTAACAATAACGAAAAATAATTAAAAATAAAAAAATTCATTCAACAACAATTTTTAATTTTAGAAATGCACTTTTACTCACGAAATCAAGAGCTTTTTCATTATTAGCTACTGGATTGAATGGTTGTTCTTTTGGCCTATTTCGGCTCCTTTCATATCTTTCTCGATCAAATTTTTCGGGTGCTGATTCGATTCGCCGTGACGAAATTTCGATAACGTATGCAGAAACCAATAATAATACAATCCAAAGCTTCATTCTAACTATAATGCAATCAAATATTTTGATTCATCGATATATTATATATTCTATACATATATTTATTTTTATTAAAGTAAGTATCCAAAATTTGTTCAGTTAAAATATATCTATTTAATAAAATTCTATATACGGTGTACCTAGTTACGGAATGACCTTCGGAGTTATAACCAAACTATACTTTGCACAAAGATGCGATTTGTTTCACAGTCGTTGCTACCGTTTAGATTGTCGAACATCGAATGCGAGATTTTATAATCACATAGCGAAAATCTTGCATTGGTCGAGAAGCGTCCTTGATACTGTCACGCGTAATAATCACTTATATTTTGTAGCTTTTGCATATACCTGATTGACTTTTCTAATCCACGATAATAATTCTTCATTGATAAATAATAAACTAGATATTATAATATTTTCTTATTTTGTGTGCTTAGGATTTTATTAGTATTTATTAAACTAAAAAGTTGACCATTATATTGAAATAATCAAAGATTTTTTAGGTTTCATTAAAAATGAGAGAGAAATGAGATTTTTATACCGATTTTTGTAATTTTTATGTAATAAATATTGTTTTCGAATAGTCATTACTCTGATACATATTACGTATATATTTGACGTTTTTCACACCAATAACATTAATTAGCTTATATTAGATCAAAATAACTACAGAATTAAATTAAGAATTATCTGCTATAACTTTCAATACTTTAGGATAAATCATGTCTGTCGCACTTTCGGCCCACATGAAGTCCAAATGATTGTAACTACTAGGAGCCTTTTCAAAAGCTACCACGTTCTTCAGTTCGTTCTTAATTTTTGTGGCATCCTATAAAATATAGATTTTATTTAAGAAATAATTTTTGATTTGATAATCATATTCATTATAAAAAGTTATTTGTTGAGAATACATACGGTGACGCTAACATACACGTCTGTCTTAGAATAAAATATAGCTTGTCTGGATGTAATTTTTGATAGATTATAAATTGGTGGTCTGGTGGAACCATACTTTGACGGGTTAGCTAATATCCCAAAGTCGAATTTAGCAAACCTTCCTGTAAAATTATATGAAGCATTAGTATACCGTTCTGATTAATTTTAATAAAATTTGCAATAATATTTCTAACCATTTTTAATCATTTGATAATAATGCAGCAGTGTATTGCGCGATGTACCTGCAGGAACGTAAGCAAGTACCTCTGGAAGCGCAGTCTGTACAAAAAAAAGGTCATATAAAAAATAATGATATTCAAACGAGCACGCAGTCGTGAACTTGATAACGTAAACTTAC
This sequence comes from Pteromalus puparum, assembly GCA_012977825.3. Classification (NCBI taxonomy): domain Eukaryota; kingdom Metazoa; phylum Arthropoda; class Insecta; order Hymenoptera; family Pteromalidae; genus Pteromalus; species Pteromalus puparum. The sequence continues at coordinate 51,560,381 of CM053171.1, read as the reverse complement.
AAAGTTTAAGTTTTGAACATTCACAACTGCACTTAAAAATGTTCCACAGAATATTTTTCCAAGTTCACTTGCGCAAATATCTTTTCCTACGATTTGAATAAGTTTTGATTGCGGAAGTACTTGATAAATTTGCTGTGCAGCAGAAAGTGCCTATAAATATCATAAAATAGTTTAATGATCAGACTTTATTTTGAACCAGTAAAGGTACTAGTGTACTTGAATATATTATTAATATATTATTACCAGATATTGCTTACCTCTGCTGCTGGTGCAAGGGCTAAAAGTGTATTTACCAGTGGTTTGAATGGAGGTGTAAAGTAAGCAACTGGAGAAATATGAATCGCTACGTTTATCTTATCATTGTACTCAGGTTTTTCAGACAAAAGCATAAAGCCTAATGTCGTTCCCATGGAATATCCAATGTAACTCAGTTTCTTTTGACCAGTTTTTTCTAGTACTACATCAATAAATTTGGGTACATCGATAAGTGCCATCTCGTCCATGCTATTATTTTACAAACAAACAAACAATCTATTAGTTTTTTACAATTCTCATAAAACGAAATAGAAGTTTATAGAAATATATATCACATTAGACACTCGACGTAAATGCATATACCTATAGTATATGGATTACGGGTTCTTTTTTACCTGAAATTCCAAAATTTTAAATTATCTCCTCGAGCTGAATACTTGAGATGATGTTTCGAATAAGTAGTACCCCGGCAATTTCCTAACCAAATGTCATAACCCGCATCCGCTAATAAAAATGCTGTATATCGACAAAAAAAAATTTGTTCGTAAGTACAACAAAATAGTTTCAATTTTATATTATATTATATTTGTATCATTTTTTCTATTGCGTTATACTACAACAAATTTAAAGATTAACAATAAGTTGAACAGGCGTATTACACAGCAATCTATAACTTGAGAATATTTATAAATGCTTATCATTAAATTATTTTGCATATAAGAAAACCCGAAATTTCTACACATTCTGGTCTTTTTAATACATATGTACGCGTAAACGTCAAGCAGATTTCACATGAATATGAGCTCCCAAATGTGTTAGAAAACCTGTTTATAGCACAGTGTTATCTAAGCCCGCACTTAGGTCCCGCCTATCCGTGACCTAAGTAGTCCTTTTTTGCACCGTGTTTATAACATTCGCTACGCTCCTGCGCTAACCTCACAGTGCAGAACATGACTGCTTATGACACGGATAGGCGTGACAGCGGGCTTAGGTAGGCTGTGCTATAATGGACTATTATGCCACTTGTATCGTAATATACTATTTCAGTGTCACTGACGATTTGAAGCAATTACGTAAAATATTTCAAATTTATTGTTGCTTCATAATGCATTCAACTTATATAAAATCTATCATAAAGTATTTTATTAAATTTTACAGAAGATCGTTGTATGACATAATGAGAATATACAATATAGTTACGTGACATTTCTTACTGAGGGCTTGTTTAGATCCTAGAACCACTTGAAAGTCAGAATCACCTAAAAGACCATGTTGAAAATAAACTACCGATTTTCCAGCAGCTTTAGGGCTTGATGGGCTTCCGGTAATACGGTGCAATTTCAAGATGTATCCATCATCTGTTTGCACATCATACTCTTCTGCGGTGTATCCTTCGTATTGTTCAACAAGCCCAATCTATCGTTATTAATAAAAAAAAATGTTATTTCTATGCGCTCTCTATTAAGATTTCATGCAATAATTATAACGCTGCTGATATAAATATAAAAATATTAAAACAGGAATTTGAAAACTAGATTTTTATCTTAATAATCCTTGTGGTATATATTTGATATAACACGACATTGAGTATAAATACTCTATACTTACAAAATCAAGAACCACGAATTCCCCTGAGCGCGACTTGCGTTCTTCTTGTGTTCGCACTCGTGTGATATTTGTATCAGTATTCTCCAAAAACTGTCTTATTAGTTCAAATGTCGCAAAAATTTCCGTCGAGCATAAAATTACGCAAAATAAAATTGCTATGTTCCGAACCATTTTTCAAATTCACGAGACAACCCCCAAAGGTGCACCTTTCGACTACGCGGGAAAACTGAGTCGAAGATAAATTCGCAAGCTTAATCTTTTAAAATGAAGTGAACTGTCGATTAATGTAAATATTTGCTTTCTGATTGCATTACTTTACTGTTTGCCTGAGCGAAAAATTTACTAGCGAGTAAATAATGATGAAAAGACTTGTTATACTTATACTCTGTACGAGTATGTGGCAAAAACATTTTCTTTTTTCAAAGCATTTACGATTTATGACTTATTCTTATTAACTTCGGTATACGTCAATCACGGAATTCAATTTATGTAATTGTTTGACAAACAATTTTTGCCGAGCTTGTGTGCGATAAATGAATTGTAAAAGTACTTTTAATGTTTAGTTCTGTATGACATAATTTCTATACACGCTATACAACTCTAGAAGCAATGGAAGTTTTTGCGTTTTTTTATTCCGCCTGTTACAAAAAAGATTCATAGAATCAAATAATAAAGGTCGTTCTTTTTTAACAATCAACCCACTGATTTTAAACAGGACAGTTTTTAAACACTTTTTCACGTTCGATGTAGATTTGAGTAAGTTTTAAGATCAAACGAATTTTTAACTTTTATAAAACTAAGTATATTTTTCTAATTGAAGATTTACATGCAAAGGATACTCATCGCGGTATGGGGTCCTAGGAACAAATCTGATTTCGACTCCTCTTGACCATCAACGCTACATGACTGTTTTGCGTCAGTGTATAAACTCTAGAATCCGCGAAGTAACGCAATTGATGCGAAGGCGATTTCGCAAACGGTTATTTCGAAGAGAGTGTCAAAAGTTTAAAATTGTTAAGGTTACAATGCTGAGAAAAAAATGATTAAATCTGTATGCATACATTTAAATTGTCACATTTCAAAAAAATTAAACCACTTTATAAAATTTTGTTTTCGTAACAAAATATTAATGCAAAAAAATTACAATTATCTTTTATCATATTTATGATTGAAGCATTTTTCGTATATTTTGTAATTTATCACTAGATTATACTCAGTACATTATACTATCAATCGTCTCACAATTTCTATTGTATTATAGTCTCCCACGTATTATCGCTGATATACGTTTATTAAAAAAGTGTAAAATTTCCATTTATTGTAATTTCGTAAGTATATTTTTAAACTCCATATGTACGTACATCTGTACATTTACATATATAAGAGCGCTTATAATCTACTTGTACAGGTATACAAGCCGAATAAAAACGAAGAATATATGTTTGTAAAAGAAACTAAAGAGCTATACTAATATTTGCATTAGTAAGAAGAACATCTTTAAAAATATTTCAATAGATTTTTATCAATAAAAATAAATTACAAAATGTTATACTAATGTGTTTTATTGAGAAACTAAAGGTCTATGAATGCAATTATTATCGTAAATCGATACAAATCAACTCTTCTCGCACTTATTTAAATACTATACTAAAATTAAAATAAAGGAAGTTCTTAAACTATAATAGATCTTTATATATTATATAAATCTATTATTTGATCTCTTATTTTTTTAGTTTAAATATGAAAAACGTATTCATATTTATGACACCATCAACTGAGTCTTCTGTTCGAGTCACAATCACTATAGATCCCTCTTTTTGTTATAAAACAAACTTTTCAACCGTACATTTGTGGTATAAAAACTAAGTAGCAGGAAACGATTTCATTAAAATTATCTATAAACACATGCATCAACAAGTAACAAGTGCATAGTTATACGTCCACATGATAAACGAAGATGAAAATTTCTTTGAACATATAATAATTATAACGCGGAATTTTGTTGCCTCAATGACTTACTAATAAATTCAAATATTCTATTATTTACTAATTTTCTTATATCAGTCGACCACAGGAAGTCCAAATGGCTAAACTTTTCATCAGGAACAGCCTCAATTGTTAATACATTTGGCAGCTTTTGTGATAATTCTATTGCATTCTAAAAATGAAACATAATAATGTATGAAACAGAAATAGAATAAAGTATTGACATGATAAAACAATCGAAAATAAAATTCTAAATCATGGTGAACGTACCCCTGGGGAAACTAATGCGTCTCCTTTCCCATAGAATAAACCAACTGGTGAAACAATGTTGCTTAAGTTATACATTGGAGGTTGTCGTTGTTTATACGTTGCTAAATTTCGTATGATCCCATGATCATACATTTGAAAATCGCCTAAAATTAACGAAAACAAATTAAGTATAAACAAAAATAACTATATATTTTTATATCTAATGTATTATTATTGAAGATAATTATTTCAGCGTTATTATATAATATTTAACATAATCGTGACTCTGGTGAATGGTTACATCACAAACAAATAAGTTAAGAGGGTTGCCTATATTAAGGCTGTTCTGTAGCAAAAGCATTCTTTTGACATTTGACGATTTTTTGTATTACACAAATATTTTAATAATAAAAATGATGATTTTGCATGAATGGTGAAACATAGTTAAAATTTACCTGTGCACATATTTTGACTGAAGTGGATAAGCGTCTGTGCGGAAGTGCCAGCCGGAAAGTATGATAGCATGTAGGATACTTCTGACTGAAATAAAAATTAATATTTTAAAGAAACTGAAAAACACGATCAAAAGTCGGTCCAAGAATTGTATACTTACCGCATTTAGCTGATCAGGATTGTACCCTGATGCGTAATAAACGAAATTCATACAAAGCTGTTGAAAAATACTTCCATCGCTGCATGTTGTTTTGGCCAGTTGCGCATTTGCCGACGTCAATGGAAAAAGCTCGTAAATCCGTGCATTAGTAACGAAAGACTAAAATCAAAATAAAAGAATCAAATTACATATAAACTGATGGTGATAACCATCAAAACAGTTTCAAGTTTCAAATAGCTAAAGTGCATCTATTTATATTACTCGATTAAAATTAAAAACTATTACGTCACTTTAATCGCTTGGGTGTTATCTATGAGGAATCTGACGAAAGCTCGAGGCGGCGCATGCCAGAACGCCACAGGTGCCAAACTGACCAGTAGTTTAATCTTTATGTTGTACTCAGGTTTGGTGGACAGAAGAACGTAGCTGATTGTTGTGCCCATGGAGTGTCCTATGTACACAAGGCTCCGTTGAGCTGTCTTTATCAGTATGTAGTCAATGACAGCCGTCACATCATATAGGGCAATCTCATGGTAACTGTTTTTCAAACACAATTACGAAAATGATTTTTACTTTTTCTCCTGAAGTATTTTGCACACATTATATTTTCCTTATTCGATTGCCAATGCAAACTTGGTTATAAGAAAAAGTTGAAGTGCTCATAACAGCCGTTTCCTAATGAAAAAATATTCTCACAAGTGCCTGACTGTTTTTATCGAACGTGCACGGAATATTGATTGCCTTCATTTCAATTCCTTAAATGATAATACAATTATTAGCGAGTATCGAGACAGATATCGAGGAAAAAATAATGCGCGTTCGAAGGGTATTGTCCGTGACTATACACGTGAATCATTTGAATGTGAAACATCATGCGTTATGGAGAACAAGGCGAGCAGCATCGGCGCCTGCAAAGCAAATCATGCTTATTTTCTTTCTATATTTATCGCTTTGATCGATGACAAGCGTATGCACAATTTAGCCTAATGAGATGTCGAGTACTATACTTTTTTTTCAACTATCTTACCGCGAATTTATATGTGTGTGAAAGAAAAATCGTATTAAAATATTTCTCTTGTGATTTATTGACATATTACCGCATTGCTTTTTTGCTTTAATCCTGTGTAATCCCAGGATACACATTATCTACACTTTTATCGACTTCTACATCAATCTAATAAAAAATTGCTATCATTATTATAGTGAAATACCAGAGAAAATACCTCATGGATTTGTATTATTAAATAATGGAAACAGTTTTTTCATTATACATCTACCTATCTACTAAATTCTACAAATACCGTATTTGAACTTTAATTTAACTTTTAATTTTTAATTTTATTAATTAATTTTAATTTAACTTTTAATTCAGCAAAAAATATACCGAAAATTTCCGCAAAAGTACGCACTTATTTCCTCCTCTGAACAGCAGGACCTTGAAAACTTAATATTCCAATAAAAATCATTCGACTCGTGTACTCCGATAAACACCGGTAAAGCAGAAAAATCAACAAATTAAGCTAACGTGTCACGACTCGGAGCGAAAAGGTGTCGCGCCAATATTTTCCGCGATGACTGTGGAGCGCGTTAATTTGTTCGTTCGCACGCTTTTGATGACTCTCGGCATACAGTATACTACTATATATTTCGACAAAAAGAAAAATGAGAGAAAAGTCACCATCCACCGAGTCTTTTACGCTCTTTTCCTTCGCATCAACTCTCAAATTGGCAAGAAAAAAAATCGCACGCACACGCGGCAAATCGACGATTTCATCATCACTGCACACACAATAAGCTGCAGACGCACGCATTTGTACGCAATGAGTGTGCGGGTGTATATGAGGAATTTTCGATGCTCCGAATCATCGTGATGTATATACATCGAATATAGTTGAAAAAAAGTGGATCACCTGAATTCCCAGAATGCCGGATCGTAATCCGGCGACAGACTGACGTGTGCTCGACAGTAGGTGTTGCCGCGCACGTTGCCCAGCCAAACATCGTAGCCTGCATCAGCCAAAATAAATGCTGAAAATAAAAAAATTATCTCATTATCACAGTTATAGCAATGCTGAGTAACGCTATGAGTGTGAGAGTATGTAAAACTAGGCCATTGCAGAGTTGATTCAAAGTCGGAATAGAAAAAAAAACCCACCGTAGCCTCGAACTTGGCCTTACCTTACACGGGTCACAATACGATAATGAAAAAAGTAAACAACCTATTCAATTCAACGCAATTATTTATGCAACATGGATATAATGTGTTTATATGAATCGAAATTAAGTCGCAATAAATTTATATAAGTTGACCAAATATTAAAATGCGATAGTTAGACCACCGATTAACGTGTTTTTTATCACACAAAATATAAGCTGCATTGTTTAAGTACCTTGTTCTCAAAAAATAAATAAATTGAGCAAAAAACCAGAATCCATAAGTAGCTTATCGAACGCATTACCTTATTGTCTTATCAACGTGACGTCTATTTTTGCCTACGAAAAAAGCCACACTGCTGAATTACCTTGACCTTCGTCTTTGCCGCAAGTGCAGCAGATTCATCGCAAAGTATGCCTATACAGTCGCGTCGAGCCATTGAACAATCGAACAATAACATCCATAGCGAGGCATGATGCAAACAACTCTTGTCTATACTAAAGTAAAAAAAGACACGCAAACCGCAAAATTAGCCGATACACAATAGTATACAATATAGTGTGCGCTTTCCGCTGAATTTTCAATAACGAACTTGACGATTTTTCGAACTGTATAACACTCTTGCACAACAGCGTCGCGCATCGCTCGAATTGCAATCCCGCGCGCGAGTTATTCTTTCATTGTGGATTTTAATATGCGTATCCCTTTTTTCAAGCGTCGAAGACTGGCTCACCTTGACCGACAGACGCAACGAGCTGCAGCCGATATCGGCGCCGATCACATTGTGCACAATCTCCGAGAGTGCATTTGTGATTTAAGGTATAAGAAAAATCGTCGAGAAATGCGATACTGAGAGACCAAACGCGACGGGTCTACGCTTTTATTAAGGTGCTTAATATGAGGAAATTAGCGACAACTGATAAAGGTTGTCCACTCGACAGAAACGCGCGGACTGTCGTTAATTTGCATTGCATTGATTGCTTAGTCAGCTAATTAGTATAACAGCGAACTGTAGAGGAGATACATTTTTAGCAGGTTTTATTTAAAATGTTTGCAGAACAAAACCAACATTTGTTAAAAACTGTAGGATAACTTGAATTTTATATTTTGAAGACTCTCAAGTTCAATTTAAAATCAAAGCTTCTTTGCGCAATTTTGTTTCCGCAAAAAAAAAGTTAACCAGCAATCCTATCTGAATCTCAACTCAGCGCGAGCCGTGACTTCCCTATAAACTAGTTTAAATTACAATTTTAGATGTATACACAGACAATGAATGAATGACGTATATACTTACATGCAACGGAAAATACTATGATACATGCGCGAACACGATTAAATTAAAATTAGCTTACCCAAATCTCTCTCCGGACCCATGAGGACCCACGTATCCGAAGAGGCGAGAAGTCCATGTTGCATGTAAATGACCGGTTTCCCTACTGCTTTGGGCCTAGAGGGACTACCGGGTATTCGATGAATGCGTAGCAGGTAGCCATCGACTGTTGTTACAAGATGCTCCTCGCCAGGGTAGCCATAGCGATTCACGAGTGCCACCTTTTTCCAAAATTCAAAAGAGGTGTTAAATTATCGTTACAACAGACTCAACAGGTTTTGCCTAATAAACTTGCGACTTACTCGGCTATTGAAAAAATTTGCTTTTCAATGCAGTTTTGAGCCTCGCCAAATATTAAATATACGAAATATAATGCAGTGGTTTGAAATGAGTTAGTTAATGTTTGCTCGTAATAAAGAGGGATTCAAGAATCAAAAAAGTTCAAAAAATCTTCTAATATATATTTTGAAGAACTGTTTGTATTTTTTAATCATTCTTTATTAAAAAGCGACTTTAAAGCAGAAATAAAATAATTAGTTAATGGGTACAGGAGGAAATGACGATTAAAATCTCGCGCATGTGTGTATTTTGCTTGTCACTGAAATTCTGTACAAATTATTGCATGTCACTCACTAAGCTTTGACAAAAATTAGTTTTAATTGGAGTAACTATGTAGTAAAGGAAAACTTGTTCACCTTACAAAACTTAAGTAAAGAATCGCAAAACGGCGCGATAGATTACGACTAGTTACGCTGTATCAGATGAATAGTAAATAAAAAGCATTGACGATCCACAGAAAAGCAAAAAGTTCCAAGATTAATTATATAAATGTTTCTACTTTACGATTGTTCAAAGTTTTAGCCATTAATATCGATTATATTAACATACATTTATGAATGAAACAGACAGGTTTTACTGCAAAAAAGTCGTTAGAGATTTTCAAGTTATGATGTATGAAACTATTCAATGGATTCACAGAGCAAAACATTAACAATAAAATTTTTTGCTTTCTTCTAGAGGAAGCTTTTTTCATTTGATTCAACCTCGACAACTACAAATCATTACATAAATCAGTATCGTGTGAATAGTATTTCATTCAAAGTTTTTTCATATGCATAAATGGTATCGTAAGATATTATCAAAACATTAGCGTTAGCTAATAATTGCATGAATCATAATTGCAAGTCGACAACGCATATATAGTTATACTTACAAAATCAACAACTAACACATAGTTCGGGACAGGTCTAAACATTCTGGCTGTAGTTTTATTTCGGCTTCTCTCGTATCTTTCTCGCGCGAATTTTGCCGGGCTCAAATCCAGTATAAACGTCGACGCTTCCTGCACCAGACACAGAACCGCCAAGTATAGCGCAAGATGTAGCCTGACATCGTTCATTATTGAGTTTCTCTTGGATACAAACCTATCACAAAAAAAAAAAAAAAATACAATGTCAATTCAGGTATGAGGTTATACCGTAACTCTGACAATACAATTGAACAACGACAAGAAAATATTTTAAAACACACTGTGGCACAAAGGTGTATAGCGCAATTTTAAAAGCGTTCCTCGTTCGGTCGCAAGCAAGCTCGCCTAAATGCACTACTCAAAAACTCATATCGATTCAAACGAATGCAAACGACTTCATTATTTCCGAAAATTATCCGTCGAGCAAATTACTTCTATAAGCGATAAAGTCGCGTGCGAGGAACTACTTAATTTCGCTAGCGATAGTCATAACACCGAAGGAAAGACAAAACGCGCGCACACGTGTATAATAATGTCGTGTGTACCTTGCTTCTGCGTCTGCGGCGGTCTGATGCTGTCACTCGGACTTGCGGGCGGTGAGTGCATGAGCCCGCTCTGAGGAGCTTGCAACGAGCCGGGAGAGACAAAACACAATTGCGCCATTTGCCGGCGCGGCTCTCCTGGATATCCTTGGCGCGGCCACTTTGTATTCGTTGCCAGACTCTTCCTACCGGAGTTAATTACACTATTGGACAAGCGAGTCGCGCACGGACGGGATGTTTTTTTTTTTCTTCTGATCTTGTATTTCGACAACATCTCGTGGACCGGTAGCGGCATCAGTATTGTAGAGGTCCATTGTGTCGCACAGGCTCATTGTATACTTTTGCGACGCGCAGATTCGGACGAAACGCGCTGTGAGCTGACTCGGAAGGAGCTGCAGGCGACTGACCTTTCATGGACGAAAACAACGAGAAAACAAGTACACTTATGGCTTTCCGTGTAATAAAGCCCAGTGATATGTGTGGTCACCAAAAATTGTGTAAGATTATTGGTGCAGTTATTAGGATTTTTTTATTTGACGTCACTGAAAATAGCATCGCGATAATGATATTTACATAAAATTCCAAGTTCGCACTCTGGTGCATTACCCTTTGGAACAGGTTTTCGACATGTAAAGTAGATTCAACTATAAAAAGTCATTTAAGTATATACTCCTTCTCAAATCACTAATAAAAAAAAATAATATATAGTTCTTTTTTGTCTAACGTTATTTTAATTCTTGTACTTTATAGAATAGATTCTAAAAAAATAATTCTAAAAAAAATCTAAAAGATAACGGTTATATCAAATCCCATAATCCTCTTTTTTGAAAAAAGTCTATTTTTAAACATTGAATTTTTATGAAAGAAATCGTGTATGCAGGCCTATCTCAATTTAAAACGATACCTGTTCCCTCTTTGATTTAAGTGATATAAGCTTTTATCGTTGTGAGTATTATGATTATTGGTTTTAAATTTTGTAATGACAGACATTTGTGTTTCATTAGTTACACATTCTGCAATCTTGCAAAGTTAGTACAACGGAACGTATAATTGATTCTTCTAAACAAAAATAAAATATCATCAACCATGTGATCTTCAGTATAATAGAACTTGTGTCATTCAAAGTATATCATTGAATATTAAATAAATTATGAAAAAGTAATATTAAAAATATTTCTGAACGAAAGTCACATATGTACTAATATGGATAATCAACATTAAATTGAACTTTAGTTTTATCTAATGATAAAAAATGTTATTAAATTCAATAAAATAAACTTCAAAATTCTTCGTTCAAGATATCACTTTAACGAAATCTTTCATTTAAAGGCCAAATTTAGTTCTGATGGCGTATATAGACAAGCTGTAGTGCCGTTTTTTTTTTTTTTTTTTTTTAATAAATAAAATTTAGTCTGCAGACGCATTCGAAAGCATGCACTGCTCAAGTTCAATGTTAAATTAAAAATTTGTATCCTTTTTATCTAGAAAGACTGACTTTTAAAGAGATTGTCGTACATGCAAACTTGAGATTTTACTATTTGATTTAAGTATACATAATTATGAATTGATTTTATGAATTTGAGCTTAAATACCGTACGTATATTCAGACTATTTGTTACTATACATTGTTCATAAAATATGTACTACTTTGGAATGCAGTTTCATTTACGCTTGGTTAAACAAATACAGTTCTAAGAAGAAAAATCATAAAAATCGAATGGTACTAATAAAGTTATCCTTGAAACGGTTTAGTCAGTGCTAATTTATCGCTGCTATACAGGTTTAGTCATTGGACACATATCGAGGAAAAACAACTGCGAAATGCAGTGACTTGGATTGTTCAAAATAAAATAGTCTTTAAAATAACAGCTGCATATTTGTAAGCCTATATAAAAGCGCGCGCACGCGCAGAACGCCAATAATATCCAATCAGCTGATTCTGAATCTCTCGTGTGAGTGTCTCCGCCACCACCTACGTGCGTATGTACATAATATGTACACTCTAGCTCGTTATACTTAGATTCATTGGAGCTCTCGTTATATTAAGATACCGGCGTTCGATGACTTTGTGGAAGTGCAAGTGACTAACGAGGATACCGATGTTGTCCGAAAAATACTCTTATCGCAGCACAATTGACACACGTCAGCGAACTTATCTTCCCAAAAGATGATGCGTTAATTCTCTAGCATACACCCGAGAAGTGTCAAAGTGGCGAGTCGAGGTTGCAGAAAGCATCTACCTAGACAATAGTGCCGTGTAGTACGAGGTGTAGTAGTGCAGCTACTCCAGAAGTACTTAAGCCGTACATAATGTGTATTTTGTTCATTTACCGCAATCCAAATCCATCCAATGGAGGCTATAAACTGATTCTCATAGCCAATAGAGATGAGTATTATGCGAGACCAGCAGATTCTGCTCATTTTTGGAAAGATTATCCTGGATGTCTTGGAGGTATACACATAATAATCCTATGCACTTAATTTATATTTGAATTTTAACTTTATAAATAACATATTGTTATATGAGGATTCATCGTTTGTTTTGATATAATCATATTAAAAGACTTTACTGAATTTTTTTTAAATTATAATGAAAATGAGTAAAAACTACTAAAAGTTCTAATTAATGAAATTTAAAAAAATATAGGAACAGACATGGAGCCTGGAAGAGAAGGTGGGACTTGGCTAGCACTCAATGTAAAAAACGCTAGAGCTGGAGTTTTACTAAATTTGAACGGTGTTCCAAAGTCTGTAGAAGGCAAAGGACGTGGTTTCTTGATCAGAGATTATCTTACGTCAACGAAATCTACCATAGAATTTGCTAAAAATTTACACAAAGTAAACCAAGAAACTCAATCATATAATCCTTACAACCTAGTCATGGTTGAATTAAAGTAAGAAATCGTTTTCGAATTGTTTACGAATTATGTACACTCTCATCATTAAAGTTTTTTACAGCAACAGTGACGCATACTACTTAAGCAGTGAACTCAACCATCCAGAACCTACAAAACTCACTGAAACAATTTTGGGTTGTGGCAATAGTGGTATGGAAAAACCTTATAAAAAAGTATCAGGTGGAAAAAACAAATTTGAGAAAATTGTTAACAACGCATCAACCGTTCAACAAAACGACTTAATAGAAGACTTATTACAACTTTTAAAACATGAAGAAAAGTGAGAATCGACTTGATTATATTCTAATTAAAATTTTATTAAAATGAAAATAAACGTATCGCTTTATAAAAATTATACTCTGTTTAGGTATCTTCCAGATAATGAGTTACAAAAACGTTCACCAAATGCATTTGATGAACTATGTTCAATTTTTGTCCGACATGAAAAAGAAAATTATGGCACAAGAACTCATAGTATCGTGCTAGTAGATGATTCAAATAATTTGACTTTTGTTGAAGAAACTTTGAAACCAAATGGACTATGGGAACGTCAAATTTTCAACAATCACTTAGAATAAACGTAAAATGTAATAAATGTAAAATAATGTATTATATTTAATTTCTATGAGATTTTTTATCGCGAACCAAGTACAAATTCAACGGAAACTTTATACAATATAAAAATATTAGATTTATAAATAAACACCTATTTAAAATACTCCTTTTTGTACATACCTATTAAAAAACTAGACTTAGAACTTTTACAACGTTTAAAAGTTCTGCACACGTACGATTAAACTTTTATATAAACTTTATTCTTCTATATCTACGTCCTCTTCTGATTCACTACCAAAAATTTCAGAACCTGTCTCATCTGCGGCATTACTTTCGGTTGTTAACTCTGATGCTGCTGTTATATCCTCAGAAGACTGAAAATAATGCAGTTCATTAAAATAGATTCCATTTAAATTTACTTATAAAAATAATACGAAGAATTATACTTCTGAGGCAATTTCTTCACCATCCAAATCCTTGTTAAGTAAAGTACCCATCCAAAACGCACCAATCGATCCGTTCGCTGCTAGGATTCCTTTGACTCTATAAATAAACCGTTCTCGTCTCGATTTAGCCAGAGGAATTAATGTCAAAAGAGACACGATCTTTTCTTTTCTTGCAGTGCAGAAAATGTCCCGCAAAAATCTCCCAGATCCTGTAAATTGATATCATTCATTAGTCAATAGAATAATATAACTGCTAGAATCACAAAAAGTCACAATTTCGTACTTTGAAATAATTTTATGACTTCCAAAACTTCTTCTGACTGGTATTTGACATTTGTTTCTAATAACTTCATGCCAGAAGTTAGAATTGTTTGATATAATATTGTTGCATATCGCAGAAACAGCACCAAATATGCATTGTTTTTATTGGCTTTGCAAATATTAGCTATCTTATCTAAGCATAGGCCAACATCCAACCAAACACGTATTCTTTCTGGATCGCTAAAATTATTATTAAACATGAAACGATGAAAAAGATTTGAGAGAATAATCATTTGTAAACCTTACGTTTCTGCTGCGGCTAATGAGATGTCAATACCCTTTACAATACCAGTAAATAATTGCTTCAAGAGTAGATGAAAATTAACTTTGGTTACGGATGGCAGCCTAGCCAAACGAGATTGTGGTCGATCAAGTGACAATACTTCTTCTGGTAACCATTCCAAAACCGAACTAACAGTTTTTAGAGGATTTGATTCGTTGTTTAACCAGGTATTCAATAATTCTTTAACAGCAGCTTTATATTGAGGTCCAGGTGTATCATTGTTCCATTCAAGACATAGAAATCCATATGCCATTTTTGCTGCAACAAAAATTCAATTTATCTTATGACTGCTGTTTTTAATTGATATTAAAATTTAAAATAATATATTAACAGATTCAAAGTGGCTTTTTACCTTGCCTATCTTTAGATTGCTCAGTAAAACTATTAGAATGCTTCATCAAACAGCCACACATATTAACAAAAGCGACAGCAAGAGAAATTTGTGTAGCAATATCGGCTAACGACTCAAAGTATTTATACGCCTCCGCAACAAGATCTTTGCACGTTCTTAACATCGCACTCGATGCATCCATCATTCCAGCTAAAGTTCTGAGACCATCTATCATAAATATAATTAAATATATTAATTTAGATCCTGCAAAAACTACATTTAATGTTTATAAAAAATGTTGTATGTGTACCGCGTAGTAACGTATTGTATCTGGCGCTCTGAAACTCCTTCCAGCTAAATATTGTGTTTAATAAACATACAAGTAATCTGACAGCTTCTTTTTCATGGGCACTATCGTTTTGTCTCAAATCGTCAATAATTTTCTTTAATTTACTACAAATTTTTGGTAACAGCTGGATTAAATCGCGCATAAAATTTTCTGAAGTTTGATTTTCAAACATGCCTAGAATTTCTTTTACAATGAAACAAACTTGAGCTATTGTTATACTGTTTGAATCAGCTTGAGAGGAATGTATATCCATATTTACATCCAAAAGATTTATAATCTATAAAATAAGCAATAATCAGTATATGAAAATTAAGAGAATGTGCTTTTTGTACTAACTTTTGTATCCATTTGTCTGAAAAAGGCTGGATTCTTAACCGTGAGTTCAGATCCTAATTCCCAACTCTCCCACTCTGGCAGTACCACAGATTTATTCAAAGATAAGTCACTTTTTTCTTCCTGCTTATCTTTCTTTTTTCCCTTTTTGCCGCCTTTTTTACCAAATTTTTTATCTAATCTAACAAAAGGAGGCACAGGAAAATAATTAAAATAACAAGGAGGCGGTTGATAGCGACTGTCTAACATGGCCACCATTGTTACAAATTCACCTTGCAAGGACATTAAACTTTCCAAACGTTTTAACACTTGCTGCCTTAATAAATTTTCGTTTTGTGTCACAAATCCACTTATTAACTCTCTGAAATAAAATTGCGAATTCTACTATTAGTTTTAGAAATAAAAGTTGATTAAATTTATCTTAAAAATACAGATATTTAAGTTTAAAATTATGAAAAGATTAACTTGAATGAATTAAAAATCTCTGTACCTGAACCAATTTATACAGTGAATCATATAATCAGCCGTTGTTGGTTCTGGCATGTCCAGATCATCAGGCATTAATATTGGACAACCTAACATGGCATTTACACTTTCTAAGTCATCACTCAGGCGTAAATAGCAGATACGAAGAAGTTTAAAAAATACAGGTACAAAAGCTCCAGTTTTATCGCTTCCGAAATGTACATAATAATTGCATCCCATTTCAGAGTCATTTAGACGAAACTTTGGTACCAAATCGCTAAAAAATATAATACAAAAAATATCATTTATTAAATGTATTCTGAAGTTTTACATTTTCAATATAAAAAAAAATGTGTTAAATTTTATAATATGAACGTTTTGAAATCACTTACTCAGGCTCCGTTTCCACTATGGCAGTACTTACGAAAAGGTCTTCAAAATAAACCGTTATCGTATTCAAAAATTGCTCATCTACTTCATTAGTTGTAGCAATCACTTGTCCTAGTTCATCAAAAAAGAGCGCCTTTGATTTAAAGCATCCCTTTATACTACTAAGTGTTTTTTCTAAACAGAAATAATGATACAATTACGATATAAGTCTTTCTATATTTAGTTTTAGTTAGTGAATCTTACTTAGAAGTTGATCAGCTTGCTCACTAGTTTCATTATCTCGAGATAAATGTTTGATAGCCATGACAGCTCCAAGTACACCTTTACATTTAGTTCTAAAACAAGTTAATAATACCCATATTTATTATCTAAGTTCAAATGAATTATTAATATAAAACTAGGAAAAAATAAACTGTAATACTACGTACGTCACTTTTGAACTACATAACTGTTTCTGCATTATAATACTTAAGTCATCGTTTAAGATATTTGAAATCAACTCTGATTGAGTACATAAACTGTGAAGTAAATGGTATAATGTGGACACCTCTTCAAACTGTAAATTATCTATTTTTTCCAGGAAGCTTCTCAAAAAACCTGCATGTTGTTGAAGGTAACGACGTTCATTTTCATCATTAGCCATCCTACAAAGTACTTCCAGTGCATTTTTTACTGTCTTATCCTTGCTGCCCATTAAATTCAGTAGCTTCTCCATGATTTCTCTTTGTTTATAAGATGTATCTGATTGGCTAATAAACATATTTCTAAGCCATTCAATCCCAAACTCAACGTGCGCAGGACTGTCAGCTCTCAATAAGTGAATAGCTAAACTCAAAGCAGTCGCTTGAAAACTTTTTGCAACTTGTTTATAAGCAGTATATAGTTTTCCAAGAAGACTGGTTTTATAATAACCATCTTTAATGTGACAGTAGAGGGTTGCTTCAACAATTTTTTTCTTAGCTGCTGTAGTTTCATATAGTAACATTGATATAATAAGATCTAATGGCACTGTTTCAGAAGCAGGTGTCTTAACAATTGTAACAGCTGCCTGCGTTACTTCTTTGAAAAGCTGAATACTCATTTTTATAGCATTCACCATGAATGTTTGGTTTGTGTAACATTCTTCTACTTTTTCTTTTGAAGAAGGTGACATGTCTATGTCTCGTAATGCATTGAAAGATTTTAAGGCAATTGCTTCACTTGCACAAGCATTAAGGACAAATCTGAAAATTAATTACAATTATAATTTTTACCTTACATTAAAGTAAAATGGTTATGATAAATATGTAAAATTAAATAAATATCCATACCTAGTAATAGCTGGTACTGTACTTTTATCAAAGTTTTTATTTAACAATCCTAAAACTTGTTCACGCAGTTCTTCTCTGTAATCTTTTCCTAGACTTAAATTGTGGATACAATCCAATATAATGTTTGTTAAATCGCTATTTTTTTCCATAATTTTAATAAGCATTTCCGCTGTTGTTCGATGTTGAATATCAGTAACTATATCAGGAATAAAGGCAATTACTTCTCGTTGAAACCATTCTGGAGATGAACTTAATAACTCCTCCATCCTGGTTATTAGGATTTCTGGTTCAACTTGAACTTCTAAAAATCGGAACTGTTGCAACATTTGGTGAGCCCATGGTGCATCATCGGATGAATCACTTTAAATACAAAACAGAATAAAATGAGACAATATTTGATAAAAATTATTAAATTTATTATTCTTTTAATAGAATTTTACCTGGCAATGACAGCGTCAATGAGTTTAATGAATAAGCTATTAAGAATTTTGACTTGCAGTTCAGGAACTTGCAGCAGTATTCTTGAAAGAGAAACAGCTTTTGATGATATTGCTACACCATCTTCAGTCTCTATTTTCAGTTCTATCAAAGATTTCTGTAAATTTTCATCATCTTCAATGTAGCCATTCCAAGATCTTACAATTTCTTCTAAATCAACACTGTCTGAATTTAATAATTCTTTCATTTTGTGTATAACTTCTCTAGGATCATCATCTGAAATTAATTATACTTTTAGCAATGTAATTTTATATTTTTTTAAACTTAATATTTATATATAGAATACTCACTTGCAACATGTAAGTTGGAACCTGAATATAAAGTTATCCCTGCAGAATTCAAAAAATCTATGAATTTTTCATCTGACTGGTTGTTATTAACTTTCTTTCTTCTAGTATTAATATTCTTTTCTGGACTCTGGAAACTTCTTAATGGACTCAGTTCTGGAGAGTCAAGAACTCTGCTCCTCTGATTGTCAGGAGGAGTCTTTTGAGCTTTAGCAGGACTTTTGTGAGACTTGGCAGGACTGTTCTTAGTTTTGGACTGGTTGTTTTTGTAAGCTGATGTATCTTGTGCACCACCCTTTATATACTTTTTTGCATTACTTTTAGCAGGAGAACTGTCTTTATCAGACTCAAAAAGATTTGGCTCATCCTCACTACCAGTTGCATCTGAATCACTAGGCATAATCGATGTGTTCTTTTTAGAAGCTGGACCAGGTTTACTGGATTTAGAACCACTGGACATGATGGAGGTGTTCTTTTTTTTAGAAGCTGGCCCTGGTTTTTTGTTTTTAGTCTCATTTTCATCTGAGTCACTGGATACAATTTTAGAAGTTCTTTTTTTCTTAGAAGCTGGACTTGGCTTCTTTACTTCTGAATCACTTGGATCCGAATCACTGTATACAATAGAGGTATTTTTTCTCTTGGAAACTGACTTAGGTTTTTTTATTTCTGAGTCACTTTGATCCGCATCACTGGACACCAAAGAGTTATTTTTCTTCTTGGAAGCTGGACCAGGTCTGCTAATTCTTGAATCACTTCTTAATTCTGAATCACTTTGATCTGGATCACTAGATACCAAGGAGGTATTTTTCTTCTTGGAAGCCGGACCAGGTCTATTAAGTCTTGGATCAGTTTGTGATTTTTGTGTTTTTTGACTCTGGCTTGCTTTGTTCTTTTCAGCTATAGTTTTCGATACTGGCCTTTGAAGCTTAGGGCGAAGAGGTGAGCGTAAATTAATCTTTCGATACTTTTCAACTGAGCTAGTTGAGCTCTGACTCAACTTGGAGGGGCTCTTATCCATAGACTCCAAAATCCCCCTAATGTAAGAAGAGCCACTGGAACCAGCATGCGGGTTCTCTTCTTCCTTGTCAGAATTATTCGACCTTTTCCTGGCTGTACTCGGCTCTTGGGCAACTGTTTTAGGCTTGACAAATCTGTCATTCTTTGGAGCTGCTTTTTTGGGAGGAGATGGCTCGTCCTCGCTGTTTTCATTTTCGTCGTCATCGAGTACGCTGCGTCTCTTTTTCCTGGAGTTGCCAGACATAATCGGAGACATCACTGTAGGATCCGCTTCATCCTCCTGTTCACCTTCGTCTTCTTCGTCCTCGGAATTTTTGCGTTTGCGAGAAACAGGCAGATTCACGGCTGCACTCACAGATCTCACGATGTTATTATCTCTCAACGGTTCCGCTGCAGTTCTGGTCACTGTCTGGCTCGAGGAATAGAGTTGTTTGTGCAGTACGTTCTTTGACTTTATTTTGCGTCTATCCATTATTAAAAATATTCACTCGGCTAGTTACTTATTTACAAAAAAAAAAGATTGAAACAAAAGATACCTATCTCACGCCGGTCATGACAAACGCAAGCGCGGTACATATGCAGAGCCAAGCATGAGCCAAGTCTTCTTGCGCGCGAAAACTGTCAATTCGTAGGTACTCAGTATTGGGTATGGTCGTACAGTAGCGCCGCCAGAGCCGCGATTCGATTCCGAGATGTGCGGATGGACGGGCACGGGCACGGGGCGACGGCTCACGGCGGGCTGCCCGCTGCAGGCGTACTGCTTTGAACAGGCACCAACTTGTTGCACCAATACGTTATACTCGTTATAGGTACACTATCAGTAGTAAATTATAAGTTGAAAGAAACTATTCTGAAATACCTATTAAAGTTATTAAATAACAAAATAAGCGTGCGGGATTCGCATAATAGTTATATGTGTAATATGTGTAATATATAAAATTGTTACAATATAATAGAAATACCATTTTTTTACAAACATTATCAGGTATATATTACATCTATTATTTTATATAAACAAACATACGGGTATGATTTATATATTACTTTTCAAGATAAATAGATAATTAACAAACTGATTCCATACCCAAAATATACAATTTTTGCTGCATTAGCGCAACAATGAACCCCCGTTTCCAGTGCTCATGTATACAATGAATTTGTATTATATACTATACCTATAAATGGACTATACTATACTCAACTATTGTAGAAATTGAGCACATGCGCACCACCGTTACTCGGTAAAATGTCGTGAAATCGTGTTTTGAAAAATATGTGAGGTTATGTTGTGGAGAAGTTATTGAGTGTCTGATCAAATCAAGGTTCCACAAAGCAGATTTTTCTTCTATACAGGCCATGCCGCAAAAATATCGACAATTAGCTCGTCATAATTCAGTTTGCAACGAGGTTTATTACAAATTTCAAGATTGTGAAATTGAGGTGTTTATTAATCATTTAATTCAATAAGTATATTATTTTTTTTTTCAATCTAACATATAATAGAATCTTAAATAAATTGTTTATATGTAGCACCCTGTTGCAAGATTCATAGGAGAATGTACTCAATTCCAAAAAGATCTTGAAAAATGTATAAGAGACAATGTAAGTTTTGCCAATTTCATCACTTTTTGTAACTGCGTTTGCAACTGTTATATAATTTTTATTTGTGTTTTACAGCGTGAACACATGAGAACGAAGAATAGAGAAATAGCTAATGCAAGACATCAAAAACTAAAAGCAGAATTTACATCAACAGACCATTGAGTTTTATATGCTCATTTAACTAGAATTAATAGTGCTATGTATAATAGATTTTTTTACAAGTAATTATTTAGTTATTTTTTTACATTTTAACATTTGTGTGCTGTTGTGATTAACAAGCATTTATTGATTAAATTAGGTTTGGGTAGTTTTAAATTGATTCAATACAAAATAACTATTAAACAATGGAAGTCAAAGAGACAGAAACCAAATCAAAACATGATGGCACAGCTTTGAAAAATGATGAACCAGATACAAAGAAAATTAAATTATCTAATGAAGTAGATAAACCTTTGATACACAAAAATCATAAAGATCATCAAGAAGATGGTCAGACTATGTCTGTTGAATATGAAGTTCCTGAAAAAGGGTTTACATATCCTTTAGAAATGGATGCCTCTGACATGTTGGATGAAACAGATTATGATGGATACTTCCCTACTGTCACAGAAAGATATCTTACACCTTATTACCAACTTGATGCACAAAAACCAGGAGATGACTTTTGTATATTGATACATAGCAATCGTGTTTGTATGATTACCTTAGCCCCAAGCCATCCGATATTACTAGAAAACAAAACTATTGAAAGTTGTAATTACAAAGTTAGTGAAAAATTAGATAGGACAAAAAATAAAGTATCTGGAAAAGCAAAACACGGAGCTCAACCACTACAGTCAAACTCTAATCTTTGTACCCTTACTTGTACAGATGGATCAATTTATGCAATCAAATGTTGTATGATTGGTAAACTAATTGAAGTAAATGAAAGGCTTGTAGAAAATCCTGGTTTACTTAAAAAAGAGCCACATTTTGGTGGATACATTGCTATTATTCTACCAAATTTGAAACATTTAGATAGCCTGAAGGAAAAATTACTGACACAACAACAATATGAAGAAGCAATTAAAAAACGTAATGAACTAGCAGAGAAGAATAAAGAAATGAAAAATGAAAAAGATACTAAAGGAGAAACAGAAGAAAAAGTTGGAGGAAAGTGAATAGTATGCAGAAAAAGTTTGAATAAAAAATAGAAGATATAATCAAGAGAGCATTAAAAAATAATAAATTAATGAAAAAGTTGGTGTTGATGCTACATAAGAAGAATATGACAGTGATAAAAAGGTAGTAGTTGTTAAGTTTTGAGAAAAAAAATCAATTGTAAAATAATAAAATTATTTTATATTTTACACTATAATTTCTCTTATTTTATACTTTACACTGCAAAGAAATGTGCTTTGGTATCAGTACGATTTCTTTACAAAAATATGTACAGTTACATAGAATTGATCACATAAAAATCTTTACAAATCAAAGATAAGATAATGTTATCTTTCTTAAATCATTAAACTATTTATATTATTTACAAGATATAAACAGTCTATTACAGAGGAACTGTTACTTCTCGTAAAATGTTTCTTCTTTCAACATTCTTTAATTTATCCATCTCTGTTATTCTATTGTTCAGTGCATTTTTAGCTAAATTTCCTAATACAATGCCAGCAAATAATATCATTCCAACTTTGTGATTGGAAATGAATTTTTTTGCACAGTTGGCTGGGTCATTAATGTCCAGTGTATAAAGCTGAAATATGTATTTATTATGAATATTGTGATTGCAAATACTACATTTTTCTTAAAAAATAATAAATTATACCTGATGAAATAGATGTGAACCTACTAGTCCCACAGCTGCATAGTATGGAAATGTTTGATCAGCACAAATGCCTGAAACAACTAAACTCGAGATCATAGTAGTACCAAAACATGCAAGGTATAGTTTTGTTTTATCTCCAAATTTTAATGCTGTTGATTTTATTCCTAATAAAACGTCGTCAATCTTATCCTGGAATATAAAACAATTCAATGAAATTTAAATTAATAAACAACAATTTTTAACCATATTATGAATATAATGTGAGGTAAATATAGTGACATTATGTGCATTTAAATTCTTATTCAAAGGCAGTTAACAGTCTACAATAGTGGCAATGTAGTCCACAAAAATTATCATTTCTTATTGTAGCTCTTAAAAAACTTTAGATTTATATCATTGCCTTCAAAAGAGACAGTATGTCAAAAATTTACATTTTATTTTTCCAAAAAAATTTACACTCGCAGTCATCATTATTTTTACCTTATATTGAACATAAATATAACTATGTGAATAAAATTTTTACCTGATGGGCATAAATTGTATCATATAAAATGGTCCAGCAAATACCAGCTGTGTAAAGAGGTAAACAAACTGACCAATCGCAGGATCCTTGAATGGCAGACCAGCCTAAGAGAGCTCCCCAGTTAAAAGTCATTCCCAAAATTAATTGAGGCCAATAAGTTATCCTTTTCATAAGAGGATAAATAATCACTAAACCTGTAAAAATAGTTTTTTGAATAAAATATTACTAATATTTGATATGTATAAAGAAATATTCAAGCTTGAGTAAAATAAATTATGAAATTAAAAATTTTCTTACCTAGTGAACTTGCACCAAGAAAAATACTGTACCAATTAAGTTGCAAAAGAACGAGTAAGCCAAGACTTAATTGCCCTCCAAGAAAAGTCAGAGCTTGCATTTGAGACACTTCACCTGTCACAAGTGGCCTATCTTTTGTTCTAGCCACCTTAAAATATAACGTTCAGTATGAATACATAAAATGCTTCTAAAATATTTTGCATCATATTGCTTCGATTGAAAAAAAAAAACATTTTAGCCACCTTTTTGTCGATGTCTCTATCCCACATATCATTTATTGTGCAACCAGCTCCTCTCATAATGAATGCTCCAATTCCAAAAAGAGCAAGCATACCGGGATCTGGGAACGCACCTGCAGGTGCAGCCATTGCTATGCTCCATCCACATGGCCAAAATAGTAACCAGGAACCTTTGATAGAATAAATGAAAATATTATTTAAAACAATCAAGTGCCACTGAAATAAACTTAAAATAATGTCTTGCACATGTTTACCTATTGGTTTGTCTATCCTCATAAGTTTCATGTATGGCTGAATTTTGGATGGAGCTTTTTCAACAATTTTTGCTGCAATGCTGACATTTCTGTTTGTCTGATGAAATATTTCTGGCAAGTCACTTTTCCTCTTGTGACTTGTTGGTTGAATGTGTCTGCACCAAGGCTGTGAATTCCAGTATTCATTGTCGTATCGTTCATTACCTATAATATTGATTGCAGAGGATGTGTGAATTTTCTTGTAAATATAAATGTCAACTTTCCTGTGGAACTTGAGATTGTGACTGAAAGAATTGAGAACTCTGGTAACACATGTTAATCGCTGACATCCTCCAATAACAATCATCATTCAGTCCTTATCCTAAAAAGACAGATATCTCGATCATTATACAGAATGAATAAAATATTTTTCAATGACAAACTAATGAACTTGCACACTAGCCACTCGATACTTAATAAAGCTACCACTAAGGTTAGAATGACTCAGTATTATAACCTAGAAGTCTATTAACTAAAGCATATAACTTTAGCTTGAAAAAATCAGTGATTCTCGTTCATCACCTAATGGGCAAGAGGGCAACGCATCTGTCAGCCGCGAGGCATGTTGTCCAGTGTCTTCAAATGATTCCTAATGTTGTTTTGTTACATAAGTCACGAAGGGATCGATCGTCGTGCATCCAAGGCTATTTTTACATGTAGACAGAAATTGATGATTGTATAATAGAGTAGAGCAGCTCGCGACACACACGACTCGAGACCACGCACGGTGCTCGCGCACGTTTCCAAGTCTGATATTTCTCTCTCGTTTTCGAAATAACACTGCGGAGAGCATGCGCCGGTATCGGTCACGTGTTGCCCGACTACTACGTCATTGAAAAGCGCGCGCTAAGAGTGTATGCGTGTAAGAAATGAATGAATGCGTATTTTACTCGGTCATAATTTAATAAGCAGAGGCTCATTTAAATGGCCGTTTGGAGTTATTTGTAAATTTTCCCAATGTACCGCTAATGAAAATTCACCATGCACACGAACAATCATCAATGAATGCAAATGAGCGAGCGTATACACAACAATCGCGTACTTCTACTCATTCAACGTGCAGTTCGACTCAGGTCCAAAGCTTGTATGTAATTTACGTCCCGGATAGCACTCCATTTTTTTTTTAAATATTATATATCAATCATCCGTTCGTTTATAACCAATAATATAAACTTTTAACAATAACAATGTAGATGTATACGGAATCGGATCCCCCTCATGTGGCACGTCAACTCGACGAAAATAAGAGGTTACTTATATATCCGCCCGCGGAAAATGCTACATCATTTGATAAATAATGATCATCGTCGTCGTCGTCTTGGCTCCGAAATCCACCGGCGCACGCAAACTGCAATATAATAGATTATATAGCTATATAGACACGAGGAGCTAGTCTGCTTCGACAGCTGGTGATGTAGTTTCTAGTATATAGGTAAATCGCATCGAGGAAGGAAGCTCGAGCTTGGCTTCAGTGAATCAGCTTAAATCGTATCGCGGCGAAGGTCGTCCCGCGAAAGCGTGTGTGCCTCTTCCTCCTCCATACCTACTCCGGCTACTCATCCGCGCTGCCGTGCCGGCGTCGACGTGCGCGCGCCAGTATTGTGCCAGCATTGTCGCGGTTAATCTCATACTTACACTTAGCTCGCCACTGGCTGCATACGTAGCCACGACGTAGAGGAGGAGAGGCAAACGCACAGGTGTGTGTTCGACGTTGTGATTACTTATAGGTATATATAAGCAGGTAGTGCGTTCGAACGCGCTGCTGACCGCAGATAAAGTCGCTGGCCTTTTTATGCTGAGAGGCCTGAGAGCATTCGCAATGTCCGCTTTGAAGAAGCCCCAGGTGTTGTTCGTCCTCGGTGGTCCAGGAGCCGGTAAAGGCACCGTTTGCCAGAAGATCGTCAAGAAGTACGGATACGTTCACCTGTCAGCCGGTGATTTGCTGCGCGAGGAAAGAGCCAAGCCTGGATCCCAGTTTGGAGAGCTCATCGAGTCACACATTAAGAATGGTACCATAGTGCCTGTCGAGATCACCTGCAGGTTGCTGGATCAAGCCATGCAGAACTCGCAAACCCCACACAACAAGTTCCTTGTGGATGGCTTCCCCAGGAATGCAGACAATCTTCGAGGTTGGACTAAGGTATGCTTCTTTGATACTGATTTGGTTTTGGGTGAAAATGCTTGAGAATGTGCTCACTTCAACTGTATGCCATATTTTGTGATTGCAGGAAATGTCTGACAAGGTAGAGGTGGATGGAGTGCTCTTCTTTGAATGCAGCGAACAGACTTGTACACGGCGCTGTCTGAACAGAGGTGCTAAGGGAAGTGGAAGAAGTGATGACAATGAGGAGTCGCTGAAGAAGAGGCATGAAACTTACGTCAATGATACTATGCCTATTGTTGATCATTACAAGAAGGAAGGACTTGTTTATAGTTTTAACGGTGAAAAAAACCCCAGAGCAGTATTTGCAGATGTTGAGGAAACATTGAAGAAGATAGGTTGGTAGCTTTAGACGCCAATTGTATTCAATTTCATACAAATTTTGATGGAGTCATCAGGATGATGCAACAGTAATTATTGTTTTTGAAGAATTTATCAAACGATAGTATCAAATGAAATTAATTTTTTTACAATAACTTTTATTTTACTGAGATATGATAGCTAGATAATTTGTAACATTCCTTGTACTGTATCAAGATTACTATACAAGTACTGGACATCGTTAGCTTGTGATTGCGTGCACTGTTTAGTGGTACACGGCATGGCTTGTTTGTTACTAAAGATATGAATAATATTGTTTGGTTTATTCAAACTCTTGTGAAACATTGAGAGATATTTGTACACACTTAGAACTCGACAAGTCAATAAATTGTAATTTTAAACAATTACCAGTGCAACATGTGTATTACTAGCATATGCTTAATAAAATATTATCATGATTAAAAATGTATTTTATTAAGTAAGTTTATTACTTACTCAACTACAGAATTAAATAAATTTTTCTGAAATTATTTATTTGACTTATAATTATAGACTACCAATAATATAGAATCTAAAAATAGCATCAAATATGCACAAACAGAAAAATAATTCACACATGTTAGGTTTTGCATTAGATGAATAACAACATCATACCCCTACTGTGCTATCAGAATTAGAATTGCACATCGGCAATTCATAAATTGATATACTTATATATATTTATTATGACTTCGCTGAACTTTTATACAATTCCAGTCAAGTTTTTTTTTTAGAAAGCTTATACAAATGCATGAAAAACTCTTTAAAATTTGTAACATGAAAAATATTAATGCCTTCAATTCTTCGCAGCTATTGATAAATTTATTGCAATTCATACCTATATGAATTATAAAGTATAAAAATCTACTGGATAAGAGAACACTTATATTACTTCCAAGATAAAAGGCATAACTATACTTAAAGAAGAACAAAGAAGCTTTTGATGGCAACAGCTAGTGCCTTATAGACTTATGTACTTATGTCTTTTGATCTTGCCATCCAAGATTTGATTTACCATAATTACTTATCATAATCTCTGTTGACTTATTCAATTATCGCAAATAAATATTTTTAAAATATAAATTTTGTATAAATCTAACTTGTAACAAGGAAAAGAAAGTCATATGTCATATAGTTTTAACACATTAAATTACATAATACTAACATATGTTTTTATCCAAACAAAATGGCATCAAACAATATTATGACGTATTGGAGAGAACTAGAAATATTCTAGTATATAAACGATGGCAGAAGAAAACTTTTTTAAAAATACTGCTTGCGCGGATTCGATCTATAAGTATACAACTCTTCCGGTTTCCGAGAATACGATAAAATCATTTCTGTGGTAAAAACGTCGTTCTAGCCAAGCGTTGCTTGATTTTTCAATTTAAAACGCCACAGTATAATCTATTTACAGCAAACGTCACAGTCGCACGCCCGTAAAAGTATTATTATCGCTATCAGTAAATTATGAGTACAGACACGTGGCACTTAGAAATATCATTTTTTTTTTATATAGTCAATATGAAATATTATAAAATCAGATAATTAAAAAAAAATGAAAAAAAGATTATCGCTGACACCATCTACTGATTACCGAAGGAATATAACAATAATATTCCTATTATGTGGTCACTGACCTTTACTGTATACTTTTTACTCATGGCTTGGAATTACTCTACAATTGAGGTAAACGTGAGAACTAGTTTTTTTAATACGAATGCTGGATCAATTAATTTTTTAAAATTATGAATATATTGTGTTTCACGAAATAAGCATATTGTTCAATGATTATACTTATTGTATGTCATCTGGTTCTTGCAATGAATTTTATAATATTATTATACAAAAGTACAATAAATTAAGGGGGATGAAAGTCAATTCAAATCTAAATTTCGCGCCACAAATTAGCAGACGACAATAGTAAGTAATTTGTTTATGACAAATAATAAAAACAAAATTATACCATCGTTTATTATAGAAATATGGATGTTATATCAGGGAGAATTTGTGCAAAGAATACAGTTGACCAAATTATTTACAATTTGATACAGTCATTATCTCGATTCGGACGAAGATTGAATCAAAAAAATAAAATATGTGTTAAGAATATCTTGGAATATATTCAGATAGCATTGATATATTGAACTGCAGTCGCGATTCCTTTCAATCAAATTACGCAAGAAGTACTTTCATTTCTTGAACTGAGACAGTGATAATTATTGGCACCGAATTTGAAGATTACGCGGTGATGCCTTGATCGAATGGGTCAGTGACCCGTTGCTCACTTTCGATTTCGATATTTCGCGAAAGACCTGTTGATCCACATCACGTTCGGCAGAAGTTCGTCCGCTTTCAGAATTTCAACACATTTTATTATTAGCTTTCATTTTACAATCTTATGAGGAAAAAGGTTATTATATTTCATACTATGTACAAAAACTTTATATAACATGCATCGTTTGAATACTGACTTTTCCTTTCATGGTGATGGATTTGATGACATGTAAAAATTGTCAGTGTTTTATGAAATATAATATAAGAAATATATATTGACGTAGTTATATTGTTATCAATTTTGAATTAGTTATCTGCAACATATACGTATATAATGTTGCATCTTTACGCGCAGCTGGTTATTATCACTTGATTTTTAATTTACGTATTATTTCCTATAGGTAGACAAGATTTAAACGCATGATAAGGTGAAATTCTGACGATGATTTCACCTGCGATTAAGAGTAAGTTCGATGACTTCAAAAGTTTCAAATAATACGCATTAAGAACAGTTTTTTCTATTATAAAATACCACCAGAATGACGTCGGAGGAAAGAGTTGCTCATAGAATTTTCTTATTATAAAGTGAGATGGAAAAACAAGTTTATATATTTTATAGAACGATTGTTTTTTTTATTTCATTTAAATTTTTGAAATTTGATTATTATTTTAAAACAAATCGTTACACTGTGATTGTACAATTTTTTCAAAAAGACTTTATTAAGAAACATAACTGCTACGTGTTAACTAAACGAATCCACCCTCTCGAATACAAAATCACGACATTTAAGCACGAAATATATAACAATAAAATCATATCTCCTCACTGAAAAACACGAAACTCCATAAAACAGTGCAACACTCGGCGACATCCGCACACACTCCTCAATAAAGTGCGCAGAATTTGTTTCTCGCTCTCAAGACTATTAAGCCGTGGCGCTACTCGTTTTTCGTCGCGCCCGCTCTCTCACTGCCCCCATCATCAGTCCAATACAAAATCACAGTGTATAGCCCGCGCCGGCGGTCAGAGAGCAGCGAGTCGCGATGATATATAAAGGAACGAGCAATTGTTCGCCGGCAGTCTGCGCCGATCACTCGTTGGGATATCGACGACGCCGGACACGTGCTCCACAAACGTGATCTATTCGCCGAGTCGCGCGCGCGCGCGCGGGCATCTCTAATCGCCAAGATATCCTCTCCGCAACTGCGGTTCATTCGTCGACGGGAACAGCCCGCGCGAAGTTGTCACGACTTGAAAAAAAGGACGAGTTTCGTAAAGCTCAATGTGTGAAGTTGAAGTTTCGGCGTAAGGAACAAATCGCGCGAGAAATCGGAAGCGACGATGAACACTACTGCGAGGTTTCGAGCGATGGTTTGGATGGTGATGATCGTCGGTATGGTGGCTTTGGTTGAAGCATCCTCGGTGATTCCTAGACCGGAGGCTACGTTGCTCGAGCTACTGGCGAGACCGTTTGCACCCACTGAGGGAGCTTCCGACGAGTGCATAAGGGATAGTAAGATCTACTTCGCTGAGCTGCGCAAGTACAATCCGTGGGCTCTTCAAAGTGCGTACAACTTCATATTATACTTATATCTCATTATTATATAGGCAGTTATAGCACGAGTGGCTTATCAAGCAGACCCAACAAAAGTCAGTTTTGGCATATAGGTATAGCTTTCACGTCTATACATATATTCCACACGCTGATTTCAATTCGAGAAATAAGAAAGTGTCTACGCGCCACCTATCGCCGGTGGCCAGAGACTAGATAGCCGTAAAGTTCAAGCGATCGGGTAAAGGCCAGTCCAAAAGAGTTTTGTTTTTTTTGGGCTTGGCGGCGAATCTTTTTTCTCTCTCTCTCTCTCCGCGCGTGTATCGATTTGCAATCATCGTATAACACTGCACAGAGTGCAGGCAGAGAAGCTTCGGGCAAAAATAAGCGGACGGGTTCAATGATCATCACGATCTAATTTATTCAGACAATTTTTCCGACGCTAACGGACATTGCACGGTATTTTTACCGATGACCCTTATCTAGGCAAAGCGATATATCTGTACATGCTTGTCTTAACGCTTCGAGACCTCGTGTGTGCGCTGTGTATAAACAGTTCTGCCAAAATAAAGATCATTGATCAGCGATGCTTGACTCGGCTCTGATATAGTTATTATTATTTTTTTTTTGTTTACCTCTAAAACCCGCAAGAGATCAGTTTTGATTGACAATATCTTTAAAATGGATTGATATAAACTTGTTAAGATAAGTTAAGATGTTTATACTTAAATATGCTTAAAAATATAAAAATATATTTTTCCTCGATTGTAAATTTAATTCTACACTTTTTTCGACCTTTACTTTCAAAACTCTTCAAAATACACAAAAACTCAAAATTTCTACGTGAATCTTAAAATAGGTGTGGAATGTACAATTTATCGCTTATTACTAACATTCGCATTTCATTTGCATTTAATAATCTTTTGCCATGTGCATCACCTTGTTCGACGAATGGATTGCATTTTTTTTTACTTTCACAATGAGATTCTTCGAACATTCTTAAAAACTTTTATTATCTTTCTAATTAAATCGCAGAAATATTTTATGAAATCACCGAGGTTCTCGTTAAATTAGCATATAGACATAGTATCGAAAATGGGCGTAATTTTATTCAACATTATTCAGGTCTGACCAGACATGGACTATTCCACTGTAATCGATCTTGCAATATAAAATTTTGCATGCAGTTTTAAACTATGCTAAAACGACTTCTGCTTGAATGTTGATATATCAATTTAGAGTATAATAAATATAGTACTCGTGTATTAAATAATTATCAAAATGTATATGAAGTAATACGTTTTATTTAAAAACAACAAATAATTAATTCATAAGTCGCGCAAACAACGATGAACCATACCATAAAGATCTCGACAGATATATACTTAACGGAAGAAACTTATTTACAGGATTGTAAAAGCGTATAATGAGTCACTCGGTTTACCTTTTCTGCACTTTATTTTTCAAAGTCAAGGGCAATTACCGCCGTTTTGAGCATCGCTTTCCGTATTACGTACGACTATCTCATCCAATACCGACCCTGAGATGCCAGCTGTTCCTTCGGCCAACAACTTCCCATTGACATCAACATATTTCAAGTACGACAGCCTCTGATGCACAACCTGTAGTTTACTTTACATTGATTTTTCCGCGTCAATCTTTTCTGGCATAATCACACGCTATATCTTCTTTATCTCCGGGCGGTGGTATATTATCGATAATCTTTTCATCAACCATTTGAATGATTTCCTAATATTTGTAATGAACCAATGATTTATGATCGCTTTTCACAAAAATAAATTGTCAGCTGAAATGACGAGAAAATTTATGACCGATAACACCTAACATAATAAACTATTTTGAATTTGCTTGATAATCGTAATACTATAAGTACAGAACTGCTTACAGATTTGAAAATAACAAGATTTTTATCTCTTATATAGATATTATGAATGCCATATTATACTTTTAGCTAAAATTTAGCAGTCGATAACATTTTATCTTGAATCTGTCAAATTTTTGTAAAAGTTGACCTCCTATTTATTCGGTTATCGAACTGCAGTATTCTAAAGTTTGCGCGTCAAAATATAACTTATTTTTTATTTCACCAGACATCGTATTTAAAGTACAATTTGGTAGGTGTTATTAATGATATCGAAGACATAAAATATTGATTGAAAGCGTAATAACGACAATGCGCTTCCTTATCAGTAGTTATCAGAGAACGTATATATTTTCGTATCTCCAGACATTACGGCTAATACGCCACCAAATTACGTAAGAGCGCTGAACTTTGCCAGAACCTTACAGGCTTTTCTAGAATCAAATAATAAACAATATCCTGAAAATGAAACTTTTTTCGTATTATTTTTTTCTTCAAAAATTCTTCGAATATCGCTCTTATAAAATATTTCTTGATATTTGAAAATTTATTGATAAAATGTACATCTTGAGCATCCGATCAAGAATTAAAAATAAACGTAGACTGTCGCGAAAATATAGAAAGTAGGTCAGTAAGGAGCAATGACCGTCCTTGCGCTTTCGCATATTCTGCGCGGGATTTATGAAAACGACGTCGAGAGAGCTGTATGTTTAATGTTCGCGCGTTCTTTAATCTGGGGATTCCCCTCTGAAAGCGCTTGCGCGCATTGCAAGCTCTGATACTCGCGCTAGGTTTTACTAGCGTCATTTTTCTCCATCAATGAATGTCGCGCTCGTATTATGTGTTTGCGTTCTCGTTTTGCAGTGAAACAATGTATTGTTGCAACATATAGAACTACTTAATTGATCGTTGATAAATCGATTCATTTGAACTTATCGTATAATTTACCGAGTATCTATATCCGTAACAAGCAAATTTGTATACATAGTTTTACTTCAAATCCTTCATAATTATAATCCACAATTATGTAAGATTGGGGTTTATGAGAAAGTCTGCAAAATATCATTACTCCTTTTTCTGATTTACATCGACAGTTACTTCATTTTTACTCCGCAGTCTCCGTATTTTTTAAGCGGCAGATTTCCATTGCAATTGAATTTACAGATATGCAATGCGTACTACTTGAAAGCTCAATTGTAACAACACTATGTCTCAATAGACAACGATTCTCGTCGACAGTTACGCGATTCGGAATAATACCAAAAAGACGCCTACTTAGGAGTTTTCCTGTTACACGTTTCCATTCATCGATTCAGCATTACAATGTTGCATCACTCACGGAATGCTTCCTCGAGTGATATACCATAAGATTCCCTTTATCCATATCGCCGTTATACTACAAAGTGCGTAAAACGACGTAATCGTGCTTTCTTTCTTCTTTCAAAACTTCAGTGGTATACTTTTAAAAATCCATCGAATCATCGTTTCCAAACATGTTTTTCTATTTAACCATCGAGTTGTAGCAAGAGACAACTTCTGACGTACTACTCGATTGACTATATCGTCATAAATA
Source organism: Pteromalus puparum (assembly GCA_012977825.3). NCBI lineage: Eukaryota > Metazoa > Arthropoda > Insecta > Hymenoptera > Pteromalidae > Pteromalus > Pteromalus puparum. The sequence goes on along the minus strand of CM053171.1, from coordinate 51,526,333 downwards.
ACTTGTTTACACTGACAACCTATAACTATCGATCTTCAGCTACTATACCATATAGTTTTGAATGGCTCTTTTAGCGCAGATACGTACATTTCATTGTTAATACTCGTTCGTTCACACCAGCCTCCGTCTACGCATCATTTCCTCTCGCGAATCATGCGTAGATAATTTACATAATTACGACGCGCTTGCGGGGCGCATACCGCGAATTTTCCCGTGAGCTTGAGAGAGAGAGAGAGAGAGAGAGAGAGAGACGTGCGTTACGTTGCTCCAATGATAAAACGAATAACCGCGAATGACGCGCTTCCTCGTATGTTGATAAACAAAGGCAATGATTTCACAAGTCGACACCGATTTCTGAACTGCACTCTCTCGCAGTTTCTTGATCTATCTCTCGTGCGTGACTTTCTTTTCGCGAACCGGAGAGTTCATTACACCCGTTCCGACGATGCCTAACGGACGCGCGTTCTATGTTATGTACCTATATACAGCACAACGACTTATACTATTTTACACGCTTATATGCATTCTCGCGCTCTTAAGATGGACTTTGTCATCTCAAGCGAAATTATCGTCTAATGCTCGCGACTTTTTCGTTGTTACATAACTCGATGCGTCTGATGCTTCGTTTTATAGATCCGAAACTATTTATGGAAGAGCCGGCGATGATTATTCCTATTTTTATTAATTTGTAATCTATAAAAGTAACGACTATATACACACACCATATATGACTAATAGCTGTATATACGAATGAGGTAATAAAGATAATCGTAATCGTCGTGTCAAGGCCTCACTCTCTCTCACACACACGCGCAATGAAGTGTATAACGATTTACTTGGCAAATTGCATTGTATATATTTATTACTTCATAGAAGCCGCTAGACTTAACTGGTTAAATCTTCGTTTTGCGCGATCTGATATTGAGCGTCGCAATTGATTCACCCGAGGAATTATCATCGATTACACAAGCTTCGTTATCCCCCCCGACGAGTCGTTGCAAAAAACATATATGCCACGCGATTATTGTAAGCAACGAAATTTGATTTACGACTAGTGTAACGCATCATCGATAATGTCTTCCATGCAAAACAAGATAATGATTTTCAATACCGCCATATAGCTAATCTTATACTAACGCCCTTTTTCAGTGTACGACGCGTCTGCGAAAATCCCTCCCGGCGTGATAACCGGAAACATCCAGCAATTGGGTAATTACGACGAGTGCTTGAAGATAAAGACTGGACAGAATTTCGTCGCACAGGCTTGCAGTGCCTCGGTGCAGTTTGAAATACTGAAAGGACCAAAAACATCGTTGGAACTGGATATGAAAGATCTGCTTCTGCAAATCGCCAAAGCTTCGGTAAAATTAAGCTCATCAAGCTTCGAATTTGTCGAATCAACGTGTGTGTCTTCACTTGTTTCGTTTACAGGATTTGAAAACTATACCGGATTACTCCGTCGATTACGAGTGGATGTGGTGCGTGCCGTCGACCTGCAATTACTCGGAGATATCGGAAGCCCTTGAACTTGCTCTCGATCCCCTCAAGGTAGATGGACGGCTCGATTTTGCGGTGAACGTTAACGCCAACTCTTGCCATACCGTAGCCACGAACTACAGTGGATTTGACGTAGCGGACTGGTCCTACATGTGAGATTTTTCTTTTCCTTTTCAATGAATTATATAAAGGTATATGAAAAAAGCCGAATATTTAAAATCATGTATACTTATGCTTCACAGTGCAATTGTGCTGGTGTTTTCAACGATAATCATAGCCAGTACCGCTTACGATCTTCATACGAAACGCCGAGCTGAGGAATTAAAGCGCAAAGGTACGCATAACGAATCTCGTGCTTCCGAGAAATTTGAAAATCGCCGAGCGATACCGATTTGCATCGGCCAAGTGAGAGAAAATGTCTTGTATTTTTAAGTCTGATCTCTATACATCAATTACGACTCGATGTAACGATTCTCAATCAGCACTCGTTTGACGCAGATATACCTATACATTTGCATTTTCCTCCTCATCTCATAATAACGCGATTTTTTTTATGGCAGGCGCCAAGTACAGCCTACTGACGTCGTTCTCGCTTTACTCGAATGGAAAACGATTACTGAGCACCAGCAGACCTGGAGACACAATTGGTTGCCTGGATGGTCTACGTTATCTCAGCATCTGCTGGATTATCTATGGACACACGTTCTATCTGGAAGCGGTTGGCGTCAAGATAGATCGAAGTCAGATTCCCAAGGTATATATACACCTTAAAAGAACATAGTAGCACGTGCAAGTAGAAAAGACGCGCAGTTGACTGTTGATCGGATCTTTGAGTTCTGTTACGATGACTCTCGTTAATATTTAAAGCTCATGAATTTTCCGCGGGGAAAATTAGAATTGCCAAATCGAGGTGCGCAAAGTTTTAATCGCTTTTGTCCAATTCGAATGCCAGAGAATCCAGCGTATAATTGATCGAAGTTGACGCGAAAAGTGCAACGATCATCTTCCCTGTGGGCTAAAGCTTATTCGCGGGAGGTATACATGTCTGCGCGAGACCGATGTTTACTTTTTCTCGAAAAGAGCGCGATCATTGAAATTAGGTCAATGACGGGCGTATACACACACGCCCGATCACGTTCCACACACAGAGAGTGAATCGACACGTGTTTTTATTCCATTTTAATACACAATCCGCGACGCATCTGCCGAAGGCTACTGGAGAGATCGATAACAATCGTACAGCTGGAGATGTGTGTATTGTAGTGTATAGGGAAAAGAGAATTAAAAAAAATATCGGCTGGAAGGATAGATATACAATGTAGCGTCCGCGGCATTGGACGTATTTGTAATTGAGTATTATAGCAGATGCCAACGAGGCCTTGATCGATTGTTTAATGCTTTTTAAGTGCAAGGATCAAGTACAGCTCGCAGTAGTGCAAGGTAACTCTTGCCAGCGATTGTTTAGAAATATTGAAAGCTCGGCTGACTAAGATAGGCGAGCTTTAAAAACAAGTTTATAAATAAGCTTCCTATCTCTATGATGTCAGAAAAGCACAATTTATTTTGATAGTGGACAAACGATGAATTTGAGTTTTCGCGTATACTATGCTCAATCATGCGGAATGAACCGTCTATATTAGTCGTATATATCCGTAAAACAAAATAGTTTTGGACTGGCCTTTTTCAGTTTCCCCTACCGCTGGTACTTTTTGGCTCTTTGTACTATAGCTGGCTTGCGGCGATAGGTGGCGCATAGGCACTTTTCTGTTACATTTATTTTAATCTACGCTCTGAGTCTAGATAACTATCTATAGCGGTGTGCCAACTATTCCAAAACTGCCTTGTTAGGCCTATTACTTTAGCCGTCTATGCTGTAACTGCCTGTGTTCCGTTCATGGAGTCTTGCTAACGCCTTTAATATCAGTTTGAAGCGTAATATACTGGTATATCCATGAACTTATAGTGACAACTTTCCACTCACGACAAAATCACACTTTTGTGTAAAAAAAATTGTATGCGACACTCGTCGTGCGCGTATGTGATTATTACAACAAAATTTTACTCTCGTTGAGAATCATCTACTTCGCATACTTATAGCACCATATATGCATATTGTATTACATAATTTTGTATAGTTATCAATTAAATTACATTTTGGTATATTTTTTTTCAATCATGTTTATCCATCCAAAAAAATGTTTGCAAGACTAAAAAAATACTCGATTGTTAGAAACTAAATTTTTTTATAATTTAAGATGTATCTGCCCCTTTAAATTAAATATATTACATTAATGTATATCTGGTTTTATCTGATAATAACTGTGACCTAATTTTTTTGCGTTTAAATATCTGTGTCATTAACTTCAGTTAATACATTCATCATTGACTTCAAGTAGTCTCATATTCTACTTACTACCACGTGCTCTAACTATACGTTTGATATACGTTTTAGCTAATTTGACACGAAAATTTTCATTAAAAAACTTGATTGCTAGCAAAAATTTTCACGAATCATTGTAAAAAGTACCGGTCAATGAATAGTTTTCAAAAATTGAAATCTCACAATTTTCTTCAAACAAATAATTGATGTATACGAATTATGCAAGGCATAAGACATATAGACGATGCTATCAAAGAGAACTAGGTTCTCTTGCGCATAAGTCCGCTTATATGCATACAAATTCAATTATTCGAAGCTCGACTCAATTTATTATCTACCACTAATAGAACTTGCTGGAACAACTTCATTGCTTACATTATGATTGACGCTTGTCTGCAGCTACACGAGGATTGGACTTCGCTGCTGGTCTTGAATGGCAACATCGTTACTGACACTTTTTTCCTTCTCAGTGGCATTTTACTGGCCTACACGACCTTGGCAAAGAGTAGCAAGGATGTAAATCCATCCCTCAACGTCGTAAATCTCTATCTTAATCGCTATTTCAGGTGTGTGGAAAAATTGATTTTATTATAAACTTAAAAGATTGTATTTATGTAAAATCTTTTAATGCACAGATTGACGCCCGCCTATGCCATTATAGTTGGATTTTACGCGACTTTGTTTGAAAAGCTGGGTTCCGGATTAAAATGGAACGTTTGGGTACATAATAGTAAATTAGACTGTCGTGCCAATTGGTGGACGAATCTTCTTTATATAAATAACTATGTCAACATCTCCAACATCGTAAGCAACTATGATCCCTTATACCATTATAATTATAATAATCAAATCAGATAAGATCTTGAAATATAAAGCGTCAATATTTTCTTCTTACAGTGTATGTCACAAAGTTGGTACCTGTCGGTTGACATGCAACTACTTTGGATCTCTCCAATTTTTCTCTACCCAATGATAAAGTTCAATAGAGGCGCAATCTTCTGGACAGTGATTATCATCGCGATACTGATAACCATTATAATACCTTTTTGTATAACTTACGCTCTTCATCTCACAGGAACAATGCTTTATTACAAAAAGTACGTCGCATACAGACTAGCATCATCAAGCGAGTGTTTAAAATCTACATTCACGTATTAAACAGTATCTGCTTTTCAGTTTAAAAGACGTGACAAACGTTTACTTGCAAATCTACACAAGAGTGTACACAAGAGCAGGCCCATATCTCATGGGGCTAGCGCTCGGTTACATACTGTTCAAGACGAAAGGATACAAAACGAGGATACCTTCGGTATGAATAGGATAAATAATTAAGTCTTTTTTGTAAGATATTGAATGAGCAAAAATAAAATGTGATCGATTTTATCCAGGCCTATGTACTCTGCGGATGGTTGATAGCAGCGACCGCTGGAATGTCTGCAATTTTTGGTCCAAGAGGAATGTATTTTAGCGATCATCATTACAGTCAAATAGAAGCCAGTTTCTACGCAGGATTTCATAGACATGCCTTTTCTTTAGCCGTTGCGTGGATCATCTTTGCTTGTGTCAATGGATACGCAGGTCAGAATATGAACTAAACTTATAATAGCGCCGAAACGTAGGCAACCGTTCAAGCATAGGAGTCGGCAACGTAGTTGACTACTTCGCACGAGTCTTTTTATTTCACTTTTCTGAAAAAAAAATCTAAATAACTTTATGACACGTGTGTGCAGATCCATACATTGTAAGGCAAACTTGTTTAGCTTCATTCTTCAAATGCATTATAAAATGTTTTTTATTGTTCGTTGAATTGATCCTCATAGCATCGTATCAAATAAAAATAGACAAGTCACATTGAAAGTTAATCGACATGTATCGCAGATCAGATGATTTCAGTTCTGTCGATTGAATTGATCAAATGGACAAAAGATATGTCATTGCCGCTATTGGATAATTAAAATAAAACGATATTTAACGATTTAAAAATTTTTCCTGCCTCTCAACTCGACGACAATTCTCAATATACGAACTAACAATCAAACAGAGATTAAAATAAATTTTCCTCATACATCGCCTTGGAAAATATCTCTATATAAAAAATGCGTTTCTTTCCAGGTCCGGTGAACGCCTTCCTATCCTGGAACGTGTGGGTTCCGCTGTCGAAGCTCACCTACAGCGCTTACCTGAGCCACTACATAATCCTTCTGTACAACATCGGCAGTGCACGTACCCCTAGCAGTCTGACGACCTACGGTGCCTTGCACACCTTCTTCGGTAATCTCTGTCTGACGATGCTGATATCGCTGTGTCTGAGCTGCTGTTTCGAGATGCCTTTCATGATTCTGGCGCGGCAACTTCTAACGCCTCAAGCCTCGAAGGAGAGACTAGCGACGAAACCCAGCGCTGAACATATCTTCGGCTCGACCGATTCTGGAGCGGGTATCTACAGATCCACTGACGACATCGGTGGTAATTCCAAAACGAGTAGCATCGATAGCGTCTTCGCCATCGGGAAGGACGACTCGTGCTGCGTTTACAACGTCGATGTAGAGAGTGCGACGACAAGAAAAGTTCTCGAGGCGAGGGATGTAGGGCAGAATAACGATCGCAGATACGTCGAGGTTGGATAGGGTGGAAGACGAGTCAGTTGTTATTTTTATTTTCATTCTTCTTTTGTATAGTTTTTGCACGGTTGTTCATCTATAGTATTATTTGCGTAGTTGTTAGAGAGTGTCTGAAGAGATCAATGGGTGTGCATGTATGCGTGTATGTGTGATTTGAGCCAAACTTTACTTAATTATATGGCCCACCGTCTGATTAGAAATAAACGCGAAAATCGAAAAAATGGCAAAATTCTATTGTTTTTGGATCTGTTAGTTAACCGATTTTTTAAATTTTAAAGAAATTATACGGAAATCTATAGGCAGTGGTTGAAAAAAAATGTAAGTAAGGTTTTGGATTATCTTTACTTTTTATAAAAATTCGGGTAAACTAATGATACAAGAGAATTTTATTATCGATAGCAGGGATTTACTTTACCGAACGCCGTGAGCGAATGCCAGTTTTGTTTTTAACGTATGCGTACACGCGCATAAGCGTTAAGAAAGTAAATTTTATTGTGTATCGAACAAATGTTCTTTAAAAATTGTTGAAAAAAAATCTAGACAGTCATGCGTAAGTTGATTTATTACGCAAAAATGCTTGAATTCATTTTAACGGCTGTTATGCATAACTAAATGAACGACTATGAAGAGAATTAAGTAATTGCAGGAACGAAAGTATTAAACTTTTATTTAGATATTACATTTTATCATATCAAAGTTAGAATGTAAGAAGTGCATTTTATCAATTCGACCAACATGTAGGGCTGTAGGGGTAACTTTTGTAAATTTTCTAGTAGGAACCGATAAGAGACTAAATAATATTTATTAGAGTCAGTAGTGCTTGAAACGCTCAAGTGCATGTGTAGAGCTTCGGCAGTACTAAAATAGTTTTAGCATAGACATATTATATAGAGCGAGGCTAGTGAACAATATATACTATGTCATTACGTAGTCGAAATCATTGTGTTCCTTATTAAATAAGTTTGCGTGTCTAGTATATAAGTAATGTAATTTATTCAATCTTATACTGTCCCACGAAAACGTTTCGATCTTGCAATGCCGATTTCTAAGTGTTGTCGTGCGTTGCATACTTGTAGGTATGCGTAAGTTATGTACATAGAACAGAATGCAATATTCACTGATATACTTATATTATTTGGTAAAACATAGTAATTGTAACATGGTTTCTGGTGTTTTAGAATTATTAAAAACATTTTTGAATTTGAAATGAAAAAAAAAAACAGATTATTTCACCATTAAAAAATCTAAAACCAACTCTCGAAGCCAAGACATCGAATGATAAATAAAACTGTATGGATTAATTCATTCACAAAAAAAGTCACAATAGTTCCTCAGAGACCGGGAGAAAAAGCGAAGGATCTCGCGGCGCAGCCCGTCGCTCGACTCTGGAAAAAACTATCCGAGGAAAAAACTACAACGGGCCCGTTGACGCTACTCAGAAGTAACCGATACTCGCTGTCAGAAATCCATCCCAAGCTCACACGACTCTGACGTTCCCTGTCCGCGCGTCCATTGCTGAAACTGAGAATATAATAAGTTTATGTATAAGAGTCATTGATCGCACATCACGGCTTTTCCGAAAAGTGGTAGCGAGAGAAACGCGAGTAGACACAGAAAAGGATTGTTCGGCGGATTTTTCGTGCCGCTTATTATAGAAAATCCCGAGAGATGCATCATATTGCTACGGGATAGAGGGAAGGGAATGGTATGACACGTTGCTGACGGGGTGTCGTGCGAAAGGTTGCATAATAGATATACATATGAGGGAGCGACACGTGTTGCGATGAACTCTTGAGGGAACAATTTTTTTCGTGGGAAGGCTAAAACATTAATCAAGGGTTTGATAGCGTTATATTATAAGTAGTCATTTACGCCGCAGTTATATCTGACATAAAACTACTGTATAATATTTGCGGTAAAAAATATTAAAAATTATTTTATTATTTTATCCGTTACATATATATTAACGAGAAACCTCAAAGCCTTTTAGATAAAAGATATAATTTAGAAAGCACTAGGAAATAATCGAATTAGGCGAGCAACCTTCTGCCATCATAAAGTACACCGATTACCCGAACAACCAAAGTAGCCTCCCCTATTTTGAATACAATCTCCTAATGGCACTGCTTCCAGATTCATCGATGATATATAAACTCTGGGACTATATACATTCGGCGTCAAGTCGAATAAAGACATCATCCCTCTCTCGTAAAAGATCATGGATCAGCCAGTCAATTAACTTTGCGCCACCGCCACGCGACAGGCCGCACAATAAAAGCGTAATAAAACGGTCATATCTATCGCCATCACGAGACCTTCGATTCACCCCAAACGCATCTCATTATGTAAGTGAGAGATCCATTGAATTGGGAGTGAGCTCATACTCCTTTGTTGGATCAAATTTCTCTATTTTGGATCTGTATAAATCGCAGTTCATTCTAGGCATTACATTATACCTATATTGTACCTTTGTCATACTTTTTATTTTTTGCAATTTAATAATAATTTCACTATATAAACACAAGTTGATTTTTTCAACCTCACAAAATAATAATATAATATATCCAATTTAATAAGTCAGCGACTGCACAAGCCAAGCAGCAGCAGCAGCAACAGCATAGCAGCTCTGCGTCTACTCTCCGCTTCGCAATCGGCTAAATGCTCACCCCCTGGGGCGCGAGGGTTGGCGCCCGGATGGATTTCCTTCTTTCCGCGTGCAGCTCATTGTCGCGCGGCCGATGCTGCTCACTTGAGCGAACATCTGTGGGCCAGCCGCAGAATTCGAGAGGCGCTTTTCAAACGGGATCGGGTTTAGCCCTGGTATTATGCATAGTTGCGTAAACGCTGCGATGTATATTGATACTTGGGAATTGCAATACAATCGTTGACGTAACGTATAGGATGTAAAATATTTGCGTACACATACTTACGATTTTACACAATAGTACATTATGCACCAAGGGAGTAAAAGTAGAGAATGTCTCAGATCGCATATAATTTTCGATTATAAAATAAAATTATTATTATCATAAAATATGCGATCTGAGGCTTTCTCTACTTACTCTCATGGTGCATATAGTACTTTTCTCCACGAGGAGCGTAAAATGCGTAGTGTAGTTTCCGGAGGGCGGAAACAGTACGCACTTTACGCGCCGTGTGGAGAAAACTAATATTATATAAAAAACATCATAATTTTTGCAAATGTACTCTAATTTAATCCCAAATGCATCAATGTAAAGAAAAACGCTTACAATATACCACACTACCACACTCAGAAAATGTTTTCAAAAAAATCCTTAGTTCAAGTTGATCCCAGCGAAAGCTAAACAATCCCACCGGCGAAGCGAGTCATCATTCGTCCATCAGCATAGTGGAGAACAATCTCAAGTGCACACAGAGACGAGAGAGAGAGAGAGAGAAAGTTCCTCCCTCAATTTCTTTTTCCGTCAATTTTCGCCTCTCTCTCAAAAAATATTGCTCTCCCGTCGGGAAAAGCCGGCGCTGTGCGTGTGTGCTACACTCGACCGACGGCGCCAGTGTCACATAGAGAGGCTATTGCCGCACAGGATTTACGAGTCGCCGGCTATCGTTTCTCACGCGACGAGGATGACGAGTTCAGCTCCGCGGCGGCGGTTATTACGAGCTTTAGGTAGCTCCGACAGAGATATGTGTGTGTGTGTGTGTGGGGTGTCTTTTTCTCATGTGCAAGCACTTGAGCTTCGGTGGCCGAATAACTTTCACCTGTATCACAGTATTAGTAGACGATTTATACTTTGCCGTCGCGGAATTTTCGTTCTGTAGTTCCTTGCAATATTCGAACTCCGCTCGTTTTCAGTAGTTCTTTTTTTCAAACGATTTCGATGGAAAGCAAGACGCGCGCGCGTTGCAGTCCATCTGGATGAGCAGAAGCTCCCCTGCGAAAATTCTCATTGTCTCGTGAAATCTCGCAACACGTGTCAAACACGTCGATCCGAGCAAAAGCTACGCATTCAACAATAGAAAGCGCCGGACGCTTCTCTCTCTCTCTCTCTCTCTCTCTCTCGTCACTGCAACAGCGGCGGCGCATCGGAAATGATCGGGATCGATGCATCGGCAGACGTAAGACGACACCCGCCGTATAGTCTTGGAGTATCGAGCGTGTGTTTTGAAACCCGAAGCGTCTGCGACCCGTCGGACGCGAGCGCTCGTAAAATAGCCGACGAAGTGTCGAGGTGGCGCTCGTTTTTTTTTATGTTTTCCCGATGCGATGCACTTTTTTTCTGACTCGGGGTGGCTCCATGCGCTTGTAGGTACTTGTTATAAGCTTCGTGGTGGGCTCGTATAATAGGAAGTTAGTATACTACTATTTAAAATAGTTTCGACTCGGTATATTAACGTGAGTTTGTTTGGATTCGAATGATTCACGAACTTCGCTTGTGTCGTAGATGAAGCAATACGCGCATAAACGAAAATACGGAGAAGAAACAAACGGACGTTTGCGCGAGACGTTAAAATTACGGTCTTTTAGCGTAAAATCCAGCCTGCGGATGTTGATACATCAATATTTTAATGGACGACGCGGCTCTGAATGCTAACTACATAAGCTACTGCTACTAGTTTGTAGATTTTACGCAAGGGAAGAAAAAAAAACGCCTGTTTATTATCCTAGCAGTAAAATGTAACCCCGAGGCGAGATAGAAGCGGACGGGAAAATCCATAAAACGCCTCTTCTCGCTAAACCCGTTGTGCGGCGGGCTAGCTGTGTATCTCATATCGGAAGAAAGAAAATGCCGGAGTTGACGCGAATGGTGCTATAATATAGATTTACGATTTGAATGTCGTGACATCGGTAGTGTCTCGTAAAACACTTATTGCTCGACACGTGTGTCCGTCGTCGTTTCATGCATATTTTGAATTATGTGTGTGTTTATACTTTATTATACACATTTAAAAATCATAATTGTATAGAAAATTTAATGTTCATTTTTCCATGTCATATTCAGGGTAATTGTAAATTCTCGAAAATTTCTGGCATCTACGCCAGAAAAATATTTACAGCACAATCTCCTATCGTGCGGCCAACAAACTGCCTCCGCATCTCAAAACAAAAAGTCCAAGAACGTTAGTGTGGACCCACTCACAGGCTGTTTCGGAAGGAAAAACTTATAGGGGAGCTAGATAAATCAAGAGCGGGGCGAAAGAAGCATCACGAGTAAGTATATAGATAGTATATAAACGGGGGACCGGCACACGCCAGTGCGATACCACGACACAACAAGCACCTGCCTATAAACTGCTTCCTTCCGCTCTCAGCTCGAGGATGTTCGCCCTTGATTAATCGCACTTTTGGTCTGCTATATTACAGTCGAGAGAATATATCTCTTCAAGCTTTGAGAGCTTTTTTGTATTGTTTGGCCTTTCGGCGGCTTCTGTTTCCGTAAACGATTAGCCGGATTAATACTGAACGACTGCAGCTCGGTATTATTTTTTCTCGCGCTTTGAGTTAATTTAGTACTGCTTCGGTGTTGCTAGTCTTATTATTAAACCTTGAATGATTGAAGGAGATTAAGGTGGAAAATAGAGGTGGGAAAAGATATGATGTTTTGATTTTGAGTTTTTTTTGGTGGTTAAACTTTGTCGCAATAGTTGCAAATAGCGGTTCTGTACGAATTTTCTAGCAGAGTTTTGACTCTTCTATAGAGAAGCTCCATTAATACTCGGTAACGCAATAAACTATATTTAGGTGCGGCAGCAAGGCGTACACCGCGCTCTCGCTGTACGATTTGATATCTCGAAAAAGCCACATGGCCCTGTGCGTGATGTATAGGTATATACGTTTGCTTTCTCTTCTCTATATACAGAATGAATCCAAAAACGAGCAAATTCTTTTTATTTACGCGGTTTGCTTAAATTTGTTACTTAATAAAGTGCTAATCGTGGAAATTCAGACGATATAAAAAAATCTCGCGTCACATCAGTAACATTTCTCTGATTGTTTAAATCTTTGTGTGCATTTTAGACAAATTCAAAAAGGAATTCAAAGAGTTTTTTTCAATTATAATACAACTCTTTTTTCTGCTGCTCGGCACGTGCGCTCGCGCGTAACAGTCGTTAAAACTGCTCCGTTTCCGTGTGCGCGATGAGCGGCTGCCAAAGTAGGCCATTTTTCTTGCTCCGAGCGTAAACAAAGAAGGGTCGAGAAGTAAATTTCCAAGTGAATGAGCTCGCGAGGCTCTGCGCTGTGTCGTTAAACAGCTTCAACGGCTGAATTTATTTATTTAAATGCATCGCGCAGCCAAGTTATACACTGCACCGACTCGCGACGCGGGTTGCTTTGTTTTTTTTTTTAGATACATAAATCCAAAATGCGTATACAGTGTTTCGTACAGCGTAAAAAGGCTTGAAAACAAATTCCTATTCTATTCCTGACTAACCATTATATTCCGGACTTTATATTATAGGCCGTGCGATAAGGTGCGAAATTCGTCGATAAAAAAGATCGAGCGGCCAATAAACCTTCCGTAATATTCCGTAGAAAGAAACCAGACGCAGTAGCTATATATAGGTATATAATAAGCTCATCTCCATTATACAAAACGCCGCACTCGGGAAAAACTTTGTTTCCCCTCGGATCCAGAGACAGACTAATTTGTCTGCGTAGCGCCGGTGTATGCAGCGTGGGAGTATCAGAGAAAAGTCAAAGGACGAAAGTGTCGCTAACACAAGTAGCTCCGCGGTTTAGGCTCTTGGATGTCTCCTCGAAAAAGGAAGACACGGCGCTTATCGTATAGGGTATAGGGCCGCCTGCTGAAAAACGAAGAGGCGCACTTATGGCTACTAATATATGCGCCGTCGGCTTTGATCTGTTGCGGTTGTGGAGGATCTGAGCGCATCGGGGGCTATTGTCGGTTTTTAGTAAAACCGGTGGCGCTCGCGGGCGGGACTACATGATACGCCTTCGAGTGTATGTATAAATAAGTGTTGGAGAATGTCAGTGGTATCTGTTTGATACATTGCGCGGTTTTATCGTTGCGGTAGATGTGTATAGGTATTGACTATAGCGTACATGTTATGATTGTTTATTAAAAAACCGATATATTTTCCTAAACGGGTCCAATCGTGATAGTCAAAAACAGATTCCCAAAACCATCATAGAATATGATTGAAACCAAAAGTCGGCGGGAATTCAAAAAGAGTCACCAACGCTCATATACAGTATATATGGATAATGACTGCCGGCACGAGCGTTGATCTTTCGACTGTCTCTTTCTCTCGCGATATCTATCAAGCAATAATCGCGATAGCCCCCAGTGTGTCTGTCTTATAGACATATAAGTGGAGCAAAAGTAGACACAAGGGAGAAAGCAGAAGCGCCAGACGCGCGCACCGGCGTCGAGGGGTGAAAGCAATGCGGCAACTGCGACGCAATCCAGAGCCGTTGCTGCCGCTTACTCTCCCGTTTATCTCGAGGTAATCGCGCTAATAATGCCTGTTATGAGCCTCGTCACCGGGAAATTTTGGTTAAGGCTGATGCGATAGACCTTCACGCGGTGAACTTCAAAAAGGAGACGCCCGTCGTTTTTTTTTTTGTGTCGACGCGGTGGGAAGTGTCCTGGTTTTTCCTGATACTCTTGGAATCATCGGCGTATGATTATGATGAAAGCTGGAAAGCTTTAGAATATTAAAAGTAAACTTAAATGAATTTTTGTAATATGCTTTATCCAAACGTGTGCTAATTATTTTTCTCAGAGGATACATTTGAATCCTGAATTCCTGAATCTACATAAAGATAAAGTCCATCCAAAAATTATAAATCTCAATTTTCTCCTCAACAAATAACCGACTCTGCGCTATCCCAACTAATTAAAAACAAACTCTTAAATAACGACACTCTCTCACCCGGATCGCACGGCCTCTCCTAAATCATCCACGGACTAGCGATCCCCATCTCTCCCCAGCATCGGCCAATGATTCGTTATTAAAGAATATACCATCCCGAAAAGGTCTCTCGCGGTTGGCGCTTCCCTCCCCGCAATTTACTAATTGAATCGTCGCGGTTATGACATTACACCACACGAGCTAAAAGTCAGTGTATATATCTATAGCAATATAAGCTCCGCCCATCATCGGTGGGCCGGGCCTATTTCATCTCTGGGCGGCCACCCACGCGTCTCGAGGCCCAAGTACGGATCCTCCGCTCGTCGCTCTTGACGCACACTCGCATCGCGACTCCGAGCGCGCACGCGTCGATTCTTGCGTTAGTTGACTTTTATACTTGATTTCTTGAATCTTTTCTTTGTGCTGGTTTGAGTTTGGATCGAGGAAGATCGATTTTTTCATCGTCGTCGAGAGTGACTCTTTGTGCGCTTTGTGAATTGTGCGCGGTTTTGTGTGCTTTTTTGAGATTCGTATAGTTTGGACTTTGGAGCTTTTGTGAAGTTCGCCGACAAGATGATTGGAGGATACGAGGCTCAGGCTGATTATTACCCGCAATGGCACCAGCCGTACAACTACGTTACACAGCTACCTTATGGTGAGTTCAAATCTTGTGTTTTTTGTTCGAAATCGTTGAATTAATTTTCAATGGTGCATTTTTAAAAAAAAAAAAAAAAGCTTCTTCTCCGCTATTAATTCTAAAAAAAATTACGCATCACTCTTTCATCGCCTCGTCCCAACGCACGTCGACGAAACGTGACCTCCGCTATAAGTGTATACAAATCGCGCGCCTCAGCAGTCACGCCCATATAACAAGCTCTAAACAAATCTCTCTCTACTCTTTGTTCCAGGAATTCCAGACATGGACAGCCAGTCGACATACTGGGGCGCCGACTCGGGCATATCCGGCGGCAGTTCCGGTGCCGGTAGTCCGGCGGCTTCAACCCCACCCTTAATCGAAGAAATCGGTATCCCCGAACCCGGCGCTTACACCTACCCTCAGGCCACTCACTACCCCAACAACAACAGCCACCACCACCTTCAGCAACACTACAACGGCGAGCTGGTGTACCAGCAGCAACAACAGCATCAACAGCAATCCAGTCAGCAGATACCGATGACGACGAGTCAGGACTGCTCGAGTCTCCAGCAGCAGCAGCAGCAGCAGCAGCAGCAACAGCATCAACAGGAACAGCAGAGCCCAACATCGATGCTGCAGCAGCACGTAAGGTGCGTAGGCGACGGGCTTGGTCTGGTCGTAAGGCCGAAACGTCGGAACACGGCTAATAAGAAAGAACGCAGGCGGACGCAGAGCATCAACAACGCGTTCGCCGATCTGAGGGACTGCATACCGAATGTACCTGCCGATACCAAGCTGTCCAAGATCAAAACACTCAGGCTTGCTGCGAGTTACATCGGTTATCTCATGGCTGTTCTCGATAGCGATGAGGGTGAGGAACCACAGACTTTCCGGGCGGAGATTCTTTCTAGTGGAAGGAGGAACAAGTCGCATCAGGCTAGTCTGGTGAGTTTATCGATACTTTTGATTACCAGTAAAAATATTTTCGATCGGCAGAGTTAATAATAAAAAACAATTTTTGCGTTACAGAGCGACGCTGCGATGCACGTGATGGGGATGCAGGAAGAAACGTCGAAGGGTAAAGGTCGAACTGGTTGGCCCCAGCACATGTGGGCCCTTGAATTGAAGCAGGAGCCGCCGGCGAATACTCTGCAATAAAATCGTTCGACGTATATGTAACTGCGCCTAAAAACTGCTGCTGATGACGCATGTAATGTATAATTCAGGCAAGCGACGCGATGTGTACGTACCTTGTAAATATATATAGTCACATTTCCGATCTCACACCGTTCGAAATGTTTTGTTAAGCTGTAAATAGACTATGTGCCATATGTTTTATATATATATAAGTATTTATAAGTATGCTCTATCGTATATAACATGGATCTATATTATTAATATTATTATTATGCATCATGCGAAGGCCAAACCAAAGAAAAACGAGTATAAAAAACGTACTTAAATTCTTTATAAAACATCATATTATTATACTATTATATTTTCGTCTCTTCTCTTCGATCGCTTTCCAAAAACGCGTAGAGAGCGCCGAGTATTATCTGTAAAATTTTGTATAAAGTGTAATTAATACGTCTTACTTGATATTAAAAAGAAACAGTTTAGATGACTTATGAATTAAAGATTTTTTTATTAGCGTTATAGTCTTGGAGCAGACAAAAAAATCCATTCCTGATTCTTTCCTTTTACATCTCAAGTGTTGTTCGTCATAAGCAAAACACTACAGCCACTTGAGGTTTCCCTAAAGTTCTCATCGCCAGTAGCTTAGACGTTTCTTTCCGAATCGTATAAGTGCCTTGATTTGAATAAAAAACTCTGCGGTTTATATCGTCTCAATCTAGCAAAATAATTTTTCTTAAAAAACTGAAATCGTAAAACGCAAACGCGAGCGTTTAATTTTGGAGTGGAACATTAATCGAAAGTAAGTTTTTTTGATTGTTTTCGTAACAACTCTTTTATCCCCCGATTCAGTCCGACTCGATGCTTTTGAAATCTAAATATTTATTGTGCATTTGGATCGCGTGGTTCATTGATCTCCTTATGTCTTTCTGGTTGATTTAGTCTGACGACTCTTCAAGGCAATGTCTTGTTGGATTCTAAAGTGTAATTTAAGTGAATTCAAATTCGCAGTTACAGACTTTTGTATATACTTCGATGGAATACCAAAGACGACCGATTATCTATAGCGGAAGTACACTGTATAACGTTTCACACAGCTACAGCGGCCGTCGGCGCGATTGACGTGCGCTCCTTCTTCATAGCGTATCACCCGCAGACACAATAATATTGCGTGAAGAGTAAAATTACAAAATAACCCGGATACTCTTTCGATCCAAAATGAATACATTTTATCAAAGCTACAAAACTGTTTGAATCCAGCCAATCGAGTTCCCCGAAAACGAAGTAAAATTCCAGCTATAACATAAGCGCAATTTCACGCGTGAAATCATAAAATGCGCTAAAGAACAACACGCCTCTGGACAAGACAGATTTTTACGCCCACCATCAAAAAAGTCCCGGCGACGCCAGCACGCACGTGGACGCAGGCGAGCAGTCAAAACTGAAAGCGCATCGCAATCGTCGTATCGGCGCCAGTCAACGATACTCTTCTCAAATTTCGTATATACCGGCGGGGCGGAAAGCTTCTTTCTACGTCAAAAGAGCCTTGTCCAACACCGCCCTTTTCTCTCTCCGCGGGCTCCAGACGAGTGGCGCGCGCGCTTCCGCGTTCGTCTCGCTATGCTGCTGCATATAGCATAGGACAAATTGGGGGTCCGAATGAATGAATGGATGGATGGATGCACGTTGCGTCGGAGCTCGGGGATGCAACACGTGCGCGCCTATGAGCTATGCGGGATACGGATGCAGAGGAGAGAAGGATCGACGGGACTGTCCCTTTCTCCGCGAGGACGAGCACTAAATTTTGCGCTAAAAAGATGTGGTTATAGCTAGGCGCAGGTTTTTTTTTCTTTTAAGGGGGAGAAGATTAATTTTGATTGGTATCGATGTATCTGTATGCGATGATTCGTGGAATGTATAAGGAAATTCTTTTGTGGTCGTGACTGTTATTGTTCATATTGCATTTGTATGTGGAGTATTATGGACTGATGCCAATACATATGCTAATCGAGTACGTACGTATCCAAGCAACAGACTTAACAAAAGGCATCAGTTTTGGCATATAAATGACAAGCTGATATAGAGGTATATATCGACTGGGCTCGCATCTATCGATGATGGAAATGGAAAAACGTCTATGCGCAAACTCGCAAAAGTATATTATGAATAAGTTATGTCGTTATGCAAGTAACTGTCGACTTATCTATTAAAATACTGCTACTCTTGCTTTTGGGTATGCTATCAATACAACATCAGAATATAATATCGAAAATTATTAAACAATCGATCGAATCGCAAAACATTCCTAAAAATAGAATAATAATATAATAATATCTTTCGAGACCAATCGAAATCTGCCTTTATTAACGGCAATCAATATATGCAAGACCATCGAGTAATACCGCGATGAAACCGACGAGCGAACAAAGGCTCGTCGAAAAAGTTCGCAAAGTATATATAATATACCTTTCGCGAAATGGAAGCCGTTAGGAAGAGCATAAGAGAGGGTGGGCCAAACGGGCCGTGAACCCGCGGTATCCGCGTGGTGTTATGGCCGCCACTCGAGTTATCCGACGAATCGTACGCCTTAGGACCGCAGCCGGTGGAAATTGCGTGAAAGCCATAAACTGGGCGGAGCTTGCTGTCTGGGAAAAGGTATATTGCTGCTGTGCAGAGCTATATTTGCGCTCCGGATTCCGGACGTCGAGTGTAGAAGTACGTCTGTGCTTGTGTGTTTTTATCGGTGTGAGCGTTGGCCTCGATTAGGGATCGAATTCGATATTTTTTTTCTTTTTGTTTATAGTTTAAGTAAAAAATGTATGTGAGATATATACATCGTGAAGTTTATATGAACATGATTTTGTATCTCTTGAAGCGTAAAAAAAAGCGTGTGCCAGATGTATGGATAAACAACCGACAACGAAACGTCAATTTATTTATTCTTTATTCTTTCACTTACACAAGTAATAAAATATTTATAAAAAATCTCATGTAGGTACTGAAATCCTTACGCCTGAATAAACCACTTAATAACGTGAGAATCTCAGCCGAAAGTGTACAGTACTAACCGAAAAAAACTCAAGGAATCACAATATATAACCCACTTATACAGAGCCACGTTGTTATCTCGAGTCATAGGCGTGAACGTATACGCGCATTTATCCGTCCTATATAATGCGGACACATCACGTTCTTATAACACGTGCAACGCTCGAGTGAGAAGTGAGTCGCTGACCGACGCAAGAGAGGCAAAAAAAGTCATGAAGCGAAGGTTTGTTTGCTTAGGCCGAGTATCGAAAGTTCGCGCGTCTGATCCCAGTGAAAAAGCACTTAGCTCATATCTCTTATATATTCGCGCATATGTTGCGCTTGTATTGATCGTATATTATAACGACGTTTGTACATCAACGTACGTCGACTGACATGAAAATATATCATTGGTAATACGGCTGCAAAAGAGCATTTTGAAACAACTTGGAATTTACTTTAACTTGAAAGCATTATATATGATTAGTCAAGTAAAATAAGCTGAAATTAAAGTTAAAAGATCCATAATTTCCTCGTGCACGTCGTTACCAAACGTGAAAACGACAAGCATTTCCAGACTATATTATACACCCGAATAAAAACTCAAGCCCTATATATACACAAGCTCTCGCATGGCACGACAGAAAGATCCCGCTCATCATACCCTAATCTTTCCCCTAGACCAGGAATTCTCAGCTCTCCACACGCACACGAGTATATTATATACACACGTCGCAAGCGCAGCCGCTGTAAACACTGTATACAATACATACCCGACATCCATATATTTCTCCCCAACCACACAGTAAACAGAGCTTGCAACGAGCTTGCAGCTATGTCGAAGCTTTTCGCGATACATCCCCTACCGAGAAATCATACGAGCGGACAAGCTGTTGATGTGCTTCGCGACTGGCACGACTCCAAACTCATCCTGTTCTCCCGAGCCGAGATTTGACTGCAAGCACAAGTGTGCCGAAAGTATAAAAGTCGGCCCACAGGGATATACGTAAGAAAAATATCGTAAGGCTTGCGCCAGGAGGAGGAGGACAAAAGAGTCGTGAAACGCTCTTCGCGGCTCCGAGTATCGAGGTTGTAGGAGCGGCGAGGAGCTATGCGTAGAGCTTGCGAGAACTGACTACCCCCTGATACGGGAATAGTTATCGAGTGTGTTGCGCATGCTTGGGGGCGCGGGCGCGTCTACGCATGTGCACCGTTTTCGGAGAGAAGAAGCGAGAGAGATGCTTGTGAATCATCATTCGATGCGTGGGTGGAGAGACGAACGCTCGCGTCGAATGCAGCTATGCCTAAGCGTGTTTGTAACGGCGCAGTGTGGATTATTTGAGAGCTTTGATTGTCTGAATTTGATGATTTGATCAAAGGTGATAGGATATATAGCTACTATTTTTATCAAGAGTACTTAGTAAAAAGAATATGCTGCAAATGCTACTGCGATATGCTGTAAAAGGTGTTTATTTCACGCTAATAAAACGACTCAAAATAATTCATTTGACTAAAAATACACCAGTTACAGGATTATGACAAATTAAAGTTGAAAATATATGAAGATACACGATTGAGATAAACTTACTAAAACCAAAAGCATTGAATGTAATTTTATTCTCTTCTATACAACTACTTTTTTTTTAAACAGTCAACTAGAGGCAAAAAATAGAAAAGAATTTTCGACTTGCACGATTAACGATGAGAGAAGGAATGGCTATAGCAACAAGGGTGTCGACGTTCGTTCGGACTAATTGCGGAAGGATCGGTCCACGAGTGACTATTATTAGTCCAGTCCGAAATTGACTTTTAGATAATTGACAGGTTCTAACTCAAGAGTGATAGTCCGGCGGGACTGAGACTTTCCCTTCATTTATTTCAAGCTGGGACATACCTATATATACACTGAACAACACGATGCTCGCCGCATCGTCCTCATTTTACCCATCCTTTTCTTATATCACTTTTATACCAGCGCATTAGCTTTGCCGTCATTAAATAGCTAATCTATAAACGCAATTTAAAATTCATGTACTTATAAGGTTTGAATTTTGTGATCTTGTCATTAAAAAAACATAAGAATTATTGAGAAGCTTTAGCCAATGGGCTAGCCTATTACCTGAGTCGATTGAGGTTGATCTACTTGAAACAAGTATAGCAGTAGCAGGTGCAATTGTTTGCATACCTTCAGAAAATCTGTTACACTTTATAGGCACGATGCATAGGCAGTTATGGTATGAGTGGTCTAAGTAGCAGACTCACAAGGCATAGTTTTGGTATATAGGGAGCACACGAGCTCTATATATGAACTGGGCTCGCACATGATAATAAGGAAAATAGGAAATCGTCTATACGCCACCTGTCGCCATTTGATAGAAAGACCAAAAACGCGGTTATGGAGACTGTGAAGAGGCCAGTCCAAAACTGTTTTCTTTTATACGGCTACTATTGGCTTATAACTACATTTATTATTTATACGCGTTTATGAATTTAATGTATTTCGAATATAATAATAAGATCCAATCTAGGCCATCGGCAAGTGCAGCTATTACGTAATAATGTATAGCTTGACGTAATTGACTGCACTCAGGCAGCGTAATTCGAAATCCTCGCAATGAAAGCATCAAGCCCATAATACCTCCCCAACAATATCCGGCATGTTCGTCATTAAGACACCAGGAGAACAAATAACCTGTCCTCAGTCAATATTTTGCTATCTTCATCCTCAGAACGTGTGGGACTCGATGACGTCCGTCGCGTCACACTCCCGACTGTATCCCTCGTTATTCACATCGACATCCCGACGAAACTACTTCATCTTCCTGCACGAAACAGAAAAAAAAACGCGGCCCAAAATACGTCACTCCATGCAGCCCATCGCACGACTATTACAAATATACATACTCACCACTACGTCAAGCTCGACGAAGCAATAGAGGATCTCACGAAGCTTCTGTCACACGGCGCGTAGGTGTGCGCCCGATTTCTCGACGGCTACGACACATTCGATCCTCATTGCGTATGGGCGACTCACAGTCGCGGTTCCTAATTGATACAAATCGCGGCGAACGCGCGCGGGGGTCTGTCTCTATCCACTGCTCTCTATCTCGAGGGAAGAAATGCGCAAACATCTTCGACTTGGCTCGCTGGGGGTATAAAAGCTCCGTACGGCCGACGATCCAACAGAGTCGAGCTCTGATCGTCTTCTCGAGCCAGTCGGAGTGTTGTACATTTGGTCGTTTGCGAGGAGAGCTTGGAACAGTGCAACAAGTCAGTAATACTTATACTACGTACCAAGAAGACAAAGGATAGAAAGTGACTATGGAGCTTGCAAGACTTATGAACGGAGCGAGAACGAAGGCGATCGTCTGTGCCCTGGTTGTGATTGTTCTGATGACGGATCGAGCAGCTGGCGAATATGGTATGATGGATTTTTATTTCTGACTTCTTACAATCACGCGTTACGTACAAGTACCTCAAGCTTAAATTCTACTTTAAAATATTTTCAATTATTTTGCTATACGAGCATTTCAAACTTACGTGATAAGGCTGCATGCAATAAGTACAATAATCATAAGCGAAAATCGGCACGATTTCTCGACAGACGGCAGAGGATCGGACATGGTGGAAGGCCCGCGAGTCGAGAGGATGCACCCGGAGACGTCGGACGGCTGCGTTGGCGCCCACTGCTTGACGCAAAACTCCGAAGGACCGGTTGGAGCCATGTGGTTCGGTCCTCGGCTCGGCAGGCGACGCCGATCTGACAACAAGTTCACCCCAAAGAAGATCGAGGCTCTCAGCGAGATGCTCGGATCGCCCAACTGGAACCTCGTCACAATTCCCGGTAAGCGATAATACTCTTCATTATACAATAGACTAAAAATCGGTAGCAGATACTTATACCGATCAAACCACAACAGGCGGAGAGGACAAGCGCCAGGAGACGACGTTCACGCCGCGTCTTGGCCGCGAGCTTGAAAACGCTATTTCAGTCTACGACCTGGTACGAGGTCTGGTCAACAGTGTGGAAGACCAGAATGACAAGGATCGGGATCAGCAAGCACCGCCACCAATGTTCCCGCCCAGGCTTGGTCGTACTTTCCTTACCCCGAGACTCGAGCACGAGCTGCGCAATTTGCTGCGAAAGCTTCAGATGCAGTAAGATTTTCATCGACGAGGTTCCAGCGGAAGCATCGCTCCGAAATCGGGTTTTCTTTTGCGATTTATTTATGTATTCCAATCAAAGTTCATGAGAGTAAGTAGCAAATGAAGTTTTCCATGAAACAGGTATTTACTGATTATAAAACTGTAGGTTGATTTTTGCGTATGATATATGTAACTATGAACGTCTTGTTATCACGATTGAATTAGTAAAGACCAACTTACGTTTGTGAGATTTTGAAATTGACTTATTTTAGTGCTTTTCTAATTGTATAATCTATTTTGCCGGATTGTGTGCAGAAGATTATTATTTGTTCAAAATTAATACGTCAAAATTTTATTGTTTTGCTTGTGAATTTTTGTTGGTTCTATCTATACATGAAGATAATATTCGGAATAAAGTATATTTTTCAATCGAAAGATCTGTTGATAGTTTTCTTATAAACCATTCTACTTTTTTCATTTAGAAACATGTATTTTCCGTAAATATTATAACTGTTCAAATAACATTAAAGCATATATGTATAGATAATAATGTTGATTAAACGTTTAAGAAAATTCCAATAATAGTTTGTGTATCATCTATGAATATACATATAAACGAAAAGTCTGATAATAAATCTGTACGTATAATTATGTGTACTCGAATTTCAAAATTATATTTACACATATATAAATAAAAGTAAATAAAAGTTATGAGTATAATTATATTACGCATTCAAGGCGTGTGCGATAAAGTTATAAATGCAAGTTTAACTGATATTTTCATAAAATATTCGATAAAGAAAGGAAAATTAAAATATTTACATGGCAAAAAAGAAATCGTTCGTTTTTTTAGATTAAACATCTGAATTTATTGAAAATGAGAAAATCTGTTGCTTTATTACTCATTGAAAATAAACTTTAATACAAGAAGTTATGTAAAGTAAAAAAAAATAGGGTTACGAATATTGTACTCCAAGTGTGAGCACATGGTATAAATAAACTATGGTCTATGTTTACTACAAATAATCCGTGTTATAATTTTTACACCTCCTATTGCTTTAAATGTAGCACACTTACGTACATACCTACATAACATGTTGTTTACTTATACGTAGCTTCAGAGAGCTACAAAAGAAAATAATGCATACATATTACGCCCACTATATTTACCTTCAAGAAGATAAAACTTCTCTTACTCGGCTTCCATTTGTCTAGGATTTGTCGAGTCAACAATTTAAAGTTAACTTGTATCTATTCCATTAGCTTTGCAGCATCCGAAAGTACCACGCCGCGCAGTGGGATCAACAGCTTTACCGTGATCTATACGTGAGACGCATGTTTCCTTTCTACAATCTCATTCCCTCGAGTCCTTCGCAATAGGCTTCCTCGACCTTTAACTTTATTTATAGACGTTCGCTGATCCACTTGCTTTGAATTACAGCTTTTTACTCACCCTGGACTGCTACTGCGTTGAATGGACGAGTGGGATTGTTTTTTGTTTTGCTGTCTGACAAATGCATCTAGGACTATAGGGATGTCAAGTTGAATTATTTGAAAAAAAGTACAAACAAAATTCGTTTTTTTTGGTTTTTTATTTTATATTCACAAACGTTACAATTCCCAAGTACACATACACAAGATTCGTAATCAGACACATGGTACAGATTTTCATCATCATAGCATCAAATTCATCATCATCATCAATTAATCAGCATCATAAATTCATCACATTATCACAACAGCACTGTCACTCGCTAGGTGCGCCGTCACGGCTTAAATCGACATCTTTTTGGATTTTTTTCGCCTGGAACTATTACTTCTTACATCCTATTACTATTTTATGAACTATGAATATATTTACATGGCTGACAATTGCAGTGCGTCAATGAACGCTTTATACTTGTTACACACTCTTTTTTTTAAATTTTCTTTCCTCCTTCCCTCTTTCTCTTTTCTTCGCACTTTCCTTTCATTCTCGATTTAGCGCATGTCTATCTTTATTCGATCGTCATCATTTTCGCCATTATGCAAAAGGCTCCTTTTGATCTTATCGGCAAAAAAGCTCCGGTCGAATAACTGCAAGAAATCCTCTCGATTGAGATTTTGCTATTGCATTAACATTTTTGCATTTTATTTATTCTCGCGATTGTCAAATATTAAAAAAGAAACATCGCATTTTTGCCGCAATATAGATATGGAAAAGATTTCAGGTACTTAAGGATCTTTCGTTTAGCCTCATGAAAAAGTACACCGAAGTATTTAATATAAAATATAATCATCGCAAGACCGACACACACTCGTCGTTTGTAGCTGATTAAAACGAAATACGACCGAAGCTAAATCGCCTATCATACTATTCTTGATCGAGATATAAATATGCGTGAAAGTAACTATAGGAAAGAATATTATTTCCGTATCGTTTGTTTCGCATTGTTTTGAAAAGTCTTATAATATTCTTCTCATTCCAAAAGTTGCCAGTCTCTGATACACGCTGGCAATGGCTTCGCGAGAAAAGAAGAAAAAGCTGAAATTTACCAAGTTAGTCATCACCTCCTAATCATTCGTCTTTATTATTTTTTTATACAAATAGGGGGACAAGTGTAAAAATCGTAAAAAAGGCTGTTTACATGATCGACCGGATTATACTTTTCCCTTTCGTATTGAAGGCACTATCGCGAAAGAAAGCAAAGATTCCTATTTAACGAGGCTCCATTAAACGTCGAGCCAATCAACCTAACGAGATTATCCTTTCTTGTGTTTAATCATTAAACTGATTTGGTTCTAGACTTACGCAAATTGAAAAATCTTGTTGCTATTCGACAATTTAACTATTCGATGCTTTTCTTCTTGTAAAAAGGTTTAACAAAAAGGATTTTCTGCATTTTTTTTCGATCATAGTCTTCTTCACTTCTTTTCGTAATTGCATTATTTATTTTCGTTACGGAACTAATGCATGGCTGAACACGCTATCGTTATATGTTTTTTTTTTAATTTATTTTACGGCGTTATATGATATACTTTGCATTTAATCGCTCCTCGAATCCTCATGTATATGAATATAACTATATCTATTTTTTATATATAATATATGTAACATTTTTTTATACATTTTTTAGTTGTCTCCAACCGTTAACCCCACCCAACTATATAGTAGCGTAAGCCTTAAAATAAGATGTATGTATATATCATCAGCATTATGTATATAGTATATCATATATTATATTTATAAGTAACAATATAGGTAAGTTTTAATCAAAGTATGAATATGTATATGTATATATATTACAAAGCTGAGATCTCTGATCTCGCGGCGTACTTTTTTTCTTATTTTTCGCTTCTCGATTTGCGATCCATCATCTTCGTGCGCTCACATCTGCAGCTACACTTCACCATCTTTCTTTGACAAAATATCGCTATTAAGTTTTTTCTTATGCATTATTACACAGGATAAAACTTAAGCAAAATCATAACCAACTCTTTGTATTCTTTCAAAATTCAAACCACGTGTTAATTTTCCTGCTTGCAAGAAATAATGTTTACTCTCTCTTAACTCTTAGATAAACGAACCAACTGTATAAACTCGATTATACAAATCAACGATGATTCATGCCACTAAAACTGCAAATGAAAAAAAGAAAAGAGAGAAAAATACATCGTAAAGCCGCTCTCGTTCAACACGTGTACGCCGCGCCGAGCGAACTCCGCAATAAACACTCATCTCTTGCGATCTCTTTCATAGTTTTATTATATATATAACATTCTCGCCCATTGTCAAGCCATGGCACGCCAACACTTAAAATTTTTCAACAGAGAATCGAACCACTTTGACGCTATTTATCAATAAAAAATACAATAGTATCATCTCTATTCAGTAATTCGACGAATTTCAGTTTACTCGGATTAATACTATGTAATACACACAGTAAAATTTTTGACGGCAAACAACAAATATATCAACTGATTGAAGAATCACGATAGAGATTTGAAAAAGTTTCAAGACTTCAGATCAATGTGTGCATTTTCTTCAAATGTTACTTTGTATATTTCGTTCATTTTATTAAAGACAATAACTAACGGCAGCATAGACGATTAAGTTATTTTAAGAACAAAATGCCGTACATTTTTTTTAATTTTTTTTTTTTTTGATACTGAGATCTCTACAAACATGCAGATTTAAAACAAAAATTATATAAATTTATAAAATAAAAAACAGTCTTCTTACAAAAATGGTTCGATTCCTTGGATTTAAGTGAAGGGCACGCTAAACTCTTCTGAATCGTCGATCGTAAATAAATCCTTTTATCAAACGTACATTTACCATCGCGACAAAAATCTTAATGAGAAAATAGGTAGTCACTCGCTTAAAACAACAAAAAAATATAATAATAATAATAATAATAATTGTAATATAATAATAATAAACCTACGTCGCTTTTTCCGAGACGACGTTCGGCATTAACAATCGTTATATTCTTATTCGAGGTTACGTTATGTACAGATAACTGAAAATTTTCGTGAGCAATTTAATATTTCAATTTACTCTCGCTTAGTCGGCCTCGCGCGTGTTTATTATCGCTGCAAAATATTTTGGATTTTGTACGAGCTTTTCTGTGCGCTCTTTTATTATCGCTCGTTCCGTCGAATGCTCGATTCAGACTGGGCATTAGATACGCGTTTCGCCAAATTTATTTATATTATTGCAATTACTTAAAGAAACATTTTGCAGTTATTAGAAATTTCTGCATTTCTTGATCAAACTTTAAAATTATCTAAAATAAATTGGATAATTTGAATAAATTTGCCAAAGAAATCAGAAATATCTTTACTGCTACTTGCCGAAATGGGTTTTGTAAAAGTCACTTTTCAAATAAGTAAATATTTATAAAAAAAAAATTATTTCTTTCGTACAAGTTTTAAATTAGAATGTCACATATTTCTTATTTATACAAATTGAAAAATATTCAAAAATAGCAATAATGAATACAATATATACATAATTACATAGAATGAAACAAAAAAAGCTAGAAATATTACTGACTTGGCTTTGAGTTTTTAGCTTAAGAACGGACTTTTGGACTTTGAGCACAAGTCTAATAATTATATTTTTTAATTTTTCTTACAATATTTTGTTATTAAAAAATGAGTAACTTGTAAAAGTATATATTAAAATATGTAATATATACTTTTTACATATTATATGATTTTATTGTATTTTGCTTATTCCGCAAATAAGCGACTTTCACATCCTTGTAAATCTTGTTGAAGGGATCACGATGCTAAATAAATACGTGCGATTGTCGAAGTGCGACTCGGCTTTTAAAAACGAGTAAAAGACTCAAACTAGCATTTCAGACTTTGTGATCTTCTCTCTCTTATGAGATGAAAGTGGTTATAGGAGTGCATTTTATACATAGATACATGGCAGTGCAGCGTGAGATTTTTAGGAAAGGTTTTCTTCAGAAATTTACGAAGAATTGAATACACCCTTTTTTGTCGTTTAACGAATCGAGTCGAGCGAACGAGCGAAGCACGCGCTTTATTTTGTACGAGGCTTCAATGAATTTGTATCATTTTTTAATTTTTTTTTCTTTTTTTTTTTTGTTAAAGATACTTTTGAAGAACTATGATAAGTGTATTATGAAAAAAAAAAATTAAAAAAAAAACGAGAAACATAACACTATATGGGTGCATTCATCGATTTTTTACCATGTGCAGTTCACTAGAGTTTCAACTTCATAATAAAAAGAGCCAACAAGTAATATCACTGGATGTCTGTGGTGGGTGAGCAAATTTTTATAGCGACGAATAAAACTACTTCTGCGAATAATTTTAGTTTTTTTCTGAAGTCAGTGTGAAATTTGCAAACTTTTTAGATAAGAATAATGGGCTTTTATGTCTTAAGCTGTAGTTTTTCGTCGGTAAAAAGAAAAAAATAAAGAAACAGGCAAAAAGAAAACGATGGTACTCGTAAGCAAAGTCTAAGAGCGATTATTTAAAAAAAATCTAGGCTCATGCGAATTTACTTGCAAAATTTAAGCGCATTGCGCTGCATCGCATGTCTTTAGCATCTCGTCATTTTACTCCGTTAAATCTATAATTACAATAATATCAGTATTAGAATTATTAGAAACAGTAGTAGTATAGTAGTAGTATAAACTCCTAATGCTACGCAGCTTACCAAGAATAGGCGTGCAATTTTATAATTGTACAGAAATATTACCATTTTGTAATATTTTTTTCTTATTATAAAATTTGTGCACCGGCCAGTTATCCGAATTTAAAATATTTCTTTACTTGTTTAATACATTAATGTGTTTCTCCTTATCGTTCGTTTTATGTAAGCGTGGGTGGTATCTCGCCTATTCCCGCCTCCTTTCTATCTATCCGTCATTGCTAAAGATAAAAACTAAACTGAACGAAGAGACAGAACAGACGGGAGTAACAAAATTCACCCAATTCACGCGGGAAGACTACAATTTTACTTTTCTCATTATGAATTGAGTAAAAGACTGGCTTTCTTTTGATGAAACTCGATTATCTATCTTATTGCCACGATTTTTCAACAAATTTTTTTTTTACAATTTCTGCTGTAGAACATAGCGAGGATTTGCAATGTCTATATGAAAAACTACGTATTCCTTCTGCTTTTAATAAAGAAAATAACGAATAGCCTCTCCTCAGTCGCAGTGCGAATTTTTTTCACAGCATAATTGAGTATGCGCGCACAGATTCGTCAATCATTATTGTTTCTCATTATCGTCGTTAATAAAAACGTGATTTTGTATTTAAAAATCAAAAATATGTTTTCGATCATCAAAGAAATCTCACTCACTCGAGCGTGCTCGTGTTCTTTTTGTTGAGTGTCCCATCGTTGCCGACTTACCGTCGCGGGTCACTCACTTCTGGGCGGTCTTGACCTCCTGAGGTTTATTAAAAGAGCCCGAATTCTGTCTGCTTCGAGGCTGCGATTGCTGCTGCTGACTCGCCGATGACGAGGAATCAGTTCGTCGTCTGGAATGGCCGAGTCTACCAGAACCGAAGGAACCGGCTCGGTTGCGGTATTGTGCGAGATTCACGCTTTGTTTTTGCGACTGTTGATACTGCGACGTTGACGCTGTGGAATTGTTTGCGGTAGGCAGTGTAACTGTGCTTGATCCACCTGAAAGTCGGCGAACTCGACTACTTGGGGATGCTTCGACTGCAGTCGCACTTTCTGATACGCTTCTGTTGCGGCGTTTGGCAGCTTGTGACCTCGAGAGCTCATTTATTTGTGGCTAAAAAAATTATAATAAAATGTTGAAATAACTTCAATAAGAATGAATTCAAAGATATTTTAAATAAAATTGAACATAATTGAAAAAAAAAACTGAAATATTTGAAATTTTTTAATAATATTTACCTCTACTACTCTAAAGTCTTCAATAGTCTTGAATTTCTCGAGATGCTCTTGCAATTTAGGATCAACACAAAGTTCATCTCCATATTTGTAATATTTTAGGAACGCCCAAAACTTTTCTAATCCATAAAGTTGTCCTTCAATGAAATGAAAATAAAAATCGTAAGTAAAATTCATAATTATAAATATTGGTTTTACAATAGAATAATTTATATGTAGAATATAACTTACCACTTTCGTAATCTTTTAATGTTTCGGCTTGGAAGTCTTTGTAAAGTTGTGGTCTAAACTTCTTTTCTAAGCCGTAACTGTAAAATCGGAATAGACATTCCAATCCATAACGATATCCTTCACAAGCATCTTCGTATGCTATTGTCCTGAATTCTTCGTACATAGTTCGGTTGAAGTTTTCTCTTAAAAAGAATGACCAAAACCGGAAGAGTGTATTCATTTCTTGTGACTGGCCGATGCCCAATCTTTTACGCTCTGAAACAACGTTCATTAAATAGTTAATAAAAGTCAAAAATTCCCATGGTAAATAACGTTTAACAATTAGACATCAGATAATTTATATCAACATAATTCTTTCTGACGGGAAAAGAAGACAAAATAATAGTTCTCATCATGTACGCTAATAAAAAAATTTTAAAAATCAAAATTTCTTTAAGCAAAACTCACCTTTAAGACAACGCGAGTGATATTTGTGGTACACTTGTTGAGTGAAATTGTTTTCTTTCAATAATGAATGACTAGGATGTTGGAAAGTTGGCAACGATTGTGGAGCGCTACCATAACTGCTAGCTAAGAAACCTTCATTTGGACTTGTACCAGTACTACTTCTAAAAGTATAAAGAAAAATGATTTAATATATATTACTTTTTAGTTGTTGTAAACCAAATCACTTTATTCGTTAAACTCACCCTGTAGAATAAGTCCTAGGTCTATGCTCCCTGACATCCATAATCCAACCAACGTGATGCTCGACCGGAGGGTTATTACTATGACGCGTCTTACGCTTGCGCGGAGTCCTAGGATCAACTGCAGGTTCATCCTTGACAACGGCAAAGAATCTTGGCACTGCTCGTCTGGCATCACGAAGTTTTTCGTTTTTACGCCTCTTTTCAGCGATCTGATCACGTTTTTCTTGCGCTGATTCAGCGGGAACCTGCGCTGGTTGAGAAGTCTGCTTCGACTTTGAATGTTCTGGTACTTCTGCATCTTCCATAGGCGTTGGAGGTGGCGGAGGTACTTCAGGATTCATTTTTCGAGGGGCTTTAGGCGCTATTTTCTCAAAAGCTTCCTGGCTGATGATATTGATAGTCTTGTAGCTTCCAATGGACGAAGAAGAACCATACTAAAGAAACAATTTATAAGTTTAGCGAATTCCTTTTTTAAAATATTATTTTATTGATAAATGTATCTGCTTCAGATAATTGATTATTTCAACATATTCTTTTCTGCCGGGAAAAGAAGACAAAATAAAAAATGCTCATCATGTACAAATTTAATGTGAGCTCTAAAGTAATTGTGGTTTTTATAGCAACGTACTGGCGATGTATTTAGTATATTTCTTTAATGTAACTTACTCTTTGTCCGTCATCTCCCCAAAGATCTTCTTCATAGTAATACAAGCCATCATTAATAGCCTGTTCAAGGTCTTGTGACATTTTAACTCGAGTAGTCCAATCACCAGTGCGATCATGTCCTTCATGTTTTGGAATTCTTGTAGATGTAGTTTGTGTCACAATTAATAACTTATTTATATCTCTGTCAGATATCTCATAATCGTCGTCATCTTCGGACCTTAAATCACATACGTGCCAAGTTAGAAACGAAATTAAAAAGTTTTATTAAAACTAATATAAAACTGTTTCATCAGAATGATTAATATCAGCAGCATTTCTCAGACGGGAAAAGAAGACAAAATTACGTATTATCATCATACAAAATTTTTACATTAACATATTAAAATATAATCTTTTTTTTTAATCCTTACAATTCCGAGAATGCATTATGTCGACCAGTTGGCGGAGGAGTATCTAATTCTTCATCAAACTGGAAATCCAATTCTTCTTTTTCCTGTTCTTTATTATTTACTTTTTGACTGCTTACGCCCTTTTCCTTAGAAGGTTGTTTTGTTCTTCTTTTGACCTTTGATAAGAAAAATCAATGTTAATAATCTGTCAAATCATCTATTTTCGTGAGTTGCATTTAAACATAATTCTAAAAAATATATACCTCTTTCCAAACATCGTCTACAACTGGTTGAGCTTCTCCATTTGTAAGGGGTGCGCTAGGCTTATCAGCAGATACTTTTTTCTCTGCTTTCTCGCTTTCCTCTTTTTTCTCTTGTACGTTCATCAGTTCTTTCTTTTCTACGGTATTCTCCTCTGTTTTCGGCAAAGTATTCTTTTCTGATTTCGGCTCTTCAGTTTTAAGCGCTGCCAATACAACTGGTACAAATTCCGGCACATCCGGATTCAGGCTGTCGCCCACCGATGAACCAATACTCTCAGATTCACTGAGACGTGGTACTTCAACATTCACAGGAGCACTTTGAAGCAAACGAGGTATTGGCGGTGCTGGAATAGTAGCCAAAGGCTTAGCTGCAGGGTGAAATTCGGGTTGGTGCGGTGGTATGATATCGGTCTGAGAATGTGACGAAGTATCGGACGAATCCGAAGAGAGCGGATTACCAGCTGCATCGAGGATCGGCCACTTGAAGGGGTCGAACAAGGTGCGCACCTAAGAATAAAAACAAATCAAATATTTAATACTCGTTTCAATCGGAATGAATCTTAAGGCATATTTGTATGAAAATAATCGAATGTCAGAAGGGTAACCATCAAACTCCAGTCATCGGATTAAATCCTAATGGCGTTAGCGAAGCCTTCTTTTGATTTTGCACATATGCTCAACTTTAACAAACGTGGAATTTGCTAAATGTAACATTGCATTGTGCATGAAATAAACTAAATACAAAGTTATATTTACCTTGAAACCATCCACCAATTCTAGCTTATCTGACTCTGTGATAGCCTCTATGACTAGAGCAACATCCGTAGTTAAGGCCTGTACGCGATGGAAGGATGCAATCAGAGTTATGGGTAAGAAACCTTGAGCGTCCATCTTTCGTCTTAAGAAAAAGTCTCTTAAAAGATTTTCTTCACTAAAATAATATTCTCTGAAAAAGAATGAAGAAAACATTAATTACTGATAGGGAAAAACGCTACTTTGCTGTAGAGTATACAGATGATAAAGCGACTTACATTTGTTTCCTTATGTACTCCTTTAGCGTCGTGTTATCCAAATTTACATAGTTTGAGTTATTAAAGTAAAACGTTCCCATATAAGGCATCATGTAGTTAGGATCAGCTGCACCAAATTTGTTCACCTGAAAGAAAGAAACAAAAAACAAGATTGAAGTGTGCGAAATCATCATTATTATACTATTTTTAGCAGACATAGTTTATTTCAGTTCTACCATCTAAATGAGTATCTTTCATGAGTTATCTCAGAATTATCCATAGATTTTCATCATTTTATATATACAGAATATTGATACAAATGATGCATATAAAATGCAAAGAACCTTCACCTGAGCCATAATCACCTGAGAATAGTCCCCTGGATATCCCAAGTAGTCGTGTCTCTGACGGAAACCACCGCGTGATATACTACCACGGCCTCTTCCTCTGCCACGGTATCCACCTCTGCCACGACTTCCCCGGTAATTGTTATTGTAACTGGATCGATCGTCCCTTTCCCTCCAGTTTTCATCTTCTGTTGAATAAAAAAAAATTTCCATTAACATCGAAAATAAAAACGAGGAATTTTTCGTCACCAGTGCTAATTACAATTGGCATTACCATTTCTTCTGCTGTCAACATTCTTATCTCTTTGCGAGTGGTGTTTTGGCGATCGCTCCCTTTTGCTACGATTTTTCGCTATATCAATCTCAAGCGGAACCCACTTTTGCTTGTTTGCTGTAAATACAAAATTTAAAGTTATAAATTTTGTTTCGCAATAAAAAAAAACTTTGTTCGTCGGAAACTATTTGAAACTAGCGCGCCACAACGCGGCCTTCGGCCGCTATGTGGCTTGCCGCCTTGCATCGCTTCGCGACGCAAGGCACGCAAAACGCTCGCGCTTCGCGCTCACTNAAAAAAAAAATCAATGAAACAACATTGATTATTCATCCTTTTTTCGTATACAATTAAAAAATGTGTTGGCCATACATAGCTTCAAAGTTTTTACAAATATTTTAGTTTTTGACTTATGATTTTCAATATTGTTGATTTTCGAATAGACATTCATATAAATTTTAACATGCATTCTCTTATTGCAACGAAATAATTAAAAACCCTTTTTTATTCCTTTTTTATAAGTAAGATTAGAAAAAATTATCTTTTTATAGTACTTGAATTCAAATTATACACGCGAAATTTCATAAGGTGGCCAAATTCGGAACTATCCTATTGGTGGAAAATACATTGATTTATATGTAAGCTGTGACTGTGACGTCACGCTTAACTAACCGAATTCCATAAAGTCCGTTCCTAAAGTCGTGAATTTTGTGCAAAGATAGTTTATTACATAATTTGAACAGAAAAAGTATTAGTTTTATTATCAGCTAAGCAAAGCCGAACAGCTGTTCGTTGGCTCTGTCGAAGCGAGGCAGCGAGCTCGACCACTGCGCATACATTGTGCGCATCGATCTGGCGACCGGTTGTCCCGACTAGAAATAATCTTACGGCAACATCAGGGCCGGACCCGTCAAAAATACGGCCTGTTAAGGCATTTACACACGATTTTCAGAAATGTAATGGGGTAGGATCCGGGCCGGATAAGGCAACCGAATTTTGTGAAAATATAAAAAATGATTTTTTTAATTTCTATGGATCATATCAAAGTTTATTGTTTAAAAAATACCGAAGCACCATCCGGATGCTGCTTCGAAAAACAGTACATATGTATAGGTTTGGTTGATATTTAAGGTGGAACTCCCACTGATTTTTAATTTTTCTACCTTTTGCCCCATCCATTGTCAGATTTTAGGGGTTTGATTGTGGTGATAAAAGAAGGTTACATAGCAATTTTGGGCCATTATTATACACATATACTCAAGTTATGATATAAAAAACAAAAATAATCATTAAAATTAAAGGTTTTTCAAAAAGTTACTTGCGCACAGGGCTTCGACTAAATTAATCCAAAAAATTTGGACATACATTTTGACCCGTACTTAACAAAAGTTAATATTTTTTATTACTGGAACTCTCATAGTTCATCTGTAATAAATCAAGAATTTATTAAACAACTAAATCTATGAAAAAACCCTATAATTTACTAATATTTATAATAAAACAAAATTTTCTAAAACAGATAACTTAACTTAAAATATTAAGTTTTGTTCCAAATGTTCTAAAGAATACGCGTAAAAATTTTCAAAAGGATTAATAGAAATGCCTTGCGCAAGGAACTTTTTAAAGTCAAACGAACAAGTTACGAGAAAAACGCGTTTAAAGTTTTATTTTTGTATGCTATCTAATGTAAAATATTTCACTCAACTGCCCATAATATTGGTATAACTTTAAGTTTTTACATCGGGTTCGTTTCAAAATGTTCATAAAACTATAAGCAACTAAAATATAACTTTTCGGCGATATAAGTGAGTACGTAGTGAAAAAAACGGAAACAACGACGCGATGCAGCAATGTTATATGTAGTTTTAAAATCAGAACAGAAGTGCTGCTATGGTGCCTATACGTGTTTACAAGCAACATCTGCTCACCGCGATCCCGCTCGCGGATCAGCTGCTCACGGTTGTTGCTTTGTAAGACAGTGCAAAAGGTATTCAAAAGTGATGCACCCGGAATGGCACCGACGATGCGATGTGTGAGCAGTGTGAGTGTCAGTTCATGAAGGAGTGCTGCAGTATAGGAAGACATGTAGCTCCAACAAGAAACTTGAGTTTTTGCTTGGAGGTTATCCTTTGTTTTTTGAATTGGAGTACTCCTGCGAATGCTGCTCCTGCTCATTCTATTGATGTGCTGATACATTCTTCTTGCAAGATGCTGCTTGGATGAAGATTCACTATCGCTTAAGATCTACGACTGGTTTTCCTTTGTTCTATTTCCTGTGTTCATTATGTTTACATTTATTGTGATATCTATTGTGTTATGTGCAGTATAATCAGTGTAATTGTGTGATCTGTTTTTTAGAGTCGTAATTCCGATGCCTCCCAAGATCACCCTGGACTGGATTCAATATCTCTCTTTCTCTCTCTGGTGGTGCTGGTTGGCGTTTCTAGGTACTTCAACAGCCTCAATACGACTCTGGAGCTGGATTTATGGTATCTGATCGTGTTGCTTGGCATCTCTGGCTGATGTCATCACCAGGAGACAACCTTAGAATTACATTTGAACTTTCTGCAAGTGCTGGTTGGCGTTTCTAGCTGGCTCAACCACCTGCGAATGATCCTGGAGCTCTATTTCTACTATCCGGCAGTCCTGTTTGGCGTTGCCAGCTGATTGGATCACCTTGAGACGATCTTGCAACTGAATTGATGCTGTCTTGCGAGTATTGGTTGGCGTTCTTGGATACTTGAACTATTTTAATACTAGTCTGGATATGGATTTATACTATCTGACAAGGTAATTTTGGAAATATTAGAATAAACTTGAACTGTATGTTGAATTTATATTGTATCTTCAATAAGTTTTAACTTGAAACGCTTTGTCCCCTATGATAAGTTCAGTAAACAGATGTCTAATGGCTCGCGGATACCTTTTCAGTGTTCATGATGATAATCTTCTGTTTGTAAATGTGACTTATGTGGCTGAGACATGTGGTTTGACGGTATTCATACTTAAAAGCTGCCTTGTTTCAAATTTTTATGCAGAGATCAGTGGTCTCTCAATAATTATTTAAGAGTTTGATTTTGTAATATTTTTCTGTATGTCTAGGTATATAAAAACTCTGCATTTGTTGGATTATGGTCTACTGCGTCTACCGGAGTCAACTTAAGGATACTGATGGTGTTGATAACTGAGCTATCAAAATCTTGGAGTTGGAACGTAACTTCATTCAAGACTATGGCACTACTATACTTCTACTATACGTATCTATAATCATGTATTTTAGAGGCTGGTTTTTCTTTAACAGTTAATTAAATTATACAGTCATTGTTTTCTAGTTTTATTAATTAAATTCTACTTTTCTTGTAGGTGAAAAACAAAACAATTTAACATGGAAGGACTCAAGAGGATTTTCAAGAGGATTTTAAAGATAGTTAACAGAAGATTCAAGATTTTATCAAGATTTGATTTAGTAATAGGGTTTCATTTAGAAAATGTATTATAATAGCATAGTTTAGAGGGACGTGTCAGGCTTCTCAGAGCAGGCTGAGATATCGAATCTCACACATTTTTCGCACTGGGTCAGATGGGGCATGTTGCAGCGAAGTTATTATTGAATTTATGTATCAAAAAATCGCTTCTAGGAATGTTGTATATCAAAAAGTGTTAAAAAATATCTTTGCCACGGTAAAAAGTTGTATTTTAAAATTGTTTACAACTTTTACATTTAACATTTTTTTGTAAAACGTAAATCCAAAAGTTTTATGGCAAATAATTGTTTTTTTAGCTGTAAAAAATCGATTTTGGGCTGTTAACTCGAGTTCTAAGCATTTTCATGATTTTATGTAAGTGGAAAAAAGTTGTATTTTTTAAAGATCTACAACTTTTCCATTTAACTTTTTTTTGTAGAATGCTTAGAATTCGAGTTACAGCTAAAAAACCGTTTTTAGCGATTTTTGAAGGTGACCGCATTCTGCGTATATGTGCAGGATCAAGTCCAAAATAGGACCGGCACCTTACTATCATGAGAGGAGTTCCCAAAAAAATTTTTAGCCTGATTGACTAAAGTCTTTCAGAGATAATTGCATCACAACAAAATTTGTATTAAAAATTACATGTAATTACATGTAAAATCAAACAAATTGTGCCCGCATTTCAAAACAACGTAGAGGATCGGGATAAAAAAAAAATAATTTTTTAGTTTGTGCGAGAGACTCCTAAAATTTCAGCCCGACCGGTCGAAAATTGCGTGAGATATCGCATCTCACACATTTTTCGCACACGAAACTATAAGGCACTTCCGTGTCGCGGTCGTGCCTAAAAAAGAAAATGAATCTAGTGACATAACGTTAACTTCGCGATACAATCAGAAAA
This sequence comes from Pteromalus puparum, assembly GCA_012977825.3. NCBI lineage: Eukaryota > Metazoa > Arthropoda > Insecta > Hymenoptera > Pteromalidae > Pteromalus > Pteromalus puparum. The sequence goes on along the minus strand of CM053171.1, from coordinate 51,487,404 downwards.
ATAATAATCCTCGTGTCAAATTTACGTAATCATGGTTTATGCTTACGTAAGCACACGGTTCTATTTCGATTTCGAATAAGTTCACGTGTTCTCGTTATCAAAGAATTGTCATCAGCGGACTTTCGATATTGAAAAATCATCCTTGCAAAACACGACGAGCCCTGTGTGTGTCTCGACAAATCTCATCAGGGAGCAAGTGAAGCGGTACCTTTTTTCTTCTTGTCAACGTTATCCGTCTGCTCGTCACTGTCGTCTTGACAGTGATTCTGCTCCTTGTTCTCCTTGCCCTTGCTTTCGGAGGCGCCAACGCTGCCCTCCTTTGAGTTGCTCTGGTGCTCGGTGACGCCATTCTGCTTTGGTCCGTTTACGCTTGGCTTTTTCTGTGGAAAACAGAAAAACACGAGGTGTAAACAAAGCAACAACGCCGGAAACTACTTCCTGCAACAGCATTCGGATGCAGTCTACTAAAGCGTGAATCTGAATGCGCGTTTTTTTTTTCTTCAAAAGTCGAGCTGAAGTGTAAAAAATAGAACAAACAAAACTAAGTACATCGACAATTCTTTCGAATAGCAACAAAATGTCGAAACGTCCATGCAGCGAGGAGCACAATTAAATGAGTGACTCCCACCGATTAATCATTCGCAGCTCAACTTTGTGTTTTCCTCTAGCAAAACCAGTAACCGCTGCTGCTCGAGAGCCGCGAGAAGCAGGGCGTCGCGAGAGGATCCTGCGCTACTAGCTTTTGCACGGCGCCGCTCTTTCTCCTCTATACACACACTCGCGCATATACACGAGCCGATATAATACCCGCGGCTGTTGCCGCTGCAACGTCCTTGGCCAGGCGAAAGGAAAGGACGTTCGACGACGTCCGTGGGAACGATTTTTATAAACTATAGACTGCTCGGCTCTGTGTGTGTATGTATGTGTGTGTTAGAGCCGTAGAACGACGCCCACAAGAAAGAGCAAGAGAGAGACCCACCTCTCCTTGAGCGCCCAAAGTCGGCCAGTCTCCGATATCCGTGAAGTCGCTCGCCTGGAAAAATTAGAAAGGGGTTTTCAATTACTTTTACTCGTTTTTGTCTTACAAGCGCGTGTGTATTATGGAAACGCGTGCATCGGAGATGACGAGCATTGCACGCGGGCAGCCGTCGATTGCTTTCTTTGTGACGTTTGGTAGAATTAAGATTCGTTCGCTTTTGTAATTATAATCATATGGATATGCGTAAATCTTTTGTGTATGAATCTTAATCATCCAAAGTCACCGAGTATAACAAGTATACACTGTATTCACATTGATACATCCAGGAAAGACGATGCATTCAGCATACAATGCATGAGTTGCTGATTTTACGTCTGTCTGAAGGTCTACCATCAAACTCCAGTCATTGGATTGATCATCCTAATGGCGTTAGCGAAGCCCTCATTTTTTTTTCTTGCACACGTGCATTATTCCGACAAGCAGTGAGTCACTTGGCGAAATTCAGAATACACCGTGCTTCGGCATTTACAGATAAAGATGTATATGAGCTTTTTTTTTAATACCACATTAAAACAAGATTATAAACTCTACTTTGACTTTTCTTCCAGTCACGTACTCATTTTCTTTCGTCAGCGCAGTTTCGCTTGAAAAGTCGGCTTCCCGAGGTTTTCAGCTGATAACCGCAGATCTAGAGTTGAAATTCAAGACTGATTTGTATTTTTTTTTCTTACTATAAATTCCTGTGTGACATTTAGCATATTTTTCAAGTGGCTGATCAAAACTTACTCTTTGATTTTGCATCCGACGCAAAAATATGCACGAATTCAACTTTCGTTTTTTAAATTCAAATTTATGTAAGGTAAGAAGCCTACACAGTTTTAAAAACCCGCATAAGCTTTGTAGAAATGTCGTTTCAACGTGTGACCAACTGACTGCCTGATAAACTCGAAAAGCAGTTTTCTCAAGATCGTCCGGCTCATCGAATATTCACGATCAAGCCGAAAACACTCGCATTTGTAATCATCACGATGCAAAAGCTACGCAATCATATTACCTCGCTATTAAAAAAAAAAAAAAAAAAAAAAAAAAAANAAAAAAAAAAAAAAAAAAAAAAAAAAAAAAAAAAAAAAAAAAAAAAAAAAAAAAAAAAAAAAAAAAAAAAAAAAAAAAAAAAAAAAAAAAAAAAAAAAAAAAAAAAAAAAAAAAAAAAAAAAAAAAAAAAAAAAAAAAAAAAAAAAAAAAAAAAAAAAAAAAAAAAAAAAAAAAAAAAAAAAAAAAAAAAAAAAAAAAAAAAAAAAAAAAAAAAAAAAAAAAAAAAAAAAAAAAAAAAAAAAAAAAAAAAAAAAAAAAAAAAAAAAAAAAAAAAAAAAAAAAAAAAAAAAAAAAAAAAAAAAAAAAAAAAAAAAAAAAAAAAAAAAAAAAAAAAAAAAAAAAAAAAAAAAAAAAAAAAAAAAAAAAAAAAAAAAAAAAAAAAAAAAAAAAAAAAAAAAAAAAAAAAAAAAAAAAAAAAAAAAAAAAAAAAAAAAAAAAAAAATAATAAGTAGTCAAACTAAAAGAAAACAATGCGAGGATTTACAGTTTAGTCGACTGCAACGAAAGCGAGAGAGGTGCGAAAATAGACAAGCGAAGCTTCGCCCTCGTCTCGCGTTGCAAGTGACGTGCCTGGAGGTGTGTAAGTAAGTGTATAGTGGCTTTTCGGCCGTTTATTTTAATTCTGGACTCGCTACGTGCGGCCCTACACGTACCTTCTGATTGAACTTTCGCCGGTCCTTGGGAGCTTTCACGATCGTCGGTTGTACACCGCTGCCGACTCCGTTTTCTGTAACAAAAATTTTTTCGTTCATTAGTATATGGAAACAATTGAATTATATCGTTTTAAATTTGTTATATTATAGTAGCTAAAGACGAGTAAGCACTCGATATCCTTATCAACCGACGTATCATCGGAATGAGACAAATTCATAAATTTACCGTATCAGAGAACTCGCGAGTCCCGATAACAGCTCAATCGAGGAACTAGAAAGAAGTATACACCCATCAGAATTTCAATATTGTACGAGAATTTCAAGCATGTTGCCTCCAATCATAATCCCATTACACCGATCAGCTCGAATCTAATCTCCATCGAGGCGTCACACCGAAAAACAGAGTCACGATTATGCAAACGCTGTGTCCGAGCGCATTAGCGCTGCGCAGGGCATGATCGTGTTTTCCGAGAGCCCAAGATCGACGAGCATACGGCAAAAACGTGTTTACAGAGAGACAGCGAGAGTAAGTTTACCTATATACAGCCGAGAGAGCAGTCGTGTGTCTCTCGTTACAGTTTCACGCCAACAGCTGATCCGCAATTAGAATGCGCGAGAGAGCTTGCGGCGGCTGAAAGCTCAACCTCTTGCTGCTACACTTCGGCGATTAAACAAAGGAGAGTATCGGGCTTGAAAAACCTATTGTTCGACTTTTCAAGGCGAGTGTCTTTTGTGGTTTATATTTAGGTTCAAGAAATCAGCCTCGATCGAAAATGAGATGCTTCGGATAAAAATGTTTAAGTCTACTATTGTATTGCAAAGGAATTACTGACCCAACGACTTTGAGCAGAGGAAAAGAGCCTTTACTCTCGAGGTGCACAAGTCCGTGTAATAACAGCGTGTTATCGGACCGGCAAATACAACCCGTTCGTAACGACCTGACCTCGATTATCTCGTATCGGCGCAAATTTTCTCGTCTCCCGCACGATTTTTCGCCTCGCAGACCGCAAGCTCGCGGAGAGCTTTGGGGGATTATTTTTATCCGGCTGCCAGCGAACGAACGAGAAAACAAGCCGGATAGCTCTCGGTCCGACTCCTACGCGGCTAGAGAGACGTCAGGAAGAATCGAATAGAACCGCTGAATAGTTCGGAAGAAAAATCAAACGATGAATCATCGGCTTTGATTCTAATAAAGTTCAACGAGCTCGTTTCCAAAAACAAAACTTTCAAGTCACACTTCGTTACCGATCGAAAAACCACGTGGCAAAGAAGACGGACCTCGACGCAAAGCCGAAAAACAAACCCCGCATGGCAACGCTTGCAGTGAAAAAATGTACAAGCACAAGCAGTACATGTACAAGGGAGTCCGGAACGATAAAGAAGCGAGCGGAGAGCGAGGCAGCGATAAAAATTTAAAAAACATCGAGATAAAGCCAAGCGAGCGGGCGAGAGAGTATAAAAAAGGAGCGTTGCGACTGGGAAACTTTTCGGGAGTTCAAAGTCGCTGATGAGCTGCGCACACGTGGTTTCATAACGAGATACCGCTCGTCGGTCGCCATCAGAGCTACGTAATCCGAAACTACAGCAGAGACACCACCGGCGGAATCCTATCTCTATCTCCGTGAGATTCGTGAACACGTGGACACTATGTTCTCGTTATTTCATAGACTCGACGAGGAGATATTCTTTTTTTCTCTCTTTCGAAGAGAACAAGGTCATCGACAGCGGCGCCTCTCGGCTTTCTTTTTCTGCGGGATTCTGTGGGATTGAGAAATTTGAATGAGATTTTTGAATTGCCAAAGGCTTCTGCTTGCTTGCGTGGTAAAATTTTTTTGACATTTTTTGATATATAGAGACTTTTTTCTTTTAAATAAAATTATCGGGGTTTAGTAAAATTCAGAGAGAACGATTCTATTTTGAAGTGGTTGTTAATCACAAGTAGAAGCGACGACAATCCGTAAATTTCAAAGCTCGCGTACATAAAATTCCCGACGTTTATTATTCGGTAATAAAGCGAAAAGTTAATGAATTTTGCGTACGATCGTATGTGTATAGCGCACGCAACGCAATCAATATTATTATTTCACTCGTTCGTATACACACTGCAACTAGCAACAACAATTAAAAGCAAACGTCGACTTCTCCCACTGTGTGTGAAAAGTCACCACTGTGCACACTAATTACGCTCATATGCAATCCGATTCTTGCTCATAAGTCTTCGTCGTCGTAAAAGTGCAGTGTTTACTTTGCGGGGGACCTGTCACAGCTAATTCAAGCTGATAATAAAGTGGTCAGCCCGCGACCACACAGCGAGTAAATAAATAAAGCCGAGCTGCGTTATGTCCAAGTCGGTCGCGACTTCCTTGGCAGTGCACTGCGAATATGCGGCTGCAGCACCAACAAGTGTGCCCGAGAAGGGCAAAAACGTACCGGTCGTAAATAAACAACGCTGCGGCGGCTCTTGCGGTGTTTTGACATATATTATGCAACTTTGGCTATTATTTCGCGCGAATATTTGTTTTTGTTTGTCTACTTTTTAATTGCCGAGACGAGAGAGAAATGGTTCGATATGTATTTCGAATCGGTAATCGATCCTGTATGCGCGAGAAATATACATGTACTATTTTTAGAGTTTCTTTGCCGGGCGAGACAGACAAGATAAACATTTGCATCTCGCAATTTGTTTTCCATCATCACACCAGCGATACACTTAACAAGAATTAATCAAGTTCTGTATTTGCATGTCGATTAATTTGCATTAAAAGCAAAAATCGACGTTCGAAAACAGAAGCATTTTTTTATTACCGAAAATTCCGATTTAAACAAGTATTTCCGCGATACCTATAAAGCCGATGATAAAAGAATCGAATTAAATCGCAGAGGCACTTAATGACCAGGTCAGTCGCCCGCGCAACGAAAAATGTCTTCCTGACGCCGAAGCGAGAAAAAAAAGGCGAACATACGCACGAGTATGAGCTGCCACACGGCCTTGCACGTACAGCACATACTTAAACATCCATTTCGCGCTATCGCCAAGTGCAGTTTCGAAGTCGTTAGGGAGAATTTTATGTACACCCGTGTATTTGCACTGGCAAATAAAAAAAGATTTTCGTTATTTTATTTTAATATCATCAACCGGTCTCTGGCCTGTTTCGAAAGAAAGAGCGTTCGAAGGTTGCACGAGAGTAGAAAGAAATAAAAAGGATGAAGAGGTGACTGCAACGGAGATAGAGAGATTGTGTAGCTCTGCGGGAAATTTATTCCGCGTAGCTTTGTTCTGCTGTTTAGATATAATGGCTGATATAACTTTATAAATTTAAACATCGTTTTGAAAGTCACCAAGAGCAAGAAGATTAGGTGTATGCTTTCATTTAAACTTTTCTGTGTCGTTGGTTATAAATTGAACGTTTCTGAACTATGCTAACGATTTCGTTACTAACAATTGAAATTTGTTCTTCGAAAAAAGGAAATATAATGTCGCCTATCTATTCAGTTTCTACGATTAGAACATGTTTGACTTTTAACGCAGAAACAAAGGCTGCGAATGTACTAACGTTATTTCCTTTTATAAGAAATGTCACTTTTGTGCACTTATCAATGCGGTATACTAAAAACAGTAAAAACACTCGGCGGAAAACATCCTTATTTGCTTTTCAAATACAACATTTTTTGACGTACAAAGAATGAACAAGAAAGTCGAATGTATGCTTTAAAAAAAAAGCGAAAATTATCTGGAATATACACACGCCGTCGATAAAAAAAAATAGCTTATATGCGATTGTAAATTTTGATGCGTTCACTAATTTTTCTGTTATGTATTCATCAGTTTTAGCAGCAGCCAAAATAAACATATGCAATTAGACTTATCGTAATTTCAATCGATCCGACGATTCGAATTGCTCGTGTCATACTTTTACATCATCGTTTACGTTAATCATAAGATAGTAATCGACCATATGGAACACCTGTTTACAGATCCGTGTGCATAAGAAATACCGCGAAAAAATTGAGAATTTATATAGAAATATAAATTAAAAAATAATCAAGTTGACAAGCCAGAGCTTTGCATTAAAACGATGCTCCACCCAAAATTCAGCGCTGACTTTTTTCACCGATTCATTCAAGTCTGAAGATATTTCGAGCTATTTATAACACCCCCCAGCGGCTTTTGTTTTCGCCGGCTGTCCCACAATCGCTTAAATAATCACATAAACTTTGAAGCGTGTAAATGTATATACGTTTCTCTCTCATTCGACATTTTACTATCAGTCATGCTAATAAAAACAGGCACGTTGTCGGCGGACCGCACGTTTAGGTAGCTCCTGATTCGCTCGCTGTAATATAAGTATATTATCGTTGAATTCGCGACAACTTGTCCGTTGGGATAAAAATAAATCGTGTGTATACGTTTTTGCGAAATTCCTCTTCGATTTTATACAGACTTCTTTCAGTACAAATCGCTTTGGGACTAGTCTCTGTATCAGAACAGTCGTGTTTGCCGCTGAAATCAATGCGATCGTTGATTCTTATCTAGAGCTATCGCGAGTATGTCGAATCTGTAGCGGAAATCCCCGGCTTGATAATAATTAATATATACAGCAGAGGTTTGATAAACATACAAGCGCGTTGCTGTCTGTATAAACCTCCAAAGTGAAGAGATATAGCGAACCATTACATTGGCCTGAATCTAAGAGCGGCGCACGTGACAGTCGACACGAGGGGTTGTTGTTGTTAGAACTACTCCCGCGCGAGAAGTTAACAACGGGAAGAGAATCTATTCTAAATTTACAGACAAGTTATATCGAGTTACCCGCACACGTCGTGCTCTCTATTCATCAGCAGCGAAGGCCATCCCAGCAAGTTGAAAACTCAACTTTAGCGAAACAATAATTCGATACGCATTTTCTGACGCAACAAAATGAATCGTTTCACCTGCACCCCAATCAACACATCGATAAAGCAGACAATCGTCGCGCTAAAATCATTCTAAACGTCATTCTCTCTCTCTCGAGTCTATCAATCATCGAAGTAGCGCCACGAGTAAAAAAAGAATAAGAATCGATGCTCCGTTACGTAACCCTGAGCATCGAATCGCGCACACAACACACTCTCTCGACATGCGAGTCATGCGAGCTTATCCAACGACAACAAAGCCACGTGAATCCTCCGCCAGCTGAGGCTGATGTGCCGCTGGAAAGGAAGCGACACGTGCGGCGCAGCCGAAAAACGGCCTAATGCGAAGGCCGGCACATCACAGAGGCCGAAAACTTTTTCGTTTGCGGCGGCGTTGTCTCCCCGAATAAGTATACGATATTAACCATTAAAGGCTAGTTATCAGCAAACCGTCGATGCGACGATTCTATTTCGAGGCATACATATCATATATCCCGCGCGTCAACAGCTGTTTAAATGCGCGATATTTATAATATGCGCGCCGTAAAGCAGCCGATCTGCACACGCGCGCACATGACACGTCGCTGCTGTAGGTAGATATATTATAGATTTTCCCGGCGAATTTCGCCAGCTGGTAGGCGGGAGACACTCACTCTTGATGCAACCGCCGTCGAGACCATCGATCTTCATGATGAAACAGTCGATGATCCACCTCCGAGTTCGACTCTATATCGTTACAGGACACAAACGACACTATCCGTGTGCAGCGGCGACTATCTCGATCAGACACAAGGCATGTTTTCGGGAAGCCTGATATACACTTGGGACACGTAACTCGCGCTTATCGCTTATGTGACTATGTTACACACTGTTACAATATTTCATATACAGTTCGACGGGCGAAAGCAGCGGCAGCGCGGCGCAGTCAAGATAAGAAGAAGAGAGCACACCACTCGAAAAAAAAAAAAACAGCTGGACACCGGGAGCAATTATAGTAATGATGATAATAACAACAATATAACTAATATTAACAAACTGTGTCGTGCGTCGCACGCGCGAGCGGAGAAAATCGCGTCGCGAGGGTCCGCGACGAACTAAAGTCGAAAGAACGGGCAAACACGACGGGGGCGCCTTCGAGGAAAGGAGAAAGAGACGGACTACTACGAGAGCGAGCGGCGGTAGCAGTGGCGCATACGACGCAGCCGCGTGTGAGTAGCTGCACAGCGGAGTGAGAGATAGAGAGAGACTTGGGCACATAGACGAGGCGTGTGTGTATATAGGCGAACGCGGCGTATACGCTGCTGTTGCAGGAAGGTTGAAAGCGTTTGCGCGCGCGGCTGCAGCGACGGTTGTGTCGCAGCCATGTCGCGGCATGCAGCTGCTGCTGCTGGCAAAGTCTCTCTTTCAGTCGTTCTCGACCTCGAGTCCTCCCAGATCTTTCTCTGTGACCAATAAGATGCGGCACTGATGCGGTATGTGCACGCGCATGCCCGGCAGTTTTGTCGGTATAGAGACACAAGGAAATGGATTCGAAATTTCGATGGGATATAGAGCCGTAGGACTTTGATGTACGCACTGAATTGGGTCAGTGGGTAATAAAATGATTCTAAGGGTGTATTTTCGATCAGTGGATGTAGTTTTCACGTTTTATAAGATTGCACAATTGCCGTCAAACGTCAAAAATATAATTTTGCCTATGAAAACGATTTGTAATTGAACAAAAATCAACCTCGAAAAACCGCCTGCAATTAATGATACCTTTTCTCGCTATCAAAATCTTTGCATCCTACACGAGGACACACAGACCAGTACCGCAACATCGTAGTGTATAGTGACGCTCGGAGCAAGTTATTGTGCGCGAAGGCAAGCCGCTATATATACTGCAACAGCTTTTGCCCTCTTTTACATCTCCGTCTCCTTTTCCCTTGGCTCTCGCTTCCGCCCCGTGAATTCGCCTCCTTTCTCCTTCCCCCTTTTTCAACGCTCTCCGCACTACTACCGCACGCGCAACTGTCTTGACTTTATTCTCTGCGCAGAGGGTTGATTTGTTTGCCAAAGGGAGAAGCGTATAAGTGTACCGATGCAGTCTCTCTTTCCAAATCGATTCATTATTCATTTCCGAGACGAGCTTGCGGTTCTCGTCGACGTTTTTTTACTTTTGTTGCTACTCTCGAGCCTTCGTTAATTATTTGCGCTCTTTGTTCGCCGACTGCAACTTCATCTCTTTGACGCAGTTGCTTCCTTGCGTGCAGGTCCGCGGGACCGGAATTTTCAATCTACTCGACTCTCCGTCTGTTGCAAGTAAGCCACTCGGCGGGCCTGGCAGATTTATAATAACATCGGTATAAGAAAGAGTAATTAGAACATTTTATAGCTTTTTAACGGAAACGTAATTCTAGTTTGGATCCGTAAACAACTGATTCTTTTCAAACCAATAACATTGTAAAAGATTATTATTAACTGGAAAAAAACTTCAACGATTAAATTGCACCGTGACATTCGCGTGCCTTTTCCTCCTTCTTCCGATTTATACGTGTCTCGTGATTTCCGCTGCATTATTGCAGTTTGTTTGCATTATTCATCCCTGCAGAAGCTACTCTTATGATTAGCACGTACTATGCATCTTAACCATAAACCTACCATTCATAATATGGTTCAAGGTGGTTGATTCTACTATATACCTCCGAATTACTCTCTGCCTATATCGAGCCATCGAACCAACTATAGCTTGTATACGCAGCAATGAGCTAATTATACCATATTCACCTGACGTAGCCGGTCTAACGGGAATAAAAGAGACCGCTCGCCGGCTTATCAAAATAAGAGAGATACACACATTTACACAATAAAAAGTGTGAGTGCGTCGAACAAATAAGGAAAATCGAAAAAGAAGTATAATCACACAGTGACAGTGTGTTTGCTCTGGACTTTCTACAGCGCTCTTATATCGTCGCGTGTTTTTTTCCTCGAAAAATCCAAAGAGGCGCGCAGAGATTTTCCCGGGCAGAATCTTCACACGTGTCGCACAGAGAGCGTCAGAGCGAGGTAGGGGAGGTGTTGCGCACGGCCAGTCGTGACAGGAAGTTTTCGGCGGCAGCTGCTATGCTGCTCAAAACACGTGACACGTGAAATTAGCGGCTGTATACTTTTTTTCGCAGCACAGAGCTGTACGGGTGTCTTTTGGCTGGAAAATGGAGATTTCGCGCGAGCGTCATGCGGGTATAAACGGTGTAGGTGACGATTGCGCGTGAAATTCAGGAAGCTTCGCGGTTGAAGATAATTTTATGGTTTTGTGCGTTGGAGAAATAAGCGCTTCCATAATATAATTAAAAGCTGAGGGTATTCATAAATTTTGCAAGAATCGAAGTTCGCAGAAAATTGTTATGTCACGCATTCTGTATAAATATTTGGTTATCAGTTGATGTGTAGAATTGAACATAATGTGCTTTCGACAGAATAATAACGGAGCAGGAAAGTGTCGAGCGCGCTAATTCTATCTTTTTTTTTTTTCAAGACACATGTGCCGTATAACTTATATACTAGGAACTCCTTGCATTTTATTAACGCTATCATTTCAACGAACGACTAATAATGATGGAAGCGTTTCTATATAACTGCGGAAAAACTTCAAACGACGTCAACACATCGGCGTTCGTTTTCCTGCAAACGAGCTAACGCTCCTCCACACAATAGCACCACGTCATAGCTTCTCGAACGCGAGTGAGAGTGTAAACACAAAAGTACAGCGCAAAAAACGCGTCGACATAGCAGCCGCCGATTATTATATCATCTCCGGCCTAGAGAATCTCTTCATCGCTATTATAGCCGGCGCCGCGCGAAAAACGAGTTGTGCGAGAGAGAGAGAGAGAGAGAGAGAGAGAGAGAGAAACTATGCCGATGATTCAATCGGCTCGATCGAGTCTCGTGCGAAAGTGAGTCGGAGTAGGAGCATCGACCATTAAACGCATTCGAGCGCCGCCGTCGCGGCCTTGCGGTGCAGGTATAGGATATTCTAGACTTGTGTGCAGTGTGCGCGCGAGTGCCGTAATATCTGCGCGCGGGGAGAGTAAAAGTTAACCAATTGCAGATTTCACGTGGTTGCCGTGTGCCTTTTTTTTCTCCATATAACCGTCGTCGCCGCTGATTCTATATAGATCGAAGGCGTGTGCTTTTTGCTGACGCTGTGTTTTAGAGGCTCGATTGGAGATTATTTGGCAGGCTTTAGCGCAACTTTCGGCATCATTCTGTAATGCCTACAAACTTTGGTGTTTTTTTTTTTTTTTTTGAAATTTGACATATAACTGGTATATAATATCGGGACTCTATTTCGCGAATGACTGTCTCCGTATATAGCGATTTGAAAGTCTCAGTGGACAGAGTTGTTACGCGCGCGTGATGCCAAAAATACGTTTATGAGCTGTATGTGCATCCTTGTCGAATAACGCGGGAGACTACAGAGGTATTCGGCAGTCATTTATGAAAATTGGTATTGACGAATTAAACTTGGAAGCTCGCCAAACATCGATCAGAAAAATATTTTTTATTCCCAAATTCGCCGACGTGCTCGTATAATAAAATCAAGCCCTCGCTTCCAATTCAAAGGATTGAAGCGATTATCTTCCGATAATAGAGTGAAACCAAATAAACACCCCAACGGTGTCTCGTTATACGCATTCTGTATCCCTCGTTTGCCGATATGTATTTATACATCGAAGTTCTCCACTAACGAAAAACGAAGTCGATGAAAAACTGCAAATTGCAACGAGCGCTGCTGCGTGATATTGCGTGTGAAATCCGTCGTCGTGCGTAGTAGCTAACTCGGGGATATTCGAGACGACGACGACGCGTAAGCTCAGCGCGGGGAGAGCTTTCAGCTGTAAGCGCGCCAGAAGGGTCAAGATCGAGCCGAAAAAAAATTAACGACGCCGAATGCCTTTCTCTAATTCCACTGGCAGAGATCTCGGTTGTTGAACAGTCTACTGATTTTCGTATAATATTCACTATTAAAGTGAGGATTGGACCGTTAGTATAAATTACGAAGCCGATTTATATAGAGGAGAAAAGCCAGACATTATCGTCTATTAGACTCGGACCATGGTTGCATTATGTAAATTAAGTGTGATGACAGGCGACTTTCAAAGCTACTCTTTCACCTCTAAAAACTACAGCAAGCGTTAATATATCCAGAAGAAACTATATTGCCACAGAATTGATGCGACGATAACAAACGAATATAATCGAGAGTAAAATCACAACAGCATAACTATAAAATACCTTAAGCCAAAGAATGCGATAAATTCCCTCAAAGCAACAATAAAGCCGCAAGCCCGCGAACACATCTCGTGAATTTCCAGATATCGAGCCCTCGAGCTATATCGACTGTCTATAAGCCTATACACGTAACGGCTTAAATTGCGAGCAATCGATCAGCAATGAAATATGGAATTCGAGCTCGACCACAAGATAGGCGATCTCTCTCCTCCTGGCTGCAATTATGCGCACCGACAAAATATCAATCGCTGCCGGTGGCACTGCAGCACCAACGAGAGCGAGAAAGAGGCGTGGTAACGCGAGCCGCCCTGACGTTTTTTTTTCTTTCTGATCGCACGCATATATATACATACGCACAATGTGTCACAAGTGCGTATACAGATTGACTGCAGGCTACCTGTGTAGCTTATATACATGTATATGTATTCTCTATGGGTAACGCGGTTTTTACGACGACGCCTCTCACTCGCGCGAGTTCAAGGAAAGCGCCGCTCGGCTCAAACTCGATTATATATGTATATGTGTGTATACATACTGCGCGAAACGGGCACGTGGATGCAGATAATTGTGGAACTTTGAGAATGCCCGTGTGCTTTATTTTTTTTGTACAGCCATAGTGCGCGAGGATGATTAACAACGGGGTTGCATTTAAAGAAGTCGGTATATATAAACAATGCAAGTGTTGTTAGCCCTGCGCGCGCGCGAATAATACACCTGAGTGTTTATGCTTTTTGCAGCTGACGCTTGCAGCCGCGTGGAATGATGATTGCACAATTAGCGCGAAAATTGCGCGTTCGTTCGAACGCATTATTCCAAGTGTTTGACAACTAATGGAAGCCGATACTTGTGTGGGGCTGCGAGAAGCGAAGTATTGTCAGCAACATGTAATGGATTCGATTTTCTGCGAGGGTGTCGCAAGATCGGATATGCATAGCAGCTTTTGTGGATGATGTATTTTATTTTTTTTGGACTTTCGATATCAAGCGTGAGAATGAGTTTAATGGGCTGTTTGATGTATTATTAACGATTGGATCATTCTTTCGGGTTAGTCTTTTTTTCAAACAGCTGCGTTTGGCGATTATTTTTATGCAATCGACCTACTGATTTTGTTGCTAATTTATCGTCGTAATTACGTTTCGATTTTGGCCCATTTAACTTATTGAGCAACTTTAGTCTAAATACGCGTGAATGTAACACACAACATTAAGATTTAAGACAAATTAAACGGTTTTCCTAAATGAGGGCATTAACGAATGGATGCCTGCAACTTTTATAAATTACACGAATATACATACACATACTACGAATTGTTTACAAATGCTTCTGGCGAATGTATATATGCCGAGCGCAAGAAAATGTAAATTGCAATCGACGCGAGTACCGCGACTTTTACGTCGACTGCTCCGAGGAATGGAGACTTATGCGTTAATGAAGAAACTACTGCATAAATATTTGTGACATTTTTCTTCTTTGATATGCTATCAATATAAGAATCCAAATGCATGTATAACTGTTAATGTGTTACAAGGTAAGTTGATGAGTGCTTAATTGTATACTTCAAACCTGTTTAATATTATAATCAAGAATATTTATTCATTGAATGATCTTTATAATAACGAAAAAAATATCTAAGCGAAAGATTTTATAAATTGCTTATGCCTATACTCTGGTAATCTTCAGGAATTTTCCGCTTTTGCTGAAGTGAACGCATTTTTGTGACACAGTTAGAGATTTATCTTCTACGAACGTCAGTCCGAAAAAAAACTATGTTTACTAATTTTAAAAGCTGAAATGTTTATGTATAGCGATCCAACAGTGAGAATATAATGAGATAACTACAAATCACATGCTATTGTGAAATCACTTCAGATCAATATATTATATTTTGCTATAGTGGTTTGCGGATTGTATTATAAATGTAGTTGCACAGTTGAACTCTCGCTCACAACATGGTAATCAGATACGCCAATTTTACGTTATTTCTATATGTGCAAGCTATAATTATAATGCGTTGAATATTTCGCAAGAACGCGGCTTCACTATATAATTAAATAATCGACAAGAGTATCACAAAAATCCTAACCATCTCAATATCAAATTTTAAATAGAGCTCATCATAGCTATTACGAAAAGATAAAAAAAGTAATGCACAATTAGGAACCGATACTATTTGTAACTAGAGAAAAAAAAATGTTCCGCCGCATGAGTTAATCGGCAGCGGTATGTAACCATTTCTACTGAATCTTGGTTATTTAACAACGCCATGGGCGAAACGAGATGCATCACGTAAAAATCCGACACTCGCTTCGAAAACTGCCAACGACGACACAATATCGCCTCGAGCTATTAGACGCGGGTGATATTCGAAAGGTGCAGACGACGCGTCGCGCGACTAGAAACGCGTTTTTTTATTTCTCAATTGTAATAATCCAGTCAGAGTTCATCGGCTAGAAACGGAATATAAAATGGCATGCGTGTGGTACGTGTGCGCTGAAAATTATTGATTTTCCATGATTATCCATGCAATTACGTTAGAGCGTTATACATTACATAAGATTGAGGAGAAATCATCTACTACTTATATTTAGAGGCCTGTTTGATAATTGTTGCGGACAGTGCTTAAAATATAATTTGCTGAAGATATTTACATTCGATCATCACTTTCAACATTTTATAAACTACCTAAACTATAAACTGTTGAATAATACGAGAGAGAAAGTAACGAATAAACAACAAAAATTAAATAGAAGACTTACTCGTTAGTATGATTATCGCATGCTAATTAAACTAATAGTTTTAATAACTACTCATTTTTTTGAAAATACTAAAATACGAGAATGAAAAGAACAGTCGAGGAATCCAAGTAACTTACTATGTACACACTTAAACGAAAAACTCGCGGTTGGCCTTTATCTGTGTCTCGGCGCGTGCGGCATGAAACTACACGTTGGCCCTCTTCATTGGCCAATAGTACAGATACGGCTCTGGCGAAAAACAAAATTTGCGCCGATATATAGCGCAACTATACGGTCTTCGAGCGTACATAACGATTTTTAGGCTGCTTATAGCAATTTTTAAGAAACTAAAACATGACTAGGTTTATTATTTAAACTGCACTTTTTAATTATTTGCAGTTACAGTTATTACAATCTATAAGCCCAATAGCATACAATTTTATGAAATATTTCGTAATGCCGATCTATTAAAATATCAATTGAACTAGACAGCAGACTAAAGGTGATTGACATTGAGAATTAGGTGGGAGAACAGGCTAATGCATTAGCGATACACTTTTCAAATTACGTATAAGCTAGCTATTGAAGTTATGTAAAAATAAGCGTGTAACATTTCAGTTTCCAAGTCGTATTTTTTTTAGCGCATAATATATTAGTCACAACAAATAATAAACATTGGATAAGTTATGGAATTTTAATTATAGCCCGACGCGGAATATACACTTTTTAACTGACTTCAAAAGGGAGGAGGTTACTTTATCGATATTTTTTAATGCGCCTTTCGGAGTGCAAGTTTATTTTTATTCAAAAGTAAAACTTTTCCGCGGAGAAAGGAATGGCATTCAAAGGTTATATACTTCAGAAGGACATATATAATTAAAATATAAAGGACTGTGTAAAACTCGTGTAATTGTTTCGCATCCACGTTAAAATATACTTGAAAAACGAAATTCACATTTTTACAATCGCACCCGCTTCTAGGAAGCTGTGTGGATGATAATATTATATATTATAATAACTCTCTTTAGCATAATGATATGAAAAATTGATAACATAAAATTTAGTGCTTTTCAAAACTAATCTTTGTTAAGAAGGAAAAATTGTTACAAACTTTTCGATAAAAATAATTTGTAAACATTATCTACAAATCTATCACTCAATCCTTGAGAATTGCAATTTTTACGACTATACAGCTAATTCTTTTGTCGGCCACGTGCTTAGCAAACCTAACCTCAATCATCACCTACTCTAGTATGCTCGATACTGGCGCTCTTCGAATGAGAGACATGTGAGTTCTTTTCCACACATTTCAAGAAGCGTATTTGCGCTGAAATGTATACTTAGCTTATGTATAGCAAATTTTAAGACTTGTACTCTAGAACCGTGCATATTTGTCAAGCGTTCGTTAAAAGCACAATCAAAATTTATTACATTTTTATAAGCTTTGCCTTTTATCAACGGTTTCCGTTTTTGATATGCCGAGTCTGATCTATCAAACCTTGGCAACGATATCAGGAAACAAAAAGAAACCAGTCTCATTTTTCAAAATTGCTCCAAAACTGAAAAAAAAAACATTTCAATGCATCTCCGAAAAATCTGTAAAAATCAAGGCTTCCCCTACGATAATTTATAGCCATCGTCGATCGCGTCCTCCAATTCCATTTTCTCTCCTGCTTCATCCGTGTATATGCCTAAAAAAGCGCCGATCTCGTTCGTGTCGTGTCGCCGCGCACGAAAAGGAGCTGGCAAGAAAGAGAAATAAAAGGCGAACAGCAGCGACGACGACGAAGAGTGAGAGTTGCCCTCGAGTGCGCGAGGTGGAAACCTGATCGGATGTCCCCTCTCTTTCTCGCTCTCTTTTTCTCTCTGATGGCGGTGTCGCCGCGCGCTGCTGCCGCTGGAAGAATTGGTGATATTATACATACATGTATATATCTATATACGAGAGAGCCACGCCGATTGGCAAAACCAGATATACAACGTCGCGCCCGCGCGCCTTCGTCTCAATGACGCGTGACCGCTCACGCGAGCCCGAATTGCGATTTACACTCACTTATAGATGCGCTCGGGAGATCAATAATTATTTCGCGAACGATCAACTTGATCCTCGAATGTATGGGATTTTTATTAATTTCTTGAATAAAAAATTTGTCTAGTTCGGAGGACGCGTGCCAGCGGCCGATTGTATCGTAACGCTGCGCGCACCGATATTCGATTTCAATATGTCCCGTAACGCTCGAGAATTCGAGCGTATCCAGCAACTTATCTGAAAATTGTAATGTTATGTCAGAAGGAAATTGTTTGCAAAAGACGAGTAATCGAGCGATTGTGAAATGTAAATTATTATTGAAAGAAGCAATCGAAAAGCATCGTCGACCAGCGCATTGATAAAACAACGAAAATCGTATATTACCGTCATTGACGGTGAAAAAATTCCACCATGCCCCACGCTATCGCATAAAATAACCAGTACCATGCAAATTTTTGTAAATCAGTCAAATGTTAGCGGGTAGGGTAATATCGCTTTGTATTTACTTACCACGCGTCAATCTGTATAGTCGAATTGGAATGTATATTTGTTTCGAGTTTAATTAATAAGCAGATACCCAGTTTTCATAAATTATTCTTACTGATGTGCGAGAGTCAACTAGAGATAACACTAGCTGATAAAAGTAAGTGTAATCTAGAGAAGTGGAAAGAGAAACGTCAGAAATTCAAATTTCAAAGTTATCACTTGGGATTAGGTTTATATATACAGAAATAAAGTGCTGAGCCTCCTATTTTTATTTTTAGTAGCAGTAAGGTGTTCTATCAAAAGCTCCACATTAGCTTCTTTAGGGATTCTAATTTACATTTAATAATTAAGAAATGAAGTAATTTTGTTTAATCATTTTGAGTCAGTAATGAAGGACGTTATGCAATAAAGTCGTTATCAGAATGTGAATAGATTTGAAAACTTGGTACAATTAACAGCAAATAGATGCAGGGATTCCCCAACAACCTTATATAATAGTAAAACACTTACCAGTTTTGACTCTCTGTTGCTGAGGTTGCAAAACCCGCTTCTCCTTTTCGACAGGCTTTTCCACAGGAGCAGGTGCTGCTGTTGGAGCTGGTACCGGAGCTGGTGCTGGAGTTGGAACAGAAACTGGCGCTGGCGCTGGTGCTGGTGCTGGTGCTGGAGCTGGGGCTGGAGCTAGGGCTGGAGCAGGTGCAGCAGGAGCTACCGTTTTTTTAGGAGCAGCTGGCTGAGTTGCATTGGCCTTGCTCTTCCAAGGATTAACGACTGGAAGAGGAGCTTCAACATATTTAACGGGTTGATGCTCAGTTTCTTCAACAGATACCTCAGCCTCCTTCTCCTTTTCTTTGTCCTTATCCTTATCCTTGTCCTTGTCCTTGGAGCCATCTTTGGCATTAAAAACATGCTCCCTCTCCTTGTGTGACCTCTCATTACTTTCTCCATTTCGACCATGCAACCTTTGCTTATCCTTGTTGCGGAAAGGAATTTCAACAAATTCCCTGTGCTCCTTCAGCTTTTCCTTTCGCCTTGCACTCTTGGGTGCTACAGTTTGAAATTCCCCATCACTGCCTATATCACCATTCTTGATGACTTCTTCAGTTCCTTCCTTAACGTTTCCATCGGAACGAGTAATATTTGCTGCCTTTACAGCAGGGTTAGCTTCCATAGGAGCTGGTGTATTGTTATGGGGCACATAATTTCCATACAGTCTACGTTCTGTAGCTATGTGTCTCTGGTTTTCAAACCTGCGACTGGTTTTTCTGTACGACTTTCCTTTAGCCTCAGAGGCATTCTGCATAGCAGATATTTGTCCTCCAATGTTCTCCTTGTTGTTGTCTTTTGGACAGCCTAGAAGATTGAAAACATTGTAAGATACATCAGATAATTTTGGGAATTTATGAAGTATTCTTTTTTTGTGTTACAATAAATATACAATTACATGTCAAGTTTTCATGAATTTGTTAAAAATGTAATATTAAACAAAAGATTGTTGATTGACATTCATTAGCAGGTAGGACTTAGTATCGACTGTCATGCATAGGAAATAGTAATCCGATGCTTGACTGACTAATCATGTGACCAGACTAATTGGTCTCATTCCATATGGCACAGAACAAAATTGTGATAATAATGTGAATTTTTCTATAATTTGAAACATGCCTTGTAATGTCTTTTATGAAGCATTACCAAAGCAATCTAAAGTTTCCTTCTATCAATATTTATCATTAGCTATACAATGCATTGGTGATAACCCATTAAGTCCAATGAAATCCAATCAAACAAACCATATATAATATTCATTAATTGATGTCTTAACAAACACTAGCTTAACTATAGTATTGAGCACGACAACAGTTGAGCTTTACAAACGCACAGTCGTAAAGCATGTGACCATAACGCGCAAGCTTTTTCCATTCCCCCCCACAGTCGCATCGATCATTAAACTTCTGCTGTCAAACTTCATCAAAGTACAAAGTAACGAAGCAATTTCAATAGCCTGCTCAAGCATACTTATCAGTTTTTGTTCAATTAAAGCCAGAGATAGCCTGTTTAACCCAGTAAAAGCCAAACACAAACACTCTCTATCGCATTCATACGTTTTTCAAGTAAAAAAAGGGAAAAGAAGCGATAACTCGCGCGTTGTCCAAGCCTTCGAGCGGTATAATAAGAAGTTGACAGTCGATGAACTTACCCATAGTCGACGAAGAGGACGTGCTCGTGTCGGGAGCGGCCTTCGTCGGGTTCAGCACGCTCGCGTAGGAAACACCGGCCGGGCCCTCCTCCCTCTCGCTACTGCCCTGCTGCTGCACGCTGCCGCTGCTTGCCACCTTGGCCGCCATCTTTGAGAGAGTATCTCCTCGGCTCTCCGTGCGCTACTGCCTTTCGCTTCGCGCTGTCTCTCTCTCTCTCTCTCTCTCTCTGTGGCGCTCGGCTTCTCAATCGCTGTCTCTCTCGCTCTCCACCTCGTGGACAGCGACGACGAAACGGAGTCCCACAGGGGCGCGATAATTTGTACTAGCAGCTGTATCTCGACATGGACACTCAGAGCTGTCGTCTCGTGAAGAGCTGCCGGCTCAAGGGCCTAGAGAACGTCGCTTTTCGAAGCAACGCAGCTTCGAGTAGTCAAGAGCGCGGAAGTGAGGTTATGTCAGCCAGCGGCGCGACGGCCGCCTCGTGTTCGGGGGGGCCTTGCCTGGCTCTTTCTCTCTCTACTCTCTCTCGCTATTACTTGCCTGCGCTTCTCTTCTACTGCTGCGGCTCAGCGTGTCCGGCTACCAGAGTCCATAATCCTTCGCGCGGCGCGTGAACCCTCGCACGCGCACCCACCGCGAAAAGATGATCCTCTCCCGTCTCCTTCGGCGGATAAACGTGCTCGAGAAGATTCGGCTCGGGAGCTCGACGCGCACGTTTCGCGCACTAGTTTCTCGCTCGCTCGGTCTTCTTCTATACCCCCTCTCCTCTCCTGCAGCAGTTCACGCACACACTGTTTTCAATCGGAATACACCGACGCAGCGCCGCCGCCGCCGCCGCGAGCACGTTGTGTGCTTCGATTTGGGGGTTATGTTATATGGCCGCCCCGTCGATACGCTGGGGCCTATGTGACTCGGCGATTCGCACAAACACGCGGACACCTCGACACCGACGAGTAGAGTTCAGGCCTGGAATCGGTGAACACCACTGAGGCTCCGGGAAGTAGAGCTCCGACTGTCGTGATCGATTTTGCACGGTTCGATATTTCTCTGCTCCCGGTATCTCCACGCACACACGCCGCTCGGGTCGGGCCACACTGCGCGTGCCGTACACTGTACAGTACACTGTATAGGTACTCGAACTGCCCAGCGATGCGCTGTTAATACTGCGTAGTATACAGTGTCTGTATAGGGCCTGCCAACCTGCGGCGCTCTCTCGATGCGTGCTTATACTTTTAATCCTACGTGCGCAGCGAAATTTTCGTATGTCCGTCTGCTACTATACTCGTCCCGTTCGGTCCTCTCCTCCCTCTCCTGTTGACTCTTGCTTTGACTTCTTGCCGCAGTTTCTAATGGACGCGGCGGCACTTCAGCAGGAGCAACAGCGCTGTTGCTCGTCTGTCACGCAGCCGCGGATTACGTAAACGCGTAGCCGCATTTTCGGAAAGTAGCAGTACATTTGTCCTTTTTTATTAAAATCGCCGCGACAATTATCGTCCCTCTCTTTCTCTCAACCCGTCGCTCTGCTGCACGATCAGCTAAGTAGCTCTCCGGCCGTGTTTTGCGGCTCGCACTATTATGTAAAATAATACAAGTATAACGCCCGGTTCGCACCAATACTATACTGTGTGGTGTGTGCTACATTGAGGCGTTCTCTTTTCTCTCTCTTGAACATGTGGCCCGGGCTTTGTCCAATTTTCGCGTAGTAGCTTAGTACATACTATACATTGTACATACACCCAATATAGTACGACGCAGTGTACGCAAACGGACGCGTGCGCGTGTATTTAGAGCCGCAGACACGCACACGCGCGTCTTCGGTGATAATGTGGGACAAAGTCGAAGACTACGACGATGTCTACAGTCTCGCGGCCCGGAGAGAGAGATTCGAGCGCCGCGCCGCTGATCAAAACTGAAAAACAGCTAGCGCGCTTCCGGTTTTTCCGCTCCCTGCCCATCGGCATTCCCAAGCCATCGCCGGGCAGAGCAGAGAAGAGCACATTATCAGTATTCAGTGCTGCTGCGCCATTGTCAGCGCATGCGCTCGAGAATCCCTAGACTAGTTGCAAATTGCGATTTACAGAAATCGCGGAGACGGATGTCGAAGGGGAGTGGAATGAGCCAGAAAGAGAGCGGAAACTGCGAGCTGTCTTCGTTCGATGAATAAAATCGTTACGGGAGCTCGTCCGATTGGTACGACCTGTCAGGCAATACTGCTGACGATTGGTCGAGCCCGTGTTTCCGGATGATTCCTATTTTGATTTGTACCTATACGCACGACACATATAGTTGTAGCTATAAATGCCGTTAGATCTATTTCTATCGATGAATGAAAACTAATAATTTCGACTTTTTCAGTATAATATAGGTATACGATAAAAAAAACACTATAATCGACCATGAATACCCGTATATTAATTTTAGAGTACAAGCGTTCGAAAAATTTTTGCAAAGTATTTCGACTAAAATTAACTGTAGCTCGCAGTGAGCTTGGTATAGCTCTTTGGCCCTGGATGGCCACATAAGCGCGTATGCGTGCGTATGTATGCGTACGCGTGCGGATAAATCTTAGTAATATTTCAGACTGCCAACTATCGAAAGTCACTTTCCTAGAGGATTTCCCTACTTTTAATACTATTCTTCTAGGAAAGTAACTGTCGATGGTTAGCAGTATGAAATATCACTAAGATTTCTCCGCACGCGAACGCTTGCATACGCGCTTATGCGGCCAGGGCCTTTTTGCAAGCTGTTAAATTCACTATGAAATGATAACTGGGACAGGAACGCTTAAACTGAAACGGTTGGCGCTATTCGCGTAAACTGATTTAGTTTAAAAATAAAAGAATGTATTATTTATTCTAAAATTATTATAACATATTGTACAATACAACGAACGTAAAAATTAAGTAAGTTATATACACATATATAAAATACAATGTTGAGGTAATTGCTTTTAGGCCATTTTGTATCTCGCTTTTGTACTTTAAATACATGGCACTTACAATATAGTTTTGGGTTTTCGAAGTTCCAATAGAGTACTCGATTTAACTTCGGTTTAAGAGACACTACTGATATTAATTCCTTTCTGCTCTATGTATCGAATATACTGAAAATCGTGTTATTTTTTAAATCATCCAAATACACACGTGATAGAAAAATGTACAATTATACGGACCACGTCGGGGTAAAATTTATTCGCAAATATTCTGACTAACTCTTGTGTATACATAAAAATCTGCATATATATGGCCTACAATAAAATAACAATTGCATATAAAAATTTTTCTCTTTGATTGCTAATGATTGTATAATGTACATACATTATATAACAACAGTTTTGTACAATAATGTAACGGGCAATACTTGTCCTTTAATTGCATTTTGTGTATTGTCATTGTCGTCTATTCCTTTTTTACAGATCCTTGTCGATCGCGACGCCGATAGACTTTAAAATTCATTTACATTTGACCCGTATCTTGACATCGTAGCAGTAAAAAATTTAACCCATTTATGACTAAGTTAAAGGATCAAATTTCAATAATATCATCCCACTGTTGCATTCTCGTCAACTATTGTCGATGGGGTATTTCTTCAAATACCTTTGAAACGCCTCTGCTATCGTCGACCTGCAAAAAATAATTTTTTTGAATTTCTCCTTTTCAAAATTCGCTGCGTATGCTTATATTGAAAATGACGATTCGCTTACCTGAACATCTTTTGGTAAAGCAAATAAGCGGAAACATGTCCTGCATCGACGAAGCGTATTTCTGCGCCTGGCCAAATTTGCTCCAGGCCCATGCAGTCATCCCTCGGTACGTAGGCGTCATCCCTCGCGCACACTGCTATGATCAGCTCCGTGTCGACGGGTACTTCAAAGTTGGACAGATGTGTGCATTCGTCCATTATACCTCGCATGAATTGCAATGCCTCGCGTTCTCGCCATTTATCGTCTGAAAAAAGTGGATGTTTCGACACGGGCAATAGACAGACCCCTGTCCCCGGAAATGACAGTTAAAAAATCACAAATAGGATATTTCTTTTTCATGCTGGAATAGCAAGAGAACTTCAGCAGAGCTCAACGGTACACGCATGCAAAAAAACCAAGGCTTTCGTTTTTATTTAGGTATCACAACGTAAATTTGGGGCACACAATATTATGTTTCTTCAAAATGTTGAAACTATTGTATTAATTGATTTCTATGAAATTAAATTTTCATTCAATTTTGCCAATAAGGATTGCACTCAACGGATTTTGAAAGCAAGGTCGCTTTGCATACTCAACTAGCAATAATACTGACAGGAAGCAAAAGCCAAAATCAGTCAGCCAGAATTCACATAGCAAATGGATCAAGCTTTTCGACTTCCTTTGTTTGAAACAAAAAAAAAATTGATTCACCTTACCCTTTAAAGCCTCTGGCTGAGCATTTTTGAATTTACTTGATATCAGACTTAGAGGAAATAACGTCGCTGCCGCTTTTTCTTCCGCTAGTTGTTGATTTTCAGTTATACCATTGCCATTTCCTTTACCATAAGTGGAATTGTTTGTAAGCTTTTGATCAACACTGTCGTTGGATTCGGTTTGGATTTTGTGAAATCTTTTAATGCTTGCTGGAAAATGTTTTGCAAAATGTTGTCCGGCTAAAAATGCGTCCTAATAACGAGAAAAATAAATTAAAATCAGATGCAGTATAAAATTAAATACGCAAGTATAGATTATTAATACTCACGTCTTGATTAACAATTTTAACCATTTTTGCTAAATCGTTTTGGTATGCATCATTTTCAAAATATTGCGACTCCAATAACGCCCAATTAATAGAAGCACTCATTACCCCTTGTGTAAATACTGGAGATGCTGTTGACCAAGAGAGGCAAGGAACTAAAGGTATCGGCTTAGGCCAATTGGTAGCTGCAAGTGATGCCATCTATACAAATAAGAAAATCAAAATTAGTTTATCAAAGAATATCAGATAACGTGAGTTCTTAAATTACTCAGTAAGATAGAAGCTTTGAAAAGACTTCTGTTACATAACTAAAAAAATTATGTATCCTCAAGTATCACATTAATATTCTTTAATTTTTAAAGTATCTTTTAGTCTAGCACTACTCATTTTATTTAATTCTTAGCCTGTTTGCTAATACTGAAATAGAAATAAGTGAAAGATACATACGTGGCCACCCATGGATAATCCTGTAAGACCAAGAGGTCCAAATCCTTGTTGCTCTAACCAATTGAGTATTACGATGGATTCCATTATTAAACATCCACCCATGATAAAAATATCAGACACGTTATGTAAACTAGAACGTCTGAAAAAGAACAAAAATCACTTGAGTTCTAATCATTTTTTACAAAGGGTCATTAGGATTTGAAAAATGTATTAATTTACATTTGATCCTTTGGTTTTCTAAGACCATAAAATGGATTTTCAAGTAAAATAGATGCAATACCAGATTCTTTGAGTAGGGGCTTTGCAACCAGATTTCTCCTTCTCCAGAAGTACTGAAGCAAATTAAAATTTGATAGTGCAAAAGTTTTGCAGAAAAAAATGTATATCAATGATTAATCCTTGATTTATGTATGAAAAAATACTAACATGATCTCCTGTACCAGCCAGATGTAGACAGACTGGTTTAATTTTTTGAGACTCCCAGTGTTTAGGTAAAATCATTTGGAAGTGAGCAGTCTTGGTCTCTTCTGGCATTATACCAGGTAGATTCTTCTCGAATGGTGACTCGAATTGTCCCTCCAGTACATGACAATCTGACCATTCTTCGTCCTGTAAAGCAGAGGATATTTAGTTACATGCCACCTTATGAAAATACCTTACTTACATGTATAAGCAACACCTACTTTTGTGATTTTCACTGGATAATCTCGAGGTATAAGGTTGTAACATGCTTCACGATTGGCAACCACTTTTCTGAACTTGAATATCCTGCAAAAAGCAAATAAGTCATCCTGAATGAAATGTCATTTTGAATTGTAAACAGTATACTATAGTGCAACAAGTGCTCATAGTCTACATATACTTTGCAGGGATAAGATAAAAAAATGATCAGAAGTAAGGTTAAGTCGACCTTATCAATGTTTGCTTTTCGCGCTGGAATCCGACACAAGTACGCAAAGTCAGAGATTAAAAAATAAAAAGCACTGAGCATTAGTCTTCTAGTGAAAATTTCGATGAATTCATAAACAATCAATCAGTCAGCCTGTAAAAAAACAGCAAGCAGCTGTGTGATGGGAACGTTTCGCAAGAAAACATACGTGTAGCAGACAACGACACTTTTAGTTAGCCATTATTATGAGAAGCGTTGAGTAAACAGAAGGAATTCACAGTTCAATCCATCGCAAAAGTTAACAGAATCTAACTCACCTCCTCAGATTTTCAGGATTGCCCCAACCCTTGGTGAAAAATTTGGTAAGCAAAATACTTCTGTAGACAGCGTCCAGTCGACTCGGCGGCATAATAAAAGCGCGTTTCAGGAGCTGCACCACGCGAAACGATCATCCAAAGCCTCTCTAAAATCTTGTCATTATCACAGATCGATGAGGGGTAAAACCAACGCCGTAAAAGGTGCTAAAAATATATAAGCGCGCAATCGCTGAATGACTGCAACAGGAGCACACACACACACACACACGCGAGGCACGAAGCGAACCTACTAACACCACTGGGACACGCGCGACGACAATACGACATCGTCTGTCTTTGTCGCTACCACCACCCGGTCGAGGTCGAGTGGCGACAACAACAACATGAGTCAATTATGTATATGCTGTCTGTTTATTGGTGGTGTTTACCGAGCTCTATTTTTTAGAAGCACTGACATACCGCGCAATTCGAGCCTCGATCATCGGCGAAGTTTCTCTCAATCGATATAGCTGATTATTTTTCTCCGAGTTCTCGTCATCGTCGGTGGAGTTATACCTATATATACGAAAATTTCTTTGACGTCTGTCTCGCTCTTTTTAAAACTGCGGTGTTCGACCAATCGCGTTGCTAGCAGCTGATCGGACGATTTAGCTATATAGGCTATGTGTCTGCGCGCGCGACAAACGAATCGTTACAGAGCCGGTAGCCCACGTTGTTTTCGAGGTAAGCGTGCGTTTATACAATGTGTAAGTTATTTTTAGTTTTATGGATTTCATTATTTACTATTGTATGCTAATAGATATATATGGAAAATTGGAGAAGCGCCAGTGTGTCGGTGTTCATTTCACTGGACTTTTAGGTTATAAACGAAGCCAATGACAATATAACATCACACATGCTTATCATAATATTGGTAAAAAGGTACATATGTTTTATCCATAAACAATTATTATTCGAATTAATTTTAGCTGACTACTATCTTGTCCATGAAAACTTCAATCGTATGATTTAGTATTTTTTTGTGCATGAATAAGAGATAGCGTGCGGCAAAAAAGATAACAAAAACATGAATGAATCGTGTATACACTGATATAATATATATGCACTGATGATAAATAAAATAAATGGGTGGCTTTTTCGAACTCGAAAGTTCATGGCCTCACAACGTATCGCGTTGTGTTTTCTAGATGAATTTTAGCGTTCGACTGATGATACTTTTTTTAAATCAATTATTGCTGGAACATAGTAAAAAAATTAGTGCGTTATTCATAACTTGGCAGTTGAGGATAACAAATTTTTAATGGAACATAAAAAATACGTAAATCATGCTGGTTTTTCTTTTTACAAAATCGTAAAATGTTGACGCTTTTTAATACTTCGTTTTGTAAATCATCAAAGTGTCAATTTAGCTTGCCAATCACTTTGTAAGACGTGCGCACTACGTAAAAAAACTAAAATGTTGTTAAGTTTTAAAGGTCTTTAGACCTATGACCATCATTTATTCAAGGATTAATACCACTTTTTATGCGATATCAAAACGAAGCAAAAAGCAATGACGTGGGTTTGTAATGCTGTAAAAGATCGTCTTCATCAGAAAAAATCGAAATAAAATAACATCTTTATTTGAATCACAAGAACCGCAAAGTATATAATGCATACATTGCCATCGCCGTGTGTAAATATGTAGATATTTGCTTGCGCAGATATTGACAAATTCAGATATTTTGTAAATCCAACAATCCGTCGATTCGTCAAGCGCCTATTGACATTCTATCGCAATACCTAAATTGCTGAAATCGCCGCACGACGTATTATAATACATAGTATATAGGTACCCTATAAAAAAATTACATGGTGTCATAAAGCCCAAAAATTGCATCGACGTGTATATTGACTAACGTTATCCGTACATCTCGTGTAAAATTCAAAATAGTATAAGAACATAGTGATAACGTCAAATTATTTTCCACGAAAATCTCTTACTGTCTACATAAGTATCAAAAAGTACTATCCAAAATTGTAATTAACTCCATAAGCTATAATAGTCTCAAAACTTCGTTCAATTATTTCTTTCTACACCTCGATCGTGAGACTGCAGCCGTGCAATTAACGCTCTCGTAAAACAAATTTTGCAATCTGTTTATTATTACACGCGACGGTGTTATTTTCGACTGATAAAAATGAACATTGCTTGCTCGGTTATTACGTTGTATTCCGCTTATATTGCGCACTGTGTGTCACCCACTTTCCCACGTCCGAAAAAAAAAACCACCTCGTCGTAATGTTCGCTTATTTTATTGCCTATTATATCGATATCCTCTGGCACCCATGTACAAAAGGTAAAAAACTTGCGTAATTCCCGATCTATTACTCCAGTTTCACACCTACAATGCTATTCAGCGCAGTCGCATATTGCTCAAAACCAAACAAAAAAAGAAACCCCGCGCGTTAGTTATTGCAGAAACAGTATAGTATATCGCGTAAATGGGTTAATACTATCACAGCCAATTCTATAAATAACAAGTGTTTACAATGTGCTCGCAGAAGTATTTTTTTTTTAATTACTCCAAGCATTCCCTCATTGGTGCCGTGCACTTTTCCTTCTCAGTGGCGACGGCGTTCATCGTCTTTGCCGATTTTTCTTGCAATTCAGTAAGCTTCTTCTCGTCGTACTTTCTCGCTCTTTCCATCGATTGTACCAACTGGCCGTTCAGGTATCCCCGGAGTGCGGGGAGCTTGCTGCCGTGGTTGAAGAAGAACCTGCAGCAAAGAACATTGTACAGTTTAGTCGATTTCTCTCTAATTTGAATTTAAAATCGAATCAATCGCACGTACCTGATGAATCCGTGCCTGATCCAAGAAACGTAAGACAATGTGCTGTAGAACCTGGGTATGTGCAAGTTCAGCACCTCGGCCAGATCGCAGAGACAGGTCTCGTAGGTCGATCCGGGAAAGTAGTACTGTATACCCTCGATCATGCACCTCATCACGTGCTCCCATTCCGGCTGGAGATTCCTGAAATTCGGCTTCACCCAGAACTCGATGAAGTCGCTCGAACGAGCTTTCACGTCCTCCAAAGTTCCCCGGCAGAAGTTGAAGCTTTGTGGGACACAATAGCGTCGTCGTCAGTAAAAAGCTTACAACATGAGATTAAAGTATACACGTAAAATAAAAAATCGTCTCACTCGTCATCCACTCCCAGAAGATATCCCAATCCCCGCCAGAGATGACAGAAATCCTCGAGATCCTCATCGGTCGCATGATGCAGACCAAATGTCTTGGGACTGAGGACGACCAGAGATACGAAGGCAAACTGCGTGGCTGCCATCTCGCCCTGGTTCAGAGCTTTGTGTCTGATGTTTGGATACTTGCTGAGAATCGTGTAGGGACACTGATTGGGAGCTGGAGCTGGACATGTGGATTGAAAGTCACGACGGGATATGTCCAGGGCAGGACACCAAGGGTTTTCGATTTTTGTTTTGCTCTCAAGTTCCTCGTCCGGCATGGCCTCGAGCTTTTTCCGCATCAAAGAGTGGATCCTGCGAACGGCTCGCATGTCATCGTAGCCTGGATTGCCCGGTGTCCACACGTCGTTCGAGTACCAGTTGTAGAACCTCGAGGCGGTAGACAGGTATCTGGAAAACGGGAATGACTCGTTTTATACTATGTACGCGCATTTATAAAGCAAGGAAAACTGGTCGTTAGCTCATCTAGCGTGTAATCTAGCATGTTATCTAGCGTGTAATGAAAATGAATCGTATGTATATAGTTTGTAACATTTATATAGTATAAGTACCTCTGGAAGCAAGCGTAAGGCGTGCTGGATTTGCCAGTGACGAGGATGGTCTTGAAGCCGTCTTCGAAAGAGTAGACCATGAAAAGCGACAGCAGTTCCGAGTAGAATAACCCGAAGAGATTGTCAACGGCGAACTTTTGACCCCTGCGGAACTTGTCCATATCAAGCCATTCGGGCCTGATGTCCATGCTGACGCCTGTGTCCCCTTCGAAAACGAAAGCCGCGGAGATCTCCAGCAGTGGCTCCGGAAGTATGTTTCCGAAAGCTTCGGTCAGACGTTCCATCACCCACTTTTTACGCTCTTCCACGGGCTCGATTCTGTCCGCTTCGGCCCACATGGTCTTCAAGGTGTTGGCTACCTCTTCGTCGGTCATAGCATCGGATTTCGGCGGGATTTTCAAACGCCATGAAGGAATTTCCTCCTCTTCGGTTGCATCGTTTTTTTCCTCGACGTCGCATGTGTTCAGAGAACCGTTCGAAGCGTTGAGGAAGCCGCTGTCGTCGTCGCTCTCGACGTTGGCGATCACGTCATTGGAGTCTATTACTAGCTTTTTTGGCAGATTCTGCTCGATATGCTCCAACGACTCGCTGATGATCGACACGGACACCGGAATTGCTTGGTCCTTCATGGCGATGGACTTTGCGGAGAGCTTCAATTAGTGCGTGTATGAACTCGGTACTGATTGTATGGTCGGGAAAACCTGTGTTTAAGAAAAATTTGTGTTATTATATGGATGACGAATGGGTATATACTGCGGTGTTTGGAAAAATGTGATGAATTTGAAATAAAAGATCACGTTATCGCTCGGTTGCTTGCTTTGTTTTTCCCCCTCCTCCCTAAATGAAAATGTTGAAGAATGATTTATATCGCTTGTGAATTTATTGTTTTATGCCCCGTTTTAGTTGTTTGCATTAATGAGATGTTTTGGAGTGTACTTTCAGTTTGAGCGACCCCGCCACTGTGTCCCTCTCGCCGCAGGCCTCCGCCATAGTTGTTCATCGGTAGTGTCAGATTAATGTGATCACGGATTGCCAATTTTATTTGTTTTTACCGCACTTGTGTTATCAAAAAGGCTTATCCGAAACGTCACTTAATGAGTTAGTTAAAAAATAACCAGCAGTGATAGAGGTTTTCTTTAACGAATTAAAAATTTTTTAAAATAAATGAAAATGAATATACATGAATTGATTTGGCCGTTGAATATAATTATCACATATAATAAATACGAATGCGCGATAAGTATATGCTTTTTAAAATTTATCTCTGCGCTTATCCCAAAAGCTTAAAATTCATTCTGTTAACTTTAAGCTAAAATATACGTGTACACATGCTGTACCGTTACTCAAAGATCGAGCAAAACTATACACAAAACGACGTAGGCTCAAGTCGAATCAAACTTTATACACAAAAATCCATCATCACCGAGAGCTTTACAGACGAAACGACAAACACTTTCAACTTTAGCTGGTCGTCGCAGAAAACTGACTCAACTCCGTTGGCCTGGACACTGACACTAGACGAACCGGAGTACCGACAAAGCACCTTTGATTTGAGCGTATATAGTCCCTACTCCGTGCAACTCGCGCGCACCACGTGACCACCTCGCGAACCTATATACCGCTTGCCGCTTGCACTGTATATGTATACCGATGCATACAAGCGCATTTTACGCGGATATACATATACACACAACAGCGCGATAACCAGAAGAGAAGTGTATGCTATAACGGTGGGAGCCGCACGCGATGATCGTCGAAAATTAGACGACTTGCGAATTCTCTTTTTCTCCTGTTTTCCTCGACCATTGCGTAATGGGACAACGCGGAAAAGACTTGGTTTTCTGCTTGTAATATAGAAAATTGTTAGATGCAGCTTGTGTAGGCCGACGATGAAAAAAAAAAAAAAAAAAACAGAGAAGAAGTAGTTGATCGATATAACTTACGCGCTGGAATATCAAATGAGTCGCACGTTTGTTTATGCATGAGTTTGCGCGTGAAATTAAGTTTTTATACGTCTCGCTTCGAACATGCGCGTGCGAAGATGAAGCTTGAAAAAGTACGTATAAACAATCGTGCGCGTGGGGTGACCGCGGGGGAAAGAAATGCGTAGGTATACGTAAATCGAGCTTTTGTTTGTCTTTTGTTGTATGCGAGAGCGAACTTTTCAGCGGTGAAGTTGTAGAATGTTGCTAATTATGTTTACAATTGTTGTTTGTGTTTCAGAGCGGAAAAAGTGGAAATTCGTATGATAAACTCTCGTGTGCGCGAAGTTTGCGATTTTAGTCTAATTAAGAAACGTCCGAAAGTTGTAACTATATGCAGTAGAGGAAAATTTGAATATGGATATAGAAGGACCTGTCATCCAGACAGTTGGAATTAAGTTTATCTTTCATGTATTGTTAAGGGAATTATCTTGAAAGGTATTTAAATTCGTCGCAAATTATTATGCTGTCGAGAAGCTCGGTAGGTATGTATATAAACGAAATGTTGTTTTTCAAATGTGTTCTGTCAAAACTTACAAACTGTCATCCTTCGCACGATTGTTGCTACGACAAAGATGCTACTCTGACCTTTTTTTAAATATTACATAAGTACATTGCAAAGAAAAAACTTAGTATCTGTGTCGCTTGACTTTTCAGTATAGAACATTGCAAATAATAAACTCTTCTATACACACAACTATTCATATCTCAAACGAATAAAAAGTCCAATTATCAGATGCCCATTCGAAGCACATCCGATTAACGCATCGCAGCTCGCAGCAATTTTCCGCTTCAGCTTGATTAGAACATTTTTACACATCATTACTCACATTACGGCCTTTAACTCGCTGTGTGCCTTTGAGTCACACGTCGACCCAACATACAAACGAAGATATATCTCCCTCTATACATCTAAGTAGCCGCTCAATGTTACATCGACGCTTTTGTATCTCTACTACACAGAACAGCAATATACAGCAGCGGCCGAGATCTTTTTTCGCTAAACAAATACGCAAAATACTTTCATCCTCAGGCATTCGCACGACCTTCTGCGGTCGGGAAAACATCTCGTATACCTTGCGTCACTTCACCGCTGTATTATAGTATACAATAATACACGCCACTATCTCCCTCGCAATGACAAAAGTCGCAGTTTCCAGCACACGTCTCGGTGAAATT
Source organism: Pteromalus puparum (assembly GCA_012977825.3). NCBI lineage: Eukaryota > Metazoa > Arthropoda > Insecta > Hymenoptera > Pteromalidae > Pteromalus > Pteromalus puparum. The sequence goes on along the minus strand of CM053171.1, from coordinate 51,453,737 downwards.
TCTCTACTCTGTGTTATACAGTCCATATTGTTTGAAAAAGTCACGCGAGTGGAATCCCCGATGAAGCACGTATACAGAGGATAACGTGCGCCCAGCTGCAGTCATACCGAAGAAAAGTCATACACGAGCTCGTCGCCTCTAGCATTTTTGCAAAGCCTCGCACAATATATATGTCGATTATCATTCGAATCTCTATGACTTTTAGATGCAGCGAATCTCGTCAGCGGTTTACCTTGAGATCGTATATACTATAATAGGTGTTCCCGGTGCACGTGGCTGAGGTAGAATAAGGAAAAATTCAATTGTACTATACAACATCGGGGGAAAAAGCGATGGAAAATCCAAGGGATCGTAGCTCGTGAATCGTTGATGGGAGAACCGGAATGGAGCGAGATGTACGTCGATTTTGAAAAATTTATCGCGACCGAAGCTACGTCCTGGACTCGGTTTTCAGAGGAAGAAAGAAACAAGAGAAAGAGAGGACAAAGCGCGCGAACGTTGCGCGTGAATGATTCAACGCAGAAGAGTGCCACTTGCAACAGTATATATAGTCCGGACTCTTTTTTGCGCTGCTGCTGCTGCTACTGCTGTTGCAGTATAACTCAATTTACTGCTTTCATTCTATTATCTTTTCACTTTGTTTCCGTAGAACAAAGGCGAGATGATATAGCTTGCGACCGGTTACATGACTGCATGTTATATCGGTTATAATGTGACACTGCGAGTTGTATGTAGCTCTTGATGGATCGATGTTCGTTTGATTGCGATAACGAAGATTTTTATATGAGATCGTATAGAACCGAAGTAGCAATGTACGATATGAATGTATAGATGAATCGTGTAGGTAATTAAAGCTTTTTATTATTATATTTAGGGAAAATGCGCGGTTCAGATCGACTTTGTACTTTCCACATCGTGCGCATCATGCAGTTGCGATGTGCGTATACAAATCCTCAAAAAATCACGCTACCTGGCTCCCAATACTTATAACAGCTTATAACGAATTGAATTGTTGGATTATAAACACAGAATGCATTTAAATATTGGTTTTCGGAATCGTGTGTGCAATTCCAATTATATTTAAAGTGCCGGGCCGAACTTCAAGCCATGAAGAATTACAAGATAAAAGATACGACGGTTACGCACTTTGCTATATTAACAGAGCCGCTTGAGGTGGTAGCACGATACGCAAGAAATGAGAAAGTGATAGAAGAGTTTGCAACTAAGAATACTCAGACCGCTTACCCGATTTACGGCTTACGGTTGGGGTCTAAATTCGACGCAGCAATTATGGAGCTGAAGACGCTGGAAACCGTATGTTCTATATTGAGCACAACAATGCAGTTTGATAGTGCAAGCGATGTATTTTTGAGATTATTTAAAAAAATTTGAGTAAAGCGGAAGTCAATTTTTTCATTGCCAGTTAACTTGAGGATAACGCAATTTAACAAATCATCTTGAAAAATGTAAAATTTTGTTACAGACCACGCTTAACGCCCTTGATAATATTTTTAAATAAATTTTGAAAATGAAAACCGAATCGTTAGTTTTGAAGTATATAATCTCAATGTGCGCGAGATTCCCACATGAGAAATTCTTGAAATATGTATGTACAAAACGTACACTCTTCGAATATACTGTCACTCAAAAATAAAATTTTGCGTAGATTCAGAATACAGTTATAAACAGTTATAAAATTTTCACCATCTTCAATGTAGCCATTCCAGGATCTAACAATTTCTTCTAAATCAACACTATTTAAATTTAATAATTCTTGTCTATATCAGATCAATCTAAATTTAACTATTCTTGCATCGGCTCTACAGCGCATGCGCGTCGGCTCAGGGTATCCCCATTATACCAGCGACCGGCACTGGCGGGAGCTTCCCAAATTCAAAGTTTCAATCACCGGTGGGTGTACGATATGAATGTATGCGTATAAAGAGTTAAATTGTTCGATTGTAAACACAGAATGCATTTTGATATTGGTTTTCGGAATCGAACCATGTGCAATTCCAAGCATATTTAAATTTGAGATTCGTTCAACCTTGAAACAATTTTCTACAAAAATTCGCGATCCCTCGTAAAATGCTCGAATAAACATAAGCGAATCCAATCGCTCGTGACATATTTAATCTCCACCGCGCATTATTCGTAAAAATTACATACGCCTATTAATAACTCTGCTATTTATCTCCTGCTCAAGCGCAAACACAACAAATGCCTCCTCATAAACGCGCCGCTTTACACACATATCGCTCTCGTGTCTACAAAAAATAGCAGAAAAGATCTACCTCGAATGAATTCCTGATTGAACTGCAAGCGATAACAGCCGCATCAGCAGTCTTCTAGACGTACAAGGAAATATTATTCTCCGGCTGTCTATAGCTGTAGCAACGGCACAACCACAACTGCAGCATCCGTAGACGCGGCTGCAATCAATCCGTTTTTACGCTATTCGATGTGTACGCCGCCGAGCTGCAATGCAAGCGCTTGCATAATAGCGCAATATCGCACGCGGAAGTCTTCTCGGACTGTGTCTCACTCGCACGCCGTATAGCCACTGCGTTTCTGTCAGATCGGGACGCGCGCACTATAATCATTCGCGAGAGAGACGCTGCGGGAGAAGGAGAAACGTAGTTGCGGCTGCTGCTGCTGCTGCTGCTGCAAAGTGGGCGTACGTCGAGCCTCTCTTATAGCGGAGGAAGAAAAAAGCGAGAGTAGGCGAAAAAAGGGGTGATGGATTCCTGTTGCGCTGCTACGGAGAACTATGGGGGAGTAGGAGGTTAATGAACGGCTGAGTATATATAGCGGAGGGAATTTTTGCTGCTTGCTTGGAAGAGTTGGAAGATTGACGATGCTAAAAAACGAGTCAAAGAGAGTGTAATTTCGAACGCGTTTTGGATGTTGCTCGAAGTCGTGTAACGTTGCGAATTTGGATGAGTTTCAAGCTGAGAGGGATTCGTGATGCGCGTATGAATGTGTTGATCTTTATTTAGGAGCTGTATATACTGTGCCTTTTGTTAAATTGTCTTTGATATAGGTATTTATGCAGATTTCCACTTTTACTTTCAGTTTGCACATCAATCAACGTCACTTATCACAGATTAGAATTGCACTATTAAGTCCTTGTATGCAATGCAATTTGCATCAAGACTTATGGCTGTTACCACAGTATGGAAGCCATCATCGCAAAATTTAAAATGAGACTGAGGTGAGAAAAGGTAGCCGATTTGCTTATATACGTTCATCCTAAAGGTATGGCAGCGTCTACCTGGTCTTTCCCGTACGAAATTTGTTTGTTTTGGATATGGGAAATCTATTTACGTAATACTAGCTATCATACAGTTCCAATCGGCAAAACATTTCTGGGCGATTATTAAACTTGCTCAAAAAATCTAATGCATGTATTAGATCATCGCTGGGTAGAATTCCCTTCACTATACTCGCGTGTAAGTGAATAGCTCGAAAACCGGTTACCCGCAGCGGTCTGCGACTATAGTACTCAAACGACTTTTTGTCTGCTTCGCATCTTCACAAACTGTGCGTCAGCCTTAACCTTCACCTACAGATATCGCTTGATTTCTGATGTCAATAAACGGGTTTCGTTCGTTTCTTTGAATCAAATCTGTGACTCTTGATTGTTTTTTGTGCAAATTTGGTTGTTTGTGTTCGAATACATGTGGTTATACTTAAAGGCAGACGATCACAGTTAGTGCTGATTAAAAAGAAATGTTAATTCTTGTAAAATTGTGACGTATCTGATGTATTCGTCGAATGCAGGAAGTTCGGTTCGACTCTTTTCATTCATAAAAATAAAAAAGAATAATTGACAATTTCAATTTACGGATTCAGTGACCTTACAGCTTTAAATATTCGCATATAGAAATCTTTTTTCTATCGTCAGTAAAACGCGTATTCTGAGTGAGAGAACGGATTATATTTCGCTTTTTTATAATTACGCCAGTAAATAGTTAATGGCATGTGCTGGTCCTTGGATATTTCTTTTTTTCTCACCGAACGAGCATGTTCAACTGTGGTTTGAATAATATATTTAATCGATTATTTCTATTGAGCACAATATTTACGTTTTCAAACAAAAGCATATTATTATTAACTTGTATACTTCTGAAGAAGAGCCACGTTATAATAAGTTAAAATTTTCTTCAGTCACTATGAATATCAGCTTGCTTGTGATTCTCTTTTTCCTTTTTAAATTCAGCGATGCCGCTAAGAGTGATTTAAGTTGGTTAATCCATTTAAAAGAGTGTTTATTCAACTGCTACGAGTTTAACCTAGTACTTATCAATATCCATGAGCGGTTTAAACATACTGGCTATCTTTATAATCAAGTCATCTCTGAAATATCACATAATTCTCAAATCCTTGTTGTACCAGATAAAACAAATTTAAGCCTTAACGCTATATATTCCACGGGCTTAACTGTTTTAACCGTTGCTTTTTTCGAATTGAAAAATAACACAAGTTCAAAATTTTTACAAAAAATTTTTTATAATACACTCAGAAGTTTAGGCCTAGAGAAAAAATATTTGATTTTTATATTTCGTTCTTCAGATACGAGTAGTACCAAAATAGAAAACAGTGTGCTGTCTTTCCACAAAGGAAACGCAATTTTGAAAGACCTCGATTTAAAAATTTTGGAAATAGTTGATAGTACGAGAAAATCCAGTGCATATTATCAAGAACAAGAACCGTCAGGTATTTTTGTACACAGCTATAACTACTTCACCAAGTCATACAGCATCATTGAATTATCTAAGATTGATTGCATATTCTCAAAAAACGTAGCATTCGACAATTTAAATGGAAGAGTGTTGACGATGACTTTACATCCAAATCCACCAAGCGTAGATGCTGATTTTAAAGTAACCGGTTGCTACGATCCCAAAACGCTAACTGGTCCTGAAGGTCTTATTCTTAAAGCCATCGCAAAGTCCTGTAATTTTACTTGGAGGATACTGGCATCTGCATCGATGATGGAAAATCCGCATCAAAAGCTCGATCGCGCCGTGGTAGTCAATAAAAAATGTAGAATTATCAGTAACTTCGGAGCTCTTAGATTATCTAGAGCAGACATTATCGGTAATTTTGGCCGAATGCCCTATTTAAGTGGCGGATATGAGGATTCTTTGTTGGCATCGTTAAAAATTGCTCATATACGTATAGTTGATCCACTTGTCGTTGTGGTACCAATTCTTCCCGGGAACCCGATGAATATATCAGAGGATTTTCTAATGCTGTTGGGCTTTACCATCATGATCATCATTATTTTAAAGATTGCAGTAAAAGTAATGAAATTCAATAATAAATTTTGGACAACACAGAACATTTTCCGTGCAATTTTTGGAATGGGCGTTACAGATAGTACAGTTAAAATTTCCGAACGTATTGTGCTCGGGTGTCTATTCATAATTTCGTTTTTTTATTCAACTGATATAATTAATGCAATCTTTGATTCGATAGAATACAATTCTAATCGTAGAAATTCGATGAATTTGGAGCAGCTCAACAAAGCTGGTATTACTCTTATGGCGAATAAATACTATGTACAACTTTTGAGCCTATCGGAAGATCCATCGATAAAGAAATTAGCTGAAACTGCGCAATCTTCATGGTTTACACAGCACTACGACTGCGTCAATAAGCTTGTACTAAAATTTCAAAAAAATGTAAGCTGTCTAATGCCGTTGTCGACTGCAGAAAATGATGTTCGGTTTTCCTCGCGTATACATGGGGAGCCAAATATAAACATTTTGAAAGATCATGTGCTAATGCAATGGTTGATTATTTATATGAGTCCAACAGCGGTGTATGATAAGATATTCCAAAAGACAGTTCAACATTTGGCCGAAGGTGGATTGACTGAAAAGTGGTACAGAAGAGAATTGATGAAAAGACCAAATGAATCAATGGCAGAATCTTTCTCCGGTTTGGTAGAAAATCAACAAGATGATGTGATATCACCAATATTAATTAAACTTGGAATTGGATACGTTTTGTCCATCTTTCTTCTGCTGGGAGAAATTATAGTTCTCCGTTTTGGCTACATATTTCCAAGATGCGATAACTTTAACCAAGTTGTTTCAAAGATTAATGCATATTGCACAACGATTATAAAGAAATAAATTTTGAAAAAAAATCTGAAAACGTGTTTCTAACACTTTTATCGCACACGTTTTATTACTAAAGAGGTTTGCCAGTGAGGAAGCAGAACTTTTATGCAAATATGTATGGTAATGTTTCGCATTAGGCACACAAAAAATTATAATTATTAAATCAATCTTTGTGCGTGTGTGACATGCGTGTAAAGATTCAAATTAAAACATGTTTTGCAGCAATTGCTTGATGATGCTCTTAGTGTCTGCCCATAAAATAGAAAACAACATTCATATACCTATTTATGCAAGGTAATTGTGTTTACGCAGCGATTGAAGTGATATTTAAATTTTGAATGTGTTGTGAAAAATCATTATTAAAAATGAACTTCAATGGAATGTCGATTGCTAAATTAATAAGCAAACTCACGATAACAATAGAGCGCACAAACCTTCTACTGAAATTATAAACAGCGAATATAATGAGCATAACTTTTGAATTTGGTTATCACCAAGAGAATATGATGCACTTACGAAACTTTATTATTAGTGTTTTAAGCGTTGGTCCATAAATCAGTTTGTATGGAATTGTAGTTGAATAAAATTTGAAATCTCTTAAATTTCATTTTAATAACATTTTAATAATTTTTTTTATATGATCTGGACTGGATTTTGAAATCAGTTATTTTCATTCTTTTCACACAAATACCTCAATAATCTCATTTATTATAAATATCAATTAAATGAATGCCTATTAAATGAATTATAATTACTGCGTTATAATACAAGTTCATTAAATATAAATACATTCATCACAATAGTAAATATGCTATGTTCATCGAAGCATACATGCAACATCCTTATTGTAATGGCGCAGAAAAAAAATATTGCATACTTTCTATTTCCATCTATACCTATACATAAAAAGTGACAAAACCAATCACCTATATAACAACGTCAACAGAGCATTGTTATATAGACAATGTCATTGTGCCGCTCATGAAACGCCTTCTCCCTCCCTTTTCCTTCCTTCTATCTACAACTCGTCGGCTAACTCGCAGTCCTCGGATCTAATTATAAAATGGAAATGAAAAGCGGGACGCTCTTGGAAAAAGCTCTTGAACGTTAGTACCGAGCAAACTACACACACGTCGTTTATATACGCATAACTGAACTACGTATAACGCAAAACGCCGCAGCGTCGTCCAAGCGAAGAGCAACGCGGTTCGATTTACAAGGCCGTTAGCGCGAGAAAATGAAGTTTTAATCAAACTCGCCGATCACCTATGACCGGCACATCAGAGCGAGGGAGAGCACTTTGCGCACAGCAAAAGCTTTGTTCGTCGCGTTCCATTAGCTCGCTATGCTGTGCGCTTGCGTCAAGGCCACCGGCACACACACACACATGTACAGGTGCAAGTATAGATATACAAAATCGCGTCGCACTGTGCTTCGTTTCGATTTTCCTGCAGCTCTCGAGAGCGTCGGCGGAAGGTGTATATATGTATAGAGCGAAGGGATGCGTGAAATATGCGCTTGAAGAGAGGAAAATGTCTTTTCACTACTCACTTGCTGTTGCGGCATAATACGAGACTCGGCGCCACCGCGAGGTCGATCCGCCTTGGCTTGTCTGCTTGTCTGGCGTCGCTCGTTTGACGATGCAGAGAGAACGAGAGCTTGCACTATACGCGGCGATGAGGCACAGAGCTTGCGTCGGTATACGACTCACCGCACTGAAGCTTGGAACATGGAACTTGCACAGCCAATGCGGCTCTGCTGTCTAATTTGTATAAGTGATCGAGTTGAAAAATAAATGAAATTTGTATGAAATAAGGTCGGTATAGCAGTTTGCGACTTTCCTATAATGTACCTACTACTTTTTTATACCTCGAGAGTACAAGCTTTCCTCTCAAGAGGATTCGTCATTTTTGTATTACGGTCTTAATTAAACTCGAAGAAATTTCCTCTTCAACTTCAACGCGTCAAATAATAAAGTCTTGACATCTAATGAATCAACAATGAACTTTTTTTTCTTTTCATTAACGTTACAATAAAGTATCACAGTCGACAGACCAAGACCTACATAGCTATTACGATCTTTGACGCAACTTTGTTTAATTAGTCCCTGCGTGCACAGAACAGTATTAAAACCGCGAATTTCATTTTACACTGCAATTACAAATGCCAGCTCAATTAAAACATCTTCAAAGGAACGATATTTAGCATTCGAACGCGAAGCGCAGTCTCTCTCTCTACCTCTCTTATGCATTTGCCAATTAGTTCCACGTTCCTGTGCCACTATACATGTAGATATAGCGAGACAGTCGGAGAGTTGCGCCTTCTATTCGCGCGAAATACACAGCAATGCGCATAAGTGACTGTGCGAAGTGTTTCGGCGTTGACGGCTGCAGCTCTCAATTATGCTAATACCGTCGCGCTCGCGTATAATTTGCGCACAGCGCGCATTTAATGCACATAGAGAGGTATAGAGAGGGAGAACCGGTTGAGGAATCGCGTCGACTGTGGGAGGATTCGTGATACACGGACGTTAAGGCGCATTGGTTTCGTGTGTCCGTGAGTCTGATGCTTGTACAGCATCGATCGACGCACTCGCAGAAGCTTGCGAGACCTGCGCGCGTCGGAAGAGCTTTTGTGGCGCGCGTTTGAATTAGAATAACGAAAAGTAAAAGCTTCTTGCTCTACAGGCAAGAGTTTATAAATAAAAATGTTCATGACTTATATCATACTCTACTCTGGAATAACTATTCCATTTCACCGGACGATAAAGTTACTCTCGTAGCTATCGTCTACGAATTTACTTCCTGCAGTCCTGAAAAAGAATCGCGTCAATCATTCAGGCGAGCAAGTCGGGCAAAAGCGTTCACACGCCCACGAACGAATGCCAGAATCAATGGAAATATTCAGTGGCACGTGCAAAAATAAACGTCTAGCAAGAGAGAGAGAGAGAGAGAGAGAGAGAGAGAGAGAGAGAGAGAGAGAGAGAGAGAGAGAGAGAGACGAGCTGTCTTATCTCGAGTAATTCATGCACCGGTACTGGCAGTAGTTGTAGCGTCGCGTTATCGCGTACAGATATAGTCAAGCGCGTTACGATGATGAGGACGGGGAATTGCGGTGTATTTACGCCCCAAAGACGACGACTACGACGAGGACGACTGGAGATGCGCAAAGGAATTATACCGCTGTGGAGACGGAATTGCTGCGCTTTAATTTGATGGTTAATTTTCAAGCAACCGGTATGTGTGATTCTCCAAGGGGAGAAATTGCTGATGATAAGACTTCACTGCTGCTGCTGCTGCTACTACTGGGACTCGCGGACAAAGGCGAAGTTTCGTTTAATTATTTCGAACTATGTTTGGAGAGCTTTAAAAGAAAAAGTTGAAAAATTTTTCATTCACTCCGAGTAGGTCACGAAGATCATCGTCAGCCACGCGAAACTAATCCCCTACTTTCCGGAAAATTTATTCAATGAGTGCTGCGTTTGATAAAGTCAATTTTTCCCAACTTTTTTTGCAGGAGCAAACAAAAGCACGTATATACACGAGGACGAGAGCTTATTTCCGCGGGAATTATGAGTTTATCAAGCGACTTTTTGTCCGGTGGCGAACTGGCACGACGTGGATTTATTTCGTTCGTTGCTTGAAACTCCTTGAACATTCATCTCTCGACTTTTCATCCCTGAAATAGTACACACGCCTTAGATCTTATTCTCCTCTTGCAAAGCTATACATCCATTTAACGCCCTATCTCCACATNTCAAAAAAAAGAGAGAGAGAGAGAGAGAGAGAGAGAGAGAGAGAGAGAGAGAGAGAGAGAGAGCACATACACGCTCTGCAGCTCTGCAGCGATCAATGACTCGATTTGGGTTCGTCTTCCTGTCGCCGGCAGGTCTGGCCGATCGAGCGCAACGGCCGTAAAAGTAATGACTCGAGTTTTTTTTTTGTGCAACATAGTTACTCGGGCCAGTCGGGCGTGCGGTGTGGCTCTGCGAAGCGCTCGAAGATGCTGGTTCCTCGGAAGAGTCGGTTGCCCAATAGCCACGTCTCTAATTAACCTTCTTGTGTAAGTCGGCATCGCCGCTTCGTCTTTTCTGTCCCGAGAGAAGTATAGCTTTTTACTTTCCGCTCTTTTTATTATTTAATGTAATTTTCTGAGATTGATTTCTAAGAGCAAGTGTTTTGCATGTGTGCAAAATTAGTATTGAAGCAAAAGAGGCTTTGTGACTATGAGAAGTTTTATTGTTCTTTGAACTCGGATTTTTTTGTAATAAAAAGTTTTAATTTAGAGCGTCATTTCGTCTCGAGTTTAAACGTGTAAAGAAGTGAAATGAAGTAAGTTTAAAAAGTATTATTGACCAAGTCAAAAAGAGTAGTGAAAACTTTCTGCCGATGTAGAAAGTTCTCTTTGCGATAGTTTATTTGTAATTACTGAGAGTTGAAAAAGATTCTCTTACCGATGGAAAATTAGAATTTTCACCATCGGCGTTTTCAGCACCAGTTTAATTTTGAAGAAAAGGATTATTATCGTGGTTTCGCTTTTTTGGCGAATAGTGCATCTTGATTGTAAATCTAGTAATATAGAACCAGATCTTCATAGAATGGGCCGAATTTTTACGATGCATTTTAATTTTTTTCTTTCGCCTAGTTTTTGTATAATGGCACGCATAAAAGATCTCAGAGTTGATGGAATAACTCTTCGTTTTTGTGTGTACCTATATATACACAAAAAGTACGGCTAAAGAGATACGGAATGCATGCTTTGTATAATTATGCTTTTATAGTTGTTACGAAAATTCTATTCATACAAATCACATTTATATTATAATTTGTGTAGCACATTTGAGCATAAGCTCTTTTCATTTAGGACTTTAATGCGACTCTTGGCATACTGGATTCGTAATTATGTAGAAATGACATTTTTTGTAGCATATGTACGAGATTTATTTGGAATTGACGGGCTTTTTCGCGACATACTTTTTAATGCTTCTGAAATTATAAAATATGATGTCATTTAGTTTAAAGGTCGCATTTTCCAATGTACACATAGTAATATGCGCAATTCGAATCAAGAGTGTCTTTTTAAGAGGTATAAATTTCTGAATAAATTTCAGTATTCAAATTCAAAAAATTTGATATCGTTCCAAAAATTTTCGCAAAATTTGCGTTTGTGCCGAGATTTTTCCTTTTTCATCGGAGGATTTCAGGATCGTATTGAGTTTCAGTAAAAAGATAAAAAGTTTTGAATTTCCCTGACTCTTTATTCCTTTGAATCTGTAAAGTGAGCTTTGCAAAGCCACAAAAGCTCGCACAAAAAAGTTTGAACCAGAAAAAGTGAAGTAAACCTCTAAAACGAAATTTTCAAATCGAAGGGAGTTTAAAATTTTATCGCATGCATCAATTTAATTTTATTTTCAAGCTAGGAGTATTTCTTGGAATATCGTTGCTCGCAATACAAACCAGTGCATTGAGTGCACACTGCTTATCAATTCTGCTACTTCTATTCAATCCTATGCGCACCGAACCGACAACAAGTTATATTTACTCCAATCTTATCTGAATTTCGCATAGCTTTTGTCGTATAGCAAGAATATTCATCAAATATACAACTCTCGGTCGAACAACCAGCACCAAACTCACAAAATTCAAAAAGTAGGTAATCGCCCACACCCGAAAAAATGAACTGATTTCAATCCCAAATATTTCTCGAAAACAATGGGCCAAGCCGCGATGCAATCAAAGGACGTAGCAGGCAGAGCATGAAAAAAGAGTATAGCCAGAAAGGGAAGCACAGACCCTCGACGAGGCAAAGTTTGCGAACGAAATTAGCCCGTTAATCAGTAATACGACGGCTCGAGCGAGGAAGTGTGGGAGCTGTGTATAGGCCCCTCGAAGCCTGTGCTCGGCTAAGTCGATCGCGGAAGTTTGGTTGCCTGCGGCCAGGCGTCGCGCTGTAGCTCTCCGCGCGCAATTAAGAGTCGCTCCGTGGAATTTTGCGATAAACCGCCCGGAGCTGCGGACTGCGCCAGTGGTGTACCCGCTGCCTCTTTTATCCTCTGGCGCTCGTTGTCCCACGGAATTTTATTAAAATTTTTTCTATTTCATTATACTCCGTTGTGCTCTCTGATGCGCTTGAGAAGACCGCTGGGTGTTTTGTGTGTTTGTATGTAGATTGCATTTTTTGACGCTGTAATTGCTATTTCACGAGTGCTCAAACTTACTTGCGGGCTGTTTACGGGTGTTTTCGTTTCTCAATTTATTGTTCTCGACCTTTACAAATCAAAATTTTACGCAGTAAGCAGTTTTGGACAGGCTCTTTGCCCACTGCTTAAATTCTCCGTGTCTCCGACCAGCGAATATTGGTAACGCATAGGTAATTTCCTATAACCCTCATCACAATTTGTGCGTGAAATGTATAAGTAGATGTGTGTCACCTATGCCAACACTGCCTTTCGTTCAGCTTGCTTTGGCTGCTCATGCTATAACTGCCGAATTTTTGAAAATAAAAAATATCACAATATTTTCTATAGTATAGATCGTATTCGCCCTTTTTCGCGAATTTCTATAACAATCATAGTATAGGTAATATCAGAGGCTCGAGGCATAGTTGCTCCGAAATTCAAACTATCCGAGCGATAGAATCGCTTCGATTCGGTACTCTCAGCACATCCAATCGGACTTGGGAGAACGACGGCAAATTCCCTTGGATCCTCCCTCCCGCTTGGGACAATTAATCTTGCGCGGAAAATGATGTTACAATGGCTCAGCGCTTGGCTGCTCGGTCAGGCGTACTTGAGCCTCGCAGCGGTGACCGGAGAGGCTAGTTCGTCGTATAGAAGCGATCGGGTTTGGGAATCCGAATACTCGAGTCGATTTTCGATCGATATCGCGCGATGGAGTTGGTTTTGCGGTGGTTCGACGGCTTGGTAAATAATTGTGTTATACACTGTACACACTGTACACTTGCCCTAATTTATTCTGACTTTAAATCACATTTTCATTCCATAATACCTAATTAAAAATGTGCGCGGAAAAGGTTTTCAACGCTTCGCAGAACGAAGATAATGTAAGTCCAATCTAATTAAACGAATTTCATATCGCCCGACATCCCGTTCCACACGTGTAGGTGGACACAGTAATGAATATTATACTCGTAATTGAAATCAATACCGATAAAATGTAATTTCCCAAACACAAACCAGCAGTATTAATTAAATAGAGCCAACGGGCCGAGATAACGAGTTGAAAAGCCAATAATCTAGGTCAAGTAAAAAAAGCGCAGATGGAGAAATGCGCGCCTGAATACAGAGAGATATATAACACGGGAGAATATGTGCTGTGACTTAAGAATTAAGCGTCGCGCTAAAAATATCGAAACAATTTTCCAATGCACCGCACCGATACCCAGAGCGACGCGATTAAAGTGTCACAGCTACTCTCATATACCGACATATGAAAGAAAACAAAAAAAAAAACCCTCGACGAGCCAAAAAAAGGGAGACATTGCTATCTCCCCCGTCATATCCGTGCATACACACATTCGCGATACACACAGTGGCGGAAATTCGGTGCACGGTTCCTTGCTCGCGTCCGGGAGCCATTATTTTCGTTGTTCCGGAGCATGAAAAAAACACTCTTTCTCTCCTTTCGAACGCATCACATCGTCGTTGCTGCACACAGGTGCATATATATAGCTCGTTAGGGAGTAGTTTGAACTGTTCAGTGTGGGAGGCCCCTGCGGGTTAGGATGGTATCGTACTCGCGAGCAGGAGACATAGTGAGTGAGAGAGTATAGCTAGTGCAGCTTTTTCGTTAATGCACTTTTTGCACGCGGGAGAAACTTTCTTCTGTTCATTACCGGGGTAATTAAGGCGCCGTTAAAGTTCGCCACGCGCTGTGGTATGGAGCTATACGCGAGATTGGTTAAAGTGATTGTTTTTTTTTTCGCGCGCACTCTGCACCTACTTGACTCTTTGGAAATAAAAAGCTTGGCGAGTTGATGTATTATTTCAGTCTTACGCCGTTTTATATATCTGTATAGATAGGTATATAGCGTTAACGCGGTATAACGAGATTAATCGTTCTAGCTGATTATGCAGAACCAATTGCTTTTTAACGAGGCCGGATGTAGCTTTAAGGGGGATGATATTATATTTGAATTTGCCGCCGTTGGAGCTTATTTTTAATATCCTCGCGCTGTTGGAATTAAAACGTGAATTTCAATTTTCAAAATAACCACGACGTACAGGTTGTATAAGTGTTTCTGAGGAATTAAAAGCGCTTTTAATTTTCGCCGTGTGTGCACAAGGTCGCTTCGTAATTACGTCTCTCTCTCTCTCTCTCTCTCTCTCTCTCTCTCTCTGTACATATAACGCAACGCGTGTCGCTCTCGCGAACGTAACCGTCGCCGCATATTTTTAACCGATTCCAGGCTCATAATTGCGAAAAAGCCACATGCCTCGAAACCAAATTTTACACCCCAAAGAGTGCCCCCAACTCCTCTCGCTCGGAGCATCTGTACACATGAGCTATCATCCTCTCTCTCGAGCTCACCTTACACCGAATATTTGCAGGGACAACAGTGAAGAGCAAAAAAAGTCATCGCCAGCATTTCTCCACGCCACTCAAGAGTGAGCGATAATTACCACACGTGCAGCACGCGCCTTTCTTTTTTAATTTCGCCGACGCTGCTGTGCGCGTAAATACACGCATCTGCGCGAGCGCTTGGCCAATGGCTCGTCACGATCGCCGGCTGTCGCGTGCCAGTAGGTACAGCACCTGTCCTGCGTTTAGAGCGCGTGCCGTCGTCTCTCTTTTCGGCTGCAGAATACAGAGGAGAAGAGAGAAGAGAGCATAATATGGGAGGGACAGCTGCCGCAGCTGATGGTATGGAAAAATTGATCTTGGGATTTGTTATACTCAGGGCGCTCGATGTATTTACCCTTTTCACCGCAAGGCATCTCAAATTTCGCCCATAGGTCCCTGCAGGCTATAGATGGATCGATCTCCCTCTATACGAAAGTTTTTTCGGCTCGATATTATGGTTTTGCATTAATGAGCTGGTCTTTTTGTTTCGAGCTGAATGGAAGCTTGGCTCGCGGAAATTGAAGGGAGTGTGGTTTTTGTTCGGTAACTTTGAGGTGGGGGCTTGAACAAACGATTTTGTAATTGATGCCCGAGCGCTTTATTTAACAGACGTACGTGTATATGCACTCGGTTATAGCGACTGTTATGTTCTCTCCCGATTGTTTGCGTTTCCGAACCGATGTTTTTCGCGTTTCGCTCGCTCTGTGTAAAAATGGTATAAGAAGAAAAATTGAAAACAGTGACGAGCATATCGGTCTTTTCGTTTCTACTCTCGCGTATTCGTTGAGGAAAAAGTCATAAATCACGCGTACTCGGACAGCTGGGCTAATAGGAAAGTTTTTACATCATCCTCCCTTCTCGCTGTATCTTTCGAGGGCATCTCTATATCTACAGTAGTCGTGTAACTCTCATCTCGAATTTGACGGGATATCGATAAGCCATAAACCCCCTCCTCTCGAATACACAAACTTCACTCCGCAATAAGTTGCCGAAGTATAACTCGTCTCTTTCGGCTTCGTATCCTTTTCGATTACAAGCGATTCAACTCGTTCTTCGACAAACAAGCTCTAAAAGGCCGCAACAAGCCAGTATAGTAAACTTCTGATTGATTTTGCGCCGCCATCATCGTCATCGCCATCCGCAACAAATTCGATCTCTTCCCTACGCGCGAGCCTGTAATTATTTTCCCCGTTAATCAAGATCCCCGCAACTGCAATTACGTCAAGAGCAAACACGATCTCGTTATTTGCATCGGCCGCGAGAGGGACTTTTAATTATTCGCGATATTTTCCTAATTACGCACTAGATACATACACGAGAAGAGTTCAACGAAAAAAAAATTACCTCATATATATTTTCCAAAGCCAAAGTCGATGAGAGGAGCTTCGAAGCAACGTGAAAGGGTAGCGGGGGGGGGGGGTGTAGGTCGAGGGGAGGGAGAGATGGAGAAAGACTAAGGAGCAGTGTGCAT
>CM053171.1:51339961-51436758 GCA_012977825.3 Pteromalus puparum | reverse complement strand
AGGCAAACGTGATAAGGTTAGCGCCGGTGGGGGGGGGGGGTTGCGAGGGAGGGAGAGAGAGAAAGAGCAGGAGCCGTGTGCTGGTATACAAGCCACGTGACGCTGGGATAGCCGCGTGGCTGCATCAGGCGCCAGCTGTGCGCGCGGTCTAGTCATTCGAGGCGAAACCGCCGACAGTAGCGGTGGTGTGCTCTGCAGCTCTCTCCCTTTTTCTGCCGGACTTTGCAGTCAGTCGCTTGGTTGCTTGGACTGCGGCAGGTTCTTTGCTGTTGGAAGGGATTTTTTTCCAAGTCAAGTGTAGTACGAGCTGGGCTTTTTTTGAATTTTTATCGGCAAGCTAGTGATATAAGCGTTGATTTAATTGCTGCTGTTGCTGCGTTTTTAACGAAGTTGCTAGGATTAATCTCGACATGGCGATGGGAAGAATAAGTGCGCTTTTCATCCTCGTGGTCTTCGCTGCGGTCTGTCTTGTACAGGTGAGCTTGCGCAGATTTTTTTATACTTTTTTTGTGATTTGATACAATTTTCGGAAACTTGTGCTGGTTTTTAATTTTCGTCTTGGTTTGCTTTGTCGGTATGGATACGTGTGTCAGAAATGACATAACTATATATGGAATATAATATCATTCTGGCACATATGCCATAAATAATGATAGTAGTGGCGCTTCTCGATCTGATCCAGGAAATCAAATATTTATCAAAGAGAGATCAATGGCTTTTTATACACTCACTGACCCCAATCCGATTTTCGAACGTTCGATCCCCCACGGATATAAAAATCCATGATATCAAATATACTCGACAGATCTCTCAATACACACTGTTCGAAATAAAGTTAATCTAGAAAAAAGATTGACCTGCCCTATTTGTTACAAAGCTTCCATATACCGAAGCTGCGACACTCCGCATCACAATGTATCACTTCATCGAGCGACACAATACGAAGCGTCGAGTCGATCGAGTAAACAGAGAAAAAAAAACACGTAGAGAAAAGTAAATTATTGAGGGGGTTTAAACGCTTGTATTGTGTGCTTCAGTGTTGAGAGCGTAACAATATACGCAATTCCGTGATTGTCGCGCGAGCGCGAAGGGAATCGAAAACGAGTCATGAAGCGGAACCGCGCAAGCTGAAACTTTTTCTATTCTCTCTGATTGAATGCACTCTCTATTCCTCGACAAGGGCGTCCTCTCCGCGCGAGAGCGTAAGCAAGTAAAAAACAATTAACGCGAAGCTCTCGTGTGTTTCGCTAAATTCTTGCGGTATTGCGGAGGAAGACTTCATTAATCCTTTTAGTTCCCGTAGAATAGAGGCTATATGCGCGCGAGCGTCTGTCTGGGGAATCGAATGGGATGAAATAAGCGAGCGTTTCTTTCGTTTTTTTTTTGTGCTTGGAAATGAAGGTATATAACACTGCGTTTGATTGAAGAAGATATATATTATAAAATATGAGATGGAAAACGAATTGCCAGACGAGTATCGAGAGTCGATATTTTATGTACGATTCTCGTTATGTACGGCGCTCTGCATCTGATTTGCATATCGGAATGAAGAGCTGTATAATTTATAGAATCGCTTTATTCCCACGGGCGTGATTCACGATTATCGAGTTTTCATTACTGTCCAGACTGTCCGGGCTCCCCGTAACACTGATTTTGATATTTGATTCTCGCGATCTGTGTTACATCGCTCGTAGTCTAAAATTATAATTAAACATCGCGCAGCTAACTGCAGAATTGAAAATGATCTACAAAGGATGTAATAAACAGCTTTAACCCTAAAAAGCAAGTAATTTATTTTCGACGAATAAGAAAATAATTTCTCAGAAAACGCGACACGCGCAAAACTCCTCATAACGCAATTAGCTTTATGAAAATGCGGCGTATTCAAATGAGATTCTCTCCAATCCAAAAGAAAACAGGCGAAAGCTGATTTCCAACCGAAAGAAAAGCGTCATATCTCTTCGGGAACTTTTCTCCTCTCTCCTATTACTCGGAGTAATATCCCGAAACTTTTTTTCCTCCCTCGCGTCAAGAGCGTTAAACGCGCATTCATCGGCGAACGGATGGGAATAAATTGAAAAGAAAAGAGACAAAGGAGCTGCGACGGCCGTTAAAATTATAATACTCCATTTGCAGCGCGCGCGGTGGCAGCGTATTTTCCCATCATAATACCTGCAAGCCAAGCGACGCCAACGACGACGTCTGCTTAATAAAACGGAAACGCGTCGGCACTTATAAAGCATGAAAACGAAGTCGAGGGAAAAAATGTAGAATATAAGATGCTCAGGAGAGGAAGTCGCCCTCCCCCTACTGTACTACTCGACTTTCCACGAGGGTGAAAAGGCTGTACACAACGTAATACGCGCAGAGGGAGATATCTCAGTTTGCAGCCTTGGCCGAAAGTCTAGGCTGCAGCCGGTGTGTAGCATATAGCAGCGCGAAGGTGTCGAGTGCGAGATGCATTTAAATGGCAGCTTAATCGCGCCTTTTGCTGAAAAGGGCTTATAGTTACACATCGCCGGCGAGTTTTTAGTCGGAATATATAATGCGTTGTTAGGTTGTGTATTATGTATATGGAGTTGCTGTTTTCTTCTGGTAGTTGTTCGAAGCGAAAAGAGTGAAGTTTGATTACGAATACTCGTTATTGTTACTGTTTTTTTTTTCACTGGCTGAAAGCTCCTCTAGGTCAGGTTATTAGAATCTGAAAAGTGGTCTTTTGCTTTTATTTTTACGTTGTGTAAAATGTTGTTTTATACTCTATATTATTTTTCGCGTATTTTCTGAGAAACAAAAGCATAGCTCTTTTTCGAGGCTTTTTATATGAAGGCGAATCATAAAATCTGACGCGGGTACAGTAACAAAAATTGCATTCGCGACTCTCGGATTTCACGTGCATATGTCGAGCTCTTGCAGAATGACATCTTGAATTTAATATGCCTTTTCAGATTTTCATATAAAAGGTATTATGTACTGGAGAGTATATTCTATTGTTTTCGCTAAAAAATACCCTAAAAATAAAATTTGATAACTGTACTACATCCATATTAGAAAATAATAAAAAAAACTCTTTTCGTTAAAAAAAATTCACATATCCATCAACCGCAACTTCCAAATCCGTATAAGCAGCTTCGATTGACAAAAGCCGAGCGAAACCAGTCCGCCAAAAGCTCCCGAGCTTTGAACGCACCTCTCTTCCAATAATCAACCACATAAAATATAGCAAAGCGGCTTTTCGGTTGATACTCCTGCCGTGCAAGCTTCATCGAGTTTCAAACCGCAGATTTGTATAAACATTGAGTCCCTTTTGAGGCTTCCTGTATAACGTATAAAAGCTCGGTTCACGCGTAAACTCGCGCAAACTCTGACGAACTCGTGGAGCCGACAAAGCTTTCGTTCGTGTGTACACCTCTACACAGCTCGGAGCTTGCGAGAAAACTACTCCCACGCGCGGGAAATGGCGAAATGTTATTAGAAGAGAGTGTGCAAGAATAAGCCGCTTTTGTAAAAATATACTCCTCTGTGCGCGAAATGCAGGTTGGAGAAGAGAAGTCTCTGCATAGCATTATGCGGTGAATTGCACGGGTTCGAAAGTTTGAATAAATGCGCTCGCGCGCGCGCGTCTTGAGATTAAACGGACCGACTAGTCGTGAGATGGGAAAGCAATGCGAGCGTGAATTTCGGATCGGAGTAAATTTGCCGGAATTTTGATTCGCTCGCGTTTTTTGTACATTTTTCATCCATTCATTTTTCAAGCCGGCTACTTGTTTCCAATCGCTAGAAAATTAGCTGTACATTATTCATTCGAAGTAAAAAGGAAAACTTGGTGCGCGGAAACATTGAAACGGTCAAGGTGAGCATAATAATATATCCCCCAGGGAATGCAGTCCATTAACTTGGTATCAAATCTCGATTTTCGTATCAAACAATTGTCGACCGATTCCCCAGACTATTGTCAGCGTTCGAATGCATCACGTAAAAGCTTATATACAAACAGAATGTATAGCTGTGCCCCAAAAATTTCGTTGATAATCAAATCAAACTATAAATTTCCAATGTTAACAGCTATTCGAACGCCTCTCGAGACCTCACGTCAATTATTATATCCATTCAATTATCTCCAAACCGCAAGCATCTATTTTGCTGGTCAAATCAATTAAACCCACAATAAAACCTTAAAACACCGATGGTATGCGAGCACACATCATCAAGACCCACATTACTCGCCCGCTAGGGCGAAACGAGCTCCCACACATCAGCAAGTTGAAAACCGCTGGAAAAATAGCCTCATGAATTCTCCAATAGGTTACCACAGTGTGGTACACCAGGAACTGGCCATTAGCCGGCAGTTTTTTCACTGCAAAGCCTCGCAAGCATCGTCCTTTCCGCAATACAAGTGTGTTACATATTCGGTTGACCGAGAGGGCCACACTGCTGCACCAGATAGAGCAGCGCTCATTAGCATCGTGCACAGGCCGCAATGGGAGTCCGTTGCACACAATCGCGTTTAACGTTGGCCCAAGAGCCAAAAACTCGCTTACAAAAGCCTCGAGAGTTCTCTCACTGGTATATGGCTTTGTTCAACATACATCGTGTATTAATGTATTCCCCGTTCCCAGGGAAATATATCTCGTTTCTTTTGTAAAGCCGCCGTGTCTCTCGTCATTCGGAGCGTTAATGACGCGCGTGTGTACTTACGCTTACCTATATATAATACGTGTTGGATTTTTAAAGTAATGAGTCCGCGAAAGAGGAGCCTCGTTAGTGCGCTTCTCGAATTCTCGCGCATAGCTACTATCCTTTCTTCGAATCGTCCTTGTCGTCGTCGTTTCCGATTGTTCGTAGCCCGAGATCTTTCAATTTGCGACTCTGCTGATTAGGCGGATGTCGCTTTTCCCGCGAGATAGCGATATTCTCCGAAGAGCCATTCGCATTTCGATATTGAAAGGGATTTTTCCCGCGCTTATCGAGCTGCCGTAGAATTTTTCCGTTTATGCTATAAAGAATCGAACGAAAATTGACTTTTAGTTTTTAAAACAAACAAAAACAAGCGAAAGCTCTTATTGTTTGAAAAAATACACACATCCGGAGTATATACGTTGCAACGCAAACATTTTCGCGCAGTCCAAACACACGCCGCTATTTTATTCAAAAATATACACCCGACGAGAAGAGCTCACAGGGTAAAAGATAAATAAATAATGCTCGTGATGCATATAAAACTCGAATAATTTATTTCGACTTTCCTCCCTAGATTTATACGTCCGAAGGAGCGAAGCGCCTCTGAGAGCTTATACACACCAGCTGAGAGAAGAACTTTTATTATAATACGTATACATATCTCCGTCGAGACATAAACAGATGTATGCACTTCGCCTTCGGAGTTGCTGTATTAATAATTTGCTCGAAAGAGAGACAGCCGGCGAGTGTTGTTTATATTATTCAAACTTCCCTCCCCTCGTTTTTCTCCAGTATATAGAAGCTCATCCACGAGTTCTTCTTCGACTTTAGAGGAAGGTATAATGTTCGGTGCGACTGTGCGCTCGAAAAATAATTAGACTATCCGCCGGAAAAATGACATCGCAAAAGAAAGATGTTTATCGCGCAGCCGCGCGCGCCAAATTACACATGCGGCCAGCTGGCGCATTCGGCTGGGCTTCCGTTTTTTTTTCGCCGAGAGAAAAGGGGAAAAAAGCGCTCGCTCGTGTCCCCTCCGATGTGCGCACCGCGTGTGTGTCCTCTTTTAATTTTTTTGTTGTTTGCTTTTTTTATACGGACACTTGCGGCAATTGATTCTAAAATTCAATGGGGTGAAAATTGCAGTACTCTGTGCGAGATTTTAATTGGTGTGTCGTGAGCTTGTTACGACTATTTCTATGGTTGTTTTCAGGTGAAAACGTTTCGAGGTGCCTGCAACGGTGATATGAAAGTTTTACGAGGTATATCGATCGCCTACTGCTGCAGGTGACTGTAAAAGGAAAAACTTTTCGTAAATAAAGCTCAGTATATGCTTAACTTTTATTTTGATCGAATACACACAGTATTTTCGTTTTACGCGCGGGTAATAATTCAGTGTTGCGTCGTTCGCAATATAATATTGAAGCTCGATTAGGTAAATTTTCCTGAACCAGTTTTCCAATTGTTATGGCTTCGGAACTGCCTGACTGCACACATACAGTTAAATCAAATGCAATATGTATGAGTCTCCCGGAAATGAATTTACAATAAAGCGGAGGGAAAATGTAGAATGCTGCATTTTACATGGTAATCCTCCCCGAAAAAGCCGTATTCTTCGTGCTGAAACACACTGCGTTTATTTCACCTGAGCAGCATCATTCTAAGCATTATACGAATGTTAAGGTACCTACATATAAATTTATTTTTAACCCAGTGCGTGAATTTTCAAGAAACTTTTTTTTTATAAATAACCCAGAACTGCCTATTTTCGTGCGCGAAGCTTGCAGCGAGCTCGTAATATCAAACAAGTTTTACAAAGAAAAGGGGTCCCTTAGATTTTTAAATTACTCGTTCTTTTCAGAACCCGCACACACGACTCTATATACTTAGCACACACACGTGTATGAGAAAAAAAACGCGTTGAGTGCGAATTGCGCGTGCCCTTGCATCTCTCCGAGCAACGGAGAGCATTAGAGAGAGAGAGTCAAAGAAAATGAAAAACAAGCTAAACTCGCTCTCAGAAAAGCGCACGGTACGTTTCTCGTGACAATTACGCGAAAAATGCTCCGTTTTTTTGTGTGTAAGAGCTTAATATATTACAGGCAAAAAGCGCATATAGCAGACGGACAAAGGGTGAACGAAAGCCCGAAAGGGAAAAGATAGGTACGAGAGGTTTATTGGACGCGTTCATGCGGCAATATTGCAGCGCGCGCGAGCGCGGCTCTTACTCGTCCTTCCTGTAAAAGGCAAATTGACTCAGATCTGTGTATGTGCAGCCTCGCAACTCTCTATACACTCCGAATAAGTTAAAGCTCGTGAGTAGAGAATTTGTGCATAATATTTCCGTCTAAGAAACAAAGTCTTCGCGGCCTTTACGACGAGCGCGAGCAGTAAAATTCAATTTGATATCTCGCTCGGGCATAAGCAAGGATTTGTTCGGCTGCCTCACTTTTACAGACGCTTGCGCAATAAAAGCTCGGTGGTTCTCGATGCGAACGGCATTCCTTCTCTCTCCCTTCGATGTAATTCTCCCTGGTTGATATACTACGCGTAGTTTTAAAGAGCGCGCGCTTTTTCGTGAAAAAGCTGTTGAAACCGAGTAGGTCAAGGAATTAACTCCCGAGATCTTAAAACTCGAAGTGTATTACAGAGCCGAAGTCGAAAGGGCGAAATTATACATGCGAAACTGTTGTAAAGATAGTTCGCGCGAGAGTAAGCGTAAAGCTCTCCTCTACGTACCCGAGAAACTGCGAGCGAAGCTGCTCATTCAAACCCAAGAGTACACCCTCCGATAAATATATATGATGTCAAAGTGTAGCATTTCGAAATTCTGCGAGCGCTTTTGCGTATTATATTCTCTCTCGAGCGATGAGCGCGGCTTTGTTTTTTCAAAAGTCTCGAGGCAGTTTCGCTGAATTCAGGATTTCGGGTGACGCGCGCGCGCACCGGGGGAGGATAATAAGTTTGCAGCTCCGTCGCGCACGACTTTGACTCACTCGGCTGTGCGTGATGGAATGACTTATGAAATTCCTTGTACCGTATTGTACGGAGAGAAAGAGAGAGAGAGAGAGATAGAGAGAGAGTTTTGAACTCGGCTGTATAGGAAGGAATGCAGTGTGGCTGTGACTTCTCGGTATACTCTACTGTGTTCCCCCAAAGAGTTGCCTTGAAGTTGTGACTCTATACTGCGGTTTCAGAGAGGATGTTTTAAATACTTGGAAAACTTGTTCGCGCATGAAAAAGAGTCACGAAACTGTATCAAGCGCTTATTTGTATGTGTATGTAGGCTAAGTGATTGGGTGATTTCGAGATCGATTCGCAGAGACGCCGTCGAATACAGTATTATACGATGCTATTGGAAAATTGATAGGAGGCGTACATTTTCGGCTCATCGAGAAAAATAGAGCATCGCCGCGAGCGATGTCTCTGTGTGAAAAAGAAAATTCTTCATATTTTATCTCTCTCGGTGAACTGTATATTTCACGCCGCGAACTCTATACATACGTAAAAAAAGTCGCTCTCGCTTTGCTGTCAAATCGACGGCTGGTGCATCCTTACGAGGTCGAGCAACCCTTCGGGCGTCGCGTTACTCGTCTAATTAAGTGCGACGAGTTCAGCCGCAGCAACGTCGAGCTACTTGATAACGTGATACTCTAAGCTCGTCGTCGTTTTTCGTTCCACTGTCGCATATCTCGTTAATTTTTCTGTTTCCACGCCGCGTTTTCGCTTTGAATTTTACCTTGCAATTATATCGAAGCTTGGAAATTTAGATTCTCGGAGTATATACGTGTCAGTGACACGTCTGACGGAATTGTTACGTGTCGGAAACAGCGATTCGTGCGTTTGACGTGGAGCTACATTTAAAGAATCTCGTTGATCGGCCTACATTCCGCTCCGCATTTTTATTTCTGCCTACATTCACTCTACATATATACACGCACGTACCTGTACAGTACATATTCCCTGGAATTTTTCAATTCTCGAAAAAACCAGCTCGCCACGCGAACAAAAAGCAAATCTCAATTTTCCGCGCAATAGATTACTTTTAAATCTCCGAAGAGCGCTCGCTCTGCGGCTCTCGATCTCCCGTTCGCAAATAATACGACGCTCTCCGTTCCATTTCCTCTATAGGTATATAAAGAATATACCGAAGGAAGATAGAGAGAAAGAGAAAGAGTAAATCTTTCCTTCGTTCCCGTGTAACGAAGACACAAAGGAAGGAGCGCATCAGCAGCGCGAACATACTGCGAGAGCGAAAGCTGCGTGCGAAATAATGACCATTGACCGAGGATGAAATTCGCCCAACTGTCGAGCGAAAGTACAGCCCACAGGAGAAAGAAAAAGAGATGCAGATGAGGAGGGCTATATGCGACTTTATGAAAGAGAAGCGAGAGTACCAGAGACGCGTCCAGTGTTGTGAATGCGAAAAGACTCGAACTCGACTTGTACGAGTTTTTGTAACTTATGTATGTTTTTAATTTTTAAATATAAATAACTATTTTTGAATAGGGAGTTTGTACGTGCGAAACACCGGAATATTATAGAATTCTAAACTGCTCGTATTTCGAAAACGTGCTGTGGTTGCAGACTCTATTATTAAAATTTTCTGTTCTCGTTATACACCGAAAGAGCGTCACTTTAAAAACTCCGAGCGTCAGCGGCTTTGCAATTTCGATCGAATTTCCTAAATTAAAAACGACGAGTAAAAAAATTAATCCTTCTCTTGATGAAACTTTGGAAAATCCATTGAAAGTTTCTCCGAATACGAAATTCACTGAAAAAGGGTATATGCCTGCGCGCGTCCACTAATTAATACTCGAAAAGAGGCTGATGTGTACCCGTGTGTGCTGCGGCCAAACGTCGAGCCTTCGCGCGAACCACAAGAGAATAATTTTCAGCGCCGGCTGCACAGGCAAGGTGATATACCTATTGAGCTATAGGTATATAATACACATCCATCGGAAAAGGAAGAGAAGAGAAAACGAGAACTGCGGCCGGCTGCCGATGGTGTTTTGGGCCTGCGCGTGCGGCACGTGCCAGCTGCTCTTCTCTCTTTCTCTCAGCTGGTGCGCTCTTGTGTATATACATATATGTATGCACCTAACAAAGGTGTGTGAGGCTTTTCTCTATACACCGCGAGATCTGGCATCGCTCCGCGGATGGTTGCAGCGTTTTTATTCGATTTTTCTTGCGGCGGCGGATCGAAGCGCGTATCCGGAAGCCATTTCGCTGATTGGCCCAACGAGATGTAATGAAATTTTTGTGATTCTGCACAGGAGATCGCTCGGTGTGTCTGTACGCAGGTATATATATATACATAGAAAAAGGGCTTCGTTACGAGAAGCGTTAGAGGGGGATTGTTGAAATTCGAGATACAATTATTGTGAGAAATATTGACGAGCGAAATAGTCCGTTTGATTGAACGTTTCACGGTTTAGTTTGGATTTTTCGGTGGATAGTGTTTGTTTACATAGAAAGGCTTTTTCCGAGTTTTTAAAACAAATACAGTCGTATTTTACTTTTGATGCTTAAAAAAACATTTATCACGGGAAACGAATTTCGAGATTTTTATCAGTCATCCATTAATTCTTCGTTTCCGACTGATTCCAATCAATAACTTCATTAGCAACGTGGAATATAATTTCCCAGCGAAATATGCTTTGCTGCTCCATTTTACCCAATCAACGAATATTTATGTAAATTACAATTATTTAACGGATGAGAAATTTCAATTAGCCGTCGCAGATATATGGCTATGATTTTTATCAATATTTCTTTCAACACGGGACTTCATTTCAAAAAGATCGCATCTATATCAAGTTATAAGACATAAGACAGATATATCAATATGCTTTCAAACGCATTAAATTATCAATTACGCAGAAAATCAAGTGCTTTTAAAACTCGATAGCATTAACTGCAAAGTGAGTTCGGCAAAGAGTATACAGACAGTTGGAACGTATACGCCAGCTGTTATTTCTGCCTGAAAAGAGATCGAGAGAGCGAATTAATATCGAGCTCGTGGGATAATCATATATATCTATATAGTTTTGCCAGATGTCGATGAAAATTTCAAAAAATAAGGACCTACATTTATCGGCCGACATATACTGGCACGAGTCTTAAAATATAATGTTGATCTCTGACAGAACGTTTATATTATATTCCCATCGTTCATTTTAGGTCAGACACGTTTAATCCTGTTAAAGGATGTTATATATATTTTTGAAACACATAAAATGAATTGAAACTTTCATCATTGATGACACTCTCGGAGCTGAATCCGTACAACCCTGTCCATTATAGAAATATTCGCTCGCGCGAACGTTCTGAATTATCTTGCGCAACCTCGTTTCAAATTTTTTTTTTTTTTTTTTACAAGAAAAATCTATAACACGAATAGATTCTTGTTTTATACCGCTGCAAACTGATGCATGAGATTATTTCGAGCAGCCGGTCGAGCGTTATATTGAATTCACAATGAATAATAACAATAATCCGTGCATGCAGTTATTCTTAAAATAATGAAGACTAGGTCAGACTTCGATATAGCTCTTGTGTCTCTTCACCCTCCATAATACGTATACCAAACATATCCGTGTATATAATCGTTACGTAAACTCCAGAATACATAGTTTTACCCTACATATTCTCACTGACGCGGCATATTACCTTCGGGCGCATATAATACGCGCATCACTCTTATATACAATAATAATAATAATATTATACCCGAACGGCTGCAGCAGCCGTTGCCGGGTGTGCGAGAAGGGATCCACATATATATATATATATGTGTGTGTGTATGTATATATGCACGCGCAAGGTGCGTAGTACAGGCTCGTGCACAAGTCAGCTGGCCTTCGCCGTTTGCAAGCGGCACCTGTTCGCCGGCGAAACTCGCGCGCGTTCGCTCGTATAAGCGCTCGCGTATTATATACGCAGTGCCGAGGGCCCTTTTGAATTATTTTAAGGGGGATTGCTTTTCGATTCTCGATTCCGAGAAGCCAACGCCGGCGGGGATGTTGTTGTATATGTATACGTACACGTGGGAGTTGAAACGTAGGTATACGGGTAATTAATGTTTCGCCGCGGCCGGATGTGTGTCTCGTTTCCGGGTGAACTCGTTGAAAATATTTGCAATGTATGTGTTGGCTAGGGGAGTTGGATTCTTGAACGTTTTCGAAGCTATATACACGCCGTATTTTGCGCGTATGATAACTGAAAATATAATTGCGATATAATGCGACGGCAAAGTACTTCTGAAGTGCTTGCATAATTTTCCGACAATTTATCGAATCACAGTAAAATCTATAATCAAAATACCTGCTCAAAAAGCACATCTCTCTAAAAATTCCTCTTTCTTTTCTTTTCCAGCAGAGCGAAGCTCGAGCCCACCTGCGCCACCATCGCGGCGACTCTCACTGCTCGCGTTGCGGTCCAGGCTGGGGCGTGGTGGAACGTTGCGGCCGAGGTCGGGACACCGTCTGCGCCGAGTGTCAACCAGGCACTTACTCTCCTCATCATGGCACACAGCCCTGTTGGATCTGTTCCCGCTGTGGACCAGGACTGTATGAAGCTCGTCGTTGCAGCGCTTCCACTGATACCGTCTGCGACTCTTGCCACAGACGCGCTCCAGACAATCCGGACTACCTGCGCAAGTGTGGCCAGGAACCAAGTGTATTCCTCGCTCCTGAAGATGCTCGAAGCACTGGAGAACAGAGCGACCTGGTTAACGAGGATCCAGTCGCTGATAGCGAGGAGAGAGAACGAGTTCTCTGGCAGGACGCTCAGGCGCAGATCGGCGACGACGAGGCGCAGAATAACGATGTTCGGCTCCAGGACTGAAGCGTTGTTGGATTTTTAAGGGAATCTGATTCTGTATTATTATTATTATTACCGGCGAGCTTGAGAGCGTCGTTGTAAGAAGTGTATATATGATATGTTTCTTGGGTGTGTATTATATACTTCGTCGCTGATGGTGTAGAGCGACGTACGTTCTTTTTTTCGGATATGCCGAAATATTATATGTGAGAGACTTTTTTCCATATCCTTATGTGTCCGACGATAAGCTTGACTTGGAATTGTTTCTTATGGTAGATGACGATTCGAGTCCGAATTTTGGGTGTATAATTATCTTGCTCTAAAATGAAAAAATAAAAATAAATAAAAACTGTGTACTAGTCAACCCAACAAAAGAAAGAGCGATGACAAATATTAAAGAGACAAGAAAGCAAGAGATGTGATGGAAGCACATTTCACCGAGAAAAAGACTCCATCGTGTGAACGGCAATGTACATAGTCGTTTTTATTGAAACGATCAATCATACAGTATTGTATAGACTCGTCGTCGTCATCGCTGCGGAGAGATGAGGGCTACAGACCGCAAGCGTGCAATGACAAATTGTTTCGTTACACATGTGCGCGCGCGCCTCCGTATCTATATCGTATAATATGTATAATATAATTTTAACTCTATATGTATACGTGTGGGCATTTCCCTTTGACTTTTGTTCTTCCTCGCGCGGAGCCGAACAACCATCAGAGTCGAGTTGTGTGGAGGAAGCGTATAATTGCTGGCCGCGTGGACCCAGCTCCTCCGATACTCGGACTCGTCGACCTTTCTATCATGTTTATTATTATTTTTTTCATCGTTTATTTCACGATTGCACGGCTCCGCGCGCGACAACGCAGTATAATATAAAGGGCCAAACAATGTGTGAGCGATTCTCTAACGGGTATAAAGAACCTCTATTATATCTCGGCGCTCGAAAAATCAAACCTTGTACAGAGAAACAACGTCGTTATGTATCTTTTAAGTATTTATCTATATGCATGTATATATATTATATATTATATATATTTTTTCATAACTCATACACATACTTCTGTAATATCCAAAGATCATCATCATCACTTACGTGTTGTCCTATATATCATAGTGTGTGTATCGCGAGATAACGATGATTTTAGTTTTACGTTCACCTGACTCTACAATATGTTTTATGCAATCATACGGTCACACGCAATAAAATTGTATTCTCCCATAGAACATAACAACGTCTACGTTTTCAAAAATCGTTCAAAGTTGTTTTTGGGAAACTTTTATATCGTGACAAGCCAGTGTATAAGCAACGCATAACGTCTCTGTTTATTCAATTTCTTCTTCGAATTACGGAATAATTTTTAAACGTATAATGAAAATGAAAATTAGCGAAGCGTATGTTAGGTAAACGATGTATTCAAGAGCTAATAAACTGAACAAACAAACAAATGAAAATTCGTCGACGTTGAATTGATTTGTATATCCTAAATCCTTATTTACAATCATATCCGGAAAAATGCATAGCAGCGTAGTTTATTTCAAAGACATCATAATTTAGCGTATGCAAAAAGTACTTATATTCGCATTTTCTCACTCGAGCCACTGCGTTAATGGACGATGTGTCTGTTAATTTAAGAAAAGCCTTTTAACGAGTGCGAAACTAACGTGAATGGCCTATTATACGTTATAAATCCGATCAACTCTGATACTCAAAGTACAATGCTAATTATTAATGGAAATTAAAGTTTCGCCGTAGTTCAAAATTTTTTTCATTCTACCACGTATTCATACTTATTGTTCTTGTAATTTACAGTAATAATATAGAGAACCGCGATAAAACGGAAATTGCGAATTTCGCGAAATCCACGAGAGCGATAGACATATAGATCACGATGTTCATCAGTGCAGACTAAAGACGTTCGAAAATAAATCCATGGCGAACGAATACGTGAGCTACGTATTGAACTTTCTTCGTGTTTTCTATATATTTTTAAGGATAATTCAGTTTCGCTTAGACGAAGATTGACCTAAATCGATGTTCGAGACAATGTATTTATAGTATAGACGTTACTTATTGTAAAAAGGCAATTGCTTTAGTTTTTGACATTTCTTGAATCGAACCAATATCGACAAATTCGGCTTTAAAAGATATTTGACACGTGGCTCGAAAAATCAGGTCAAATCATTTTTACAGTCGTATGGAAACTAAGTGCACGTCAGCTACACTCAAGTGATGTCGGTAACTGAAACAATTATCTTTCGCAGTCCTCGCTCTTTCGCATAGGTATACACACGTATATAGAGAATCAAGCTTTATAGACGCGTCAAATCACACACAACAATACGGTTGACATTGTGTAGAGACAGAATAAAAGAGCGCACGGATAGACAGAGAATTGCAAAGACGTGTATAATAATAGCGCTTTGAAAAATATAGCGAGTTATATAGTCTTATTATGTCATATATAGGTTTTAAACTTTCATGTTCTTCATATACATATAATGATTCATTCAGCGCGATATTACTATGTATCAATAAATGTAACGTGTAAACGCAGCTCACACAAAACTCGTTCTATTATGTGTATATAATCCGATGTAACATGCCATGATACATGACATTAAAGAGCCCGTGTGAATATGAACTCCTATTGTCGTTATTGATCTCATTCCTCATAGTCGTCATCGCCGCTCAGGGTGGAAATCAATCATGTTTCACAGAAAATATTCGAAAAAGACATCCGAAAATTTCGTCAAAATAAATCGTAATACAAAATTTCCTCTTTTATAATAAACATTCTGCTTGACACCGGGTACATCCACGTTACAGACCTGAGCATTAATTGAAAATGCGCATTTTATGGACCCCATGAGTTTTCTGTAATTATATAACAGTTTGATCATGTTTTTTTACTTATTCGTTTGTCAGCAATTTTATGACATCTAGACTTATTATGAACTATTATATTATATTTATAGATCTATACGTTATACTAATATCTTTAAATTTTTATGATGGAAATCCGATTTGTACAATGAAAAGATATTTTAAGGATTCGAGAATCACTATCAATTAAAGCAGACATTATATTAACTGGCGCAATTATACTACTTCTATTGAAATTCATCGTTCAAAGTAAATGTGCTTCAAAGAACATTCTTTCGCCGAAGCAATGAGCAAATGCTACTCAAGTTCTCATTACAGTTGGAATATATTTCAAGAGTTCTTACGAGAATTCTACATTTCATTAAAACTACTCACGCAGAAAATTATATCGAATTATACGTTCATCATCTTTAGTACTTTTCTTTATAAAGTTATTTTGCATATATACGATTGAAAAAGTAACAAGTAATATCGTTCTAGCTATATAGTCCTGCTGAGCAACATCAATTTCATCATTATACACAGTTATAACTTTGATTTCGTTTTTACACTACTAAAAATGTTGAAAGATTTTTGTTTCCAAAACAGCTTTGAATAAAAATGAAGAAAATTCAGAGGTAATGATTAAGTTAATTTTAAAGTATCTCATAATGTTCGAATTAGAAATATAAACGCAACAATATTTGTACGATATGGTTATATTGTATTTTTTTTAATAATATAAATCAATAGCGTGTCTTACAAACGTATACATGTACATTGAGCAATAAATGATACAAAATAACGACAGTCGACGTAATGCGCAGAAGAAAAGAGTAGGGACGCGAGCAAACGAAAGATTATTCCGCTGACTGCAATAATTGCCTCGTTTTTATTTATTTATGTCACGTTTCCAAAAATCAATATCGCAAGTCACGAGATATACCATTTACTTTGAGAATGAATATTATAAACTTGTATAAATCAAACAAGTTCTACATAATAGTTTACAAATAAAATAAGGCCTAGAAAATATATACATTCACTTGACTCAAAATTAGTTTAACAAATTGCTACCTACTGAGGATCATACCTCCTCCAATATATTTGATTAAAATTAAAAAGCAAAGTGGCTTGATTTTTAACATAGCTCGTTTAAAAAAACTGCAGTATTAAGAAATTTTATGACATAAATAAACAAAAAGATTTACTCGCGACATAACGAGTCTCGCATCGTTCGTTGCGCGGTTCTACCAGAGAGCCTGAAACAAGCTAAGTGGCGAGGAACGATTATTCCAGTTTAAACTAATATGTACCCACATAACGACGAAGGGGAAAGAAGAATGACAGATAGAGACAGAGAAAAGGAGAGATGACAGATAGAAAGAGCTGTAATAACGTCTACATTACCCAGGATAAACTCCGCGGCGCATGATTTAACAATATTCGTTTGTATGTATATTTATATATATATATTTTTTATATATAATATGTATATGTATACATACATTTTTTATGTATGTACGCGTGTATATATATATTTATACGTCGGTTATACATCTTTAATTACAGCGCTCAATTCACGCGACTCGACTATCTCTTTTAATTCTTTGTACAGGCTTCGGCTTTCTATCAGCTCCGCGTATCCATTTTAGATGATTCACAATGCGCATCTTTATTTTTAAAATGTCTAGTTCTACAAATTCATTATTCTGATATTTTTCAAATCTCCTGCAATAGCCGATTTTTCTAAGAATACTAAAAAAATAATTGAGCAAAATCCTTTAAGCTACGAGTCAATACAATTCTTCCATGAAGTCCTAAAAATTTATTCAACGTCAAAAAGTTTGTCTACAATTTCTTGTAATATGATTTTGAAATTTGGACTGAGCTCTTCGAATCATTGCCAATAGTCGTCCTATTTTATTTTTGACTACATATACATACTTAAACTGAGATTCATTTGACAACAGTTGGCGTGACGAATAACTCAATAAATCTAATACTAAGACAAAAAAAATGGAAGAAAAATCGGCAATTGGCAGGATAACTGTTATTACACGATTTACGTTAGAAATGAAGGATGGACCGACGACGAAAAAACAAAATGGGAAACAGAGTATTGGACAGACAGCAACTTACTTTGCTAACATTAAAGTTACATAAGGAAAATGTACATCTCAGAATCGACACCACGAGGCTAGCATAATCGACCGGATAACTGCAGTTATTTCTCCACACGAAAGGTAGGCATTAAAAAAATCGACATAAAATCAACAACGAACAAGCGCTTATATACAATTGAAACAAAAAATTTGATTTAAATGTTTTCTACTCCCCGTATTCGTATTTTCATACATCGTTTGCTTGATTTCCCGCATCTTTGCTTCGCGCTTTGTTCTTTCAATGCTTCACTTCATCAATACCATGATAATAAAAATAATATAACTATATGCCAATTTAAATCTAACATACATTCTCGACAAGTACGATATTTTAAAGTCTTATTCTTCCAAGTTCCTCTTGACAAAAATCGCAAAAGAAATAGATAAAAAATGAGGTAAGAAGAGCTAATTAAATTAACCATGAACTGACCTCATCGACACCATGTTTCACGTAATTACGGACGTAATACTGTCCACTAATCGGTCGATCTATCTTGCTCGTCAATTGCAAGTTAATCTCATCTTTGACTCCACTTTGACGCAACACGTTGTCTTCCTTAACTTTGTTCTACGCGGTAACAAATGGTTCTCACATAATTAACCTACACACGAGAAGGCTCTCTCTTTTCATTAAATAGTGCAACTGGCTGAAAGCTTGGGGCAACATGTAGTTTCTTTTTTCGTTTTTTCTCCGATTAACAATATTTAAATAACGTCCTCGTTGCACTTTTATAGGGTAATGCTTCATATTTTCTACAGCCTTCGATAAAGTACTCGAAGACCATTCTGCATCGTGTAAAAAATAAGTTAGGGCTGACGGGCACGCCTGCAAGGCCGATTAAAATTGGTCCACTAGCAGGTCGCAGATTTCTATAGACATTGATTCCTTGCTTGATCTTACCGTTAACCGGAACATCTAAATAATAAAATACGAAACATATTGAACAATTCACGCTTCATCCATATGATAGAATTGTAAATCAGATTGTCTCCCATATTTACCTGAGCTTGTTTGTTTGGTTCTAGACGTAATAAACAACCGACCTGTTGCGCTCTCATATGTACGATTCCAGCACAAACGAAATTGTCAGGATTAGGATCGATACCATCTAGAAGTTGCATACCAAAACCTTGCAACTTTGTGCGAACTTGCGCCAAGTCCATAGGTGTTTGCGCTTTGAATATTTTTTGCGATCGTTGTTGATTTATTCTGATACAAATATAAATACGCGATTAATGTTGCATTCAGTATAAAACGTATAAATTATTAAATAAATAGTTTTGACCTACCCTCCGAGATTTTTCCACCTAGCAAAGAAAGATTCTCCATTCATTTCCGTTGGCTCGAAGAACTTGTTTATCGTTAATGGTAACTTCATTGTTATCTTCTGCGGTATGTTGTTATACATAAATGATATTAACATACTAGGAGCGTCTGAAATTGTATGATTATTATTTTGTTAAAAATTGTCAGCAAAAATGGACTATATTCTTAAATTATTGTGTTTCGATTATTACCATTATAGTCATCAATGCATTCAGCATTGATCAGTTGCTGAATTTGAGCACCAGCTTCCAGTACAGTATCCACGGGTTTAACTTGTACAGCTAATTTCACTTGATTTTCATCTGACCAAGATAACTGTGGCTGGAAATTAAGTAGTACTTGCTGGGTTTTGTTTCCATAAAATAAGCCAATGCGACCAAGATTCTGTCGAAACTCCGATTTCACACCAATTTGGATCAGATCATTTTCAAAAAGTACACCGTTGTTTTTGCAAACAAACCTGTAAAGTATATACGAATGCGTTGATTTTCTGTTAAATTTTTACTTTCTGGAAATCGTGAAAAACTTAAAATAATTAGTTGTACTTACTTTTTCGCATTATAAGTTGCCTGAGTTCCATTAGCAGTGCCTTTGTTTGGCATGTTGTAGATATCTCCCAAAACATCAAATAGTACACCTGTGTTGCCTGTTGGTTGAGAAGAAGGTGGTGTTGACAGACCTAGCAAATCAGCAGACGAGTTGTTGACAGCTGGGACAGTGAC
This sequence comes from Pteromalus puparum, assembly GCA_012977825.3. Classification (NCBI taxonomy): domain Eukaryota; kingdom Metazoa; phylum Arthropoda; class Insecta; order Hymenoptera; family Pteromalidae; genus Pteromalus; species Pteromalus puparum. The sequence continues at coordinate 51,417,179 of CM053171.1, read as the reverse complement.
AGTTAATGACACTGTTTCGGCGTGATGGTTAGTATTTGGAGCTGGGCTTTTACTTTCTCGAATTTCGTTTTCAGGCACGCGACCTGGTTTCTTTTTCTTTAATACTGCCAGTATGGAAGATTCTCTTTCGGGGAATGCCGGCATTTCTTCGAGAACTGTTGCCTATCAAAAACATTAAGCGCATATTATTTTGTCCTTCATAATGTTGAGTGCAATAGTATATTACGTAATGCTAGTGGGTAAAGTTGTGTTGAGTTAGTTGTACTACTATTGCAACGGTATATGGATAATTTCTATTGATAACGTCGTGCAAAGTTACAACAATGCATGAAAAAACTGCATGCAAATTATAGTAGAAGAAAACTTTGAATAACTTACCAAAACATCAGTAGATGCAATGATACTAAGTTGCAAGTATTCGGAAGCTCTTTGCTGAAGCTCAGCATCAGCGCTACGTAAATTACTATCTTGTCTAAAGACATCCTGTATCTGACTTCTAATTTCAGGGAAGAGATTGACAAATTTGATGTACGTTGATAAAAGTAATGCTCGAGTCATGGGAGAACACAAATGATACTGTAAAATAATTAATAACATTGTAATAAATTTTGTGATTTTCGAAATATATTAATTATTGTAATTTATAAAAATAAGCATACTTTGGAATGTAATAATTGGAACTGCACTGAAGGTGATGAACGTTGGTCACCGGCAATCAAATTACCGAATTCTCCTAGAATGTAACCACCTACTTTGACCATGTTTTCATGACACGCCGGTGCCTGTAATGCCTAAAAAATAAAATGATTAAATGTTAGGTCATGACTTAACAAAAAACTTGCATTAAATAAAGCTACAACTGTTTATACTTTGTTGTACTATATTATAATTTACCTCAAATACAGTTTTTGCTGCATAACCTTGAACATCATCTCTGTTGATGACAATTTGAATGACTCGATACCAAACCTCCTCTGACACGTAGTCACCGGCTATCCTGATAAGATTGAGAATGACATCGACATACCAAGTATAGTCTGTCGCATATTTCTCAGCCAATATAGCAACTTTCAACACCATCTCTTCTCTAATTGAATAATCAGCTGTTTCGAGATAGTTTAACATCTCCTGAACGATCTCTTCAGCGTTGCTCTTGTCGCACATAGCGTATAGTAAATCGACAGCTTGCTGCCTTACAGAGACGTCCTTCTCCATCTTCATAGAGAGAATTACGACTTCCTGGTGTTTCTTAACAGCTTCGTGAGAGAATTCCGATGTCGCAAGATGGCACATTGATTCGAGAGCTAGGTAACGTAGATTTGTCTCGCGATTGGAAAGGAATTGGCCGAGCTGGTTGCAAGCGCGTACTAGCAAGTTTGGCTCGCTGTCGTTGTGGATTATCAAGCTGATGGCTTCGAAGAGAACAGCGTTCTTTGCATTGGAATGCTGAACTTTCTTTGACTTTGGTGGCTCCTGAGTTTTGTTAAGTATTGTCTCTAAGCACTCGTTTAATCTTCCTCTTATACCAGGCTCTTCAGCTACATTTAAAAGAAAAGAAAACAATTAGTTAAATAATTTTAACAATTTGATTTCACACAATAAAAAATGCGCCATAATTACTTGGTGGAGTGTAGTTCTGTAGGAGTCTTAATAATTTAACAGACAGCCAAGGGGCAGGAACAAAGTAATACGTGTAGTCTTGAAGATCTGTATAACTTGATGTAACAATCTAGAATTGAAAATAATTATAAGAAGCGTCTTTATTATAAAATAATAGCACTCAGTTTTCGTTCTTACCCTACTAAGGCGAGACACAGCAAGAGCAACGCATCCTTTGTATTCATCAGGGTTTCTCTTCACGAGTGCATCAATTAGCGATGCTGCTGCAGTTACAACTCCTAAATGTTGATCATTTAATAGATGAACGATACGAGAAGTCCACTCTCCGTCAGTAACAACGTCTGGTGCTGTTCGTAAAAGTCGTAAAAGGCACAAGGCAGCACTTTGTTTTACGACATCCATAGTATCTCTACATAAAATTACAATATATTATTAGAGTTCTCGGTTAAAATGTGCAAAAAATTACAAAAAGACTTATGATATTGAGTAAAATCAAGGATAAAATAGGGCAAAATTGATATTTTCCTAATTGTATTTGATCGTAATCAACAGAGTTTTTATGTTGAAAAGAATGAAAATGAAAAATGATTATTTACCCTGATACTAGAAGTTTTGGAATTTCTTTTCCAAAGGCTTCAGCCATATCTTTGCTTCCAATATTGGCGATACATTGTAAGGCTAGATTAACATGAATTGGATTACGAGATCCAAGGTCATTTTTTATACTCTGTATTATTAATTTAATTAAATCACTATTTGTGTTAACTAAAACTGATATGAAAAGATATCCCTGTAAAAATTACATTTTTTAGCATTTCATTGATATTAAATTATATGATATGAACTTCAACTCGACACATACAATTTGCTTTTCAGAATACTTATTTGATGAGAGCAGATTGACTGCCTCCATATGTCCAAAATCAATGTCATGACCAAGCAGGAAGATAAAGAGCAGCTTGCAGACATACTTTTTCTTCTGATATCCATCAAGTGTTTTGTCACCTTTGAATTTACTTCTAATATTTGCTAACTCCTTGTTTATCCTTTTTATTTCTGCCTCTTTGCTTTTACCTGTAGATTAGATTAAAAATAATTTGTAACTGACAAAAGTTTTAAATATCCATAACTTAATATATAACGCATCTTTATTTTCTCAGTGGCAGAATGCCACTTGGCCTAATGACAGACTGATCATATGCATTGACACTTATATTTTTTTTTCTTCAATATCTATATTTTGTATTGAATTACAAAAGAAATCATTTGAATAATAATTTTTGCAAAAAAGTTTGCATAACAGAACTACAATATTCTAAACAGCAGTATTGAAAATTTTTCATTGATTTGAATTGTGTTGACTTTATAATGCTGCTGCTGAAAAAAAGGTCTGCTTTATCAGTAAGATGATAGGCCTCTATCAAAACTCCGCCCCCAATTCCCATGCTCTGCATGTTAAATCTCATAATACACTACTTTACTTGGGTAGTCTCAGAGACACATTTTTATCTTTTACCATTAACAAGGATGCACATGAATATCCTTGTTAACAATTTAACTCAATTGATAAACAAAATTTCACTGTTTATTAATTCACAAATGAAATCAGAGAAAGTTAATTCTATGCAGTTTTATAATTCTTTTTAAATAAACATCAACTTACAGTTTCTGATATCTGAGATGAAAACGGCAAGGCCGCGCATGCCATCTCCTCGAACAGCCGGCATCTTTATTCCTTATTGATATGAGAGTACCTGGTACATAAATTTATAAAACTTTATCTAAACTGCAGAAACACCAGAATTATATTTGGGAGCATAAAAATAGGCATTGTGTAAGGAAGGAAAAATTGGTAGCTCAAAGTACTTGAAATCAATTTATCAAACAAGATTAAACAACTACACTCTGGTCACGATCGTATAAACACGTCATCTTCTCATGTCTGCAGACATAATGAGAACCTTTATTATTCCATCGAACCTCTCTCATTCTTTTTCTTCTCCCCTACGCATGCACTCATTTTTTTCTCTACAATGAATGCTAACCACTTATACTTCAGGAGTATTGAAGTACACGTACAGGCTATTTCTGCTTTTTATAACACAGATATTGTTGCACATCATTTACTCGTTAAGTCTATTGATGTGGCTGTTGGATGACTACACGGTCATTGAAATGGAGTTGCCATATACAAATTTGAATAACTAAATCAAATACTAACAATGCAAGTTTCCAATCAATTATTGGCAAAATGAATCTTCTGCAAGTATTGAATTAATTGTCAAGCATAAATATAGCATGAAGGAGCTATCTAACAGTGCTCAAACCAAATGTAAATTTGGGAAATTCCAAAAGATAGGCAATGACCAATTCAAAACATAATAAACCATACTCCAAAATCTCTTGTAGTACACACGAATACACTTAGAAGTTTCAGGGAACAACATGTATGGTCTATTGAACACACAGCGAAACAAGAGGGTTGGATTGCAGTTGCACAAGTGTTGTGTCAAAAGGAGTCAGGTTGAATGTTATTCCAAGTTCAAAGGAGTACCCAAGTAGCTAATAAACGCGCGTACGTGCGTCTCCCTGCAAATGATGGAGTCGGAGTATATCGAAAGGAAGGTGGCCGTAAGCCGCTTTTTTGACAGACAGTGTCAAGCAGGTCATCGACTGAGACGTGGGGGAGAGAGCATTAGGCGAAAGAAGAAGAGGAGCCAGCAGCTCGATACAAGTAGGAGAGAGGAGGGCCGAGAGAGAGAGAGAGAGAGAGAGAGAGAGAGAGAGAGACGTGGTATAGCTCATGAATGAGAGCGAGAAGGATGGACGTATGCACTTACTCTCTCGTACCTATATACCGTATATCCGTTGTACAGCGACACGCACAGATAGAGAGAGAGAGACAGCGAAAGGATGAAAGGAAAGAGACTTCCTCGCGAAGAGCTCAGGCTGCACTTGCAGCAGCAATGTCGGTGGGCCGGGTGACTTCTCTCGTTCTCGCTCCCTCTTTATCTCTCTCTCTCTCTCTCACTCGCTCTCAAGAGGGCCGATCGGAACTATCGACCAGGCAGCAGCAGCAGCAGCAGCAGCAGCAGCAGCAGCCGAGTGACGGGGCGCAAGAGAGAGACAGAGAGATAGAGCTCCAAAGACGCGCAGGTGGATCAGACACGTAAGGTGGTTGTCGAAAGGGGCGTGAAAAAACTTACGTTGCAAGCACACATACACACACGGAGTCCTGCGGATGACGGGCCAAGCTCAGCTCGGTGGTTCCGGGGCAGTAGGAGTCTCTCTCTCTGCGCGCGGCTATCGTCCGGTGTCGCGCCGGTGATGGGAGCCTCGTCGGGTTGACCGCTACTCCGCGACTCCTGCGAACACGGGCCACTAGCTTGGCTGCACTTTCTATATAGCTGGGCTATATACTCGCACTGCTTTGCTCTGCTGCGGTTCGAGAGGTACACCTAATCGCGGACCGCTGCGGGACTCTCCGTGCCTGTCGCCATTTGCACAACCGCCGGACTGTCGTTCTCGCTCTTTGCTCTACAGCTATACACACTGTCTCTCTCTCTCTCTCTCTTCTCTCTTTCGCTCAACCGACCGCTAGTCAGTAGTCACTCTCTCAGCGAGGCGCGACGGTAGCATGCAATCGTGGCGATATCGCTCCGCGCCCCCTGGCTGATGCGCAGGCGCGAGATATTAGTTGCGCCCGCGATTCTTTGAATTGCGTTATAAGGTCAATGCGCGCCTTTGGCTTGTCTGTTTTGATACTTTGTGGTAAGCAGACGCCCCGAGTGAGATAAGGATTGGGATTAATAAGCAGCTTGGCTTATCTTTCTTGGACTGTTTGTATGCCTTGCAGAAACGCTATCTGACAACTATTAAGCTAATTGATATTCTTTCAGAAAATGCTGAGAAAGCTTGGTTTGGAAAGAAGTACAATTTTTAATAAATATATTTTTTTACAAAACAGTCGTATTTACAGTGTCAGATGCAGCTTATGTATCAAAAGGAAATCATGCGTCAAGTACTCCGCTGAATTTTTTCCAACAGAATTTCCATCCTGCCCTTCATCACTGGCTGACCTTTCTTCGTCTTCTTTGACAACTGCTTATAGGTTTGCATCTTTTTCTCTTTGTACTTCTCCAATGCCTTCTTTCGCTCTTCTTGGGCTTTCAAGAGTTCTTCTTTCTTGCGATCCTTTTCTTGCTTCTTCTTCAAATATTCTTGCTTGGCAGAGAAAAATGGAATCTTGGCTTTTTTACTCGACGATTCGCTGCAATAGAAGTTGTAGCTTTATTGTAAGTGAATTTTTTTATAAATTCTGCATTCATTTCTCCAACTCACCTCTTGTCACCTTCTGGAATTTCAGAATTAGATTTGTTAGAAAACTTGAAATTGGCTGCTTTCTCTTCCTTTTTCAAGTCCTTGTAGAATCCTTTCAAAATTGCCTTTTTTCTTTTTTCCTCCCATTGATTGACTAATAAAACAAGTAAATAAAGTTAACAGATCAAAGCATATGACTGCAGATTGAAATGACTGTAAAAATAAACGAAAGTACACAGTGGAAAACCATAACCTTAAAAATCAAACAAACTAATTCCAAAGTCTCACCTTTGAATTTATTGCTGTACTTCTGCTCCCTGTACTTCTTCTTGTTAAAAGGTTTCTTCGAACCCTCGGCATTGTTTCTATCACTTTGTTTAACTCCCCTCTCACTATTATCAGACCTGTTTCTGTTTGCCATGCTGTTTTCTGCCACAGTAAACAAAATAAATCCGTGCGTCTAGTGTCTACTGCAGTCGAACGGAGCAGTCGGCGATCGGTAAGTCAACTTCTACTGTACCGACACGTCCCAGCTTGTCACGCAGCCGCTAGATGTCGCGTCGCTGTCGTTACCGCGCGAAACTCTGAAAGTTCGAAAATAAAACACAACAAGCCTGTTCATGACAATAGTAAAAGAAACAAAGTGTGTACGGGTGAGCTGTATTTGCGGCTGTGCTATAAATATGATCTAGTGATTGAAATCAATGCGGCTGTAAGAGAGTCAGGATCAATGTCACAGTCAAGCGTTGTTGTATATCCGAAGATAGTCAAAGTCAAATTTCTTGTCGCATCCGCTTTGCCTAATTTTCATTCTAATTCGAATCTCACTCATCTGTGGATCCGTAAATACATTGCACATAATTGTTTCAAGTTGAAATTGTTCTATTACTTTTCGCATTTTCAAAGCTTGAATTTAAAAAGTTTTTCAAAAGCACGACCATTTATACCATTGTAAAAAATACAATCCTGTAAACAAAAGCCATCAGATAAATAGCTTACGTAAGTTCCACACCAGCTAAAAAAAAAACTCGAAAATCGTTTTCTCGCATCATTAAAATATAGTCGCGCACAAACGATTATTTCGGGCGAGTTGCATCGTCGCCGAGATAAAATCGAGTCGGACGCCGATACCGATAAATTACACTCGCGGCGCTGCGCATCAGAGTTTTTCGGAATTCGTACCGTCTGGCTGTTGGAAAAAACATCAAGTGGATCTCGAGCATTATACTGTATAGGTGCGTACAACACTGCGCGCGAACATGGAGATTCTTAGATGCTCGAAAGAGAGTCGCGGTTATTATTAGCCGAAAGGAAAATTCGAGACAGCCGCCGCTGCCGCGACGCTTTGGGGCGTAGACGCCAAGTTTAACGCGCGTTATCGTTTACGCCCTGCTACGCAAGATTTTTGTTTTTTCAGAAATTATTTCCGACGGAATGTGTCGGGATTTTAACAATAGCTTTTCGGAGGAATGACGCTGGGTGTCAGGATTATTCATACGAATTACGTTGCTCAGAAGCTATGCTTATTATAGTATATGTGTAAGATAATAAGTGATTGATGTAGAGAGATTGAAAATACGTCGTTTTGCATTTTATTATTAGTAAGTATAATGATCGTCATTATCGCGTGGCATTTATTATAAGCTTGAAAATTGAATTTTACGCAAAATAAGTTCGATACGGACTCAATAAACTTTAAATTACTCACTGGTGTCACGAGCTACTGCTTTCACTTTTTAAAATATAGTCGTAAATCGCACGAAACCTGAAATATTTTGACTCGAAGTACGTCCAAGCTTATGAAGTGAAATATATCGATCGTGAAAAAATTCAAGCTCATATAAAACAAGATTATGTTAAGGAGTAAAACTTTTAATGTAGTGCCAGTCGTTACATGCTCCAGTTATTAAACTGTTATTTTTAATAACTAATAAAACTGAAAGAGGCACTAAATGCACAATGGTAGTGATCTCGAATAAATTAATATCCTAACGATTACAATACCGCATCGTACACTCCCACACCCTCGCAAGAGCTTTCAATGTCAATCGGAGTAAACAAAAATAAAGAGCATAGAACGAAGAAAATAGAAGCGGGAGCTAAACGTAAATAACCGATTCACTCATTTGAAAAAGCGTAAATTTTAGAAAGAAGAAAAAAGAATCGCTTGTTTTTCAACTCACTCTCGCGATATTTTACGAGCTCAACGCCAATTTCGCGAGTACACACGAGAGAGCGACGCGTAATCGTGAGTCACTTTACGAAAAAAGGCATAAGTCTCCTTCGATTCTCTCCGCTTTTGGAAGGATGCGACGAAAAGCCATTTAGCTTATAACCTACAGTTTTGAAAACGTCATAGAAATTCCATCACCGCTGCAGGGAACGGGAAAAATCTTTGCGAAGGTGTAAACACTACGCGGACTAACAGGCTGTGCAGTGAATTGCGTGGGAGACGAAGGTCAAGAATATTCGTGTCTGTGACAGCATCCGCGCGGGGATCCTTGAATGCCGTCGCGTAATCCATTCGAAAAGCGCGCGCGCTTCACTTTTTTTCTGCATAATTTGCAAAACGTTAATGAGGTTGTTCGAAGTTGATTTGATTGAAGAGGACAAAGTTGAGCTACTTTTGATGAAGTGGCTTGAGACTGGATTGTTGGTGATATGGAATTGAAATGAAAAATGCGCGTCGAGAGTTCCAAGTAGAAAATGATTTGTCTAGTCGGACAGCGCTGATAAATAGTTAGCAAAATCTTAACCATATATACGCATAAATAGTTATTAGTAATGTAGGTATTTCTCTGAACTCGTTCGCGTATAAGTTGCATTGAATCTACGGTATAACTTTATTTGGAAGACAATTCAGATATACCGTCGCACACCGTGAATCATCCTTCCGAATAGATGCGTACAGCATACAATCTGTTCTTATAAAGACATTCCCCTATCTCAATGAAGACAGAATCATCACAACAAAATTTACGAAAAACAATCAACAATACATGACAATAGCAGCTTATACTCAGAGCAAACATCCATCTCACTGATGCGAGTAGAAAATTCATGCAAACAACGAACGCCACGTGCTTCTCTACTCGGCATCAGTCGCATCAGACATCAAAGAAGCTGTGCAGCAGACAAAGCTATACACATATAGTATAGTAGTGAGCGGCGACGACGAAAGGCAAAGGCCCATATAAAGGCAGCGCGCTTGGTGACGCGTCGCGAGGATCGATCTTGTCGTGCGCAGGGAGAGCCGAGAGTCTCACAGACATATATGACGTCAGCTGCTCTCGCTGATACTGAACAGTATATTCGACGAGTTATCCCACGCGTCGATGGCGAGTCGAAATCCACACGGGAGAAAAATCGAGAAGAAGCGCTATGGTGGGAGATTTGAAAGAAGTGTACGTATATGCCAGCGAAACTTCGCGAGACTTCCGAGCAGTGGTGAGGTCAGAAATCGTACGGTATCGCGATTTTGGGCACTTTCGATGCTTGGAAATTGTTTTGCTCTTCTATGCTGCGACGATTTGGACGTTTAGGTAAACTGTCTATGAAATAGAATCACGATGATGAAGAAATCGCAACGAAAAATTGGGTACGATTATGTCGTTATCATTATATAGTTTATACGTCAGAACTGGGGGGATGACACGTATGCCAAGAAAACATTTATATAACGTTTGCGTATTTTCAGCATTCAAAGAATATCATAATCGTTTTGGCTAAAAATAAAAAGATTGTTATTTTTAAAACTGTGAATGAGAGTATCGCGGAGGTAAAAGATCTACCATACCACGCTATAGAAGTATATAGTCGCGCCAAGCCAAACTCGAGTATAATAGACAACCGTAATATATACGTAAAATTAAAGAATTTTGACTGGCCCTTTCTTTAACTTTCCGGCTCTCTATAGTCTCTATATCAAGTGAAGATAGGTGGTGCATCGATATGTACATATTCCCCTCATTACGTTTTGAGCGGATAGTGCATATATTGTAACGGTGGGCCACCTATGCCAAAACAGCCTTGTCAAACCTTCTAACTTGGGCCGCTCATGCTGTAACTGCCCAAGTCTCCCTTTGTATTGTAACCTTCACGGGTCTCTTGGCGATTCGCTACATTATGAGCTTAAAGACCATAAGGGAGAACACACGCTACAACATCGCGTTGCTCGACATTGACACACTTATATATTGCCGATGCCGTGTACTTCTCTCCTTCCGACGATGCGTATACTCGTGCATTTCTCTCGCTCGAATTCGAACGTTTCGTACCGCATGCTGAGCGCGATGCAATTCAGCCCGTCCTTTTTCGATCGTACGAGGAAAGGCGAGATGTATGAGCTTCGTTTTGCATAATTCGAGAGTATGTATGGCGTTATTTTTGGACGCTATATAACGGGTTCAAATCTTTGTCCTCGTAATTAGTTGATTTACAAGCCGGTGCATTATATTACGCGATTATTGAATACAGTAAAGATCGGTATTTTATATCTTTACATATTAATGCTTTCAAGGAGATATTATTCAATTGTATGCGTGACATCATTGTGAAAACATTGTCAAATCCTTCAAGACGTCGATATGTGGAGTAGGCAACGCGGAAGCGAAGCAATAACCTAATCGATTATTCAAAAAAATCGAGTTCGCGATGAATTGTTTATCGAAAACACGGCAGTCTCAAGGGAGCTCGCTCGCATGACAATCCAAAAAAAAAAAAACGAATCCAGTCGAATGCATAGATCGACATCTATACAAACGTTCCGACACGTCCACTCCTGGCCATCATCGGCACCCGTGACATTGAATTCCGCTCTGTCGTCGAGACAACAAACAGAATTACGAAGCGGCTAAGTATATAAGATCGAGGCTCAAAAAAGAGAGACTCGTCGGAGGGGCCCGAAATCGCGCGAGGAATGGCACGCCAGGGCCAAGACAGAAAAGATCACTATATACCTATTCGCGAAGCGTCATTCATTGAGTCTGTGCGAGTGTGACGTATTATCGTGTGTTTGTGATCGCGAAAGTTCGAAATAGCGCTTTTATATAGCACGAGCGGTGCCTTAAGGTTGATTTCGGTGTATACTTTGTTTATGATGTGTCATCGCTGAGATATGTCTATGGAGGTGGAAGGCGTCTTAGTCATGGTTGCGAAAAAAAGATTTTTGGGTCTAAAATAAGCCGGGAGAATTAGAATTAGTCTATACTGATGTGGATTCGAAAAATAGCAGTGGAGCTTGTTTTGTATTTTTCAGCCGCGTGAAAAGCCATACCTACTTTTTTCCTCGTTATCCGAGTCATGTGTATGGGTATATGGCCAAATATGTGTGCAGGTAAATCGCTGCTGGACGATTTAGGAGTATATACACGGCAACTGCTCTGGAAACTTTCACCCGATTGACGAGATCCACCTCTACGAACCTTATGCGGAGTTCTGGGCTCCTATAAAAACTCGGGATACTCACGGTTTCACTCGAAAGGTGAATAAGCGAGTTCGGTTGTAAAACAATAATAACGCATATACACTACTACCGATAGCGTTAAACTTAGCTGCTAGATAGTGTATTATATCTACATTCGATGATTTGTAAGCCATTAAGTTTTCTTCGATAGTCTAATCGCTCCCGAGTAGAATTTGATAATTACGAAAGCATCCACTCATAGCGTGTATGACGAGTCGCTCCCGGCAACGATGATTACAATATATCCGCCCGCGCTTTCGAGCGACATTAGAATCGAGCTAAACCGGTCTCTCACTCGATTTAGGTGTCGCTCGCGCGCGAAAAACGCGTGGGTCGCATAAACACTCACACCTATCTATATAAACTCGTGCCTCGTCATATTATGGCCTCCCGAATCTCGTTTCTACTTCCTATTTTTTTTCCTACACACTACTTCCATTTTCGATCTTCCGCTTCCGAAGAAACTGCATCACGTGACCGCTACGAAAAATTAATCACACGGTTACCATATCATATCTATAAATAGAGCAAAGTATGAACAAAAATTTGCTCGAAAATAGTCCCTTGACGCGAAATTATACGACGACATAGTTAGAAATAAACATAGCGAGCACTGCGCGGCGTTAGCTAGAAGAAGACACGCCTCTGCATAGCAGGAAGTCGCTCGTGAAGAGACGAGCTAATGGATTATCACGGTGTGCAGGGTTTTCGAATAGACCGCCGGTACTAATTATCCAATTAATAAGCTTTTCTTGATACACACTCGCCAAGCGTATCCGGCCCTCTGATGTACGACACTGTGTATATAGAAGCTCTATATACACTGCTCGGGGGTTCGTTAAACCGCTATTCGCGAGCACGGCATTCCGCTGTTGTGAGAGCCCGTAAATTTATTTTATTGCGCTCTGCATCATAAAGGGAAATTTCAGACTTTTTACTTTGTGTCCGTTGTACTGTACTCGCACGGCGTTGAGGAATTTCCGACGGACTGACAGCGAGTGTTATATTATCGTCTTGTCGGAGCCTGACTTGTTCTACTTGCGACGTTCTGTGCAACAATGCGTTATTTCGCATACATATAGAGAATCAGAAAATTATTCCATTTTTTACTCAGTAGCACACACTGATTTACAAAATACTTCTCTCGTTCTAATATTCACGCGATCACACCTCGATCCAGAAATAACCCACAGAATCGTTTCTACTCCGTTTTCGCAAGTCTATAAACGTTCAATAGGCGAATGCGTTTATGAAAATTCTAGAAATTCGTCACCCATTTATATTACGCTCTAAAACGGTATGCAGAACAGCTATAGGTGATCTAGCGCTAAGCCACGTCTTCGTGCTTCTCACAGCGATTACGAAACCGTCGGCGCTTCGTCACGAAGCTTTGAGCTTTTTCGGCACTTACGATGCGCTCACACACGTATATAAAACGCGTCGTTTAGTCATCGTTCCATTTTCGCCTTCGATTACTCCCTCGGACAGTTATGTGCACAGGCTTGGAATTTCGCCTGCTTTATTCATCTGATGAGTCTTTATTCATCCAACGAGATTTTTAATTCACTCGGCTGTATTTTTAAAGCTTTGTAAAAATACGAGAATTGCTGTTTATTTTCGTGAGCCGAAAATGAAACACTCGTTGTATTGTGTGGAACTCGTTTTGTGAGTCGTAACGAAGGGATTATTACGACGAGAATGCGATGTTCGTATACAGTTGCGAAAGATTGATCTGCATACTGTGTGAGTCACTTTACGTCCTTCGTCTTTTTATTCTCTTTACTTTGTTAACTCCTCCTACGATTCTAGAATCTTTTTATCATCTGCGATCATAAACCGATTTCGTAACGTAAAAATCACAAAGTTTGGCTTATCTACGCCAATCGTATAGACGTAATCTTTCTTTTTAACAGACCGAGTCGAAATTCGTACATCCTGCAATAAACGGTAAATCCGCAGCACCTGTAGCAAGCTGCGCAGTGTCCCTTGCACCTGGTTTCCTTCCTACGATTTGGCGCGCAGGCAGATGCACGGCTGAGCGCACGTGAGCGAAATTAAGTACACTGGGCGTGTATTTTTTGCACTATCGATGCAGGTTCTGGTTAGGGGCGGATTAAGCTCTCATTATCCTTGCGAAATTGAAATTTATTAGACTACACCTTTTCGGAGTTCAGTTGGCGTTGTTACCAAGATTTTTTTATTTATAAGATTCTTACAGTTATTGCGATAACGCGACTGGCGGAATTCAGGTAAAGATTGTCTTAAAATAGCAGGTCTATCAATTTGAAAAGTCGTCATTAACGACGCTCAACGTATTTTCTTTCGAAAGAGGATGATCGGTAACGTATGGCTATTCGTGTATAATGACTTTGCAATAAATCGACTGCAGCAACGACTATACAATCCAAAATATGATACTGTAGTCGTTATTCAAAATAACGACTAAGCTGTTAGGAGAAAAAAGCAGATGCAGTTGCTTTACGGAAAGATTTATTATACCTACGTCAAAACAAAATTAACTTCGCGTCTAATTGAGCGCCTCCAACTCTAACACGTTTATTAAAACGTTCGCTATACACTGATATATTTGTACTTAAACAGAAACATATTTTTCAAAAAGCCCGCTATTCTCATCCAAAAAACACAAAAACTTCTCGGTGACTCGCGCAGCTTCGATCCGAAGAAACCCAAATTATCGACCAAACGCAGAGATTCGAAAAGCTACCCGAAAAAGCAAAAATAAAAGAACATCAACTCGCACACTCCACACAAGCGTCAAAGTCCACGCGCACGCGTAGACGCGCACATTCGTGAAGGTTCGAGCGTATAGCAAGCGGCGGCGGCGTCGACGGAAAAAGCCGAAGCTATCCGAAGTCAGCCCACGATCGACTACGGGGCGTCTCGGCATCGCTTATTTAAGGAGCAGCAGCCGGCTACTCGCGCTCATTCTTACCCGAGTGTCTCACGAGCGAATATTACGTGCTTCATCCCATAACCGACGAAACACGCTTTTCCCAGTAAAGTACACAATATAGTATAACACAGCGATATATATCGAGTCACTGTGAGAAGTATATACACACATACACATCGATTTTGTCTGGTGCGTTCCAAGTGCGTGCGTATCACACGTCTGAGATTTTTTGAGAAAAAAAAAACGTGCGAGTTTTAACAAGAAGCAGAAGGAAAAATGGCGGACAGCGGCATCAAGCGTAACATTCCCATCAAGCTTGGCGACTTCAGCGTCATCGACAGCGAATTCTCCAACATCCGCGAGCGTTTCGACGCTGAGATGAGGAAGATGGAGGAGGAGATGTCCCGCTTCCGTAGCGAGCTTATGAACCGTGAGAGCAACTTCTTCAAGAGCACCACCAGGTATGTCACTGTTTCTTTTTCTTTTTTTTTTTATTTCGTTCTCTCTATATACTGGCGTGTCCCTTTCACCGGCGTCTCTTCCCTTCCTTCGTTTCCTCTGTGTGTATACTCGTCTTCGTCCTGTTTCGTTGCCGCACCCGGCGAGCGACTGCTGTATTTTGTCCTTTGCGTGTGTGGCGACGGGTTTTTTCGTTCTGGAGTTTTGAATATTCAACGGCTTTGCTTCGATATACTCGAGTCGAAAGAATTTTTTTATTTTCTAATTGAAAAGTAATCAACTCCAAAACGGATTGACTCGTGAAAACACGTAGTCCTTAAAGCTTACCTTATATAGATAGACTATTGATTCAACGATCGGATGCTCGCGCAGTCTATTATTAAATTCGATTACTTCGAGAAGTACTCGAGGCTGCAAAAAAATAAAGATCCTAAGGAAAAAAACTCACAAAGGTTAGGTGTTCGAGAAAAGAAGGCGTTTGAATTGCAAAACAGTGTGGGAGAGATAATTGGAGTCTCAGGTTGCATACACTCACATACTGGAAACTTTAAAATTTATTATTCGGATAATCGCCGATAAACCAGACGAGGTTTGAAAGCTAAAACGTGTACTCTTTTCAGAGTCTTCTTGAAATTTATTTTTTGTACAATGTTTAGCGTATCCGATATGCAAAAAACAGCGTCGTAAAGTCGTAAAGTTTGAATTAAAACCGTCGACTATCCAAATACACTTTGCGGTAAAATCTTTCCTCATCCGCAGTCCAACAAAAAAAAAAACCTCTTCGTTTTGAAAATCTTCGATCGAGAATATTCCAGAGAATCATAAAATTGCGTAACGCTCAAAAGTAAAATTTGTTCTCTACCCAATTATCAGCGCAAGGCACGTTCCAAAAATCAAGCATCGCAATCTCGACCCATTAACGTCAAACAAAACGCTCGGGTAAATACTTACAGTCACGCAAAAAAGATCCGGTCCCAAGCTCGATAAGCTGCCGGCAGCTGCGCGCGCGCGCGGAAAAAAAGAGGCGAATGCGAGCATCACCTGTCGACGGGGATCGTCGTATATAAACACTAAGTAGGTATATAGTTATTATGTACTTAGGTAGGAGCGACGAGCAACAAGTTCGACTTCTGGCACGCGTTCTTATCACCTCCGCATTCTTCCTCTTAATCTTGCGGCGATGATGAGCTACGCGTCCTTCTGATACACCTTCGTCATTTGATATGAATTACGAGCGAGAGTATATTTAATACGAAAGTACCTATATAGGAGGCTCGTCACTCATCGCTAACTCGACTCGCACAATTTTAATTAAGCGCTTGCCCTGCGGGGGGATATATTGTTCCGGGAGTGATGAAACGATCTTGTGCTGCGGCTTGTTCTTAGCTCGAGTTTATGGGCGCCAGACGTTTTTATCTGCGCTGATGGGTTATTTAAAGATGCTGTATGGCGCGATGGAGTGTATATAGGCGACCTGGAAACTTTCCGGTTTTTTGGCCGTCGTGTGTCAGTTAGTATAGGAAAACGGAAGAGTTTGTCGGAATTTAATTTTCTTGCATAACTGTGTTACTTTTTCTGAAGTAAAGTCCGCGATAATGTAACTCTAATAATTTATCGGAAACTTTTCATTAGCAACGATTAAAATGCGTACAATCTCCGATAGCGACGATAGCTATTATCGGATCATCTTTTGTAAACAAAATTACACGTACAAGCGAAACGCTCAAAGTACGGCGTTAAAAATAATCCTCAAAAAAATTCGCTCACCGAGACCTTTCTCGCGAAAGTTTATCTCCACTCCGAATCGGCACTTCGCACACTCTGCAAATAGACCACTCGTAAATCCGTCTTTCGGCTCACTGTAGCATTGAATCCTCCTTTCTGGCTCGCTCTCTCTCTCTCTCTGCAAGAAAAATCACGCAGTGCTCGAAAATGTAAATGACGAAACTACTCGCACACGCCGGCTTCTCTCTCCATATATAATACACAGAGCCGGTACATACGGCGCGAAGTTTGAATGAAACGAGCTCGCGCGCGCGTGACTCATATGCACGCAGTTCTGAAAAGAGTAGAGTCGTGTATAATAGGGACCTTGGCCGAGCGAGATTGCGTTACCGATCTCTTGCTCGCCTCGTGTCCGACACGCTTCGATTGCTGCCCAGTGTGTTAGGTACAGCTCGTATATGTATAGGTATATTTCAGAGGACAATGAGCGCGACTGGAGTGTGTTGTAGCCGATGAGACGTCTTTTTCAGTTCGAGTGTTGGGTTTCAATTACAGGTGAAGCGTTGCAGTCGCTAATTGTTTCCGAACTTGCGATACGTTGATTGTAGGCTGTGTATATACGTATAGGTGCTGGTGGCTTTTTAGTTGTGAGGCGCGTTTGTTTTGGATTGGTGGACAGGCTAAAAAGAGACGCCGATTTCAATAGGTCGTTTGTTTTATTGAAAACGTAGGCAGATGCGATGATTGTCGTCTTTATGCCTTTTCGTCTCGGTCATAGTGTGAGCGTTGACGTTATTTCATTGAATTACATTACGGTTTTTATGATAATGTATCCTGCTCTGAATGCAATAAGCGAGCGATAACTGGTTTTAGGCAAATTGATCTTTATGTCGAAGCGATTTGCATTTAAATTCTTCATAATCATAGTCACCGTCCAACGGAAATCTGCCGATTTTTCTTCTGAAAGTTTTACGATAATGTGCCGCAATTACTGCGCCCACATAAGTATATGACAACTGCACCAGGGAATAACGATCGAGAGCTGCAGTGAAAAGCGTAGAATCTCCGATCTCTAGGCTATTCAGTGCCGGTTAGATCACGTTTATTTCGACTCTCCGAACTGCGCACATAAAAGTAGTTCCATATAGGGCTGGAGATGCAGTAATAAGAATGATTCGCTCGCGACTCCTCTAACCTTGAAACATCTGCGCAGAGAAATAGCCTTTGTTCACCCTCGCGCGCTCGTAACGCCAAATCCCCCTTCGTATCAACCAAACCCATAAATCTGGCTCCTGACGTCCGAAATTCGAGGGTTAAGGCTACACCCCAAAATTTTTCGTTCATACCCAGATCGCATCTAGAATTGTCTACTACAATATTCTGCAAACTCCCGATTCCGCAAGTCACTGTCCAGCAAACACTCGAACCTGCCAAAAAAAAAAAAAAAATTAGGAATCCACACGTGGGTGTATGACGCAACTCGTTCAAACAATCATCGAAGTACACAGCCGTCAGTCAGTTCTGTCGAGTAGAGCAGCACATCATCTCGCTCTCGAACGTCAACTTGTGCAAAAGCAGAGCCGCGGCGCGTTTCCCCTCTCCATCGGGTCCTCCTGCCAACTTGGCGAACAGCTCGCGGTATTATCGTGCATCGGTAGTCGCGATTTGCGCAGTCATTTTTCCAGCATCGACGCGGACTGGTTGTTGCTCTGGTTTGACATTGAGTAACTTTTCTGCGATTTTATTTCTTTTCTCTCTCGAGATGATCGTTGACGAGGATCTCTACCCGCCCCGGCACAAGACCGTGATTAAGTATCGGTACGTGTGTGTGTGTGTCTGTGTAGCCTGTAATTTTTTGTTCATATTTCATTTTGCCGGATCATCGAGTGTTGCTGGGTTATAGTAGGAAACAGTTTTTTACTTCGTTATCGAGATTAACATTGATTTCCTTCTGGTTGTAAACATTTCAAATTAAAAATAAAGTATACTAGGAAGAACTGCATATCATCAAAATTACGCTGACCAAGTGACATTTAACAAACGCCTACTGCTGCACTTGCAATACAACGAATATAGATATTATCTCATTTACACCATATTATCATTCTATAATTAAAACTGACGCTACACTCGGACGATGTATTCATTCCGATGTCCATTCGCATTCAGTATCAGTTTTCGAATCTCCAGCGCTTTAAATATGCTTAGCATATAAAATGTTCGCGCCTGACTCCTCCCAAATGTATAATACACTCCTCCACTTCTCAGCTTTCGACTTCGTCACGCCGCTTACATCAAACTCGCTTATTACATATCATTTTGAATAAACCGCGCAAACAATTATCGATCCGGTAGCGCGCGGTGCGATTTTCCTCGAAGGAACATCATCATACGTGCAATAGCACACATCGTATCCCAGGAAGAACGACTCGGGCGCGCTAGAGCGTGTAATTAACAGAAAAAATTGCTCGGACGTCGATCATGGAATTATGCGGCGACGTATAACTCGATGCACAATGAAGCGTCAATTAAACGCGCCGTCTACTCCCCCACCTGCGCTTGTCGTAATCTGAGACTGATGCGTTTAAAGAGAGCATCGTCGTTGCTGTAATCCGTTTTGACGCGGAAAAGTGCGTTCGTCATAAAAATTGTGGTATATACGGAGTGTTATCGCGTCAATTATTAACAGTGATGTACATCGTGTGTACATGTGGGAGCGTTAAGGAATGTGTGTTTGAATTTTCTGCATCGCGATGCAAACATTAGTGTGTTTATGAAGTGATGCAATTAAATTCTTCAGGATTCTTCCGCATATTTACTGTTTTTAATTAAATGCGATACACAAGAAAAGTGCAGTGCGCTGCCGATAATGCACTCGTCATTAAACCAAAACTCTGACCTCGGCCCGCAATAGAACTGGACGGCCGAGAAAACGAGCGAACAATCCTTAAGAAGCTATAATAATAGCTTAGAAAAAAAGAAACCTAAACTCGATACATACCCAATCACAGTCCAGTTTCCGTAATAGCGCATAGGAATGAGAAATCGGACTACCTCAAAGTCGTCGAGTCGTATGCTTAGGATTCTCGCGTGCCAGAGATGGATTAGCTGCTCTGCTTTACTCCTCTTGACCTTTAGCGCGCGAGAGAGCCTTTAGCAGTCGAACTTTCGAATTAAAATCGCGCGCACGTCGAGCGCTGCTCGATTGAACTTGAAGCAGCCGGGTATAATTAAATTTTCTAATTCCATCGGCTCTATATTTATACGATTATAGTTCGACACAGTTTCTGCGGTCAATACTATATATCAATTGATTTATTTTTTCTATACTCTGTATGAATAATTAGGCAGAGGGACGAATTAATTTCGCAGCTGAAAATACATCGACCATCGATTTTATCTGATCGAACAGGGTCGCGCGCCGCCAGCAATTCAAACGCCTTCTAAATATGCTCGAAAGCTCCGCGCCTCCTTGGCCAAAATTTCAAAATGCCTATAAGGTATTCCCCAGTCGTATACACGCGCGCGCGCATTCATCATCGAGAAAGAACGTGCCCTCGAGTATTGCCACGCACGACTCGTATACCGAATTCGAATACGAATTTCGTGAGAATCTTTCATGAGTTTTATTTAAAAAAACTTTTGGATCCAATAAGCTCACGGTGTGATCCGAAATCTTCCGTATAGAGTCACGACTTTCGTCTCCCACAGACGAGTATTCCCGCGACCTTTCGCTTGTACCTTCTTTTCAACAAACCTATAGACACATTGTAGTCTCCCGCGGGATCTCGGCCATAGGTCTTTGACCTCCGGCGAGATGAAGAAGCCGACTTGACTTCCGGTCGCGTCGCGTTTTAGTTAGTTGCAGTGCAGGAGGCGCCTCAACTTGAACTTTATTTTGAGCTTTGCTATTCTTAGTCGTAGACCAGAGGTGATGCGCATCTCGCTATTTGCCTTGGAGTGTACGATTTCAAAATGCTATTTCTAAAGTGCAGCGAAGGATGTGTGCGCGTAAGCGAGTTGTACATATTATATAATATTAACTTGTAAAAAACTGCGTTGCTTTGTATACCTGACTGAGGAACCGCTCGATAAATTTGTTCGGAATTTGTTTCGATTATATTTTATCAATGCAATATAATGAGAAATGCGGCTATATACAAAGACTTTTCCTTACCAATACAATATGAGTAACGAAAAGTCCGAACGAAACAAACTTAATAATATTAATAAAAACTTCGAGCATGAGTTTGATCCCTGTACTAATGATGACTGATTAATCGCATTAACTCGCTCTCTCTCTCGGCACCTTTTGGGGATGATGGCTGATGGCAAACAAAAACAAACGAACGAACGAATAAAAAACACGCACTAACAACCGACTGCGCGCGCTGTCTCATAAAAGCCGGCACCACACGAGCAGCAGCGAGCACCGGACATCCACGACCTCCAAGTCAGAGGGTTGGGACAGTAGTAAGCCTGACGGTGTACCTCCGATGAGATCTGCCTTCGACAGCTTCAAAAGGTGACACTGACAATAGCCTGATGCATCCGCAACAACAAGTACATATATATATGAAACACCTATGCCAATGTCAAAATAAGCAAAAGAGCTGTCACACACCGTCGCCTGTATTACCTTGTACATGTATATTCATATTGTTTGATGTGCTTCTCGTAGTAGCAGCTTCACACATTGCATCAGCGCACGCATTTTCGCCTGTATCATCGTTGCATAAACTGAGATAAATCACTTTGACGCTGCACTTGCACATTATACGCTTTATTACGCTATATGCGGCTGTTTTTTTATTTCCATCAGCTGTGGTAGAGGATTCTTTACTTTTTGTTTATCAGAGTTATGCGAAGCAAGCGTCGACGACCGATCACGTTGTATTTCCTTAGATACCTACTTTTTATTTTTTTCACGTACGCTACACCCATCGCAACGTCCATCAATGTTCATCATCGTATCTAGCTCGTAGAGAACAAGTATTCGAACGACACACATGTTAGCTCTATACGTTCCATCATTGGTAAAAAATCGATTTTTGAACAATACTCTTTCGTAATTTTTTACTTACAAACTTAATTGTTCAAAAATTGACTCTCATCGATATTATTAGTTTAAAAGACTCATGGGGTTAATACCTGCAGTCCACGCAGCGCATTTGAATGGCACCTCATGTTACTTACCCCTGTATTCCCCGACACTAGGTCGTATAGTTTACATTCGTCACCTTAAATAGCTTCAGATATATAGTCAATATGTAATTGTAAAAAAATGAGACTGGACTAATGCAAAACTTTGTTTTGAAATTGCAGCACAACGACACAACAGCAGTCGAGCCAGAACAGCTCACTCAGCCCGCAACACGACTCCAACACTTGGTTGGATGGACTCAACAGCCCCCTGATCCAGGATGAGGGAGACAACAAGATGCTCAAGCTCAGATTCGATGTCTCGCAGTACACGCCCGAGGAGATCGTTGTCAAGACTGTTGACAACAAGCTTCTTGTAAGTAGTCCGAGATATTATATTATGTATATGATTCGATGAGATGGACGAGGATTTAAATAATGAACTCGAGAATCTGCTTACTCGTTCGGATTTCGTCAAGTCAGATCTTATGCTGTTGTTAACAACACTTCGTCGTAAAATATTGTGCAAATCATTTGTAACTACAATAGCTGACTCGACAAAAAGGAATATTTAATTGTAATTTTTTATTACACGGATCTCGAGCCATTTCACAATCCTCATCTATTTTACAATACACCAATTTCCGTATACACTCTTTTGTTCAGCAACAATAAAACATTACACCACACACTGTCAAAACCCACAGCCATTAAGATCAAGCGCATAAATCACCGTCTCTCTCTCGAAAACTGTCAATTAAAAAGCCCCAACGCACAATTCTCTCGAAAACACGTCAATGCATATAATAAGCATCGCCGCGATCTAGAACACTTCCATATAAAATACAGCGCAATAGAATCTTTTGGCTGAGATCTCCGCGCGAAACATCTTCTCGAGTCTGCCGCGAAATTGCCCGTGCATAGAACGCAGATGTAAATGTATACGAGTATTCGCGCATCTCGGACAGACTCGCGAGTGGTTATGCGTATGTGCCGGATTACGCAAGAAGCCGGCTGGCAGCTTCTCCGGAATTTCTCTCTGTATAACTCTGGGAGCTTCGTCTTCAAAACTTGTGCAATGTCTCGAGTGTGCTTTTGATTAAACAAGCCGAATTTTTATTTATCTGTGTGTTGGACAAATCTGATGTATGCTTAGTTATAGGTTCTTTGAAAAAGTCGTGTTTACTTTTGCGCTTGGAAAATATCCAACGTCCGTAAAGATTCGTTGTAAACATTATTGTAAAGTACAATTAGTTGTGAGTGCTCGTAAAATTGTGAGTTCAACGCTGTATAATTGTCGGCTGCAGCTAATATAATAAGTGGAACAGCATTGAATATTAATAGGAATATCTCAGAAACCTTTTTTTTACTTTTATATTTTTACCTTTACTGCGTTCGTAAACATATGTCAAGTTTCTCCATATTTAGCTCAAATGCATATTTCTCAAAAGTAGCAAACGTCCAGTAACCAAATTCTCTCGACAACTTTGAAAATCTAGAATTCCACAATTCTAGAAGCAGCGAGATTCTCTGCGGGCTTTCCATGCGTGTATACCGCTCTCCGGCTTTGGCGGCGCTCGAAATAGCCTAACTCCAAAAATAAATAACTCTCGTCGTCACGCCGACGCTCCGGAATAATGTCGGCATTGTGAAACGAGCCGACGAGAGGGCTTGATTCGTAAAGGGAAAAAACGGAAACTAACGCTTCGGGCTCGAGTTTCGCATTGTCGGCATATTATAATCGCGATTCCGGAATTAGAAAATTTGTCAAAGTTACTGAAATGCTGTATACACTGTATTTTATGATTCGACCTCGGTTGGAATTCGTTACACTTTATGAGACACGGACGTTAAATATAGCAAAAGGTTAGAATCGATCTGTCGCCAGTCTGGCGAGGCGAAATAAGGAAACAATAAGGAAGTGATTGATTAGTCGGGCGATGAAAGCCGCCTCAGGTATGTGTACACAACGAGGGCGAAAAGACGTTCGTCGTCGGCTCTTTCGGTCCGCCTCCGCGTTGTGCAACTGTACACCGAGGGTCGTTGTACGCGGTAGTGAAGAAGATTAGCATCATCCTCTTTCTCTCTCGTTCTTTCGGTTTTCGAAATCGGATTCGCGAGTCGGAGATTCGTGACTAGCCGATTTCTCCAGTAACTGTTTTTATTTCGATTGTGTGTATAGAGAATGGAAGTATTACGGTAGGACTAATGCGTGGTGCCGTATAGATTTTTTTTAATAGTGCAGCTCCTTTCTTTCGTTAATTTATTTTTTTGCTGGAGTGACATGATTAACGAGCAATAAAGTTCATCTCGCGTTACGCAAATCTCTTGGCTCTTATTGGTGTCATGTGACGCTTGAATATAATTCAAAATAATTAATTAATTCGCGCACGATTAATTAAAATTCGAACGATCGAAAACGGTCGAGTGCATTATATATACTGGACTCGACGAAACTCGGGCACTGGCCAGTTCAGCCTTCATTACCGCGCTTTATGTAAGCTCCTTGATTTCCCTGCAAGGTGTAATTTGGTCAAGGCTCGAGTCGGGGACGACGTGGTCCTTTAAAGGGTCGGAGCGAGGACGCACTCGAAAAGCACGGGAAAAAGTGACTTTCGGTCATGCGAACGCGTATATACACGAGACTTGCGTCATTCTCGGTTACCGATGCGTGTAACCGCTTTCCTAATACGACGGGCTTTATTCTCTTGAAACTTTTCGAAGAATTTTTCCTTCTTGTGTATTAATGCCTACCGACACAAACGCTTCGAAGAATCTCGTTATTCTTATTCTTACGACGAAACATCTCTCGCTTTTAAACTTTACTCGAAAGCTTAATTCCCAACGATCAATCAGCCAAAGCGTGACAAGCGCTCGTAGAAGAAAAAGTGCCGATCATGCAAAGTCCCAATTAGCAGTTCGTCTCTGTCCCCCTTACATGTGTTAATGTCTCCAAGACTTAAGCCCTGCAGTCGCATCTTTTTTCTTCCTCCTCTACACACACACACACACACTGCAGCTATGCTATACAGTACACGTTGCGAAAGTTCGTGCCGCCGAAGACGCTAATTCGTCTGTCGCTGCGTGGGAAGTCAGAGCTCGTGCGCGAAAAGTGACGTTTATATTTAGTCTGTTGACTCGTCCGGCCGCGGCGTTATTTCGGCGATGGAACGCGCTCCGAGACTCCTTCGAGCGTGAAAATCGCGAGACTCCGTCGATCTGTCATTTCTTTTTACAGAAATTCGTGTATCTCTGAGCTTTTGAGCTAGCTTCATACGGAGACGTATAGGTATAGCTTTGAGACGAAATCGTTTGAATTTTTCATGAGTATAGCGAATCGAGGAAGAGGAACGCGTATATTCACAAAAGAAAAAACGAGGCGAAAATAATAAGATTCACGGTCGATGAGCACGAATTAATTATATCGGCACATAACGCCCACGCGTTGCGCAATACGCACACCTGTAAAAAAGGCGACAAAGGAAACAATCTAAAAACAGTAGAGCGTCGTTTATGCTTAATGTCTCGTATCGAGGCCGTGAAGCGAATCTCAAATGTAGAGCTGGAACGTTATTATAAATCGAGTACCTATATATTATTTGTTTTCTTATCGAGAACGAAAAAGTGTCCGTATAGCTTGAATCGATCCTTCACCCCCGCACCTGTACACGAGAAACAAAAAGTGTACGGTAGCGTCGACCTGTGCTCTCACGAAAAACACGCGTAAGACGATATATCGTGTAGCTCCTAGAATTACCAGCCGTGCTGGCAACACACACACCCGGCTCACGATTTTTCGCTCTCGTGACTCCTAGGATTACCTCACTGGATGCTCCGCGACTGGTGGTGGCCTCCTTTTTTTTACGCCATTCTCTCTCTCTTGTACGGACGCAAAGATCGATACCACCGTCGCGTTTCTGTTATACTATAGGTATATGTGTGTGTTGTATGGTGGTGAGACGAGGTGGGGTCGCAGATCGTCAGAGATGCGGAATCAATCGTATAGTATCATAGCGCCAATATGTTTTGGTAACTGTCTTCCTCTTCGCGCACCGCTTGAACTGTCCGGCTCTCTGGTCTCTGATGTTAGCTAGCGTCGATAGGTGGCGCATGAGACTTTTTAAATTTTCCTCAATAGTTTCTACCCGTTGAGTATTATACACAGCGGTGTGTTACCTGTGCTAAAACAGCCTTGATGAGCCTGCTACTTGGGCCGTTCATGCTATAACTTCCTGAGGCTACTATTGGTCATTTCACTTCTGATGCATATATAACTCGATATATTATCTGTTTTTCTCAAAAGAATTCCGCGAGCGCATTGCGGCTCCATAAAGCACCTCTTGCAATAAACCCACACGACTATAGTGTATGCAACATACCTTACACTCGTCTCACGATCATTCAGACAAGAGGGCTCAGCTCGGAGGACGCGGGAGAAGTTTCGAGCGCACGCGAATTACCCAGACACAGGCCAACTCGTTAGCGCTTTATACGTAATGCAATTAGGATCGCGTGGCTCAACGCTTTTATACGTATACGTCTTCTCAGTATACTATAACGCGGTGAAGAGCGAATGCATATATACAGCAGTAGTCGTCCCTTACGATAACGCCGTAGTATACGGGGTGCGGCCTTTTTGCATTTGGGTTACCGTATGTGGGTTGCAGGAGCTCATGACTCGTCGTCCGAGATTTGAATAATTTAGTCGAGAAAATCGAGTAAACAACAATCATCGTCTCTGTTGATGTCTCTAAGAGTGCTAACGCGAGCGTCAAGGCTCGATGCCCTCGCGCTTGTGTTATTAGCGTCTTCTAGCTTTTGACTTCTAAATACGTCGATGACTCTTATTGCCGTTGCATTATTATCTCGTGTTGTATATGCGTATGTATCGGCTGATACAGTGTATTATAAAATCGCCTTGGGGAAAGCGCCAGAGAATTCGGCTTTGGAGTACTGGCCAGCTCACCTTTTTTCCCTTTGTCATATATTTATAATTATGTTTTTAAAAAATATTTGAAAAAATGTACTTCATTTCAAATATTATCGAGTACTTAACAATCAGTCAATCTAATCCAGCTCAATGCATCTTTTTGCTTCGGTTAAATTTTAGCTATGACGTTCCACTCTCTCAGGCATGAGTCATACCGGTCGCGTATGTACACGTATATCCTGCACACTATGCAATTTGAATATCTAATACATCAATCGCAGTATACGTATATAGAGCTCGCGGTGCTAAATAAAACGCGCTGCCTTCCTACCCGAGCCGTATATTTTAGGCTTCCAAAGGAATGCGACGCGATAAAAGTATAAATAAACTGCGGACCCTGTTGTTTATGCAAAAGAATCTTTGATTAAAAAAAAGAAAACGAACGCGCGAATATTGTTGTTAAAAAACGTCGAAGCCAGAATTTAAAAATAGAAAAGCCAAACTGAATAAGGAAATCTATAGAAAATTATCCTTTGTAAAAACAAACTCGCTAGAAACAGTCTCGTTGATCGATATCGAGAGCCCTGATTATGCCGCAGGACAACCTTGCATACACACACTGTATACGTATGTATATGTATTATATAGCGCCGCTTCGTCGCCGGTAGTTCTTTCAGGGTGCGTCTCTCGCACGCGCTCTTCTCGGCGCGTTTTACGTCTTTTTTTCTGACGTAGCTTCCTACTGTCCTATTTCCCGCTGAACGACATCGTAAATATGCCCGACTTTTATCGCGCGGCCCAGTGTAACCCACTTCTGCCGTCTTCAAGGATTTTTGTCGCGACTATGCGAGGGCTCGAGATCCTATATGGGAGATGCTGCCCTTTTTTTCTATTCTATTCTATTTCGATGGAGCGTTTATTGTATCGTTTGAAACGCACTGATTACTTCACGACCGGTAGTTAATCCCTTTCTTTTAGATATTTATGTTGTTGATTTGAATTTTCACTTATAAAGTTACAGCACTTGTGAGTATATTTAAACCTATTGACCTAAATGCCATGTTATGCGCAATTTTAACCAGGTCACTATAGATCGACACAAAATATTGTTTATTCCTCGCGTTTGCTTCACTGGGTTGACTTGTTCGAACGACCTTTGTCGCAGCGGGGTCAGCTGATCAAACACACTCGAGCGAGAAGCTGTATACATCTATATAATAGACATTAGCGTAACAAGCATACGAAGAATTCGGAATTTGCTAGAAGCACTTCATTTGGTAAAATAAGCTAATGCCACTCCTGTGCAATCGCTAAGCAAATATTTGCTCGCGTAATTCGAAGTTACCTCATTCCGGTAGTCAAGGCTGATAAATATTCCAACGCTGAAAACTCAATTCTTTTACACATTCATACGGACGTCTATCTTCATTGGATTATATTCATCTTTCTCTCTGTGACTCAGCGCAATTCGTGCAGCAATGAAATTATATCGTTGCAGCCGTCAAAAATTTTTCAGATCCCACGTGCGCCTTCTTTCATCCTTTCGCGAGAGCCACACAGTGAGTCAGCGTCGCGCGGGGGCGGCTTGATCGCTTTCACTTCGCCGTATAAGCGTAGTTAGGGGTTTTTCGTGCGCGGCATTTCTGGGTCGATTCGATTAGCCTCGCTTTTAATAAATCAGGACTCAAGCACACGCGACCGAAATTGTAATCGATCTCCGGCTCTGGTCAAGTGCTTGAAGGGAGAAAATGAACTTTCGGCGAACTTTTGGCACGATATGACTATGCAGCTTGTATGAAGTGTTTGATGAAAAAAGTCGTGGAGTGACGCAACGTTTTCTTCTTTTTCTTCTTTTGTTCGATACATAAGGTCAAGCCTATGTAATTCATAGAATTTTCCGTTCGGGTTAATAATAAACGATGTGTTTTGCCAAACGGCCTCAAGTTGATTTAGGTTGTTTTTCTACTCGACTTCCCCTCCTTTTTCTCCATATAGTTCCCCCTTCAAATATTTGTCAGCCGCGTGTGCTCCACTTTCGACACCGCGAACTGTATCTCCAGCGCTGCTCCTTTCGTAACCCAACACTTATATGACTGCGATGAATATAAATTAATACTGCAGTGTACATAGAAATTGTTATAGCTTTAATAAATGTGACAAAGAGAAAACTAACGAGCTTAATTTTAATTCCAGGTCCACGCCAAGCACGAGGAGAAGACAGACACAAAGTCCGTCTACAGGGAGTACAACCGTGAATTCCTGCTGCCAAAGGGCACGAATCCCGAGACCATCAAGTCGTCCCTCAGCAAAGACGGTGTCCTGACTGTAGAGGCACCTCTGCCAGCTCTCGGCCAAGGCGAGAAGCTCATCCCCATCGCGCATCACTAAATTACACAATTATAGGCGAATGATTATGTAATATTATAATTCTCTCCACCGGATCCGCGATCAAAGAAAAAACAGACAAAAATATGCAAAAACAAAAAACCGTCGAACGTTAGGTTTCCATTTTTTTATAACGTGTCTATTATATTATATTATTAATTAATTTTATTGTGTATTAATTGTGTATTATTTTAATGTAAATTCAAATGATATCCCTTCGTCGTCTCGGTGCCAGCCCACTTTACACTCCTCTGTTGTTATTATTGTAATATGCCTTTCATTATTACACGTTG
This sequence comes from Pteromalus puparum, assembly GCA_012977825.3. Taxonomy (NCBI): domain Eukaryota; kingdom Metazoa; phylum Arthropoda; class Insecta; order Hymenoptera; family Pteromalidae; genus Pteromalus; species Pteromalus puparum. The sequence continues at coordinate 51,387,927 of CM053171.1, read as the reverse complement.
AACTTGTCAATGGAGAGGCAACGAAAAATTCTATAACTGTATGAAGCAGCTTTGCAAGATGTACCTACGTCCACAACGCTGCGCATTACAACTCTCTCACTGTGCCTTGCAACATTTTACGCGAACTGTGCTGTGCGCTTTTACAAGATCTGTATTACACTTCTTCCGCAATTACAATGTCAAAATTTTTATACTGTTATATGAAAACCAGAACGCTTGCACTGTGCATCGCGATGTCGTAGAACAAGGGAATTATAAACGGGCGTGTCTTGAAAAAAACATATATTTGTGTACGTGTACGTCGTATATGTATACACGAGAAAATTGAAAAGAAAGATAACAGTGCAAATGCATGCCTAACGTACAATCGTAGATAACGTTCAAGAGCTTTTTTTTATTTGATGATGATAGGGGTGAAACAGTTTTTCCAATGGCTAGACTCAAAGCGATGGAACGAGCAGAAAAAGTAAAATGAATCCGAGAAAATTTTTCGGTATTATATATAACTTATATACGTGTTAGTTTAGGTGTATACGTTAAAAGACTAAACACAATGCCTAGCGTATGTAAGCATTATTATATTATTAATATTATTTATGAATATTTTAATATTTTCGAGAACACAAAAAGTTTAAAAGTTAATAAATAATTGACAACAATTAAACTCTGTGTTTGTTTTATTTGAGATACCTCACGCCCTCTTTAGCATTATTTCACGATTCTATATACAATCATGTATGAAATTCGGTAACCGTGGCTTTTTGCAGTATCTCGACTTGATACGTGTATAGCGATAACGCCTGAAAATGATAAAAATGATGATTGACAATGTGCAAGATGCGTTGCTATGTCCAAAGTTTTTTCACTTTAGTCGGGTGAGTCAAAAGAAATAAGTATAAGAACCTACATTTTATCACAGAATTATTGATTTATTTAACAAAATATTGTGTCATCTTATGTACAATTATAAAAACTTCTTGTTATATTTTAAATATCATTCGTTAAATGTCATTTCGTTTACGATTGAAAAAATCATTATAAATATTCAATATCTTGGGATCTTAAAAATATTTACAATTGGATTAAAATGAATTAATCGTTGCCGTAAAAATAGATAAGAAAACAGCATTTGTTTCATATACATGCAAAGTTTAAGTGTATTATTGTTTCACATCGGTGATTTCCGTTAATATATATATATATTTACAAGCGATTTAATTAAATTTTATTCAAGAACGTGAAACCACCGTAAAAGAGGATTCAACAAGAAAAATAGCCCATACGGTAGCTGCAGAAAAAAAGTAAAAAATGATCACCTTTTAAACGTTTATCTTAGACTCGTGAACCCAAAAACGGGTCTCTAGGATGAAATTCATTCAAATCGTCCAATTTTGTTCAAATACGTAATAGTTGTAAAATTCTTATTCTAAACAGTTGGTATTTCCGCCGAAAACAAGGGGGCATCGCTTGTACTAAAAGTCGGAGATTTGCCCTCCCTTGCAATTCTCAATGCTTGAAGAACTGAAACTGTATCTAGTTCTTTTTGATTTGGCTTTTCGTTATCGAGATAAATATCTGCCGCTCTTTTACCAAACGGCTCTAATACTTTGACTCTGTAATCCACAATCGTGGACACAGGATTGCCCGTTAATCTAAGATTTTCCAAGCAAGGAAGGTTTCCTATGTGCTTCACTTCTTGAATATTTTCAATTCTATTGCAGCTTACATCCAAACCTTCTAGGCAATATAATTTGGCAAAACTTGCGAGTGAAGTTAAATTGTTGCGCGACAAATCGATAAACACAATTTTTCCCAACTTTGTGTGAAGATTTTCAGGCAATGACGTGAAATTGTTCGACGCCAAATGTAGCTGTGATAGTCTTGGTAATAGAGTAATATTTGATATTTCCCTTAGTCGATTATTATTCAAAACGAGAGATTCAATATGTGGCAATAATTTAATAGCCTCATCTATAACTTCTATTTGATTGTCACTTAAGTCTAAATGTGTTACTTGTAACCAAACGTGTGAGTCATTAGCCGAACTAATGTGCTTATGAACTGCTTCACACATAGTTAGTTCAATAATGTTTCTTAGTTTTGTATTGTGAACTTCGAGTATCTTAACCGTATCACGCAGATTACCCATGTTATAAATCTTATCTAAGGGATAGTTATCCACAGTGAAGTGTTCTAGAGTTTTGAAGGTGGATAATTCAATACTCAAAGTAGTGGGGTCAATATTACTTGTTCCGTATGTAGTATCAGATCCTTGGATAACAAGATCCTTTAAGTGTGAATTAAAGTCCAATACATGACTAAAGTCGTATTTCTTATCTGTGACTTCTAAAGAGGGACAAGGTTGCTTAAGTCTCTCACTCATTGCATGCATCTGAAAAAATATGAAGGTTTTTACTAAATTGCTTTGTTTTGAAGAACTGCTATTTGCTATCAGTGGTAGATAACAACTTTAAGAAGGTAAAACAAGTATTTGCATACCTGCACAACGTCGTATGTAAAGCTTTTGGAGTTTTGTAACAGCGACACTCCTTCGGTAAAAAATCTACATGCTAAATTTTGCAGTAGAAAGAAAATCTCGTACACATGTAACTCTAGAAAAATGGCCAATGGTCTTGGCATGATCTTTTTCAGATAAATGTAAACAGAGTTCAAATACGTCTCAAGACCCAAGCGTCTCTTTTCAACAAATGTCTCTGACTTGTTACCAATGAGCTTTTTTGGGGGCAATATGTCTTTTTCCACACAATGATCCAAAACTAAGGTATCATGAAGTTCTGCAAATTCACTGTACCTGTAAACATTGAAAAGTTAGTTGATTCGATAGTTCATGTAATTTTGAAGGAGACTTTTAGCTATCAATATTGACAAGCAGTTCCTTATCAAAGAAGGATATCTGCTGTGACACCAATCCATGTCCACCTACATACCTGTGCTTAACGGTCCACTTGATTGTGCCAATCTTAACTTCTACCACATAATATGTGACACCATCCACGGTCTCAAAGGATGGTATGCTGAGCTGCACATCTTCTTGGTTCATCAAGAAGCACGCCATTGTTCCAAAGAGTAAAGCAGCAAGCGGTGAACTTTGAGACACACTGTGAAATATGACAATCCCATTAGTTCACATATGCATCAGCAAAGAAAAGAAAGGAGCACAGGCAATCTAAAAGGCTTCATTAATTATGAGACGCTAAGTACTGCACTGTTGAAACAAGTCAAACAAGTAGCTCTGCAAAAAAAGAGAGAAAGTATACCTGGTGTGTCAGCGAGTTTCAAGTCGATCGTTTAGCGAGGAAAATTCGGGCATCGCCGAATGCAGACACGTCAGTCCGTCCGGTCTACTCCCTCACACTGTTCTCTCTCTTTCTTGCTATTATATCAAATCTCGGAGTCAGAGAGTTGCAGCAGCGGTTATCCGTTATCTTGACGGCTCGCAAAACATCTCGGCGCTCCGATGCTGGTTCGTTGACATCCTATACTTCCCCTTATTAACGGAGTTGAGTAGAATTTTAGCGAAATTCTTTATATTCACGATCGGCTGATGCCTTCTTTCTCTACTCCTGATGATGATAGGTGTCTGCGCGCACTAACACAAGCTATTAGACGAACCAGGCGAGCCTCCATAGGTGCATCGTCGCGATGAGCCGCCTTTGTGCAATTCTTCCAGCTGATCTGGTTTCGAATTGTGTAAGCTGCAGGTATGAGCCTGTGTTTGTGTATATGTCGCCAAGGCAAGGCGCAGCTTTTAATTTTGTCAAGCGTTTTCGTTTTATTACAGTCTGCAATAGTGGGCGTGCATAACGAGGTGGCGCACTCTAGCAATGGTTAGGATGGAAACTGCAGTTACCATGAGCGGTGTTGCGGATTTCGCGCGTAATTAGCAAATTTCAAAAATCTTTTATTATATTACGCTACACATTGAATTCTCATTTCTTATTCCTTTTGAAAAAAAAAACACCACAAATTTCACAATAATATGTAAAAATGAAAAAGTTAACATTGTTTCTGTCAAATAGTTTTATTGTTTCATTTTGGTACAATTATTTTAGTAATCTCGAAAAGAATTATTCTACTCCAGTTTTTCAGTTACGAAAATATTATATAGGTATTATGTTGTCAAATATGCAGTTCTATTCAAAACGAATTATTTTACTTTTAGTCTTGATCCGGCGCATCTTCCGAGTCAAGAATGCTCTTGAAGTAGAATGGCTGAAAGACGTAGCCTTCGCCCTTAAAAAACTTGCTCATAAACTCGACCCTGAAAACAACAAGACATTCCCAATCATCTCATCCTCTATGTCAATTAACAAGTTGGAAATTGCATACAGCATTCCAGACTTCATATCTATAACACTATTGCCTACCAGTGAAGACGTAAGGTGTGAAGGAAAGCTGACAGTCCCTCCATCAGGACGAGAATGGCAATGGTGAAGACGGACCAGGCGCCGAAGGCAAGAAACATCGCGATGCCTTTGATGCCCATCTCCACTTCAACCTCGACTCCCATGGCCATGAGTGGAAAGCTAAGTATCTTTCCCATCACCATGCTCCAGAGCACCTCCGAGAGCTGGGCGTGAGCCAGTGACAGAGCCCAGAGACGAAGGTACGACGCTGTGTGCGATATCGTAGACAGTACGTACTCGATCGTGTGGATCGCCTGCTGGATCATTACCTCGCCGAAGTCTTCGTGCTCTCCATGGGAGTCCTTGGAGCTGCTGGTACTGGCCACACCATTGCTTTTTTGCTGCGATGCCGAGCTGTTCGCCTGCGGTAAACGACGTTTCGAATCACAGTGACGATGATTGGATGGATAAAAAATTATTCTCTGCCTTTGCTTACCTTGACAGTGCCCTTATTCCTCTGGGTGAAGAAGAAGTGAAGTGGTTTGCCCAAAAGAAGTACCGGAATACACACTAGAGCTATTCCGAGGAATACTGTTTGCATGGTGGCATGACCCGTGAACATGAATTCCTCGCAGGGTTTTTCGGGATTGGAGCTGCCGAAGAGCATCATGTTGATGAAAGTTATGAGAATCGATGGAGCACAAGCCTCGGAATATCGACCTGAAATGGAATTATTAGTTCACCATGTTCGTTTTTTAGCAATAAGGTAATCGATGAATCCATCTTTTTTACCTTCCGTTAATCCGCTGTAAAGCACCCACTTGAGGAACATGAGGAAAGCTAAGTAAGCGAAGAGTACTAACAGCAGCAGCAACTGCGGCAGGAATTCGAGGAAGAGGCTTGCGTATTTTTTGAAGTGCCTGGTGAAATAAAAAATCTATTTAGTGGCACGTGTTATTGATATAGAGTCTGATGGGGGAGAAAACTTACACCATGTTAACGGCGCTCATGCAGACACCGAAAATCATATGAACGACTCCAAATATTATGGAAAGCTTCATTTTGAAAGAGTTCAGAAAAATGATCTTGTTCTCCGCAAGTGCCCAGACTGGATCCACACCGATTGGGTACGGATGGTCGATATACGATTTCTTCGGAATCAGTGAATGCTGCTTTTTCTCGGTGACCTTTGAAAAATTTGGAAATGCAACCTTACTGATTTCCCAACTAGATCCAAATATGTTGATTGACTTGGAGAACAGGTCGTTGTAAACGAATCCCGTGTACATAGAGAAAAGTCCCATGAGCAGAATGACGTACCGACCGCCGAAGAAGATGTTCCAGATCTCGTTGGTGGATTTCTGAGCCATAAATTTCTTCTCCGAAAGGACCATGTAAAGACCGAACAGGAACATTATGAATCCTGAAAAAGTCATCATTTTGTGAGTCGCTCGAAGATAAGCAATCTCCTTTTACGTTAAAAGGTTTACCATGGCCAACATCGCCAAACATGACGGCGAAGAGAAATGGAAAAGTCACTGTGGCATAGAGAGCGGGGTTGGCTTCGCCGTACGAGGAAACGCCGTAGGAGTCTATCAGAATTTGAAAAGCACGCGTGTACTTATCCGACCTGTTGAATGTGGGTGGATTGTCATTGTTTTCAATCACGTTCAAAAACGAGGGGATGGAATTGCCGCTGAGGCGCTGGAAGATCAGTTTTCATCAGTTAGTCTCATAATATAACAATTAATCGATAATAATCGGTTACACTTCATACCGATCCTTCGCTTAAGCAATCTTGCACCGTAGACAGATCGGAAAGCGGTGCCCAGCACTCTCCGATGAGGCATTTCTTTGATATATCTATGCTGAAAAGGTTCATAGTGTGGTAGATAGCCTTCATCTTGCGCACCATGATTGTCCAGAGGGGCAACTCCTTGGCCACGCTGCGAAGGACCCGCTGACGGTGATCGTTCGTTTGATTTAACACCTGAACAACAATAGCGAATAGTCGTTTTAAAATTAACGTTTTTCATTTTAACATGATCACAGAAAATATATTAGATTGAAGTAATAACCATATTGAGATCTTCCAGCCGCGTGCGTACTCCCTTAACCATTTCCATGCGCTCGGCATGGCTGTTGGGACAGTGGTAAAGGGAAGCATGAAAGCCGATGCAAACCTTCTTTATGCGACTCTTCAGTTCCTCACCTTGGAAGAAGGCAACGAAGACGGTTTTGTAGATTTCGTCTCCCTGAAAATCAGAGGGTGAGCAAGATCTCGTCGCTTTGCGCAAAGAAACGTAGTCGAGTCTCAGTCCATACCGTAGTGGGATCCTCCAACTGCTCGTCCAGGTTGGCTTGTCGCAGGAACACGTTACCACGAGAGATACGCCACAGCATACGTTCGAAGGCAGGCATGCGCTCGCGATTGATCACCCCGGCGACGAACCTGCAAAAAACTCGTGATGATAATCACCAGATCCGGTGACGCGAGCGGATTGATGAAATCACAAACTTACTCCAAGCGTCCCCGGCTGGTCTGCATTTGATTCTCATCGTTGATAAGTGGGCGGATGGAGTCATTGGCTTCATCCTGTTGATACAGAAGAAGAAGTAAACCTTGATTCTTTGAGAGAATTCGAGCATCGATTATAGGTATACCGGTACGTGTGACTCAATCACTATACACTGCTGAACTTAGGCTAATAGCTACCTCCGCGAAAAACACATGGTTTTTCTCGAGAACATGGCGTAGCTCTATCAGCTCGAGGTAGTCGCTCTTCAGATTAACTGCGTTCTGACTCAACTCGCGAATGTCACTCTCTGATTTCTCGACCCTCGCTTCGAGGTCGATCATCTGACGTGGGCTGGGAGCACGTGGCAGGTCCTTCAGATCTTCTTCAATCGGAACCTCGTCCTTTTTAACTTCAGCTTCGATGTAGCGCAGCTTTCGCTCTAGGTCGTCACATCGTCGCACCTCGTTGACGAATCTTCGTTGGAAGTGGGTGACGTTTTCGTTGAGCTATGAATTCAGTGACAGGACGTGTTATAAGATTTGTAGCTTAACTTGAGTAGACATGGGAATACTTACATCGCGAAATTGGACGATCCCAGCCTCGCCGAGTTCGGACACTGTGAGGTAAACTGCCTCTGGCTGAATGTACAGCTGGCACAAGGCCATTTCCTCGCTTCTGAACATCGATCCCATCGTCACGGCTCAAAGTTGCTTCTGGTCTCGCAATTAATCTTCCAAACAATTGTAACAGGAAGTCAGAATTTAAGTCTAGTGGAGCTAATATCCGAGATCCTTTTCTAGTTATTCGTCAGATCGAGTTTTCGATAGAAAATATAGTGCAATTTGGTAAAGATCAAGTGGTAATGCTAGTAAAATATTCATTTGATTTGAGAGGATGCTGGAGATTTTTTAAATAAATTTAAATAAATATTTTAATATAAGTATAATATCCGTGGATTGGTTGGAAAATTATAACTGTTTAATATACGACAAAACTAATGACATTTTGCCGATCGGTCAAGGAGATTGTATACTGTTCGATCATTGTCTTATCATCGATCAACCAGATTTTACCTCGTATTTCAAATCTAGTTTTAATGGCTAATCTCAACCGGCGGTATAAGTCGCTGACAATGAGACATGTGATAAAACATACCATTGATTGCGTTATCAATTCAATAATAAAAACATAAATATGTTCAAGCGTAATCAAGTAGAAGATTATGTTATGAGTTACCTACTAATAGGAATGAAATTTTTTGAAACAATCATTTTCCAAACCAAATGAAAGTGTAGACACTAGAATGAGCGGCTCATAAGCAACAGGCATAACAGGACAGTTTTTGTTTAGTGACACACCTCTTTATATGCATTATGCGCGTAAATAATGATGAAGGAAATAGGAAAAAGTGCCGATGCGCCAACTATCTTTGCTAGTCAGAGAGTGCACTTCCCTTTTAACGGCTTTTACGGTTATACTATTACTTGACGCTACTTTAATTGATTCCTCATTACGTGTAAAGCTGAAATGTATTAACGAAGATGCTATCGAACCTTCAAAAATATAGAAGAACTATAAAAAAAAAGAGAGCTATGTTTAAACTCACTTGTGTTTTCTTAGGCAAAAATTCACAAACAACTTGTCCTTTAAGGTGTATCACAACTGCATGATGGATACACGCACCCAATGACTCGCACGGAAAGTCTCAACTGATCAGATGTTAAGCAGACAGAAGCTTTTTGATATTGTTGTTGGGTGTGCTTGTAGGGGTATAACCGTTTAGACATAGAGGGGATAGAGAAAGCGTACGAGCCACAGATAAGTCTTACGACGAGACTCAAGGCGCATCAGAGATTGCCCCCTTTAGGCAGAACGAACGATAAGTCGAGATTCCCCTTTCCAGGTGCTCGCTTTTATCCCTCATTTCTTGGTAATCAGTAAAGATATGTCGAGCATTTATGCAATTTCCGATGGATTAGCGATGGATTCTTGACTTGGGTCGATCATAAGCTTAATAATTTGTTGCTATATGTACTTAGGCGCAGTGCGTGACTTGAAGAAAAAGAGATTTTTTATGCGAGTAAAGAGTGATTCTGAAAATGCTGAATGTTCAGAATCGATAATCCAAATCTTGAGTTATTTCTTAGTTGTATTTCCTTTTTTGAAAATGTAGGTATGTAGGTAGAAAGCTATAGAACTAAGTATTAATTTAAATTAGAAATTTAATGATAATATAAAAATAATAGTTTATGAATTAACCAGTTTTGTGGAAATCCAATTTGTTGCTCAAAATGATTAATCTTGCGCAAGCCTTGTTTAACAAACAAAAATTGTTCAAATATCTTTTGACGAGACTTTTCACATATAATAGCGGGCATCAAAGTCCTTCGAAGCGCAGCTTAATCTTTGATTTCATTCGATTGTAAGTGATTAAGATTACGTGAAAATATTTATGATTTTTGTTTGATAACGTAATTATCGATACAGATGCTATCGCTCAGCAATTTTCCATTTGTTAGAAATGGGGCTAATAACTAGAAATATACATTATTAAAGCCATGTTGAAATAAGAATATCCCCAATATTTATTCGGTTTACACTGAAAAAGAAATTCGCTGTTCGGATGGTGTTCAAGCATGCAGAATCAGCTGTGAGAAATATTAACAAAAATTAAAAAAAAAAAAAAACAGAATAATATGGACTGGCCTCTCCACCACTTCAACCATTATTTCTTGGTCTCTGTTAAATAAAAATAGGTGGGGCATAGGCACTTTCTTACAGCCTTTATCACAATCTGCGCGCCAAGTCTAGATATAACGGTGAGGCCAGCTATGTTAAAACGGCCTGGTTGGACCTGCTGCTTGGGCCGCTTATGTTATAACTGCCTGAGCCTATATCTATAGAAATCTTGCTGTGATAATGAATTGATAAATAATTTATACAATGAGTAGGATATACCAAGTAGTGAATTACGATTACTTTTTTCATTGTTGTCTTTATTGACGATATATTATTCAGTGTGACTGACAGAACCAAGAAAATTGACTAGCATCTCAGTGTTTACACCTTTGATTAAAGAGAAAAAACGACAATGGGCTTTTTTCTTTTTTTCCTCGGCGTTTTCATTTCGGCCCGAGTCTCCGTGTCTGTGTTTATGCGTGTACATGCTTAATGACAAGTCGTCTTTAGAATCTTCGGTTCGATAATAAGGCGATGTCTCGACGTCTCTACGAAGAAAGAAGAAAAACCATTTCTCTGTTCACCAAATCTCACTTTTTTCCATGCAAGCTTTTCTTTATATCCGTTCGGTTACTGCGATCGATTCTTCGTTCTGCGTACGTGCGCGGGAGATCGAGAGAAACCTTTAAAAGGTAAAACCGACATTGTTTTTTATACTTTGTTTGCTTTCTCATGCATATATTATTATAGTCACGCCGTTTTGAAGGTAGTTTTTTTTAAATTATTTTTCCAAGATTATCACATTATATAATTAAGGCCTATCTTACTCTACTGTGGACTAGATTTTTGCACGCGCATAAAAATCTGCGTCGTGATCATCTCGATTATTTTATATTTTTTTCTCGCCCATCTCTTTTTCTCTGCTTTTACTTTTTGTACACTTTTTCACATATAACTCTCTCAACGCGCCTCTCTTTTCAACATTTTGACGCTTTTTTTTACAATATAATATACTGCATTTATGCAGTTTCTCGTGTCTTTGCGCATCATCTGTATATTTCTCTCGACTTTTCAAAACATACGCAACTTTTTCTTGATAAAATACACAAGGCCAGCGTATACTCGACATGTTTTTCAACCAACGCTATTGAATAAACGATCTCTTTCTCGAGCACTAACGTTTCACAAAATATTTCCAAAGCTGGCGTAACTTGTCTTTATTTTTTGTCCATCGTGTACAATATATTTATTTCATTTCGAACGCTGTACTCTTGCATTGCGTTACGGTTTTTTGTCGGCTCGACGAAACAGACGGTAAAGGTTCTCGCGGAAATACCGGAACGGAGGTATTGAGAAGATAATTATATAAGAACTCGTTGATTTTAAATGTCTAGTAAAATATATTCGGCGGTTACTCGAAACCTGCAACCATATTTAGTTCTGCGTGTGTTATGAGAATATTTATGTGTTTATATATTTTATTTTATCGAGATAACAACATTTTATATAATTTTACAGAGTTACTTTTTAGTATTGACTACTATAGCTTTATTGTTTATTTATTTTGCTTTTTTTATGTAAAATCGTCATAATTTTATATCGTTAACGTTTATTACGGCTTGCGACTGATTTAAGAGACTGAAACTTCTTTACAAATCAATACTTCCACATTGCAACATTTAGCTCGAACAGAAATCGTTTTAGATCTATACAGGAAACAACTTACTTTCTCAATGCCTCATTTCCGGAAATCTTCCGATTATACACAAGAGTCCATATATATCTATAGTTTTATAAATGTCGATTTCCAGTGTTGTTCGAAAATATAGACTTCCGCGAAAGATATCTCAACAAGGGGAAAAAGATGTGCTTCATTCCGTCCAGTACTTTACATTTTTGCCGATGAAGCAAAAGGAATTGGCAGAGATGATGCGTGAAATCAACACTTCATCTGCGCCAATTCGCTTCCGCTCCTCTGGATACAAAAATCTCGTACCGATTCGAAAAGATGAAAGTTTCTACTGTATAGGTATGTGGTGGAAAAATGTCTTAATTATTTTTAGATATACATAATAATAAGTACATATCTCTGTAATCCGTCTCGTTATAACATTAATATTTTCTTCTATACATTCGGGATCGACGAAGAGTGTAAAAAGATGTGTATATAGGAGTTCCGACACGTAGAATCGATTTCATCTACTACATTACAATTAGCTTTTCTTTTTAATCATAACGCGTATAGAGAGCATAGAAATAGTATAACAAAATATATGAAGTATTTATAAAACAACTGCTCGCCGTAAATTGTGACCAAACGACATCACGAGTTTCTAAAGCGTGTAATTTTATTTCTTTGCTTTTATGTAGTTTTGCATCTATAAAATTTATATCTGGCATTATATCCATGCCAAATGAGACAATTATTAAAGAATGACTATACATTTTAATAATTTGAAAACATTCTGGTTGCCTATATGGTTGAGATGAAAAATTCACGACTGGGTATAACGTATTTATTCATATTATTTATAGCAAGTGTTTAGTATAGTTTATTCCGTTTATATATTCAGTAAAATGCGATTCAGTCTCAGTGAAAAAGATATTTATTCTCATGTTTATTCTTCGACCAGCGATGAATATTTTTTATTTATTTTCGGACAGTCGACGTGTCGAGCTTTCACAATGTACGGCGCGGAAAATTGAACCAATAAGATATCGTGCATGGCTTCATAGCCGTGCCGCCATCACATTTTTTACTTTTAATTTTTTTTTTTCATCATTTATTTACAAACACTTACTAAGCGCTCGGCTAAATAGAATTATCTCATACGTAAATTTTCTTACAAGTACGCTTCTGTACATTTTACACGAATTTTTCCGAAATCGATCGACTACTCCCCGCCTGAGGTCACATGCAGCGGTTGCGAAATTTTTGAACGTCATCCGTCGATCCTCGATCACAGTGGATTCAGAAATTTTGAAAGTCGCAGAGCTGTTTAAGAGATTAACGCTTATATTTTGAGAACACTTATCGCGCAGGTTTGAGGAAACAATACATTTCGAAGATAGCTCGACACACATTTACTTGTATTATACATCGAAGTGTCGGATGGAATTTATTGCTACATATTATCAAGTTCCCGCGCGTATATAGACTAGCTCTCTTTGCGTTAATTTTCTCTTCAAAACTGCATCTTGAGTACACAGTGAACAGCGATTTTTCGGAAAACGACGTGTTAGTTTCATTTTTTTTTATTTTCCCGTATACCTCAAATATTATACAATTGCTCGAATCATCTCGAGCTTTCGGTAAGCTTTCGACGAGTTATCTGCGTGCAGCGATAAAACGATAATCTTCCTTCTTCGCTAACTCATCACAGCATGAAGTATATAGACGCACTTAAATTATGGAATGATTATGGAGTCTTTCATCGCGGAAGAACGAACGTTTTGGCTATTTGCGCGTAAATGAAATTTTGACGCTATGCGATTTTGTACAGAGGAATTGTTCCAAATTAATAGTTGCTCTATATCGACTGAAGTAAAATCGATCGAAACTATAGTTACTTATTTAGATTTGATTAAGCATTTTGTGTATACCTAAATTTAAAATTTGAATACGTTTCTTTACACTGTACTTGGTTGAAAATTAAGTGCTAGAAGAATCAAAGTTCGAATGTACAAAAATGTGTAATTATTATATTTATACAAATATTATTGATTAATTTTATTTATACATCGTGTGTGTTTCAGTCGATAATAAGTGTATAATTCAAGTCACTTATCCCTCAAAATATTTTACGTGAAAGCGATTCTCCGAGTGTGTGTGCTTACCATAAAGAAAGCTAAAAGCGCGGACTTTATTACGTTTTTGCTAAGCATATTATAACGAATGTAAACTTCCTCTTAAAAAAGACGAAGTAGTGTTGTGCGTAATAATTACACTTGAGAAACGCAAGCGGTATATCAAATTTTGCCCGTCATCAAATCTTCTTTAAAAAATCTACAGTATATAAGAAAAATACAAAGAGCCAAATACGTTATATAATCGATAAACGGAGAAACGCGATAAACTGCACCTCGAGTTTGTGCTTATCTGGGGCTGTATTCTCTAACTATTTCACCGAGTGATAAACGCATGAAAGGTGGTCTAGACCAATCAGAGAGTTCTTTTAAAGAGAATATCGACTATATCACAAGTGATATGCTTAGAGAATAACCCCCCTGAATTCGGAAATAGAGACATGTCGAGTGGTGTGTATGTGTGTATGAAGCAAGAAGTTATACATTACATTCATCCGATATGTATTCGCGATAAAGATATGATGCGACGATATGTGTGGGGATGATATACAAAGGATCCTCAGTACTTTTGTGCGTTCTGCGCTCTGAAGCATAATTTGAGAAGGAAACGTCATCACCTCGTATTCTTATTTAACGCGCGATTGAAGAATATTATCTCGCACGCATCGTACAGTTCTATTATACATTCTATTATACCTAAAATTTTAGAGACAGTAGAGAAGTACCAAACCGATATTATAGAGTGTCATATAACGTACAGCTATACCGAGATAAACTTCAGAAAATGTAACAACTCGCGAAAAGCAGTGAAAAAGGCACTTGAATCGCGCAGCTTCTTCCCCGTAGCGCAAGGGGATTATGCTTTGGATGAAAAGTGCCTTTTCCAAAGTACGATATACGACCAAGAGCATAATATGTATAATATTAAGCTCGAAAAACAACCGAGTCTCTAGAAAGTCTTTCAAAAACGAAATAAGATAAAACTTTTAGTCCGTCGTTGCACGAACGGACGGTCATACATATGATACACGTACGCGTGAGCGCGAATCCTCCGCCCATTTGCACATTGAGTCTCGCGCAATATTCTGGGCAGTACTTAGTGTTATGCGTATACGCAGGAACAGCTCCTCGCTCGCTCGCAGCAGGTAAAGCAGCCGCCGTGTTGTGTGTGTGTCCGTCTTTCCGCATTCCGACTTTGTAGCAAGAAGAATATACAAAAATAGAAGCGTGCAGCGACGTCGTCAGATACTTTGCGTGCGATGGTTGGTGGAGTCCTTTAGATCTCAGTACCACCGTCCGTTGATGAATCTTCCCCGCTGGGTTGGCGCCCTGCGTGAAATTGCAGTTTTAATCATACGCGTCAGGGACTGAATTTTTAATTAAACGTTATTATGTTTTGAGCCGCTGTCAACAAAGTTTATACTAACCAGGGTGGAAGGGCTCGGCTCAGCTATCGAAGGGGTCGAAGGTGAGAGAACGCGACTCGGGCAGTCGGCGGAGGGCCTTGAAAGCTTGATACAGGGACGAGGATCGGTCGGCGTCGCCGGCACTGAAGCGGTGCTGCGCTTTCGCGTGCGCTGTCGTGTTGTCCCAGCAGCTGGGCGGACCTTGTTTAGCCTGCTGGCCCGAGCGGCGACGCTCGAATGGGTAGTTTACGCCGCCTAAAATTATTTTTGGGATTATCATACAATTTCTGATTTCGGAATTTCTTTTCAAGTGTCAAACTACGAGTGTCTCCGTCATACCTGGCGACTGCGAAGGCGACTGGGCCGGCGATCCAAGCAACGGCGACAGAGGCTCGTAGGGAGGCGGCGGTGGCGACGAGGGCGAGGGCGTAGGCGAGGCTGGCGTCATCATCGCGAGCTGATGCTGCTGAGGCGCCGGTCGCAGCACGAGCTCGGGGTCGAGGCCGAGGATCCTGAGGACGCGGTGAGGGTCCGAGCGCACCCAGGCCTCCAGCAGATCCGCCGGCCAGTCGGTTTGCGTCGACTGGCTGACGAGTCTCGCCGGCGGATTCCAGCACAACGCGTCCGGTGGATGGGAGGA
Source organism: Pteromalus puparum (assembly GCA_012977825.3). Lineage (NCBI taxonomy): Eukaryota > Metazoa > Arthropoda > Insecta > Hymenoptera > Pteromalidae > Pteromalus > Pteromalus puparum. Next base: position 51,372,509 of record CM053171.1, on the reverse strand, counting down.
ACTTCGGGCCAGAACCCCGTTGCTGCCGCCACGACCGGGCGTCGGCAGATTCGGATTGCTCTGCGGTGAGCTCGCCAGGATCTGCAGCGCCTGGATCGCGTTGCGCACCTCGTAGCTCAGCGTCGCGACGTCCTGGTGCAGCGTCAGCACCTGTGTGTCCAGTCGTTCGACCGAGCCGCGAATGTGGTCCTCCGCCGACTCCTGAGGTGGCAACTGGCTTCTGCCCTTCAGCACTCCTCGAGGTGGCCGCTTGCCCTGGTACTCGTCCCTGATGTGCACGAAGCGATGAGTATGTGATATTCTTAAATCGAAGTGAGTATACGCACCTGAACTTGGCGTGCCGGGGACTCGTGGACGCGTGGAGGGGCGACCTGTTGGGCGGCGAAAGCGGCGACGTCTCGCCCTCTTCCGGCACGTTCTCGTCGTCCTCGCTTATTGACGGCAGCGTCAGCGAGGGGCCGCCGTTTATCTCCGATTCTTGCTGCATTGGGTGAACGATCGTGGAATTAGTTAAGCAAACTCAGGCCGTAAATGTTCTTTGGTGATTAGTCTACTATACACTACTACCGCAACTCGGGAAAAGCTCGTTTATCATCGCTGGCGATTTTCATGCTACAGGCGATATTATGTTTGTACTCGTATATCGTGCACGAGAGACAAATCGATACGGCTGATTTGGCTCGCGTTTCACTGCAGACTCGTAATTGAACTTTCGTGAAACTTGTGAAATTTTCGGAGCGTGCGTGATTGGATTGCATAATTATAATAGAGGTATAATATGATTGATTTTGCTGGCAGTTCTGTGTGGAATCGTGTGCGTGATGGTAAATAATAGTTTGAATATGAAAATTTATAAAGACTAGCATGCGAGATAAAAAAGGATCTGTATACGATGCCTACAAGTAAAAACATGCGTGATTTGTCAGACAGTGCGATTTCACTTTGCGAACATCGTCAGTGTCCGAACAATCACGCGATGAGAGAAAAAAACAAGGTAAACGCAAGTAGCGAAAAGCTTATAATGGCGTTTGAAAAATGTGTATACTACCTTGAATCTTGGTATTAATAAACGTACTCATATAAACAATCATATATAGATAATATAGGGCACAACGATTAATATATGACATGTGTTGCTTTAAAGCTGTATACAGAGAAAAGGAGAGACGTGTATCGTCCATCTTGAGACAGACTTCCACGTATAAATAAGGGTATCCGACGCGCGTATGTATAGATGATGGTACAACGAATAGTAAAAACGCGACATCGAATCGCATCATCACCTCGGCCTCGTAGCCCTCGCGTAGGTTGTAGGTCAGGTCATGCTGGATGTCGTGGGCGAACTCGTGCTGGTACTCCGGGTAGAGTCGCAGCACGTCGACCAGTCCCTGCATGTGGATGCACTTGAGGTCGCAATAGGTCAGCGCTTTGACATCGCAGCTCGACTTGACGATGACGTCGTTGCCGCCAGAACTGCTGACCAGATTGCCGCCGCCGTTGCTGCCATGCTGCAGGTGCACGTTGATGTCACAACCGACCAGGTCACCTTTGCCTGTGGAACAGTCGGGTAAGAGTGTTATCGTCCAAGACAGGCAGTGAACGCTTTGAAATAGTAGAGGCTAATCGTTTGGCAAACTGTATAATAGAGCGGCTCGAATTTCGAAACCCTCCGGCATATTGTTGAAATCGTGGCCTAATATACGGAGTGACTTCGCGCTCTATTATTCAGTTTGGGATCAGTCAAGTGGTCTCGGTTTAAACCAAGCGAATGATCATGACTGCTTTTCATCTCATCTGACCCCGCTCCAAATGCACTGCCTTACTTTGTTCTCGCCTAAGGGAAACAAACACTTTCGCGATGAATTTTGCGGCTTCGACGCTTATAGTTACATTCGATAAGTGGGTCATTTCTGCGAGGAAGGCCGTTGCAGCGCTGACCTTGAAAAAGCTCGATTAATAATCAGCAGGACGCCGTATTTTGTGAAAAAATGAAAGCCGTCAGCTGCAGCGAGGAGCTATTTTTTTCTCAACGGTGTATACGGGTTCATTTATTTTCCACCACATAAACCTGCTACTTTACTCTCGGGACCACGATAGCTCTGAGCGAAAAGCCGACGGAGCGCGAGTTATGGCATTTTAAGTTATAGCGCATTCGTGTTTATAATAATTTTATATGCCACTTTTTCTGACGACGTCGTTTTCGGATCAGCTAAAAAATCGATCATTTCATAGAAAGAGAGAATATACAACTTACCCAGAATGGCAACGACCATCTCGTTCTGCACGACTTCCATGGAGCCGTTGCAGAGGTAGTAGATGTAGGACAGAGCGTCGCCTTTGTGGATAAGAAATTCACCGGGCGCGCAGAAGATGCTGCGAATGTGGAGCGACAGGAGTTTCAGACATCCCTGTGAGGCAGCCTCGAAGATCGGCAGACTTAGGATCTCGCGGTGAAGGTGCATCGATACGTCGCCCCGCAGCTCTTCCGGAAATTCCTTCAGCGTCTGTCGATAAAGGGGGAAAAAGATCGCGAGACGTGAGTATGGATGTGACGTTCAGGGGTAATCGATAGTTCGTGAACGTGTTTGAATTCCAACGCGGTATGTACAATTTTTTTTTTATTTTCAAGGAATTTATTGGGGATTCAAAAGTTGGTTAAATTATTTTGATAACGACAGGAGGTAAATTTTATTTCAGGCTGATAACCGACCGTCTTTACGCTATCACTTTTCAGGGGTTGCATACATTATATAAGTAACGGAAAAGTAAAAATTAAAAGGGATATAATACTAAGCTAGTTAAAATACATGTTACTCGTATTACAACAACAATAACATTATTGTCTTTAATCGCAAAATACCAGAACCAATTGTAAACGTGCACGATATTTTTTTCAAAGGGAAAATCATTATGAACTAAAAAGGAAAAGCAAGGTCTGTAAGTGTGTCGTGAAATTAACCACAACAAACAAGTTTGCTACCATTCCCACCTCATGAATATCTATCCCGTGATTCAAGGACCACATAGTCTGAAAGTAGTCTTGCATCCTTTGCTTCAGTTCGTCCGGGATTTGATGCAGCACCAAGAAGTCTTTCAGATCTCGCCACTTGGTTTGGTATAACGATCTTCGTGAGTACATACGTTGTATGATAGCCGTCACGTTACCGAATACCACGGCGTGCATCAAAGCTGTCGTGTGAAAACGAAACGAAAATAATTTTTAATTGTATATTGGATAAATTGTACAATAGACATTCAAACCACAAGTAGTTCTCAAGATGATTCCACTTTTTAATGCAAAAACTTCGTACAACTGTATAAGCGTATAAATTGTAAATTACGAAGACTTGTACCTCCGACGAGCATCGTGCAGATCGAGAAGACCTTCTCGGATGTTGTGTTGGCGGAAACGTTTCCGAAGCCCACGGAAGTTAAACTACTGCATGTAAAATAGAGCGCCGTAATGTAACTTTCCGCGTGGGTTACGTTTGTAACGTCTGGCATTTTCAACCTATCCGCCAGCGCATGGATCCATCCTGAAATGCAGAAACTTGTCTCATTAAAATATTCTTACTTCAACAATCGCAAATTATATCAATCAACGTTCTACCCAGCCCGACTGTTTCTACTCGAACCGTTTCACCTTCACATTTCAAAAACGTATGCTCGCAGATTCTCGATCGGGCGAGTGGGAGCCAATAATTTTAAAATGCTAAACCTGTCGCCTCCGCCGTACGCTCGTTCTGAATCGATTTCAGTCCAGCTCCGCAGATATTCAAACTGCAGTTTCGCCCACGTGCATAGCCAATCGACAATTTGAATTCGGGCAAATTAAATCTTTCTCCCCGCGCGATTCCATTCGCTCGAGTGCAGCGTGTATAGCGTTTGACTCGTTGATGCAATTCCAAGTGGAGAACCAAATGAACTAAAAAGAGTATAAACCTCTCGAGTGGAAGAGGTCGTTTATTCAGCCACGACACCAAAAGTCCTTTACGAAGCTCGAGCATCCCTGCGGAAGGTCTAGAAACTGCGCTCGAGTTAATCCACTGCGGTATATGTACATGTGCGCACCGCAGTGGTCTAATTAGTGCTTCGAAATTCAATTTGCGTAGTGGGGGGATATGTATAGACGTTCGCGCATCGGGAGCGAGTAGTGTCAAAGCTGGCGGTGAGAAGTGGCCAATACAGGCAATGCAACTCGACGTCGTGTTAAACCGAACACGAGACCGGAGTCTGTTATTTCCGAGGCGCTCCTTCGGTTGCGCTGCAGCTGGATGTCGAAAGAGGGAAGAGCTTATAGTGGTCTCGTGATGTGGTTTCTCGTCTTACGACGAAAAATCCTTGGACGTTATATCCACGCGTTGTACCGAGAGCTTTATGATCTTGTTTGTATCATAGACGTATCTTTTTGTATTCCAAAGAAACACAATCTCGTATAAATTCGAGAGGCTCATCCCTACTCAGACTCGCACTTGCAGTAAAAAAGCATTATCCAGTGTAAAAAATATTCGAAGTCTTTCACGTGAAAGCTTCACACGTAAATAATGAAAAAGCTCTGAAAACTATCAAAACTTCATCCATCTCTTCTTCGTCATACCGAAACCAAAAACCACAGCAGCAAAAAAAAAAAAAATTCTCTCCACTTTTCACTCGCCCATGACACAGCTGGTGGGTCATCACGTCCGGTCTTAAGGTCATTAAAGAAGAAAGAAAACTCGTCCTTCCTTTTATCGTCCGCGTGATTTTCTCTTCTCCTCCAAGGGCTGTCGGGATGCAGCAGCGGTAGAAGCACGCGTGAGTCGTTCTCTCAACGCTCGGATTTATGCGGCGCGCGGCTTATACGAGCGGCACGTGAAAGAACTTGCGGACAGTTGTGGACGGAGAATTTACAAGGCGAGTCTTAGGAGCGTGAAGTCGAGTTGTATGCTTTATGGCACGCCAGGGAATGCTGCTTTGCTGTGTTGCGTAAGTTGCGTACTTTGTCATGTATAGCCAGGCTAGCCGCGAGGCCGGAAACATTGTTAGCAGTCGGACAAGGACGAGACGTGGGTAAACCTTAGCGGATTAAGAAGCCGTGACGCTTTTGAGGACGGTGGACTATTTTTAAGATTTTTAGCTGCTGCGATTTGAGAAGTTGCTCTTTAAACTAGAAATTATGGCAAACTAATAAATTCATAATTCTATACTGTAAATTTATCTTTGTTTCATAACTCTACAAGCGATTCAAACCCGAATCTCACAAGAGAATAAAAGAAGAGTCATTCTCTCCAACACGTCCTCATCCAAGTGGCCTCTTCTGCGTCACCGGATAACAATAGCCGAGCTTGCAAGCACAGACGCAACAGGCGGGACGACGACGACGTCGCGCATCCCTTTCGCCCCTTTCCAACAAGGTCCATATAGTCCACGAGGCGCGGAGCCAAGTATTAAGAAAGTATACACGATGCTCGGGAAGTAGAAGAAAAACACAGAGGAGTAATAGCCATCCGAGATGCTAATCACGAGGCGGAACTTTGGCGTTGCTTGAATTGCAAAAGTTTCTCGTCCGCTTGCGGGCCGTGAAAAATATTGTTTCCAAGGATACGGTCCTGTTTAATTCCTTATCCCGGAGGAGAAGGAAATTTTTCCCGGAACGAGGCTGAACTTTTTTTCGCGGCCGGAGATATGCTAAGCTGCTAGCCGCACCGCAGTTGTATAGCTTATCGCGAGAGTACCTACGTGGGTTTTTACCGCTCTGAGTTTGTTTCATTTTATGTAATTAATCGGGAAATCCCACTTTATAATGCGACGATGACATCGAGATACACTTGAAACGTAGCGCGACACACACACACGCGGTGTTATACATTTCCCATCGCGCGCTCAATATGACTGCCTTAATGATATTATTGGCTATTGGATTACGCGTTTTATGTAATTACACAATTGCGTCGACGTGCGACAGGATATACAGCGTTAAAACAACGCATCGTGGCGCGCAAAATAACAAAGCACTCGAACGCGTGAGTATATCCGATATCGCGGCTTTAGCATGACTACTGCGCAAATCACTCGTGTAAATTCGTTCTCTCGCATGAATATTCAAGCTCGTAAAAAAGCTCCGTATATCAGACGAAAGAAAAGCGCCGATGCATAACGCATGAACGGAGCGCAGTACAAAGCCGCTAGAAAAATATCATCTCGCGCTCGTAAAAAGGCGAATCTACACACTTACCGAGATCCCAGTCCTTGTCATGTCTCATCCGCTCCTTCTCGGCGATGACGTACCAGACGCAAGCTAGCCAGTGGGCCACCAACGTGAAGAATAGCATCAGGAGCGTCAGAATGATGGCACTGTACTGCGAGTACCTGTCCATCTTCTGGAGCAGTCGCGCGAGTCGGAGTAGCCTTGTGAGTTTTACCAGGTGGATGTGACTGTGACCCGATTCCTGTGGATTAAACAAAGATTTCAGTGATTTTTACAAGGAAAAACTCTCCAAAAATGTATTCTCTCTTGTGTAATAGTTTTGCAACGCCCCAAGGGAAGAGTAAAAAAGCTCTGATGTGCCCATCGAGGATACGCGTATTTATTCGGCCTCAAGGCTTCGCGATTTCTCTCTCCCTCTAAATCCCCGACTATTTTATCCACGTCACCTTTATGCCCCCCTTGAAGTGCTGTACCTCCGAGAGGATAGACGAGCCTTATATTTTCCAGTAAAAAGAGAGCCCGTGAATAAGAATGCATCTCTGTATAGCGTCGCGGCTGGATAAAAAATTAAATATGGATCTGGCGGGCTTTAGTAGTTTCATACAGCTCGGGATTATTTATTGATCGTGTACGCGTGGCGTTGAATAAAGTATTTGCATTTTTATGGCTGGACGATTGAAGCGTGCGAGAAGCACGAAAATCTTTTGCCTTTTTATACGCTGCTCTGGATTTTTGAAGGGACGCTTTTATGGCATTTTCGACACTACTTCCTGTATCACGTGTTGCTTTCAGAGCTCGATGTATACCGTGAAGTAAAGCTCAGACATTATTCGGTGATATTACACACTCTAAGAATGATGGGCCTAGCTGATTAACTAATGTCTCTTGATGCCTGGAGCTGCTATACCGACATTTATAGCATAAATGGATTTTACTGTCGAGATTGCAAGCGGTACACAATAGTCATTTTAATGCGATTAGTCTTAAATTTAGTTTGAACTTGAAACGACTGTCTGTGTAATTTACTCTATGTAGGTAAAGTACAATGGCGTAATTTATATTGTCCAAATGAAATTGCTGAACACAGCTTCAGTTAAAATTGATTACTCATATTATATCTGTGAGCTTTATTTATACACGCGATGCAAAATTATTATCGGAACATCAAAGTATATTAATTATCATATTAATTCGAAATTCAATTATACATGCATATACCTGTGTATTTTAAAACTAAAACTAGTCTTGTATTTGTACAGTTAAAAGAAGACCACTTCACAAACTAAATTTAACTTACCGCGCCATAGATATCGAGCTTCGGAAAATTAAAGCTCCAGCGCAAAAGCCCGAAACTTGTTCTTTTCTTATTTTCTCCGCTAAATTTCGGATATGACGTTATTAAAACTCTTTAACGGCCCTAAGAAACTTGAGAGCGTAAAAACTTTTTTACTGCTCTCGGAGAGAACTCTTATCAAATCTTAATTTCACGCCAAGAACGTTTGAAGCTCTTATATTTATAATTTTTTTCCTCAAGTCCAAAAACTTTTCAAGAAGATCATCCACTCGCACACAATATCGACCTGATTTTTATGGAGATGTGTATTTTTTTGAGTACACCCATTACGAGCGAGTCGGTTTGCTTTTTTTTTTTGTTTTAACCGAGTGGAGCCGCTACTCCGGAGAGGATATGATAGCAAATGATTCTTTTACGGCTGTTTTACTGACGCGCGTATATAATACCGCTCCCGGATAAAGTAAGTACGACGGGAAACCCTCGCTTTTTATACACCGAGTGAGTCCGCTGTATATATATTCTCCCGAGTACTTTTGGAAACTTTAGCAATTTGTTAATTTCTTGGCTGTTAGAATTGGAAAAATTTTGAATTCATCAATTGATACTGTAAAATATTCAAATATTTAAATCTTGTTATCCCCAGCATCAGACGCATCTTATGCTCGCACGCATATTATCAAAGGTAGCGATTAAACGAGGTCGAATCTCGAATCCGTCTCCGGTTATATACACACAGCCGACGTAGCAGTTCTTAATTACATGTTTGGGGAGCCAAACACGCGCTCGTGCATACGTACACCTATACACAAGCAAACGTCGGAGTCTTGGGAATAATCGATACACTGCCGCAAATATAATTTCATTGAGCGTCGCTCTTTTGAGAGCAGCTCTCGCGTGACCGGCTTCGCGATTTCGTGCCTATAGCACGCACCTTTCGAATGGAATATTAGGGGAAGAAGATAGCGCGGGCTGCACGAAATTACGGATCCGTTTATTGGCCTGTATCGGTGGAGGCTTGCGCGTTACAGTGCTTTATGATACGGGAATCGTTTCGGTTTAGTGTTATGGCTACGCTGGTATAGGAAGCCTACGTAGGAGTTCCCGAAAGAAAATAAACTACTCGCGGGCTTGCGGCTTCGCGTTATTGGTTATACTGTCTCGACGATGAGCATTAGAATGAATTAGCTATTGCGTGCGCTGTGTATAAGATTATTATAGCTAGAGAACAGTGAGTAACGAGACGATATAGCCTATTGGGCTTTTCGTCTGATTTTTATTGCGATGAGTCGTTTATGAGAATATTCTGTCTTTTGGTTTAAATCGTCATAATTTTGGCCATCACGAATGCATACTGGGTTCAGTCGAATTATTTTATGATAATGCCATCAGTTTATGAAGCGGATATCGATGTACTAATTATCTGCTCATCATTGTTAAACAATTCTATTAGTACTTAATTAATGCACACTGATCGATTATATCCATCCGCATTCCAAAATTAATTATGCCATCAAAGCCGAATACTCCTCGGAATACTCCGTGGGAAAATTTATACGCTCAACGTACACGCATCGTTACAGAATTGCAAAACCAGAGATCGAAAACAAAATCCCACAGAGAGCTGACAAAAAAAAAACGCTGACTGCATTCGCACACATACAAAGCTTGCGCTGACTGCTCGAGTCGCGAAAAAGCGCCGACAATGGAAAATAATTGCGCTGACGGCCTTGAGCTCTCGTCGAACGCGATGATTGGTCCATTCAGCTCCGGGCGTCATCCGATACCTCTATATCACTTCTCTCTTTTCCGCGACTGATGCAGAGAAAAAAAGGCCAGATGCAGTGAAAAGTAGATGAAAAGGGATATGTACGTCCCCGGCGATAATAATATGTCGCGAACCCGACGATCCGCAGCGGCAAACGAACTCCATTCAAAGGGCTATGATATTCTTTGATTCACTGCGGCATTGGCTTGTAATTCGCCGAAGGTCCCCAAAGAGTGATAATCATTTGATTTTCATTTGTTCCCCTGTGCACCGAGTTATCGACTTTGTTTGCCTTGCGATATCTCTTTTCAGTGCTCTCCGTTGGGATTGGCTATACTTTCGCTCTAGTGCATAGAGTGGCGAATGTAGGTAATGGTATAAAGTGACTAGAAGAAGAAGTACAAATTCTAAAACTGACCTCGCCGCTGTACACGTCGCTAGCGTAGAGCAGATCGAAAGGCAGCGCTGCGACGAGATCTATGAGGAACCAACTTTTAATGTAGTTTAGCGCTATGCTCTTGCTGTTGCTGACCACCTCGCCCTTCCTGCTCACGTATGTCGTTCTGAAGTTCAGTACGATGTCTGCAAAGGCCAGAAAAAAAGGGATTCGTTAGTCTCCTATTGCTGTTCGGCTGTAAAAGATGAGTTGTCAGACGAGATTAATGCTCCATTAGAAAAAAAGTGTACTTTGTAAATTATGGTGTTAACGTAACGCCGCGTATAGAATAATTTTTTTTTCGTTTTATAAATAGAAGCTTGTCTATTTATTGATTTTTCTAGGCGCCCAGTAGCGGATACATGACCAAGGTCTTGTTTTTCGAAGCGGTTCGTTGTAAACTGTATAGACCTCGCGATAAAAAATTATATCCCATCGACCAACGATATAAACATAGTCGGTTTGTTGTTCGTAGGAAATAAAAAGCGTTAATCCTATCAAATCGCTCGAGCATTACGTTCACCGGAAATAAACTTTGGCTGCAAAAATGATGCCGAACGATGAGAATATTTGAATACATTTTCCGCGCGATAATCCTTTTAGAGATACTTCAAACCGTGTACACCGCATATTTATTCGAATATAACAAACGCGTAAAACACAACAGCTCAACCAAATGGACTACATACGAAGCGAAAGCGCTTGGAAAATTGCTAAAAAGTTCGTAAACCAACGAACGAACGATAACAGCAAACTCTCGTCAACGAGCTCGCAATGAAACAACAGTATGTACCACTACACGTTCCGGAGGTTTGTCTCACGCACGGTTTATTGATTCAAGAGCAAATTCGTGTCAGTTCTATCGTCGCTAAGGGGAATACAACGTCACACACTACGATGCACATCCGATTGCGCACTTTGGCACTTTGGCTCCCCCAGAGCGAGCTTTTAGCTTTAATGGAAAGTTAATGCGGGTCAAGCTCTAAGGATGAGAGTCGATTGTAAATGACGCTGAGTTTTCAAGTGCAGCTCTCGAGAGAGTGTACCATGTGCGTATACACGATGTAACACGAAGACTACTCAATACCGCTAATTAAAAGTCATCCATCCGCCTGTGCGTATACGGGAGAGGAAATTCTATACGTTGGAAGTGAAGTTTGACGGTATGCTTTTTGGTTTAATTAACTTTCGCTGCACGACGAATTGCTGCTGACGAGCGATGTGCTTTCTCTCGAGTGGCGCGGGTTTTACTCAGTATTGCCGGTGTTTTGCATCACAATGCGCAGCGAGTTCTTGAATCGAGCTTGCAGTGCTTTATTCAAAGTTTTGTATGGGATTATACAGCATCTCTCTGTCTCTTTTGACTGTTTTGAAGCGACTCAATTTCAGAACTAATCTCGCTTCCGTACGTTGTGTCCTTAAAAACCAACCGGAAAACATCGCTGCACACATCAAAAGCTGGCCCGCATAATCTCCGAAATAGCCATAAAACGAGAGCAGATGAGGGGGAAGGTGTCCCGCATTAACCGGATTAAAATATATATCTGCGCGTTTGTATCTATACAAGCAAGGCAAGAAAAGAAGAAATAGGGGTGCCAGTCTGCAAGAGGAGTGGAAAAAGAACGAGGGTCCGTGAAACTGTAGACGTAGGTCTGACTTTCCGATTCCACGGGCGCACTATATCATTCCCATCGACGTGTCCCTCTCCCGCGCAACTGTGTATATACGTCTTTCTCTCAAGGAGGCAGCCAACGGATGAAAAAGGAGGAAAACGTGCGCGCGTGGTTCTAGTCAACGTCAGGGAGTACCATTGATCTGAGAGACGCTCGAGTTTTTTCTCTAGTCTTGTGTTTTATCATCCGGCTATCTCTCGAGTGTTTTCGATTTTGTTTGTATCTGACTGAGTAATTTACGTGAAAGGAAGTGCTGGTAAGAATTTTTGCTGTTTTGCAAACCGAATGACCTTTTTTACGTCTTTTCTGACAAGAATCGACTCTGGCACTTTTCCCGAATATTCGCAATGCGCCGCATGTATATCCTGGTGTTTGCGATTCATGAAATTTCTTGTTCCTCGCTCTTGTTCCTTTTATTTTCAAGACAGCGTTCTAAGTGATTCATGAACTTCTAGCGGAGCCGCGTATACAAAGCTTCCCCGGGTGGCCTTTCAAACTCGTCAAGTTATTTATACACCTTCAAAGTCAATTCCGAACTTGAAGAATTTGCACTTCCTTGCCGAACACGCGAGATGGAAAAAAAGGATCAGTTGTTTGCGTATATTTTTCGACGTCGAGTGTCCTTGCGATTTTTTGGATTTTTAATTCGCGGAATTCCGAAGCGAAACGCGGACGGAATAGAAAGCCAAAGAGTAAATTGAAGGAAAAAGCGATGGTTGCGAAGAAAAATCAAAAAAAATCGCAGAGCTTAGGAAATAACTTGGCTGAGTAATGCTTTTCTTTGAAGCGCAGTACGCTTTCAGTGCCTGTAAACAGTTCGCTTTTAATTTGCTAATGGACGATGAACAATTTTTATCATTGCTCACTCTCTCTCTCTCTCCTTACATCTTGGAAAATATCATATTTTCAAAGTACACAAGCCAAAGGGTTGCATTCAGATACGATACGAAGTAAAGCGTAAACATCTCAGTGAATTACTCGGTCTTACGGATCAGATATTCTAAATTATACCAAAAGTCCGTTCCACCGATTTACTCTACTTTATACACGGCAAAGCCGAATTTTCCGCTCCAAATATGCCCGGTATCAAAACACGCTTGTAGCGCATTTTCTCAAACATTACCTTCATTTCCCCCCGATGCACAACGGGAAAGGTCAACACACCCCCCTCACTCGAACTTGGAAGTCCCAATGTGTAGAAAGTCTCGAGCTCTTTCGACTTTTTTCCGATTTTTAAAGCCCCTCGGTAAAAACTCGGTGTATTTTGCCAAAGATCCCGCGCGTATCAACACAGTCGCGACCTAATGCGCTTGATGAGCCACGAACTGGAAAGGCGTTTTCAAAAGGGCTTCCGTAACGCAACGCAAACATTTGCTCTCCTGCACTTTTCTGGGGCACGACTACGTTCTCTATAGGCAGTATAGAGAGAGTCGGAATCGAGTGAATCTCTCGAACGGTAACGAGCCAAACACTAGACTCGAGAGAGAGAGAGAGAGAGGGGAGAGAGAGAGAGAGAGAGAGAGAGAGAGAGAGCTCGGCCATCGTCTACACTGCTTCGCGTTTTATTATTATAGACGGTGAGTGAAGGCAATGATTTTTTACGAGATGCTTTGAGATTTTATCGCTCGATTGTGTTTACTCCTCGATAGAATTCTTTGCGTTGATTTTGCGAAACGAGGCTATACTTCCTGCAAATAAGGATTAAAAGCGATTATAAATATCAGCTTGTACATACACGCGAGCAAAAAAATAAAAAGTAAATCCAACGCTCATCCGAGGCGAATATTAATGAGAAGCCACTCGACTCGACCTCTCTACCTCTTCGATCGCCGGCTTGGAATTCATATCCGGCGATAATAATGACGACGATGACTAGTGACCGAATGGGAATCGAGAATCTCTCACTCACACGCTGAATTCTTTTCCCTTCATTTCCACGAGGAAGCAAATTGCCGACTTTTTTTTAATCGAGTTGCCTTTGCCGGTACATATAAAGCCCAGAGAGCCGCGCGCTTTGTAACGTCCGCTATACTGCTACTGGGGAACTAAAACGCGTTTTACGCGGCTAATGTAATCAGCTCGCTCAGCTTTGCGCGCGAGGCATCGTCGACGCTTTTTTCAATCTCGCTTTGTTTGCGAGGTTTGATATTTTAAAAAAGAGCGTGTATATGTCTTTGTTTGTTTTTTTTCTCTCTGTCGGCCGAGAGGAAATCAGGTTAGGATGAATGCGAAATGGAGAGGCAGTGCTTTGAAGGGGATGTTTTCTTTCGAGCGTATTGCGGATGGAATATTTATATAAAGGGATGCGGAAAAAGTCGGAGGCTGCTTTTTTCGCTTTGCTCGAGATTTTTTCTCTTTCGAGGAGAATCGTTGAGGGTATCTGTTCGATAGTTTTTTTGTTTGTTTGTTTTTTTTTTTTTTGCTATAGTTGTTCCGATTTTTTTCGTTACTCTGAACTTTCTTTTCATTTTGAAGACTATAATTATCTCCATTGGTTAATATTGAAATATTATTTTTCATTTTTCCAAAAAAAATTTTGATCCGTGATGGCATTTCATTTTTTTTCTTTTTTTTTGCAAGCGATATTGGCGAGATCTACAAAAAATTGCAGCAGGGAGGTAGAGTAAAGTAGACTCAAGCAGGTATAGCGTGAGCGGCTCAAGCAGCAGGCCAAACAAGGCTATTTTGGCCTAGGTAGGACACCGCTATAACTAGACTCGGCGCGTATATTAAGATAAAAGAATTGGAAAAGTGCCCATGCGCCACCTATCGCCGCTGGCCAGATACACGGAAAGTCGAAGCGGTAGGGGAATAGCCAATCCAAAACTAGACTGATTCCGCATGCTTGCATACCGCTAGCATATGGCGCATCTTATTTTACCTTATATAACACAATATAATACTTGACTCACCTATGATGAAAATGACCTCGACGACCACATCGCTGACCATCGTAGGCCGATCGGTATTGATGAAGCTGGCATTGTAGGGCACGACAACGGCCACGTAGAGCGTCGCTATGAGCAGCAGCCAGTCCCAACATGTCTTGAATATTCCGTAGTGACTGAGTATGAACTGCGACTTCTTAAGCGTCGTCGTCTTGTACTCGGGCAGCGGTGTCGTCGACGAGCTCAGCAGCGTCTGCAACAGGTGCCGTAGATTGCTTTATTTTTTTCGCCCTAACTCCTTCTCTTACAATCGAAAATTCATTGCTATGTCTTCTAAAGTGGAGTGGGTTGTGTGTGTTTTGGATACTGACGATGTGTTTTTATTTTGCTGCTAATTTTCAAAGCTATATAAGTTTGAAGGTATTATATAGAGTGTTGGTTTACCACTTTTTTGGACGCCTTTTTTCACATACATCCATTTGTGTTCGGTAGGGTTTGCAGTTGCAAATGAAAGTTGTGTTTTAGATAAATGAGTATACTTCTACTTTATGGATAATAGGCGATATTACGCTTATCGTGAAAAGGGGTATCCTCATCTGTTACATATCAGCCTTCTTTTTGAAATTAAATCATGAAAATAACGCTGTAATACCCATTTTCACGATGTAAATTAAAAAATTAATCTTCTTCTTATACAGTACATAGTTTTTCATAGTAATTCAGCTTGTAAGACTAGCGTACTGTACAATATAGTCTCGCATTGTTGCGCACCTATTGTGTTCATCCTTTTTTTTATATTACAGCCTCCGGCTGTATTCTCTACAGGCAATGTAAAGCATAGCATCAGACAGTTTTGTTATGCTCAACTCACTCTCAACTTTTCAAATTACTTCGTAACCTCTTTGAACTGATTTGTTCACTATAATTGAGTTCTATAAAACAACTTTACGAAGGATTGGGAAAACGATATTAATCAGAACTTGACATACCTATAAAGTGCAATTAAAGTATTATGGGGCGCATACGGAGGTACTTGAGTTCTAAGCCCGTTATAAAGTTAATTAGAAAGTTCGTAGTTTAATTATCAACTTGAAACAGCTGTATTACAAGTTTACAGTACAGGGATCTGGTCTAAAGTGTTTTACTCTAATATGGTAAAATTGTTTTCGTAATGATAGAAACTATTATAACACATTTCTCCATATTATGTAGCAAAAGTGTATGCATACGTTTAACGAGGTTCACATCTTCTAACAAGAATGTTACGTTTAATAAATAATTTTTTTAGTCGAGTAAGTGAACTTGATAAACACATTTTTCGACAAACACCGAGAAGCCTTACAGTTTGAAGCTGCGTAATAGGATCAAACAGCGTTGTCAGTTTGCCGAGCACAAGCCAAGTAATAACACTCAGCTAACGCCGCTTGTAAACTGCCGGCTAAACCGCGATTAGGCAAAGATTTCACTTGCAAAAGCTGTATGCGGGCAAGACCTTGAACTATCCGCACACATGAGCTTTCTGAAAATAGCCGGATTTTCAACGAAAATATCCACATCGATCGTCAGGAGCGGTTTCCGCGAGTTATTAATATACTTTTCGACGTCGGCTGTTGACGTGTCGGACAGCACTCGCGTGAACCGCAGTTTCCGGCTGGTATCGTCAGTTTCTCAATATCAAATATATGGAGTAAAAAGCGCAGGCTGCTTCGCGTTTATTTCGTTGATAATAATGCTAGCACAATCCTCTAAGCTCGTCGGTCACGTAATACCTATACGTATAGGATTTCCGATGTTCGCAGGAAAGTTGGAGGCAACTTTTGTCATAATTCGAGAAAGACTAGAAAGCCCGAAGAAGAATCGTCTCGTAAATCCTCCCTGAGAGT
The DNA here is from genome assembly GCA_012977825.3 of Pteromalus puparum. Classification (NCBI taxonomy): domain Eukaryota; kingdom Metazoa; phylum Arthropoda; class Insecta; order Hymenoptera; family Pteromalidae; genus Pteromalus; species Pteromalus puparum. The sequence goes on along the minus strand of CM053171.1, from coordinate 51,356,383 downwards.
CGCGAAGTTCTTGATAAAAATCGATTACTATAAAAAAAAGGACACAATGGAACCTGAGCAGAGTAATAAGTCAACGAAGGACACATCCTTCGACTCTTCTCTTCTACCCAGAGCGATACAGCAAACTAGCTCTTTCTCGATTTCTCAGCAACGCCGTCATACTTTCCGCAGTACCTCTGCAATATAGTGCAGCTGTAGCAAAGTCTCGTACAAGCCCGCGAGGTGTCGAACTCCGATATCGCGTTACCAGCGCACCACGAGAGGGAGAACGTGCGAAAATGGCTCGACGCGCCAGACTCGTCCTAAGTCAATTACGCGAGTTCGTAGACCAGCGGTCGGCCTGGGAAAATTTAATACGCCAACTTGTGGTGCGCGTACGAGAAGATGCTAAGCAGTGGAATACAGGTGCGATGCGGCAAGTGTACGTGTGGCACATGAGGCGACGGATTTAACGCGCGTTGTTCAGTTAGTCGTTAGTAGAGATAGTGGATATGAAGAGGATGTCTATAGGGGGCGAATAAGAAATAAAGGGAATCCGTGGGCTCATCCGTGGGAATCTGATTTTAAAGGTCGTTGCGTTTTCGAGTGCGTGTGTGATACGTGGGAAGAACGTTATCTTGAGAAAGGGTTGTGTGCCTCTTAGATTCGATGCTGCTCGGGTTTAATAGCACTCGCGATGTGTGTGTGCTGTAACTAGAATTTAGAGGGCTTGTACTTCGGGAGTCTGCGTTTAATTAGTTTTGGGATAATTTGTTTGCGGGAATGGGTAATAAAGTTGCTCAGCGATAACAAGAGAAATGTATACGAGAGGCTATGTAGCTATCGTTTCTAATTGTTATCGTGGATACTGTAATTGCGTTTCATGGAGGACGTTTCTTGTGCGTTACTCCAGGAATATTCATGATTACTCAAATTTGTATTCAACGTATTTAAAAAGAAACCTCGTTTTAAAATGTACACATACAAATTCACACATTTAAGTAGAACAAATCATTTTCATCAGACGTAAGATATGTCACTTCTTCATCTAACTTGTCTTTGTTACAATAAACTAATTATTAAATAAATCTTTATAAAGTCAACAATCATGCAATAATTCAATGTACTTACGTTGTTCAGTTTAATTTTATGTTTATTATGTTTATTGTCCTGCTTGTAGTGGCCTGATAATTGATACAGCACTGCTCGGCTTCTTCTTCTACCGTAGTTGGCTGGCGGGGCTTCAGGGTCTAAGTTACCGTTCGCATCTATAAGAAGAATACACAATTTTCCATACTAAATTAACTAACAAATACCGTGTGTTAAAAAGAATATAAAAGTGTGATAACAATTTCAGCAACTATTAAAGTAATTGAATGTAAAAAGTGAACTGCTGTAAATTTCATACTAATACAAGCGAATAAAATCGAGTACTATAATAATAAAAAATGCGTGAAAAATTTTCAAGCTTATAAGATCAATGATTTTATTGTAAAATATAATTATGCTTTATGGAAAGTCAGCATTATTGGTACAGCTCTCAGTATTCTCTTGAATATATATAAAAAAGAATTAAAATACGTGCGAGAAACGTGATAACTAGCAGCCAATCAAAAAATATAAATAACTTATTCAATCACAATATCATCCCACCTATAACGAACGAGCCAATTGTACGCCTTCGTGAGACACTGGCATCAAAACACGCAACATCATCCGCAAGGCAAAAAGCTCTAGTTATCTTACATAATACCAAAGGATCTCTCTTTCTCTGCGATCGATCGTGACGTACAACGTCTATCCCCAGCGACACGGTTTTTCCCTCCCCTTTAAAATCCATTTCTCTTTCCCGTTTATTCCAACGTCGTCGTCGTCTCGGATTGCGTTTTTATTCTCGTCGCTCGAATTAACCGCGCGCGAGCAAAGGATGCACGACTTCGCGGCCTCGGGGACTGCTCGCGGTGATTATTCATCCTGCGCAGACTGACGATGGCGGATTGGCTGCGGAAAACGAGAGACGCTCTCTCGGCTCTGTTGAAGAAGAAGCTAAGTAGAGATTTGTTGGCGGCGGCGGCGGCCCTGACAAGTGAGTCGTAAATTAAAACGTAATTGCTTTTTTTCGTATAGGGCTTTTATAATAATAGACGAGCTTATGCACCCAATCCTTTTTTTATTTTACGAGGAAAGATACATCCTTATACACAGAACTTAAAAAAATCACGTAATTTTCTCCTCTTCTCCTTCATTGTTTCTACACAGCTCCGTTCTCCCCTTAGCGGATCCGAAGACCGAGAGCTCGAATTGCATAACGAGAAAAATTGCGGAAATTAAAGAGCCAACTCGATTTGAAAAAAAAGTTCTCTATTACCGTACCGAAATAACTCTCAGCGCACTCGACTCTTCTCTATAGGTATACCTATACTCAAACTATACACTCCTTTCCCGCACCGACGACTCCCCCTTTTTCAATTAACTGCTAAGCACTCGTCCGAGAAGCTTTGTTTCGTTTCTCGCGCTCTTGATTCCGCGGCGCGTCGAGTCAAGGTTCCAGCAGATTTCTCTCTCGTGCGCGCGAGCTAGAACAAAGCTTTAAACATCGGCGAGTTTTCGTCGGCGGAACAATGCTCAAGATAAAAAAAGCTGTTGCTACGTTGAAAAAAAGCATGCTGCCTGCTCTATACAGGCGCGGTCAAAGGTGGACGAAAAGAGAGTGAGAGAAGAACCGTTTTTGCATGTATACCTACACACGTTGATGTACAAACTTTTTGACGCGCGCATATAAGCGTGTGACGTTGGAAGCTGCGATTGTGCAGCGCAAGGCACGATTATAGCCACACCGGGAATAATATGCGTCCTTCGCTCTTTCGAGCTTATGCTTTTTCGCTGGATGTTTTAACGTTGAATTGTGCTAAATATACGCGATTTTTCGACCCATAGCAAGGCTTCTGTCAGGGCTCACTCTACGGGATTTTCTTCGTTTTTCGTCCCCCTTTAAGCCTATGGGGTCTAGATTTCTGAGAAACGGTCAGAGGTATCGAAAAAGCCCGAAGAGTCAAGCTCAAATATACGCGATTTTCGAGGTCCCGTTTCGAGGCGATTTTTCGCCCAGTAAAAAATTTTGTTGTCTTCCGAGAGAAGGAACATTTTTTTTCGCTCGCTCTGAATGCACCTGTTGTGCACGAGACAGCTTGTAAGTGTCGTCTGCATTGCATCAATTTTGCATATTATTATTCTCTTCGTTATTATATTAAACAACAGTAGTAATTAATATTGATAGAATATTTTACCGCCCTGCGAGTGAAAAGTTTCGCGAGAGTGCGTTTTACAAAAGGACCTTTTCTCATATATGCATAAAAGTGATTAAAACTTTCATTAAATTTATTATTCCTTTTTTACGAAAATCGATAAAAACTTTTTACACGTTTCAACCAACATCCAGATTTCGAGGGAAGGATCATATTACACTGAGCAACGGCTATAATCGCGCCCGGCCGCAAACACTGCGAGCTTGTAGCAAAAAGCGCTGTGCACTCACCACTGTCGTACAACTCACAGAGCTGGAGGCTTTTCGTGTGCGTGATGTCCTTGTGCGAGGCCAGGAAGAGTACGACGTCACCCTTTTCGTTCTTGATCGGCACGATGTCAAGTAGGCAGTCGAATGGTGCTCCTAAACAATTTCACAAAACATTAATGCATATTACTTATATCTCGTATGTGTGTTCGGTGTTATCCGCTATATTTTATTTAAGTTTTGGTATAAAATTGAACGGGAGTAGTTAGATTATTGAAACCGCAGCTGCTACTGCAGATTGAGCATGAGCAGCCCCAGCAGCAGGCCCAACAGGGCTGTTTTCAGAGGGGTGGCGCATAGTGTAGACAGGTGTTTTGTTTGTAAGCCCATCACAAATGGCGCCCAACGTGGGGAGATTGAGTACAATAGACTCAGGCAGTTATAGCGTGAGCGGCTCAAGTAGCTGGCCAAACACGGCTGTTTCGGCAAAGGTAGGACACCGCTATAACTAGACTCGGCGCACAGATTAGGATGAGGAAAACTGAAAAGTGCCCCTACGCCACCTATCGCCGCTAGCCAGAGACTAGGGAACCAGAAAGTTCAAGCGGTAGGGAATAGGCCAGTCCAAAACTGTTTCGTTTCACGGCTACTATGGCTTGACGGTACTGCAATTAAATTAGCGATACAGGTGCACTTACTATTAATTTGAATTAAATATAACTCTGCAGAAAAATAAGATACGCATACAGAACGCAAAGCTCGACCGGGAGAAAATTCTTCACATTCTGGTAGAAATAAAATTTTGCAGACCGCATATGAAAGAACTGAAATCTGCGACTACCGCAGCTTACGCGGAGAAAAATGATAAAACCATTTGCTCGTCGTGCGGCCCGTAACGTTTTAATTATAAAAACATGCCCACTGCGCCGAGTCTCATTATGCCAAAGTCGTCTCGGGGGAAAAAAAAGAAAACGCTGCGCTATTCACGGCACGTAGCGATAAAAGCTCGCTTTTCGGAGAGAGAAAGCTTCTCACGCCGAGGAAGGGCTATTTTCGGCTGATGCAGCGCATTTTCACGAGAAAAAAAGATATTAGACGCAGAATCTCGCGCCTGTGGATAAAAGAGCACGATTTTCGAGGCTTTCGAGATAAAGCGAGAGGCGACAGAGGTGTAATAATAATTTTTTGCGAAACGTGTTTTCTATGGTTTTTATAGTATACGATAACGATCTTTACTTTGTTCGTATAGCTACCGCGTACAGACACTGCCAAAGGATAATTTTGTGTACTAACAGCGATAACAGTTTCCAACTTTGTCCTTTTACACTCTGTGCTTTTGCTTCGAAAATGTTCCATCGCGATAATGCCTTCGAAATTCTATCATCAGAACGCAATCAACGTCCTTGGAATAATACAACCCGGTATTTTCCTCTGCTGCAGTGGCGGCATCGATCTCCATCCCATCGCGTCTCGACCGTCTGCGAAGTTCAATTATCGCGGCGTCCGGGCGCTCGCGCAAAATCAGCGCTCAATTTGCCGGATCCGTTGACTTTTGCTCACCGGGACCTCTTTCACGTCTTCTCCGTATTAATTGCCGCGAAAAAGAAAGCGAAAGAAAAGCAGAAAGGGCCGAAGATCTTTCACTCTCTTTCACGGAGGTCAACTTATTACGAGTTGCTGTCGGATTAAGCGCACTCGAGCGCGCGCGTGCTTCCTGCTCGAGTATGGAGCTGATTTCGCTTATCCCGCGGTAAATTCGTTTGACTCTTCCGAAAGTTCGCCGAACGCGCCTTTCCTGATTCACTGCTGCTCGGCTTGGCCCTTCTTCGGGGATTTTCCCCTTTCTTTTGTTCCGGCCGCCTCTTTTTTCGCTCGACTTGGTAAGACTGTGTTACTACCGGCGCGTATGTGTGTGAGTGAGGTTCGTTGTTATCGCAAGTTTGCTCGCGCATCGGGTAATTGAATTTTGAGCGGCGATAATTCTTTGATTCGATGAAATCTTGCGGGTTTTTTCCGAATATTTCTTATCTTATACTTTGGGGCAAGAATTTTTTTCACGTACAGAATCAACAGTTCTGATTTAAAAGTGTTGTTTCCGCTGAATGAAGTGGTACATGCATAATTATTGACAATTGAAGGAACTCACCGCTTTTCTTGTAAAACACAACCTCGAGCTTCAGTTCGGTCTTGCTCTCGAGGCTCTTGTCGATCATGGCCTTTTCCTCCTCCTTCGTTTCCGGTCCATACAGAAATTTGCAGGCGCAACCCTTTTGCATAATTTGCGCCCGCGCAAATCCTGTCAGCTCGCAGAATCCATCTGAGCAGTAGACGATCGGGTAAATCGTCGGCACCTGCGCATTTCCCAGCACAAAGTTGCTGTCTGTAACAGAAATGATGAAACGCCTTTTATTAGTCATTGTTTGTGCTAGAAAAATGGTATTATAAATGGATGTGCGGATTACCACTTTAATGAAGCTTGTTATCCATGTGCATGATGAATCGGAGTTCTTTCATTTCTTAATTCGATCAAAAAATTTATAAAACGCGCAGAGCGAAAAGTTCTGCGGAACTTTTCTATACATACCAACACTTTGTTTTCGTAACGATGATCGATGCATGAATCGGATAAAATTATTACGGACAGTGCAGGTAATGGCTAGATAATCGTAGCCATTTAGCATCGCCGAGCGTTGCGAAACCGATCTCTGCACAATTAATGCAGGGAATTTCGCGCCGTCATTTAAGGACCATTAGCCGCGAGAATCGTAAATAAATTAGCGCTTGGCGAGACTAATGGCAAGCGACGACGAGGGAATAAGTACACTGTTAACAGGAACAAAGGGAAGAATCGTTATCTCGCTCGATCGCGTTATTGCTTACTATTCACGCTTCGACGTCGACTAATCATCGTCGCGGCGCTTTGTTCGCACAAATAAGTACGTACAGAGGATGTCATAGTCTGCCTAAGGTCTCCCGCGAATGTCTCGCTATTTTTATTTTTTTTTCTCGTTACATTTTGCAGCGTCGGTATCATTTCACGGATATTTTTTAAATTTTGAAAAAAAAAACTATAATAAAGGTCGAATAAGTACAAAAAACCCTGGAAACAATTTTTGAATATTTTCAAACATGAAAATCTTTCGCGGCTAAATAAAAAATAAATACTCCAAAGCTCGGGGGTAAAAATATCAGCCAAGCGACGAGGGGCGAAATATTTTGCGCAACTTTGACGCTTTCCCCGAGCGGTACACCGAAGAGCAAGGGGGAATTAAAAACGAGGCGTCCTTGGAGCGAAGCCAAGTGAAATTGTCAAGTTTCCCGGCTGAAAATCGACGGGAACGTCGAGGGAGAAGAGATATCATGTAATTATATTCGAGGAACGAGCTCGAAACTCCGGCAGCAAGGCGAGATGAATTTCGCTATTCTGACTCCGTGGTTTTTGCGAGCAAAATTCGTATAGTCAGATTTTGCGGGGAAGTTAATGCTTCTTCGTCTGGACTCGAATTGAGATGTGAAGTACCCTCTTCAATCTCCAAAATTAGAAGGGGATCCCTCGACGTTTGGATTGTAAATTATTGAATAAATTTGACCTCGTAAGTTTTTAAATAACGGTATACGGTTGAAATTAGCGATTAATTCTTCTCGGTCGTTTTGAGCTCGCTTGAGCAAGTTTACCGAGGATATAAAAGAAAAACTTAATCGGAAGGAGGTTCGTTTTCTCGCTCGGATCTTTTATATTTCAAATGGCCCTTTTTCGCAAAAGTTCCAGGCGAGCCTCGTTCGCAGCATCAACTTCTTCAGCTAGTTAAGCCCCTCCCGAGTCACTTTGCCCAAGTCCAGTTTAATACTTTAAGCTATATACAACAAGAGAGTTCAGAAGCGACGTTTCCATCTCCTCCGCTGTCTTTCACTTCCAAATTAGTTAATTTATATCCGTCGTTTCTAACTGCGATACTCACAGCCGTTTCCACTTTATGTGTACGCACGGCGTAATCGACATGAGTCAGACACAAGATTTGAAATTCTATGTAAGTACACCTAAAGAGAAAAATCTCACGAGAGAACTATTTTCCGTCCAGACGAATCACAGACCAGCAGTTGTTTTCGTTTCTCTATTTCTCGAGTCGAGAGAAAGCTTGCAGCGCTTCCAGGAAAATCCCGATCGACGCTGATACACTGGCCGCGCACAGCGCGTTTTAATTATAGGCGCTATTAGCGCTCGTCAGTGGCTCTGGGAAAAATACCGACGGCCTGCTTTCGAGGCTGATGAAGTGCGTGCATCGGAAAACTCTGTAGCACGATGCTGAGATTCGATATCGCTGATGTGAGAAACTTTGTACAAAGGGGTGTTTTGGAGGAAAGTACGCAGAACTCAATTTGATTTTCTTGGAAGACATGCTTTATGAAACAAGTAAAGTAATTACGTATACCGTCAGACGCCCTCATGGCTAATCCCCTTCCCAGAACTACATCGTCACATATTTATAGAATCCGCGCAATAAGAGGCCTCTGAACAACGGCCAATTGTCTCCTTGAAACTTTCCAGCAATCAGCTCGTCGTACACACGCATCCGCAATCGGCTGACCACAGAACAAAGTCTCGAACTCGAGCCAGTCGATTGGCGAGCTTCTCTCTCATCCTGGACAAAGAGCACACAGGCAACAGGTACGTATATAACTATCATACACCGGTGGATGCAGCTCAGTATCCGGCGGTGCAGTACAGAGAACAGGAGCTACTATGGTGTCGGGGGTGATCGGATTTGCCCAGTGTCTTGCAGCGCAGCTCAATCAATTAGCGAACCTCCCAGGACGTTTCGCATATCGAGCGCAAGCTCGGATTATACATCCATGCATGTACGTTATCGAATGAACTTGACTGATTCACGTCAGTATTGCTATGTTGTAAATTTTCATTTGCAGCAGATATTTATACAGTAGCATATACTTCTTCCTACGCTTTAGAGAGTCGAGAGAGAGTAATTTCAAGCTTTGTTCGTGCACGAGGAGGCAAAAATTTAAAGCAGCCTAAACCCATCAGCCGAAAATATCGCGTAACAAAGCCCGATCGCGGCGTCCGATAAACCGATTGAGGGTGTCCGGAGGCGCGAAACCACCACCACATACACACACGCGGAGCAGAGCTATTAGCCTTTGTCGCGGCTGCTCAGCGCAGCGTTTCGCGTATAATCCGCGTTGGCGAAAGGTGTAGAGAGGCTGGGTTGCGGCGTTTACTGCTTTTAACCGCTAACGTTGATGAGACCGGTATAGGACCGTAAACGCGAGCTTGACGCGATTATACGAGCGGTCGAGAAAACGAGAAAAATATTCGATTCGTAAAATCGGTGTTGGTGCACTTTTTCGCTATTGAAAAACTTTGATCTTTTAGAACCCAGATATTCTACGAACGCTACAACTCGGTTGCAGTTATAGAACGAGCGGCCCTAGGAGCATCAGACCTATCAGTGGCTTCTTTGGCATAGGTGGCACACCTCTATATCTAGACTCGATACGCAGATTCAAATGAGAGAAACTTTAAAGTCTTTGCATGTACGACACCTATCGGCGACAGCCAGAAACTAGATAATAGCCTATAAATTTCAGCGGCGGGTAAAAGTTCGAAGTCAATCCAAAACTGTTTTGTTTTATTACGGCTATACTCTGGCTTGGCGCTTCTTCGACCGATTCCGCATTATGTACACATTGGCCAGGATGTCGGATCTTTTTTCTCCGTCACTTCCTTCGCGCTGAGAAGGTTAAGTATATACTGTCGTCGAGGCGCTCTCTAAAGTGGATTGCTCGCTTTTCATCGGGAAAAATTTACGGATCGACCGGTTTACAACCTCGTTCGTATCTCCGACTCCTTTGTTTAATGTATGCACTCGATCCAGAGAAATACTTGCATCGACGAGCTCTTAAAAGATTAAGGGATAAATGGCTGATGAAGTGCGCACAGTTTTAATTGGCTGCTTATCTACAGGAGCTACTCGACGTTGCTTGAGCTTGTAGTTGGAAGTAGATTTCATGAATATGCTACAAGCTGATAATATTTTGAAAGCTTTATTACATATTGACTCGCGTCGCAACATAATAACACGCTCGGTGTAATAATCGCACGTGAATGCATAATTTAATCTAATTATGGTTTACCATAATCTGCAATGCATAAGTATGCCCCCATTAGTGAAAAATACAACGAAATATGTAGGTCAACGAAGTAAAGAGCATTCATTTTATAATCAGCTGTCGCAAGGTAATTCAGCATTTAAAAGCTCATCCCAAATGCATCGGAAGAAAAAGGTGCATCGATGCGAATTTCCGAAAGGAATTGATTATTCAAAAGGATTACGAAGTATAGCGAAGCTCGAGCACTTCTTTCCTTATTTTGTAAGCATTAACCTGAATAATGTACGTAAAGCACGATTTTCACTGGGGCATTCGCGTGGCTCTCGAGTATCGACGTGTGAAATTTACAGCGCCGGAGATTTGCCATTAGATTAGGGGGCTGTGTAATGAAATCGTAATGAGAGTTCGACACACAGGTGGTATTATTTCCTGTATTATTAGGCAAATGACACACGATGATGGCTTTGAAAACATATCTTCGATATCTCATGGCGAAAGAAAAATTCCAGTGCACCAAAGTAGTCCTTATTTTATCACACTTTACAGTCACTCATAAAAACTAAAATATTCCACAGCAGAGAAGCGCAAGCAAAAAATAACATTGAAAGTTTATCTTGATCCAATCGGCCGTTCATAGCGGCAAACGACTATACTCGAAAAAAAAAATTGATAAAGGCCATCATCGCTTGCGCTTTATCGGCACAACACACACACCGTCTACATTCTCAAAATATACGCACGCGTCCCGCGATATTTATTCCTCGTCGCGTAGCCATCGGCAAACAGGGTAGAAAGAAGTACAACGAACGAACGTGCGCGCGCGCGCGCGTGAAAAGAGAGGAAAATTGATTGGGCACGCGGCAGCAACGTAAGCTCCATTGTCTGCGTGAAACTTTTATATAACTTGCCACGTGGACGGCGAAGCCCCCTTGGATTCGCTCGACTACCGCGTGTGTGTGGGTATATAGAAGCCTGTGTTCAAAAGCAAAACGCGCGTGTAATACCCCCTGGCTGAAGTTCGAGTGTTGAAGCCATTAATGTACAATAATTCAATTCTTGTTTCCAAAACATTACTTAAGCGCTAGCGGAGAAAGTTTCAGCTTGTAGAGCTTCCGAAAGGCTTTTGATTTTGTAACGCTTGGACTTGATTTTTTTTACGTGTTAGGGCGTATGGGAATCGAAATTAAAGCGCAAAAGAGAGTTTCGATCGGCCTTGTAGTGAGCAAAAGTTCGAATCTATTTCGAACGAACGGATAATCCGATTCGAGCGAATCAGAGCCCATTTTGTTTGTAATACACAGGAGGCCAAACTTAACGGCAATATAGCGCTAGTTCGAAACTTGTATAAAACTGAATCTGGCCGCAAATTAACTAGCATCGAATTTTAGAACCAGCGTCGAAACTTTGCTCTATAGGGCACTCCAATTAGCGAGCTTTTTATGTCTCTTGATTCCTATACACTCTATACACAAAACTCGCTTCGTTCATTACACGCGAAAGCTTTCGGGCGAAGATGCGATCGCGAGATATGATGCGTACACAGTATACGGCAAATCTCGTTTGGAAAGTTTTTCAAAGGTCCCGTCACACAAACCTATGTATACACGAAACGTGCGAGGCACAGCTGACACTGATCTCTTCGCACATATCCGCCGAGTATAATAAGTTCCGAGAGCGGCCGGAACGTCATCTCCGCTCGACGTCGTTGCACCGCGTGTCGGACTTAGCACTCGAAACTTCCTTTCCCGTGGAAGTTGGCCTCGCCGCCGGTATTTTCACGAGTCCGTCAAAGTTTGATGAGATTCGCGTGGCGTAAATAGCGCGCAAGCTCGCGGCGGCGGAAGCGAAATCTTGCGCGCGTCCGAGAGTAGCTGACTTTTGGCCGGCGTCTATTTCGAAATGAAGAGAGGCAGAGCTTTCGGTCTTTCTCGCGTCGCCCTGTTTAGTAGCTGAAATACGATGACGCTGCTGCGGAAAAGTTTGCAGGAGTCGAGCTTATCTTGCCTTATTATGAGAGCTGGCTTTTTGACGCTTGTATAATGCAGGCTGTGTGCTCGGGGCGTTTTCAGGTGAGGATGATGATAGCGTTTTTTTTGTAGTCGTGCTCGTGTCGTTCAAACTTGAAAACAAGAAAATAATCAACGAAAACAAATCGTTCCTTATAAAACCTCTCAAGAAAACATAAATGGAGTCCACGACAAGTCGCGACATACTTCAAATAAAAAGATGCATCGAGCCACGTGAATGAAAATGCAAAAAACGTTTGAAATAATTAAGCCACTCTTCAGGTGCGTCTTGGCGCGATCCCACCGTAAGTAATTATGCACTTTCCCGAGTGCAGTGGAATAAAATCAGGACGTGGTTATCCTCCTTGCGCTTCGTGACCTGGAAGGAATCCCCGGCGCGCCACGCCCCTTATTCGTGTATCCGTTTTACTTCATCATTATAATCATCATCATCATTCTCGTCCTTTTTTCTTCTCTCCTTTCCCGTCACAGCGGCATTTTAACCCTTTCTCACATTCATGCGAATGTGAGAAAGGCCTAACTCTTCCATCGTATATCCATCCTTCTCTCTTATTACTCTCTCGTCTACTTTTCATCCCTTGACGAGTCACTCTCATTTCTGAGCATTCCATTTATGCCGTATGCGCGCCTTCTCTTTTTGTGTATCTCGCGTGAAAGAGACCGAGCGGCTGTCCCGGCTTTTTTCGCCTTGGCTTTCCCGCGTCTTTATGATATTTCACGCTCGCGCGAATGCGCTACTGTCGAAACAAATGCGCCAACTTGCGCGTCTAATGGATACTGATGGCTGAGATTTTTTTGATGAATGTGTCTGATGTGTTGAATTTTGCAAAAAGATGTAGACCAAAGGACTTGTTTTCCTACGGGATGATGCTCGGCTTGTATAGGGAATGCACTAAACTGCGAGTAACGTTAAAGGATAAGCTAAGTCTGGGCTGTGAAGACGTATAGGTATGCGAGAGACAAACTCTGTGTAACGTCTGATTAACTTTCTTAGCCGCTCCAATAATGCGGGTCTTCAAAGTTGGCTCAAACTTTAGAATAACAGTAAGGATAACGCCCGTTTGGGAAAATGGCTTATGCTCAAATATATAGAAGCGAATTTTATTGCTCTTTGCGACATTCTGTTATCTTGAGCTTGAAGTGTCTAGTACTCTATAGTAGATCTATACCATTAGGAAGAATAGCCTTTGTTTTCCTACCGTGTAGTAAGATTGATTTTAGGCAGGTGGAAATTAAGATATCGTGTCCGACTAAACTCTGATGCTATCTACTTGATTAGGCTATTTTTCGTTCTGATGAAGTAACGATTATAGAAAGATGACTCCGTGTCACGAGATAAAATTTTGTGAATAGATCGTATAATCAGATACGAGCTTTTAAAGTCAGAATTATAAAATAATTTCATTTCGTGGAAACCTGATGCCTGATACAAGAGATGAATTACCTGTAAAATACACGAATTTTCCAATCTCGGGTTACCAGTCTCACTGGACACGTGCCTTTCATATGAAATCCACGTTTTCCTATCTCAAATTTCCAACTATTCTACATTACATTTCACATACGTCGTTTAGGCACATTTCTACGATTTTCACACAAAATCATGCAAATTTCCATCAGTGCACACCGCATAACCGTATACCACGACGATTCTCAAAAACTGAGCAAACACTTAGTAGTACGTATTCGAGCAAACTCGAGGAAGTCTATATCAGCCGGACGTAGCGGAAGTCGCAAGGACTTGCTTTCGAACGTACGCCTCCGTCGTCTTTTCCACCCAGAAGCACACGTAGAGAGCATCAGTGGGAAGAAGAATCAATGGCCCAAGCTACATACAGGTATACATCTTCACAGCAGTGAAAGGGGATAAGGAGGAACCGTTCAGTCGTGAGAGCGCATGGCAGCATAGATGCCTCCGAATCGGCTGGTGCGTATGCGGCTGCGTGATGACGACGGAGCGAAATTCACGCGAAACTAGGTCAAACTTGAGGGGGATGTGCGCGTACAGAGAGCAGGATATGTATATACATCGCGTGTGTATGTATGGGACTATATTCCGGCATTGAGATTTCGAATATATAGTTTTTCGGATGGGTGTATATCGCAGTAGTAAATGTTTCCGCATATATCCTCGGATTTTCAAAAGCGAAGCCGCAGAGCCGGCAATTTCTATGGAGAGACGGCTTATGACTCGCTTGCCGTTGCACAGACGCACTTTTCGGAGAAAGCGAGATTTCGCTCCAAGGCAGAGATTTTTTTTTACGGACTACTGCACAGCTGGCTTTTATGGGAGGATTCGAGTCGCGACGAAGAGGGAGATGCATGGATCGATAATTTTGAGTGTGATTGAAATATATATAGCGCGATGTGTCAGCAGCGATATATATACGACGAGAGCGCGTTGGTGCGACGGTAACGTTTGTAATATGATTTATCGGGGATAGGAGTCGTGCTAATTTATAGTTCGTGTGTAATATGCGGGGAATGCCTATATTCGTTCTATTGGCTGTGCCTCAGAATACCTATATGCTGTCGTGTGACGTATCGCTCTCTGTTTTTATCATATTTCAGACAGCGAGAAATCACACCTTAGATAAGCTTTCATTTAGCGATATTTAACATGAAGAGGTAATAATAATAATGTTTATTAAAATTTCTGAAAAGGATGATTGTTCAAGGGTGAACACTCAATACTATTCATAATTTATACTCCCCTTGCATCGTGAAAAGGCAAATTGCATTCAGGAGCACAATTTCAAGCTTTATAAATCAGAACGCAATATTGTGCTTTGTATAAGAATTCACATCTAAATTCAAATGCACCGGTATTTATTTCAAAGATAATCAACATCGCAACCGCTCCTTTTTCGATCCAAACATAAAAAAAAACTATAAAAAAATCTTTCTCCTTTTTACAAGCTCGCAAAAAGCTTTTCAACCGCAATTGATCGCAGCCCTGATGCATACTTTTCCATCGCGTCCGCCGCGCAGACGATGCATCAATATTCGAGAGCAGACGCCGTTGGCAGCGAATGAAAGGCGCAGACAGTTTGCTCTCTCTCTCTCTCTCGCTCAGCCCATCTATTGCGGTTTGCGGTGGAATTACCGCAATTCACCTCTCTCCCTCTCTCTCGGCGATATTCCGTCGTCCGGAAACGCGTCTTGGGCTATATGGAAAGTCCGCTGCATGCACTGGGTTGGCTAATATCGCACGGCTGAGCTCCGACATGAAGAGAATCGAGGGTACGTATATAGGTACATGCATCAGAGTGTAGTTTTAGAGAAGGGCGAGTTTTTTTAGTGGAACGCGTTTTGGTGACTGGAGTTTGTTGAAGAGAGGAGGTTAATTAGTCTTTTTATCGAAACTCATCAATCTTAAGCTGCTTCTTGTAATTTTGCTGTAATATCGAGTTTTATCTCGACCTCCTCGTAATCCGTAATTGTATTGTCATTATATAGACAAAAGAAGATGAAACTTGGTCCTGTAACAAGATTTTCATAAAACCTTAAAAATAACGAGATTCATTCTAAGTTACGCATTCCTCTCTTCAAGAAAACAAACATCGCAATCAGCGAAACTCCATACAACCCAGACGCATCCCTTACTGGGCCCAATTAAAGCCTCGGCTATTAAACGGGTGGCGCACACACGTTATCGGCTAAACGTCATCCGGTGTGACATCATCGTCGTGGCCGGCGCCGCGTATATGCGGGCGCTTATGTGTATCGAAGTAGTAGGGGCTAGACTGCTACCACGCCATGCGACTCCCACGCCACCGAATACCGACCGATGGTAACAGGGATCTGCATTTATTATAAGAATATAATAAAGTTTTTGTATTTCATTTAGTTTTATACAATATATTGTATACTCATGTAAGATTTTAAGAAATAAAAATATATCTACGAATCATGGATTATATTCGTATTCTGTACTCTGAAAAAAAAAAAATTCTGCCCCTCCTCTCTCCAGACAACAGTTCCTATTCACTATGACAGCTAGACGCGGACGGTTTACGCTAAGGCCGACGCGCGGGCTGCAGAGGGTAAAACAGCTAGACCGGGTTGTGAGAGGGTAAAAGGACCCATTGCAGACAGTAGACGCTGGCGGACTCAGCGCTAGGGTAAAACAGGACAGCTAGACCGGCTATTCACTAGGACAGCTAGGCGGGACGGTATCGCTAAGGCCGACGGCGCGGCTGCAGAGTGGTAAAACAGTTAAGCACGGGTTGTGAGGGTAAAGGACCCATTGCAGACAGCTAGACGCTGGCGACCAGCGCTGGGTAAAACAGGACAGCTAGACGCGGGGTGTCAGCGTGTAGGGTAAACAGAGAGCGGACCAGCGCCTAGGGTAAAAACGGGACAGCTAGACGCGGCTATTCACTAGACAGCTAGACGCGGACGGTATCGCTAAGGCCCGACGGCGGGCGTGCAAAGGGTAAAACAGCTAGACGCGGGTTGTAGAGGGTAAAAGGACCATTGCAGACAGCTAGACGCGTGGCGGACCCGCTAGGGTAAACAGGACAGCTAGACGCGGCTATTTCACTAGGACACTAGACGCGGGCGTATCGCTAAGGCCCGACGGGGGCTGCAAGAGGGTTAACAGCTAGACGCGGTTGTGAGAGGGTAAAGGACCCATTGCAGACAGCGTAGACGCTGGCGGACCCACGCTAGGGTAAAACAGGACAGCTAGACGCGGGGTGTCAGCGCTAGGGTAAAACAGAAGGCGGACCCAGCCTGGTAAACAGAGCGGGCCCAGCGGAGGGGAAAACAGGCTGC
>CM053171.1:51074085-51339861 GCA_012977825.3 Pteromalus puparum | reverse complement strand
AGAAACCGAGGAAAGTGTGGAGTACGAAGACAAATGCTAGTTATTATTGATCACTCATTGATATTAAGTAGTAATGTAAAACTTTTCCTCAACTCTCAGAGTTACCCATACGGTAATCTCAATCTTGATATTGCAAACAATCAGTTTGCTATACTCTATGATATGTATGCGAATTTCCAAAATGTGTATTACTCTGATAGAATTGTAATAGATCCTCTTCTAAGTAAAGAAGAATTTATCCAACACGCACCACTCATAGTCATAGATTGTTCAAAACAAAACGAATCTCTCAAACAGGCAGCTGTAGATGTACGTCTTGAATTTGATTGTAAAAATAATATGCCTGCCAATACAGCAGTGTATTGTCTAATTTTACATGATCGCATTATCAAATATAATCCTATAAGCGGTGATGTTAAGAAACTTGTATAAAACTATATAAAGCTTGCATGAACAATCAATTAGTCAGTATTGTTATAAACCATCAGTCAAGATAGATCTCCAAAATGAACCGTAAAGGTGTCTCATACACTCCTCTCAAGGAGGACAAAGACGCTAGAAGAGTGCAAGATGATAAACAATGTAATACCTATCGAGGAGAACCTTGTTCTACTCCTAAAACTGAACAGTGGAAAAATACTTTTGAGAAATATTCCACTAACACAAAGTCCATGCCAGAACATCAAGGTTACAAGAGGTACTAATAACTATGTCTGTATCATTATTGTACTAAAAATTTTTCAATAAAGTAAAAAATAAAACGTGCTTATGTTTTTATTTATCAATCCTACACTTATAACCACTAACATGCGTAAGGCGGTGGCACATTATGCGAGCGGTATCGCTAAGGCCCGACGGCGGGCTGCAAGAGGGTAAAACAGCTAGACGCGGGTTGTGAGAGGGTAAAAGGACCCATTGCAGACAGCTAGACGCTGGCGGACCCAGCGCTAGGGTAAAACAGGACAGCTAGACGCGGCTATTCACTAGGACAGCTAGACGCGGACGGTATCGCTAAGGCCCGACGGCGGGCTGCAAGAGGGTAAAACAGCTAGACGCGGGTTGTGAGAGGGTAAAAGGACCCATTGCAGACAGCTAGACGCTGGCGGACCCAGCGCTAGGGTAAAACAGGACAGCTAGACGCGGCTATTCACTAGGACAGCTAGACGCGGACGGTATCGCTAAGGCCCGACGGCGGGCTGCAAGAGGGTAAAACAGCTAGACGCGGGTTGTGAGAGGGTAAAAGGACCCATTGCAGACAGCTAGACGCTGGCGGACCCAGCGCTAGGGTAAAACAGGACAGCTAGACGCGGCTATTCACTAGGACAGCTAGACGCGGACGGTATCGCTAAGGCCCGACGGCGGGCTGCAAGAGGGTAAAACAGCTAGACGCGGGTTGTGAGAGGGTAAAAGGACCCATTGCAGACAGCTAGACGCTGGCGGACCCAGCGCTAGGGTAAAACAGGACAGCTAGACGCGGCTATTCACTAGGACAGCTAGACGCGGACGGTATCGCTAAGGCCCGACGGCGGGCTGCAAGAGGGTAAAACAGCTAGACGCGGGTTGTGAGAGGGTAAAAGGACCCATTGCAGACAGCTAGACGCTGGCGGACCCAGCGCTAGGGTAAAACAGGACAGCTAGACGCGGGGTGTCAGCGCTAGGGTAAAACAGAGAGCGGACCCAGCGCTAGGGTAAAACAGAGCGGGCCCAGCGCGAGGGTAAAACAGAGCTGCAGATCCCTGTTACCATCGGTCGGTATTCGGTGGCGTGGGAGTCGCATGGCGTGGTAGCAGTCTAGCCCCTACTACTTATCGACGAGGCATTAACTAAACAGCGCGCCGCACGAGCTCGTTAAGCTCCGCGGGTCTGACAGCCCGTCGCGTTTGGCTAATCGAGTGTCTCTGCCCTTCGATGCCCGAGGATTCGGCTGAAGAGCATTCCATATAACGCTAAAGCGGACAGTGCGTGGATGCTGGATTTTGCGGTAACGCACGTGTGAGCTTACTTTGGCACCAGTTCAGCAAAGTGGAGCTTTGAATATGCTGAATGATGTCTCTGACTGTTGGTCTGGTCATTGTTATTTGCTCGAGTTGGAAGGGATTGCTTTTGATTGGTGGAGGCATGACAGTCGTAGTAGTTTGTTGATTTTACGAATTTCAAATGCATGAATCATCTTCCTCGTTACTTCGAGTTAGAAGATTTGTGCATTTTAGGCAGATTCGTAGTAGTTGCAAATCAATTTCATAAACCAATCATTAATTAAATAATCAATTAAAATAAAAAAAAATTAATTTACCTTTTTTATTTGATGTACTTTTTGTAATAAATCAACTGATGAGCGATTCTTTTTCACATAAGCATATGATGTAATTCAATAGTGGAGTAGTTAACTGGTCGGCGTTAGTGATTGAGTTGACTGGTCGAAAGCAGCTTAATTAAAGCGACTGGCAATTAATCGAAATCCGATTGTAGATTAGGTTCCGTTTTATTCCGGGAAAAAATGTTACGCGAGTGGTATCATTTTTTTCTCTTACTTAGAATTAGATAAAATGATAATGAACTTCAAGGACTTAGACTAAGCATTTTTTCCTTGACCTTCGCACGAATATCCCTCGCTATAAAGTATAAATAGCATTTTCAAAATTTCGTTTCACAACAATGGCTTTGTCTATTGATCCAATTAGGATAAAAACGTTGACATTTCGATACCAAACGCGCCAGCGTACACAACGACTCCCACGCACAAGCTGCATTTCCCTCCAAGCAGTCCTCCGAATACCTCACCCACGCAACCCTTCCGGAAAAAACTCCCTTTCAACGCATAATAACCGTGAAAGCTACAATCCATACATCACAGCATCATCTCTACCTATGGACCAACTGATCCATCTAACGCTATCGCACGTCACGTATCGCGAGTTAATGAAGTTTTAATTAGCCGAGGATGGCGCGACGTGCAGATTAGGCCGTGGCAGAAAGCACGTGCCGCCGGCTGTGCCACTTGGCTGACCTTGCGTATTCGTCACGTATTACGGATTGCCGTTAAAGCCGCGGGGCCGCCGTTGCATACAGGGACGGATCATCGCGTTTGGGAAAAATTCCCTTGGTCAGTCGTGAATTTTAATGGACCTCGCTCGCTGCACTCCCCTGATGGACTTTGGAGTTGCAGGGACGTGGACTGGATTTTGATCTCGTTGGAATTTTCGAAATCTCCGGGATGAATAGAAGGAACTTTTTTTGAAAAAATGTACGGGAATGAGAGGCGATCAGAGGCCCGACGTGGTTGAAATCGATAATTCATAGTAGAGTTAAATCATTTAGTTGGTTTTTATGAATTGTTCGCTTGAGTTATAATAATTGTTATATAGGCAACGCTGCTAAGAAGCGAGCTCGTAATACTGCGACGTTATTGCGCTCCACAACGGCTTTCATAAACCACAAGTGGTTCTTCGAGTAAATATGCGTATAAGACATCGTACTTCAACTAATAATAAAGCGCAGTTGAGAAATACCGCCAAAAGGATCAAGTCTGCGCCAGCATATCAAATTTCATTCTCATACTACTGTTTACCTCCAGACAATACAGTCGACCGCGCAACAATACCCGAAAACAACAATCACAATAAATAAGCCGAAGTTTTCAAATTAACTCTTACGCTGCACTTTGTCAAACAAATAATAACTATTCTCCGAAGTTAAAAATACGACCCGAGAGCGGAATCCGCGCAGCGAATCCCGTAGTGAAAAGAGAAAAAGTTTCGCCAGCTCTCAAAGTACCAGCCAAGAGTATAGAGCATCGCAGAGGAAAGAAGCCTCGACCAAACGACCCGCAAGCAGCAAAGACAAAAGCGAAAAGTGCGGTGTGAGCGCAGCGCAGCGTTGTCACGTGAGCGAATTTTGTTTACTCGTGCGTCTTTATCACCGGCTAAGAAAAGTATCTTATACGAGCTGCGACGTAAAGTGCATCTGCGTGAACTACCTGGATTTAATGTCGAGCCAACGATTTATTTGATGCTCGAGCCCGTATATAAAACCGGAAATAAAGATATAATAAAAGCGTGTTTATAGCTATACACACACACGCACTAGTGCTTTTTTTTCTCCTCGTAGAAATTCGCTCCAAGCGGCAGCTGCGCGCGAGCGCGTAAAATACACGCGCAAAGTGCGCGGCAAAACAGCCAAAGCTCTTAGCGTCAAACTTATTGTTTATTGTTCTTGCCGCTGCAAAAGTCATCCTCAATAGAATTCACTTTGCAGCGAGCTTATGCTTTCTACCTCTCTCTCTTCCCGAAAATGGCTGCGAAACTTTCCGAGAGCTTGCGCCGAGCTGAAGTACGTATAATCGCCTCGCGCGACTCTGCGCGTGAAGAGCTTTTAAAAATATTTTTCCTGGCTAAATTTAATTAGTTCACTGCGTATTCACGCGAGCTGACGTTTTGCCTCTACTGGAGCATATGTGTTACTTATACTCGAACTTACAGGAGCTTGCAAGTTTTTGCTCGACGCTAATAAGACGCGAGTTTCATCTCGATGAAGTTGGCGACACTGATGACGCTGTGTCAACGTAAGGCGAGTACACTTTGATGCTTTTGACTAGTGCGATTAGCTCAGGAATTCATCATTTACATGCGATATGAAACTTCGAAGATTTTCAATTTAGTTTCTTCGGGTAAATGTATACCAGGGTTATGACAATTTAATGGAAAATCGTAAACTTTACTGCGTATATACACTCCGAAACTCGCAAAATCACGCGCACTGGAATCCATCGTAACACAGGCACGACTCGTGCTCTATCAAACTTCACGGAGACGACCGTGAAGCTGTGTGCGTCCCGGATATTGATAGGAAAATCACTAGCGCGATGATAGAGCTCAGCTTCTCCTGCTATACTATTCCCGGGGTATAAATTGGCGAGTTACTCAAAAGTGACTTTGCCGCGACGATCACGTGTCATCTTATTCCCGCGTCACTGCTACCTGCACTAAGATATAAAAAGGAGTGAGTTTTCAGAGAGAAGATTACCCAAGGGTTCTTCTTCTTCTTCTCTCTTGCGTTGACCTTCCCTTTTCTCGTATTATTAGAGATACGCCACGTATACGTCGAATAAAACTAGCGCCATAGGAGCACTCAAACTTTCTCTCCGACTTCGCGGGAAACTACCTTTTCTAATGAAATGGCTTTTGGACTTTTTTTTCCTCACATGGTGGACGGCTGATAAAGTGTTTCTCAGTTTATAGAGATTGTTGCTGCGTTATCATCAGAAACATGAGATCCGAAAAGCTATATACGCAGTAAAGCTTTCGGAAAAATAGCTTATTTTATGCAAAATCCACATTTATAATTTTGATTTGAAAATTTTCATCGTTACGAAGAATTCTTTTTGAAAAATAGAAATCTTTATGTTTACACTTTTGGACTGGCCTTGCAACCCCCCATCGCCTTGTCTTCCCGGCTTTCTAGTCTCTGGCTAGCGACGATAGATGGCGCACAGGCACTTTCCTATTATTATAAGGTCCCTGATCATTCTAAGGTCCAAACACTGCATTTATAGCGGTGTGCCAGCTATGCGAAAACTGCCGTGTTGCTTGGTTGGGCCGCTCATGCTACAACTGCTTTAATCATCTATATGTTGACTAAGGGTTCCTTTTCTCTTAATAGCTCGCACTTTTTCCTCTCGCATGAATATTTCATCGGCGGAGCGAGCAGCAGCAAAAATTTCATACTCGAGAGGCACAGTCAGCCGTGAACGGCGACAAAGAGATTAAAAGCGAGAGCCTCTGGGAAATGCAGTATGAGAGGTTAGTCGCGATCTTTTGTGCTTGTTTGCGGCTTTCTGCTTTATTAAACTCGGGCTGTTTCGTAACTCTTCTCCCCATGACAACTTTTGTTCTCGGACACTGCGTCGCGCATCGAAAAAATTCGAGGTGACATTCCTATCCTTTTCAATTTCACGGTCCGTTTATTCAGTAATACATGCATGAACGCAGGAATTTCCCTAAATTAAACACATTTTAACCTGCCATTTTTTACACACACACCACGTTTCTCATACTCGCGACCGACACACGTGCGCATCGGTTGTAACAATATAACCGTTATCAAAATTTCATTTACATAGCTTCGCGAGCAGCCAATCACTTTATAGCTCTATACCGAAACAACGATCAGTTCTCGCACCACTAGAATGCATCCCTGCAGTGTCCTTTGCGATCAGTAGTAACGCGCTCGCTATAGTCGGACGGTATATATAGCTGGATCGAACTGCGCGCGTAATCGTGAAATCCGTTGTGCGAATCCGTACAACGAATTCCGGCTCGAATCATGAATATAGATCGGGATTGGATCATCCTCGAATACATGGAATTGCAAATGCGGTATAGAGAAGAATCCGCGGATCGCGAGCTGCTATATAGAATCGATCCGAAAATTGCGGTGGTATTTTACAGCCTCATTCGATTAGGCTGTAATATACGAATAAGGTTAATGTGTATGGACGTTCATTCGAAGGAGATTTTCGCGTCGTGCATAGATTCAAGTTGAATTTATTGGAGAATCGATTTAACACAATTAGTTGGAAGCATCTGGCTTCAGATAATTTGCAAATTATAATTGCGCGGTAATTAAATTTCGCGGCAAAGCTCCAGCGTCGAAAAGTTAAGCGAAGCAAGCGGCAAGCAAAAGTTAAAAGTTGTTCACTAAAAGCAGCGTCGTAATCGTCAAAGTGAATCGACAAATAGTTAAAGTTAAAGGGGGAAGCGAGCCGAGGAGCATTAATTTTTCCAAGTTCCAGCTGTAAGTAATTAATTTAATAGCAACTGGATGGTTTTGTACTTTTGAAAGAGGCAGATAATATTTTTAAAAATATCCCAAAAATCCTCAGCAATAACTGCCACTAGAGCTTTTCTGCAGAAGTCGCATATCACAGGTTTCTCTGTTCCCTGTTATTTCGCTCGTTAAATCCTTGCCCACACGTGAACGCAAGGTCCGAAGATACTTGGACGCTGGAGAACAAGCCAAAAGCGCAATTACAAAGGCCAGCGAAATTGCTTTCTCCTTTCGCGCGTTAAGTTTCAGTGACGCGTGACATTCGGTCGATTCGAAGTAGGCTCATGAAAGAGAATCACGCGTTATATCTTCCGAGCTTTTTCCTTTCATTTTTTCTCCGCTTTTTTGCGTTTCTCAGTTTGCTCTCCTGTTTCATCTTGCGCGTCTCGCCGGCACGGCTCCTTACGCTTTCGAGGCCGCTTTCGTCGGACACGTATATAAGAGCGTCGGGGTGAGCGTCCTTTCCAACTCCCTAAGAGCACCGAATTTTCTCTTTGACCTATAATATTACTTTGGAGGACTCGTTATAAAAATGCTATTTTCGTCCCTCTTGCTTTTCTCTCTCTTGGGAAAAAACACGTGTTTGATGCTGTAGCTCGCAGTGTCCTTTTTTATTATTATACGCTATGCCGGTCAGTCGTTGATTTCTAATATGAATTAACGTTGTAGAAAACGACCGTTCGGCAAAAAAGCTTTGATCCAACTTTCAAAATAGACACGTGCCTCGTAAAAGACAAACTCGCCGCGATCAACTGATCGTCGAGTCAAAGTTTTATATGTAAAGAAACCGCAAAACTTCAAAGTACCAGACATTTGCGGAATCACAAAAGCAAGCCATAAGCTCGAGGCCACAGCGCGAAAATTTACATCTCACCAGTGGGATAACCCGAAAATTCCTCGGCAAACAGCGCGAGAAGCCCGAACAAACTTTCCCGGGCTGTAATTGACACGTAGAGTCGTGAGGGGGAAGGAATATGCCAGCCAGATTTCCACCTCGATCCTTCGAAGCACGAAGCTTGCGAAAAATGTTTGCCCGCTCACGAATAAACTCTCTTTCTCTCTTACCTTCCCGCGATAATAATAAAAAGCAAAAAATACTTGCTCCGTTGAGGTTCCTAAGTATCTTTTTTATTCAGCTGGATGGATTCTCTTATGCACGATTCGGGAGACCCACTGGGCCTAGAAAGTTGTGTTTTTTCGCGAGGAATCGAATAAGAGTGCGGTTAGAACAGGAAGCCTTCTTTGCGGAGATCGTTATGAAAGTTTTACTGCACATATAAGCTGTATTAAATCGGATGCTCGCGTGTATCGTCTTTTACGTACAATTTTTTACCCGTGACACAGGATAGGAAAAAAGCGTACATTTCATGTTTCCATTTCCGCCTGACTACGCACTAACGCGATTCGTGTGTAAGTACACATCTGTTTACACGTTCCAACATTATTCCGACGTTGAAGTAGCTTCTCTCTCTTCCCCAATATTTTCGCGAGACCGAAAATTACTTCACGCTGCGAGATGCAACGTAAACAGAAGCGCGAGCTGACAAAGTCAATTTCTACGTTTGCTTTCTCGCACTTATACATCGCCAAAGAAAAATACATCCTCCAGCAGGATGTTGTCAACTGTGTGTCTTGTGATTCGCTTCGCGCGATTCGAACGAGTACCTCACGACTCCGGAAGAAAGGTGTCAAGCTCTTTTGCGAAATTCCCGAAGCGCGAAAAACGCACTTCAGCGTTTCCGACAAAGAGATGTCGTCGCGCCTGAGAGAAATTGCCATTTAACGAATGCTTTGAACTCCAGCTTCGATTCTTTCATTGTATCGAGTGTAGAAATATGCTTTTACAACAAAAATGGAAGGAGTGCTGCTCGCGACGTGTAAGAGCTTATCGGGCTAGAATAAAAAAAATGCGAGGAGCGAGTTTCTTTTATCTGGAAATTTCCAGTGTTCGGCGGAGGAACTTTTGCAAAATAGGTATATATATACGCATCGCGGATGAAGATGAATGCGCATGCATTTTTTGCGGAGGTGGAATTCAGAATCAAAGTTTCAGACTGGAAACTTGTTGTCGATAAAAAGTTTGACGTGCGTTACGTATTATGATTTTTAACTGAATAGGAATATTTCTGCTTTGCATTCGCTTTCGCGTCTATTTATAGGGGTAGCAGATTGCGAAAATGTCGTGTTAATATATGTGCATAACCTATAGTGGCAATTTTTGAGCTGCATATATATGCTACTAAAAAAAAATTCCGATAACACGAGTGCATTTCAGGTATGATAGCATGAATGGCTCATCAGCGGCTGTTTTAGTACAGCTGTCACACCGCTATATAAGCATTCTGCACGCTGATTAAGATAAAGGAAACAGAGAGGCACCTATGCGCCACCTATCTATATAAACTAGTGCAACTTTGAAGACCCTTCACTTAAATCAATTGAAGTTATCGGGCGATGTATCAATTAAAGCTAAAAGTTCCACTACTATACAAACAATGTCATCACTCTCCACGGCCTTGCGGCTGTCTCACAAAAAGTTATCGCTTACAAAAAAATCCAAACATCCCATACCACGAACTCCGACGAACCTGCCCGTGCGTCCGCAGCGTTTTCCAGCCTACTGATCGTTAAATCCTCGAAACACGCTCGTAAATTCTCGGCGAAAAAAAACAGACGCAGTCCAACGAAAAAAACGTCGGGGTACCCTCGAACAGCCCGCATTCAGCCATAAATTTGGGCACAAAATTAAAAATTCTCGCACACCGCAGCCGTCACTATACATACACAACAAAGCCTCCTTCCCCTGTGCTATCAGAGTGCCAAACGCCTCTGGTGCACTTCCGTGCCTACGGCTCTCTCCCCCCCCCCCCTCTCTCTCTCTCCGCATATCTCTAGACAAAAGACTTTCCCCGCGGTGCTCGGTTCTCGGGGGATGCAGAGGTCAACGGCGTTATAATGTGCGATATGATGTGCGATACGGCGCGTAGACAAAGAAGAAGCATCGGATAAACCGTGTCTGGTTCGTAGAATGTTGCGCGCGTGATTCAAGACCGCTCGGGAGGGTGAACGGCTGCTTTATTGCCTCGGAATGAATACAGGCGTGATACGGAGCCTTGGACGCGGCTGGAAATCGTATTAGGCTTGAGGGGCTTCCAGAATTTTGAGAGGATTTTTTCGCCACGATGGCGAGATGCTCGTATTTTGATACCAAGTTATTTCACGCGATTGAGCGAGTAGCACTTTAGTCTGATGATAAAATAAGTCGGAGGTGAAGTATGCTGCTGCTGTGTTTTATGACTGGTAGTGCCTGACTAAATTCAGGGTGTTTCTACTTGTGATTCTTGATGCGTTTTTTTGAATATTTGCTCGTTTTCATACTGCAATGGGAAATTGTCGCAAGTTTTGATGGATGACATTGAAAAGAGATGCAAAAAGTTTATTCATAGGCTTCTTTGCAATACTTTCTGCTGGATTCATGCATCATAAAACTTTTTCTATGGAATTTAAAACTTTGCTCACGCCTGAGTTTGGTCAACTTTTTTTGCAACTGAATAACAGAATCATGAAAAGGTAATTAAATATTATAGAAACAACTTTATTGAAACATGAAGCTACTTTCAATGATTTATTTTACTAATAAAGCTTGTTTTACTTATAAAATGAACGAAGTCCTTTGAGCAAAGTTTTCAAATTAAATCATCGAGTGTAACGCTGTCAAAGGCACGTAAATTGTTTTTCATACGTACCAAGAATAACACGATAATGTTGTTTATTTTCTTTTGGCATTGCAATTCGTTTTATATTTTTCGAAAAGTTGGACTGTAAATAATGACGATCAACGTGCTTTTGTTTGTTAAATACGAATGTCTTTATCCTTGAAAAGTGTGAAGGTAATCAATTAAGTTCAAGCACGCTTTGCTGAAGTATTACATGTACCATTAAAAACGATTTGCCGAAATATTCCAAGCCCGCTGTGCTACTATAATGATTTATGTTAACGATTGTCGTCGACTGAATCGCTTATGAAAATGTAACAGCTCCATTGCATAATTTGATGCTAAGAAAAAATCTCATGCATATCTAAATGTCCTTAGGCTATAACATGAGTGTACGGCTTACTGTAGCACATCGCGAAAATTTCTCTCAAAATTGAATTTTCCAGAGAGCTTGCTCTTCATCTTTTCCTTTCGCGTCTCAAGGAGCCGGGTGATATTATTTGCTCGGATTTCTCCACAAG
Organism: Pteromalus puparum; assembly: GCA_012977825.3. NCBI lineage: Eukaryota > Metazoa > Arthropoda > Insecta > Hymenoptera > Pteromalidae > Pteromalus > Pteromalus puparum. Next base: position 51,328,799 of record CM053171.1, on the reverse strand, counting down.
AATGTGATACGTATAATCGAGTAAAAAAAGGGAACAAACAAGAAATATGAAGAAATAAAGTATACACACTAGTGACGTTTTGTAATTTATCTCAATTTATCTCTGACTTTCTTGCACTAAAATGCTTATCAAGCAAGACCCTTCAGGTATATACAAACACCTCCTGCAAACCTGATTTGCAAGCGAATAATGTAATAGTTGTTTCCTCTGAGCAACGTCAGCTTGAATTAATGTGAATCGCATGAGTGCGCTAAAAAGGGCGCTTCCTCAAAACGAAGCACACATAAAAGTCTCTTTACTATTAACGGCTGCTGACGAGGTACGAAACAGATCTGATTACAGGTGTACGCACCAGTGAAACGCGATTTACCCTGCACTCGCTCTTGGCACATTGAATTATCAGTGCCTGCGCGGCTTTAGCCGTACACAAGCTAAGTCGTCGAGAGCATTAAATAACGCGCCACTGAGTCGACGTTTTTCAGGCGCAGCTTCGTTAACAAAATCATTATGCGACTCGCGAAGCTGGGTTATCGAAGAACTCATAATTATCGGGGTAATGAGTTTTTGATTATGCTGCCCTCGCTGGAACAATGGGCGCTAGTATCGCGCGCGAGATGAAAGTTTGGCTTTCTTGTGGTGAGCGTGCGATATAGGTTGATAATTATTTTATCGCGGATTTTGCGCTGTAAGCGCAAGAGCTGGTTCTTCGGTTGCCTATTAAAATGAAAGCGTCGGTAATGAGTCGTGATTAGATGGCTATTTGATGCTACTTCGTATAGCACACATCATTATAGGGAGGGATCGTGATTTGCAATTGTGTTATCGTATACATGAGATTATGGACTTATACTCAAGCATTATTCAATTTCTATTGATTTTAAAATTAACCTTAGCTCAAATTCTGAAAAACAGAGAAAAAGCTTATTGCTAACTTTCGGAAGTAATGATTCATGCCGTAGAGAAAAATAAATTTTTCAAACATACTAAAACTAGATTTAATAATTTTTGCGGTGAATCCGCAGATACGAATTAATCTAATTATTCAAGCAATGCTTTTGAAAACTTTCCTTGTTCTGTTCAGTGAAGTAGAAACACTAATGCAATCGTAAAACATAATACATCAAAACTGATATCGTCAAAATAAAAAAGGTCATTATCACAGTAAAGGTCTTCTCAAATTCAATGTTCTCAAAATATGCTTGTATATACTTAAGAATTTATTCTTGAAGTAAAAATGATTTGAAGATTCATTCTATTTGTTATAATTGTGTATATTATAAAAACAGTATATAACCAACAAAAAAATAATTATATCATTAAATTTTTTGCGTTGGCTAAAAATTAACTAATATAAACAAATCGATGTTATTTTTTTAGATTGTGGTTTCGTTTTCCTTTCCGCGAACTCCAATCGCGCACAGCGCGCCGACTATAAAACGAGTTGTCAGCAGGAAGATCGGCAACAGTCACGTATACTCAATCGAGCGAATATGACGCTCAATTTTAAGTGCGCGTCTTTGTTAGTATTTCTGGCAGTCGTTGCCGGCAACAATGCCGCCGAACCGGAGGTGCAAACTTCCTTGGGTCGCATCAAGGGCTCGTTGATGAACACAAGATTAAACAAGACTATTTTTGCTTTCCGAGGTGTCAGATACGGAAAGTCGACTGAAGGCGAAAGGCGCTTTAAGGTAGGTTTTTGAATAAAGATTTGCAACGTTGATAAATATAAATTATATTTTGCAAAAAAAATATTAATCAAGTGTTTTATACAATTATTGATAATCAGACTTGCATTGCAATTCAATACAAATTATTAGTGCAGTATAAGCTACTGTCGAATATTTTATTCTCTCCACGCATGCATTACAATTTAATCCTATTTTTTCCTTATTTGGTTCTGCAAACTCGCAGAGCAACGATAATACGATTCTCTTATGTGTAATTGTAAAATGTTGAGATTATAGCCGTGATCGTAAGTGAATCACTAACAAGGAAGTTTTTCAAAAAATATTGTAGAGCATGACGTCATGGGCAGCGAGAATGTGTGCACAACCCACGTCTATATACATTTAATAGTCTAATCGTCATCTTTACTAACATTTTGGTTTAATTTTTTGTTTTCTATATAAGTCAGCTTATTAATTGTATTATACGTCTAATTCAATACTTCTAAATATTTTTATTGTAAAAAATATATAACAAACAATAGGTTTTCGTACTGATGTATTATCATTCGGTTGCGGTTATATCTAAAATGAATAAGCAGCGACAGTAAATTCTACTCAATGGAAACTATTGTTAATTACAGTTTTGTTATGCAAGAAAAAACAAATACTGATAATCATTTGCTTTTTGATGTGCACCTGTTTCAGCAAGCTGAGCCTGTAGACGCATGGAACGATGTGTTCGATGCTTCAGAGGAGGGCCCTTCTTGTCCACTACCAGCTGTACCTGAGCTTACAAGTGAAGACTGCTTAAGACTGAATGTTTATACTACCAAAGTAACTAATAATTTATTTCTAACAAATTCTTCAATTATTAACACAGATCACTTCTTATGATGGTCTCTTTGTTCATCTATTTAGCTGCCTGATTTCAAAAATAAAGTAAACCGTCCAGTTATCGTATTCTTTCATCCTGGTGGTTTCTATGGCTTCTCAGCCCAAAGTTACGTTTTCGGACCTCAGTATTACCTCGATCAGGACATTGTCTTGGTGACGGTTAATTATAGGCTCGCTACATTTGGTAAATAAATGAAAAATATTCTGCTTATCTCGTATCAATTGTAAGCATTCAGAAGTGGTTTTCTAAATAAAATATTCTATCAAAAAATCTAAAAATCTAGGTTTCATGAGTACCGGCGATGCTCGAGCACCAGGAAATCTCGGTTTAAAGGACCAGGTAGTAGCCTTACGATGGGTTCAGAAAAACATCGCTTCATTCGGTGGAGATCCGAACTCTGTGACCATCAGCGGTTACAGTGCCGGCTCCTGGAGCGTCATCCTCCACCTCATGTCCCCCATGTCTAAGGGTTTGTTCCATCGCGCCATCGCCTCAAGTGGAGGTATCACCAGTCCGGATCCTGTGCCTACGAAGCAACCTCATCTGATCATCAAGCAAGCTGGCCTCGTTGGTTGTCCTACGGATAATTTGGACGTGGCTTTGGACTGTTTGAAGACGGTGCCTCATCAAAAGATCAGCGACACAATGCCCAAATTCACGGTAAGAGAGATGATTCCATATTTTATCTAACGTTTTTTCCTAACGATCTTTCTCTGTAATAGGAATGGAATAGTGATCCTATCCTTATTTGGTCTCCGGTCGTAGAACCCGAAGTTCCTGGAGTCGAACGATTCCTTACTGCTCAACCTGTCGATCTAATAAAAACGAAAAATTTCCAACACGTCCCCATAATAACTGGTATTACTAGGGATGAATTTGCTGGCGTACCTCTCAGTAAATATTTTCCTTATTTACAATACAGCTATAAAAATGCATCCATCACTTATAGCTTCGTTGACTCTAATATTAATTTATTTCATCAGTGGCTCTTGAGCAGGCATTGAAAGGCAACGACACAATCTTCAGGGATATGAACGAAAACTGGGAACGCATTGCTCCGATTAGCTTCCAATACGAGCGCGGTACTGAGCGTTCCAAGCATATCAGTCGTGAGCTCAAGAAATTCTACTTCAACGACGAGCCTATTACTGCTAAGAATGGCAAAAATCTTGGACTGGTGAGTTTACAATATTCTATAAAAATTTTATTGACACGACTCATGACTTACTTTTCTTTTAAATTGTAAATTCAGATCTACGCAGATTCGGTCATTGGCTTTCTTACCCATCGCTTCGCCAAATTGATGGCCGAGAACTCTCGTGCACCCGTCTACAATTACCAGTTTGTGTATCAAGGACGCTACAGCTTTGCCGTCTGGAGTGACACGAAGAAACCATACGGTAAGATAAATCGTCAAATAAATTATCAAATAGAGATAACTAAAACATTTTAAAGCTACCTTTTATGAATTCAGGCGTAGTTCACCACGACGATTTGCTGTACCTTTACTACATATCGTTTGGCTTTCCCTTATTCAATGCCACCGATCCCGAAAGTGCTGTAGTCGAGAAAATGACGACCATGTGGGCGAACTTTGCCAAAACCGGTGAACCGATTCCAAAAGATAACAAACTGTTCAAGGGAGTTACCTGGCCTCTGCTTCAGCCAAAAACCAACAACTACTTGGAAATCGGAGATTCGTTTACTATCAAGAGCAACATGTTTCCTGAGAGATACGCTCTGTGGGACAGGCTTTTCCCCTTGCCACCGGTTGCCTCGTCCATCAAGCCTCAGTAATTTTTCGCAATGAATCATAAAAAGACGATCAAGACTGTTTAAAAGTTTTCGAATCCAGAAAACTCTAATAATAATAGTTCGATATTCTGTATTGAAAAATCATTGCCTAAACTAAGCGTTCAATAAAAACAAAATTGCGTAATAGTATACCTTCAATTTTTCACGAATCAAGTATCGCAGAACCACTACCTCTCGGAGCTGTCAAATTAATCTGATTGAATTACCGACGGTACATTAAAAAGCGACAGGATAAAATATAACTTCACTTTTTTCGGTCTCTCTCTCTCCCTCATTCGTGGGTTCGCGCCAAATATTTTTAGCGAGAGCTCACTTTCGATATACGTCGACTTTTTCACATGATTTATGGCGCGACCGTAAAAAATTGATTTTAACGATTGTTTATGCTGTTCCAGGAAGATTAAAGTCGAGAAATACGACTTTTTTCCGGAATTTATCGCTTGTTTTTAAGAATGATTCCTGAAACGACGGCTGTTAAATTTAACGGCGAATTAGACACTTGTGGTTTTCTTCGAGACCGCTGACGAAGGACTCCCATTTTTTTCACTTTCCTCTTCTTCTCACACATAATTCTGTAATAGCTGCTGAACTCGAATCACCAATTTTCCAGAAACCGCAGTCTCGTTAATCTCCATACGAAAATCATTACGCACATTATACGCGTACAAACACGAGAATTAATTACTCCTCGCGACGGCAAGACCTTGAACAATCGCGGAAATTGCCTTCTTGCAGCGACGCGTCTCTCAGCAGAAATTAGGATCCTTTATTCAGTCTCGTATCCACATGCAGCTGCACAAAACAATCGTGCCTGTGCATCACAAGTCTGACAAGCTCTTTAAAGCGTCGATGCGAGCGCCTTTTCTTCATCGAGAGCTTTCCCGCTACAGTGCTCACCGAGAGCTCGTAAATTTGCGGCCGAGAGCGTAATCTCCTCGAGAAGGATCCAGGCATCTCTGCTGTTTATGTGTGCGCAGCACTGTAACCCGCATGAATAACCCGAGAATACGTGCGTATGGTCGACGAGGACTCGTGCGGAGCTTGTGCGCGTTTTCATGGCAGGGACGAAAATTATTGGTAATTATGAAGCGCGCAGGGACAGTGATGGCTTTACGCTTTCGGTAAATTAACAAAATAATGCTGCGCGCTTCGTGTATATGAGCTTGTGTATTAGATTTACGACGGGAAAATTTATTACAGGGATGTATATTCTATTTTGTTTATAATGGAGAGGCGGTCTGCAGTGTGCTATGCAGCGAAATGAAAGTCGTGTATGGATTTCCGAAAGAACAAAGAGAGAAAACGCTCGGCTGCACTATCCCGTAGAGAATCGGATGCAATCGTCTGGAATTGGATTTCAAATAAAAGGCGACTAGCGCGCGTTTAAAGAGCGGATAGTAGTTATTCGGAAACTGCAGCGCGAGAACACTTGAAGTAAATCTTTGACTTTATCCTGATATAGAAAGCATTTATTTTAAGGTACTGCGCTGCTGCAGAAAGATGCAATCAGGCTAACCGACTTTCGCAGTATCGCTTACAAAGGATGATGCGATAGACGATGAAGTGTCGAAAGATCGATTACAAAATGAAAAACTTGCCTTGAAAATCGTTACCTCGAAAATAATTACGACGACGTCCCTTCGGCTTAGACTTATGTAGTGTTCATGCATACAGGAAGAACTATACAACAGTGTTGGCTAACGAGCAAAACAAGACGAGGGCGAGAAAAAATAAGGATCGCAAAAGTGAACCTTCTCCGACCCGACCTCGTTAGCACGGCGGACCTCCGCAACAGGTGACCTGTGAGCGGACGACCCTATAACGCGACTGTGATACAGGGGATGACGACTCGATGCTACACACGCTTTTTTTGCACTACACTTTTAGTGTTCGGTTTCACCACGAGACTTTGAGTTATCGGAGATGAACGCGTACGCGGTAGTTGTTTGGATGTGATACGCAGAACTTTGAAGGTATATAAAATACACGAAATGGATTGTTGTATAGTGTACGTATTTTTAATTTTATGTAACGTTTGTGTATTTGAATCTTGTATGCGTTATTCAGTGTTAATGTTACAATGTATCATCCACATTTATCCATGATAGTTAATTATGAGTCGTTGCGTATTGTGTGCAACGAACTGTGCAGGCCTTTGAAGTCAATAGCTCGTGTTACCATGTACCACACCGAATTGAACTGCATTTGGTAATGGACACTGTGTGAGTTTGCGTGACCTACATAATGCATCTCAACTCTAGCAGAGGATTTTCCAATCATGCTCTTTCAGATTTCAGTGTACATCGCGATTAATCTTTGGCGTATTTAGTCATTTTCCATTAGAGTTAATCAACTATCAATATAACGGTTTAGAATAGCTCTAGAACCTTTCCCATAAAACGAACGCGTATATAAACACTGCTTGAACGACCCAATAGTTGTTAAAAAGCAAATTGACCCACAGCCATAAAAACCAACAAGTAAGTACTCGAAATTTCCGGTAAGCACCTCGTAACGAACCACGTGACAAAAACGGGACCGAATCTCTTGTCTCTCCTCTCGATGGACTAGTAAAAATTAAGCGCTCCCATCAATCCAGCTTTATCGACAACCCTTACATCTCACAGCGAGCTTTAACGCGAGGAGCTTGCAAGTGGGATTGATCGAGCGTGCGTGCATGTACGTATAACTACGCGCGCGTCTTTGAAGCGTCGCTGTCTCTCTCACGCTGAATTTGTCGCGACAATGGATTGCAGCAGCGCTCACCTCAGGGCTGAGTTCTCTCTCTCTCTCTCTCCTTCTTCTGTCTCTCTCCTCTCTCTCTCTCTCTCTCTCTCTGACCTCGTTTAATTGCGCTGATCGGAGGACAGGTTGCGGCTTGCGGAGAAGTATATAGAGACCGATGGTGTCGAGTCCTCGCACACGAGTTACGCTATATGGCTGTAGCTATGAATGTGCCTCTATACAGCCTGTTTACGGCTAATGGAAGAGGATAGGTTGTTCGCTTTGCCCGGTGTGCTGAATGTACGTGTACAGTGAGTGAGATGGGGTAGTAGTGGATTTGCGAAATGGAGTGCATTTGATTCTGGGGGATTGCGGGGTTCTGAATACCCGCGATTTTGAGCGTATATGTACCTCGGCCAATGGTATTTGTAATTTATCGGTATGGCAAGAAGTTGATCCATATATGCTGGCGTGCGCGCGATTAATCAATTTTTTACGTGTCGACCGTAAATCAGAGCACGGTTTTATGCGCGAAATTTTATAGAGCGTATTTTATTTTTTACGCTTATTAAAAAGCGGACATCCTGCTCTTTTTACTCCTCTGCATTAAAAATAAAATACGGCATCCTTTAATGAAATATTCTATTTTTAAACATTTAAATTTGATAAAAGTTTATTTAACGCCGAATAAATCTTTTTTACGCTTCGCAAATATAACAACAATTGTAATAATAATACAAACTCTTCACGGTTTAGAGATTTCACAGAAGCAGCAATAAAAGCTTTTAATAACACGCAGACATTTCACAAAGCTTTGTCTGCGCAGCCTTGCATTTCTCAAAAATTCATCCTGCAATTTCCAACCGAGCATTTCCCCGGCCTATTTACAACCCGTAGTGGCTTTCAGAAAAATGACAACCAACAGGTGATCCTCCAGCCTGCACATTTCGCATGCAAAGCTTCTCTCTCTTTCTCTCTCTCTCTCTCTCTCTCTCTCTCTCTCTCTCTCTCTCTCGATCTTCGCTATTTCTCTGCGCCTCGAAGTTGGCCGTCGCGCCAAGCTGAGAAAGAGTCGTTCCTCATATTAACGAGACGCGGGCCACTCGATACTAGTCGTAGGGGAAAAATTCAAATCCCCGCCTTTCCACGCGCTCGCGGCAATTTCTCATGCTCGTCGGCCAACTTCTGCTCTCCCTTTAGTTCTAGACTTCTGCGGTGGCTGAAATAGTGGCCGTCGGATTACCGCGGGGTGGGTGATTTATGCCGTAGTTCCGTTACCACGACACTCGCTCTCCGTCGCTTTTTCGCCCGATAAAGTTATGATGCCCGTGCGTTATGTCATACGCGTTGTGGGCGACTGACGTTTTTTTTTCTGCTCATCGTTAATGTTTTAATGGAGATCGAGGAGAAAAGTATTTCGTCTTTGAATCTTTTGAAGATTTAATGGATTTTTTAAATAGACTGTAATATTTTATGGGAAAAGTTATTGAAACGTTTTTCGTCGTCCCCTCGACGACGTCAGTGAGAGATCATTATAACATACTATTAATATAAATTACGCTGACTATTTTTTGTGGAGGTGAGGATTTGCGGTGATTTAGAGATATAATCGCATTGCTGTCATCGCGATGGGTAATAAATTGGTTAGCCGCAGGAAAAAGCACATGCAGGATATAATATTTACGTATGTGTGTGTATGATAAATTTAACGAAACAAAATCTTCGATATATGCTTTCATGTATTTAGATATACGACCACTCGTTTATTTATGTTACACTTTAAAATTGGCCTTACAACCTGTTGCACAAATAGAGGGATAGTAAAATATTTATACAATAACTATTTCTGACTCTCAAATCCATCGCAAATTTTTGATCATAACTCGGCCATCGAACAATTACTCAAACCAAAAGCCAGACACCGCTTCCGAGTCAAGAAATAATCATGCTCGTCACGCTAAAAGCATTTCAGCGGAGCTGAGCGCAATTCCCGCACAGCAACTATCCGACAATGAGCCGCGCGGCATGCATCAGGCACCGATTGATGCGAACGCGCAAACATTCGCGAAATTCACCAGTCCCTCCCTCCTCGCTTCCATCGATTCGCAACGCAATTAATTCTCCCGCTATGCAGCGTATAATTGCGCCTTCTGTGCGCGCGTGTCTCTGTCGCAAGTTCCCAAAAACTTTCGTAATAATCGAAAGCTCTGGCGCGAGCTTTCGAATATATACACGCGTTCGCTACGGGTGACGGGAAGAGGACTTTATTGCACGATGAAGTCATGGATTTTCCAAGCTACCGTTATAGATTTTATAATAAACTGCCTCGTAATCGGGCATTAAGCTATTGGAACGTACCAGCTTGTTATTACCGTTGATTGGAGACTTTCCAAACTTGCGGACCGTTAAATTGCTCTGCGTCGTTAATCATTTTTTGAGGAGGGTATTATAATTATGGATTCGAAACGTCGAGTTTAGCACGAATGAATTCGTTTGTTGTTTATCGCTGTTGAATAAAAGTTGTTATTTTGCATACTTTGCTTGCGATCGTTAAATAAAACGTGCAAGCTCGAATAAGAAAAAGCGACACACTCAACTCAAACACATTTAATTTATTTCTTTACAAGATCGATACCGCACTTGATTCCACTGTAGCAACATCAACACGTAGCTTTCTCCGCAAATCGTGTTTTCTGAACCAATAAAAGAAAGAATAGCGCTTCGAGGTAAGCCGGAATTTTCGAAAACACGTCTTCCCCAGCGCTTGCGCTTCGGTTTATTTTTCCCTGCAGTATAAGGAAAAGTGGCGCGAGAACGTCGAGGCTGCAGAGTCAGCTCTCAAGTCGCTATGCGCGGCTGGCAAAGTGCAGAGCCCTCCCGAGTTCTCGCGGGCTCTTCGCTAAAGGCTCTCGACCTGCTATTATGCGCGAGTATCGAACACACGTCGCCTCGAGTGCAGTGCCTGCTTCGCGAGCTTGCGTTATACAGCCCCTTGTTTCGTGCCTATTCTTCGATGCTCTCTATTTTGCAATGCATAATAAATGTACCTAACCGCACGTGAATTTACGTTATTTCTTGCGATTGAGTCTTCATTGACGATACTGTATATAGGCTATGATTTGCGTGGGAGGAGTTAGTATGTGCGTTATGATTGTGCTTCTACGAGGAAACGCAGATATGTGGCTGAAGTTGTAACGACTAAGAAGTACGCTTAGTTTATTAGCTCGTATAATTTGCAAGTTCGCTCGCATACGCGAACATTTGAATCGAGATGGATGTACGAATGCATAATTAACTCCGTATAAACATCAACGCTATCGCTATATGTATATATATGGTTTAATTCTCTAATTGTTAGTTCAAACGGAAATTCACGCAGCGGATCAGAGCAAAATCAACTCCTGGAGAACAATTCGCGTCTCGCGTGTTCTGTCTAGCGTGAATTCACGATCCAGCTTGTTTTAACGTTCAATCGACAGTATACAGCGAGTGTATCGCAAGTTTAACCGAAGTAAAGTTGCTCGACTGTGAGCGAGAGCGCGGGCTATTTTGATTTTGATTGCTGTGCACCGCCATGTCGGCGCGAGAGCTGAATGGAAATGGACAGTGTGTAATATGGCGCAAGTGCATTGTGTAATACTGCACTTTGGATCGGCCAAGTTGGAATAGGCAAAGTTTCTCGAGAAATTGAAAAACTTTTGGAAGTATCATAACGTTCTGATTCTCGCTCTCGAACAGTTATTGCTTTATTCTATTTCGCTAAGTGGGCGTATTTTTACTGAAATATTGTTAAATTTTCTTATACTATAGATCAAACTGCGTCCAATGTGATCGTAAACCGTTTCTGCCTTTTTTACATGCACCGAATAGACTTTGGGAAAAATATTTACTGCAGTTGGGTAACAAACTTGGAAGGAAAAAGTTTTCGAAGCGGAAATATTATAAAACACTCTCGCCTCGAAAAACAAACACCCTTTACGCTCACGAAAGCCTGATGTATACCGCCATATTGATTGCAAGTGCAGGGTTTCGAGTCACGTTCTTGAAAATATTTTTTTCCTCGCTGATACGCGAAAAGAAATTAATTTCCCTTGCGGAAGTATATCATAACTCGGAGTTTTCGAATTTTTTTACACGGGGGTGTTCTCCCAAAAGGCGAATCCAGAGAGCGAAAAGCTCTCTACCAATCGTTAATGCCACGACGAGAACTTGCTCCTGGTTCGGACGATAAATCTCATTACGACGAGTGTGCGTGTTGCGCGAAAGCTTTGTCTTGTTTTTTCGCGCTGGACGATTTTCTAAATAATTACTTTTGCTCGCGCTCCGATGTATTTATGCTCGTGGAGATGTCAAACGTGATTTTGCTTCGTTTCTGTGTTGATCATGAAATGTGGTGCTTCTGGCGGGAAGCTTTATCTTTTTAAAGGTCTTGAGTCAAAGAAACAGCACTGAATATATTTGAGATAAAAGAAACTTGATCCGAAGTTCGTATTGGAAAGGGTAAAAAAAATCTTCCAATCAACCAAAAATTCAAATAACAATAAGCAAAGGTCTTGCCATCGACACATAAATCAAATATCGATACGTACAGAGAGAATTTTTTTAAAAAGGATAAATTCGCTTAGCTTGATGAACTTTTAACAAGAGCTTCCGCCTGATTCATAGATTTCTTTTTATCGAATTTCAATGATAATAATCGCTTCTGCGTGGCTAAAATCGAGCTCCATGGAAAATTATAAGAAACGATGAAATAAAAATTTCCAATAATTGCCTTTCCGGTAGAGAAACTAAAAGGAAGTCTACCGAAATGGCATATCGCTTTAATGCCCATAAAGCATCTGCTTATCACCAAAAATTTGCTCAAACATTCCGATACTGTTATTCCAAAAAAAAGGATAAGATGGAAGCAAGAGGGATGGACGGACCGGTGAAAGTTGCTTATGGCTTATAAGACGGAAACTTTACGCGTTTTACTTCCACCCGTAGCTTGCCGTCTCTACAACTGCCGAGGCACGCGATGTTTTCACGCCCTCGGACGACTGAGTAACGCCCAATTAGAGCTTGATTTACGATAGTTGCGTTTGTGTCTGGCGCGCGTCTTTGCTGAGAATTACTAAAAAAGATTTACGGTGGCGATTTTTTTTTTTAACTTTGTTAGCTCGAGTATACGAAATGATCAGTGTAACTGGAGTATTTTAAAGAAAGAATGAAAAAGATATTATTATGTGTTGAATTGAAAATTATTAATGTCGAGTGTCAATTTTCACAAGTACATTTTATCTCTGCAAATCCAGCTCGCGTTTAAAAAGCACTTGCATTGAGGCGACTGATTTCGAATCCGTTATTTAACGTTTCAATCAAGCAATATCGGCTTTATTCACGTCTGCAGGTAATGCAACATTCGTGTAATATAATCCGCAGGAAATTTCATCCGACTAATTATTCAACGTTGCTGTGACTGACGCCACACTGTTTTGTTCGCATTTTGATAGCGAATAAACTGAAAATACAAACGCTCGATAAAATCCCAACCATCTGTACACCTTCACCTCAATAATCTCCTGACCTCGAAAGCGTTTACTTTTCTTTTTCTGAAAACCCTGAAAAACGAGCGAAAAATCCAAGCGTTCCAGAGCCACATCCCAAAGCCCTACTTCAAAATTAACATCCAGTCCTCCCGAGTACGATCCACCGCAGCCGCTAAAATATTCCCTTTTGTCGAGCGCCTGGAGAATGTAAACAAACCATCGGCAGGTTAGAGGGTACCTATGGTTAATTAATCGCTCGTTATTCAAACGAGAGCCGAAAGAGCGCAAATGAGAGATATCACGACGCGGAACCACGTTCACGTCCGAGAGCACAGGCCAAATCGACTGGGGCTAAATGCGCCTAATAAGCATTAATAACATTGGTCTGTCCGGTCCGGGTGTCTGCGCGCGCTTTGATAACGCCGCTTGTATTATTCATGACCTGTCTATGACTTCGCGGATCTCCGCATGAACGCCGCGTATACATTTCGGAAGAGCGCCCTGTGTTTGTGTGTTTGTGCCGCTGAGTGTGAATATCATTTGACTTTTGGATACGATGCTGGGATGTTTGGTTGGAAAACGCGAGGGAGCTTGTTTTCGTTTAGAATTGACGGGACACTGATGACTCTTTTAGAGGCACAATGTTCTTTCATCTGTGCGTCTTGTTTTACAACTGTTGAATATACAGATCGTTTAATCTGACGCTTTGAATTTATCAAGCTGGATTAAAACAAGTCAAATTATTATGATTTAATGTTTTGCAGTTTGATGAGCTTCGCTGTGAATAATTTTCTACATCGACTGTTTGCTGATTATAATAATTAATACAAAATGATAACGTTAGCTCAAATGCAACAGAAGCTACTTAATTAATAATAACCCGTTGTTCCATGACTTGATAATAATCAGCGTAACCACTGAATTTAATAACTAATTCAAAGCAAAGTTAATTTTCCACCCCTAAAAGGAATGTAAAAGTAGCCAGCTCTCTTGAATATTTGAAGATCCCTCGCATAATTCAAACGTCTAGCACAATGCATCCCTTCCCTACATGAAAAGTTAATTTCACAGCAGTAAACACTCGAGCAGATCCGTCATCCGTAAGGACAGCTTTGCAAGCTCCTTCGATCCATTAGAAATAATTTACGAATAAAAAATCGGCGTTACACACGCGCGCACAGAAATAAACAGTTCGCGCGCTGCGGAGCGGCTATTTATAAAGCAAGGCATTATCCGGACTCCGGAGACGAGTCCACCCGGAATAGCCTTGGCGTGATGCAGGCAACCGTGACGCGGCTTGCAAGGTGTCGGGGGAATTCACGAGATTGCACTGGCTATGGGACAGTGTGTATGGAGGTAATGCTCGACCGCCTGTGGCTCGTCAGGCTTTTTCCTGAACATCACTGTCATGTACGTATTTCGGGAAAGAGGACTTTCAAAACGAATGCTGGTACTTTGTTTTGGCTTATTTGGGAATGACTTTACGAGGATGGTTTGAATTGCGAATTTTGATGATTGTATATGGCTGAGGTAGTTTTTACACGGATGTTCTCTACTGTTCTTCTTCAAAATTTATAATTAATCTGCAGCAGTTGTCATTAAAAGTCTGGTTATTTCAAAACAATTTGTTCGACAGACTTATCGAGGATGTCTGGTTTTCAATGAAATATCGATAACAAGTATAGTACAAGGATAATATACGGACACCGTATACTATCAACCATATAATTTGTTCTACAGCACGTATTATTTATAGCATGAGTGGCTCAATAAGTCTGTTTTGACACAGGTGGCACACCACTATATCTAGACTCGGCGCGCCGACTAAGATGAGGGAAACAGATAAGTGTTCATGCGCCACCTATCGTCGCTAGAGACTAGAGAGTCTTATGGTTACTACCTATGGCTTGGCGCTACTGATACGACCAATTCTACATGCACATATTATGAGTTCGTATAACGTATCAAATTTTCCGAGCGTATAATACATCAACCGCTATTGATAAGGTTAGCGATAATTTCGGTTTCCTAAGGTGAATAATGACTCCTGTGAACTCAAGCATTCTTTCAGAACGTTCGCGTACAGTAGACCGGAGGGAGAAGAAACGATTTCTGGTGGGCTTCGTCTTGAGGAAAGTTTTTACGGCAATTAAAAGTTCGGCAATAAATTACCTAGGATGAATTACTTCCAGGTGAAATGTTTAATTGTTGGATCATAATACCAGTTACATTGAATTTTTTACAATCTAGCATGGTGTAACAAATATTGGCCACCACAATTCGGAAGAATTTGCTAATTTAAGAAAATAGTTCACAATATGTACAGGTATATAGAAACTGATGGTCAGTCGCAAGTTTCAAAGAAGTACTATACATCGTGGCAAAGTCGTTCCCGTGTTCATCTCGCGAAGCAAATAACCGATGTATTCCTCTGAAAAGGGCATCTATAGAAGTAGCATATACCTATATACCATATACCCGTTACTCAGACTATACTCTCAATGGACACTGCATCAGAGGCTCAATCGTGAAAGCCCTGCGTAATGCCAGTTCATGTGTATCCTAACTATTGTATACTATATAATACGCTTCCAAGTCGAAGCATTACATAGAGAAAGATATCTGATCCCCCGATTTGAATATAAAATTTCAAACGAGCATTACATTTACATTTTACATTTCCATGTCGCGCATACATAAACCGAGACATACGAAAAATCGAGCATACCGCACAATCGATGCCCGGAACGCAGGCCGATAGAAATAAAATTGTCAAAACGTGACACGCTGAGTATCCCATCAGCGACAGCAATCGTTTGCCCGGGCGAGGAAAATGGAAAATCCGAAACCTCCCTCCGCACACACAGATAAGCAAACGTACAACGTCAACAGTCGTCGGGAAAAGGCCGCCACTGTCGATACACATCCAAGAGCTGAGAGAGAGAGAGAGAGAGACTGACAGCCTCAACCCTCGTCTTATTAAATTAAGATCTTGCGGCAGAGGACTATCGTTCGAACTGCACTATTCATGTCGCGCTCATTACTGCCTGTGGCATTGACGAAGCGGCCTCTCTCTCCGGTCGCTGAACGGCTTTCATCGATCGCTCCAGGAGAGAGAGAGAAAGGGACGGCGAATATTAGGGGAAGCGCGCGCGCTGCTACGGCTACAGAGGGGGAAAGAGAGAGAAAAAAGGGGCTGATGTGTTGCGTCGAGTCAAGGATGGGCACGCCAGCCGCCAGATGCGAGAGATTTTTTTCCTTTATTCTTTTTTTGATAGCTACTGCTGCTGTCCGGGACGAGCTTTGCCCTTTTTTGCGGATGTTTCGTACGTGGGGTATGTGTGTGGCACGACTTATATAGATGTATCGGCTTTGGTGCGCTTTTTACGTGTTTTGGATTGGCTGCCCGGAGTGTTAATGTTTTCGTGAAGGATTAGTACGAGACTTTTGTGCTTCGACTTTTTTCGAAACTGGCGTGTTGTTCGTGGCATGTTCATTTGCTTAAGGGATAATAGCAAAGCATAGAGCAAGGTCGATTATTATGAACCGTAATAACAGTAAACGCAGACAGTTATAGCATGAACGGCCCAAGTATAGTAGGCCCAACAAGATAGTTTTGGCATAGGTGAAAAACTGCTATTTATACATTCTGCACACAAATAGCGACGAGGAAAACAAGAAAGTACCTCTGCGCCATCTATCTTCGCTAGTCAGAAACTATAGAATCGCGAAAAGTTCTAGCAGCGGAATAAAGGCTTATCCGAAGTGTGATCCTCAAACAACTCATTGCACTAAAAGTGCTTAATAGATATCGCAAACCATAAGCCACACCATAGGTATGTATTACACCACGTCTAAGTAGTAACGTCCCGTGAACGTCAAGACACCTTATTCACCGCTCTTGAAACAAATTCCACACTCTATATATGCTAATAGAGTAGACACCGTTACTCACAATCCAAGCCCTTTTACCTTCGTTATCATACACACGCCGGACACCAAACTTCGATACATTTACATTCCAAGCTCGCGGGCTGAAAACTATCGCTGCATAGATTTTCAGGCTTCGACGCGCTGGGAAAATTCCCATCGAACGCCGTAAGTTCTCATCTAGTCGAAAAGTCAGCATGACTGCGCAATTCCATATCCGTCTATATTACGCACACCGAAACCCATCGTGATATAGGTATATACAGTTTTTCCGAAATAATACCCTCGAGCTATGCACGTGGATTTTTCTCGCGGTTAAATGTGCGTGAGAGGGGCTAAATATAGAAAAAGCCTAGCCGCAGAAAATACAATCTCGACAGCGCAAGAAGCAAGTTCATGCTCGAAAATAACCAACACAGTACGCGAGCGCCTTTCCTCGAATTAGAGCAAACGCACAGCCTTCGAGGAAAAAATATAGGTCACGCCTGTCTCGCATTCGACGTGCGCATGGGGAAAAAATATGATTTTCGAATTTTGCTTATCTATACATATAGGTACGAGTTATACACTCGTATAGCGAGAATACTCCGGCCTTGTTCTCTAGCTACTAGCGCGAGCTCGATTTGCATCTCATAGTCTCGCACCCCTTGTTTTCCAGATTCAGCTCTGGCTCGGTTTTAAAGCTGTTTCCCTTTTCCCGTTGCGTACTGCTCTACTCCTTTTTCTCGCGTATTTTTCCTTCTTTTCTTTCCGGCGATATGACCAGGCCGTAGATTTGAATTTGGGTCTTCCTTTTCGCGCAATTTCCTTTTACTCTGCTCCGTTCCTTTAGTTTGTTTTTTTCTCTTCTTGTTTTTTTTTCTTTCGCTGCATACGAGAGCGGAGGCAATCGAACGTAGAAAGTAATCTACGTGTACGGAAGCTGATTCGCTTTTTTTTCTTGTACACGACGCAATAAAGTTTCTCAATAATAAGAACGAAAACATTCGGTTAATTTAATGCTTATAACGTCCTCTCGCACAATAGTTTTCTTCATAAGAGAAAAAAAAGAGAAGCATCAATCGTCGTTGCAAAACCCGAATCAATAACTCCGACGATAAAATTCCTTCCACGAGGCACCCGTCCCTCCATCGAAATTCAGATTCCACGATAATGTACTCCTTTCACGCGCCTCCAGCCCAACAAGCGCGGGCGAAAATTTTCACGTCTTATAGGTACTCAGGCTGTTGCACAGCAGCAACGGCTTTCTTTCTCCCGCGCACGAAGGGAAGCAAGACGTCACATGCATATATGTATTCGTATTCCGGCCGAGCATATATATATACGAGAAAGACGCGGAAGCAATATACATTAGACCCTCCTGATGGTATACCTATACACTCACAGCGATGTGGACGTATATATCGGTCGACGAAGCGGAGAAAAATGAAGCAGCTGAACGCAGGCGTGTGTCTAAGGTTCGCACAGATGTGCCATCATCGTCTCTTGATCGTCGCTCCTTCATAAATCTCTGCCACGTGCGTCGCGCGCAACTATGCCAACGACGTTATAGTCTAGCCTAGACAGAACATTTTCTTTCCTTTTCCCCTCTTTTTCTCCGCTGCTCTGCTGCTACGACTTTTCGGGGAAGACACGAATAGTGGATGGAGGCGACAACGGGACAATTCCGAGTATTTCTGGTATACATCTCTGCAGGAGCAGGACGTGTTATGGGGAAGCGAATCGAAATGGAGACGTTATACCGTCGTGCAATGCACATGCGTTTGTGCTGGAATCGATGTTTTTTTGTGTGCGCTGCGTTGGGATCGATTGCCCTTTTTTGCTGTTACGTACAGAAGCTGTGTCATTGGGTATAGGTATATGTTTTGCTGGGCGCCCATGAAATGTTTTTGTTTCGTATTATATCGCTACGTACACCTCTCTTGCATCGGTGCTATTATTAAGTGGCCAAGAGAGAACTTTTTATATGCGACTCGTAATTGTTTTCTTTTCCGAGTTTTTGTATAGCCTTATTTGGTATGCGAGCTATTTACGTTATTGTGGCAATCGATAGAAGCTATAGCAAATAACGATTTTAATGGAATAAACGGTCGCAACGTTTGCAAGTCCTTAACATTATAGTTTCAAGTTTCAGCAGTTATAGCATAATTAGCCTAAGTAATGGGCCCAATATTAGGCAGTTTTAATATGGTCGTACGTCATATATATATATATATATATATATATATGACGTACGACCATATTAAAAATTCAAGTGCATATATATATATATATATATGTGCACTTGACTAGTAGATAGCGATGACGGGAATGGAAAAGAGCCTACGCGCCACCTATAACTTTCACCAGACAAGACTAAAGAGCAGGGAAGTTCAAGCGGCGGAGGAAGGGCCAGTCCAAAACTGCTTTGTTTTGATATATATTGCGGTCCCTACGCTCGCACAAATTTGAATTATTTTACATTGAACTCGCAACAGATTTAAATAAAAATTTTTCAATCATCAAATGAAATTTTTTTAATGAAGTGGTAGTCTATCTGTTTAGAGAAGATAGGTAAAACTTGCAAGTGCTTACTCAGATAGAAAGCAACGACGAGAGATCCGAAATCGCTACATATAAGGTTATTCTCGAAAATATGACATCCCTCGCGTGACGCGCGCTAACAGAGACATCCGAAGTCATCATCGCTACACACTCAAATCCGTTCATACAATTTAAATTTTTTTTTAGGTCAGACTCGATTCGATGCCTGCGCATAATAACTTTATAGCTCAGCTCCGCGTACAGCGATCACCTGCATACACAAACCACGCACACACACACACGGCGAAGCTCGTTTGCGCGTCGTATTTCCTTTAGGGAAGGGAAAGCAGAGCGAGCAGCCGAGCGATAACGCTAAAATTAAAGCACATTCGCCGCGCTTCAAAGAAGCTTGCCGCCGCGTCGCCTGCACCTCTCGCTCACACAGCAAACTATGTACACACGCGTTTGGGTGTGTGTGTGTATGCGCCGATAGCTCATATGCGCGCTATCACAAATACACAGAGAGTGAGACGGACACGTTATGCTCCCCTTTACGCCCACTGGTTTTATACACACGTATACAGAGAGAGAGAGAGAGAGAGAGAGAGAGAGAGAGAGAGAGAGAGAGAGAGAGAGAGAAAGAGAGAGAGAAGAGACGAGAGAGAGAAGAGAAGAGAGAGAGAGAGAGAGAGAGGAGCAGAGAGAGAGAGAGAGAGAGAGAGAGAGAGAGAAGAGAGAGAGAGAGAGAGAGAGAGAGAGAGAGATGAGGAGAGAGAGAGAGAGGGAGAGAGAGAGAGAGAGAGAGAGAGAGAGCGAGAAGAGAGAGACGAGATGGAAGAGAGAAGAGAGAGAAGAGAGAGAGAGAGAGAGAGAGAGAGAGAGTAGAGAGAGAGAGAGAGAGAGAGAGAGAGAGAGAGAGAGAGAGAGCAGGTTCGACTATCGCGCTGCGAGGGAGCGACACATTCGATTTCGAGCTGAATTTATTGGCTAATCCGCGGCTATACAGTAGCCAAGCCCCCGGATAAAACGAATGGGAGGAAATGTGTGTGCGCAGGGATACGCGTCTGTGTTATACCTCCGAGCTGACGTATACACACACATATACACGCGATGGTATAGCATCAGGACGAGGGAGGCTGGTCGTTTTCTGCGAAGGGGTGAGAGAGAGAGAGAGAGAGAGATGATGTCTTGCAAGCGGAGGAAACGCCAGACGTTTATCAGAGAGGGAGAGGAGTTGGCTCGTGTGCGGTATAGAGCCCTCGGAAAATTGATTCTCGCGCATCGACGATTTCCGCGTGATTTTTCGATTTTTAATTCGTTCTCTCTAGGATATAATAGTCGAGTGTGCTGCCTGCGGAGATTGTTTTTTTTTGTTTTCGCATCAGGGGCGTTAAAGCGTGTAACGTTGTTTCAGAGAGGGAACGCCGAGAGTGGGTATTATAAGAGGGATGCTTTATATACGCGTGGAATGCTTGATATGCGAGGGCAGAGCATTTTGCCTGACCATCATTTTGCGTAGACATTTCCGAGCGTGCGATTTATGCTTTATTCGCGCATTTGAATCCATTAACGTTATGGGATACTCTCGAGATTTTATACTCCTCGCATTCATCATTATACGTGTCTGGGAGGGCCGGTAGTGTTACGATTTAATGCGTGCGAAAGGTCGGAAAGAATATTGAATTTCAAATCGTGTGTGTATACGCATTCGCCGTTTATACATATATGCGCTTTGATGAGTAATTTATTCCATGCATGGAAAATTTCTCTTCGATACACACACGAGACTCGCGGTTTGTTTTGTGTGATGTGAAGAATATTCGACTTTCTAAAGTGTATAATTGCTGATGTTGCTTTCAACGTATTCTTTTTCCTGCGGTCTGATGGATTTTAGAACGATTGCGCGCATGTTGACATGAATGGGAATCGAGGTCTACAAAGGACAAACAAGTGGAATATTCGCAGCTGCAGTGGAGGTATTTGTGTATTGAGCTTGTCAAGAGAGTAACGTACCATCGGATAAAACTAAATTTGCTGAAACTTTTTAAATAAAGTCGAACACGCCAGAAGCGTAAAGTGATAACGCATAATAAATTTACAAATAAACTGCATCATAACTTATCGTGTATTACACACTGAAAAAAAAATGTTCAAAAATCTATTAAATACGGAAAGAATAATTCATATAGACGAGTTGCAGTTATAGCATGAGTGGCATCAAGCACCTAACAAAAGTCAGTTTTGGCATAGGTGGCACACCCTTAAATATACATTGCACGTGCAAATTGTGATAAAAGAAATGGCAAAATAGCTATGCGTCACCTATCGTTGCCAGCCATAGACTAAGTAAGAACTGGAACGTTTAAGCAGTGGGGGAATTAAAGCCAGTCCAAAACTTTTCTGTTTTACGGCTATTCGGACTTTGCGCTAAGTGTGCTAAGTAGTAATAGACACGTTAGTATACAGACATGCAGGGCGATCAGTTTTCCTGAAAAAAATTCACCGCATAAAAAAACACGACGGCACATTAGTCGAACTCAATATACGCCCAAATCAATCCAATTCAGTACACTACGGATGAATATTCTTTTTGAAAAGCTTTTTCTGTAAATTCAATATAACCCTTCCACGCACTCATTATTATCGATATTAATTCTGCGTCAATTAATCCAAATGAAAAACATCGATAATTCACATTCCCTTCACTAGCGGCGAACGCATAAAAGCCGAGAGCTTTTAAAAGCCTGCATCGACGATTTGCTCTAAATTTCATCCACTCGGTAGAAAAAAAAATGCGTCTATGCACACACACACACACACACACACACACACACACACACACACACACACACACACACACGCACAGAATGACAATCCACTTTTCGAGCGTGTCATCGCGCGAAGCCAGCACTCGTCATCCTCGCCGAATATAGCCTTCTCGTAAAATCTACCTGTGCTTTTGTCCCTCTCTCCCTTTCATTAATGTAATTTCCTCTTTTCCTCTCTCGATACTCGTCTGTACATAATATACATAATCCAACGCGCGTATAATATCGTTGGGAACTCGTTCGCGATCTTAATCGCGACATTGACGAAAGAGCTTGCGCTCGTCAGGGAGTACAACCCGCATCCGTGATGCCCTTAAGGACGACATACATACATCTTGTTTTCTCTCCCCGCAGTCGCGCTTCGTCAAACTCGTGGTGTGTGTGTGTGTGTGTGTGTGTGTGTGTGTGTGTGTGTGTGTTCCCGCGTCGTTCGACACAGTCGCCAAGCAACGATCCTGAGGGATTTCACCTCGTTTCACGTGACGAATATCTCGCGCAAGCTTCGATCTCTTTTTACGCTGATCCTGAAGCTATGCGCGTGTATTTATTTCTCCGATGCGGGAGAGATTCTTCACCATTGCGAGACCGAATGTTAACAAGATCGAGGTGTTATTGCTTCTGCAGCTGCAGTGATTTTTCCTTTTACCTCCGATTTTCCAAGGAAATTGCGTAACTCGAGTTACTCGGATGCAACAACCGTAAAGCTCGCTCGACGAAGCGGGAAACATTCGAAATAGAACCTTCGACAGGCGCAAATTACGCAACTGCCATTAAGTCGTCAACAAAGCGAACCTTATCAATCACGACACAAAGAGTCACGATTCATTCCCTCAGTGGTCGCAAGTCCATCTAAAAAAGCCGCTGCTATACCTGCAGGCGTCGAGAACCCTCTTTTTGCCCTTTTGAGCAGCTCAAAAGGCCCTGTTTGCCAAGAAGCGCGCGTCGTTTGTAAATTTTGAAAACGAAATTCACCGGTTGATGATATACAAGAGTGGTCGCTCTACAGCAATAAGAAGGGATACACGAAGAGGTGAAAGAGCGTTCGTGCCATCAAGAGACTCTCCTTTACAGGCCGGAGACAAACGAGCGTTTGAATACTCGTCAGAGGAAAGAGAGGGATGACCTGCGAGCGTTTTCCAGCTATCTTTCACTCTACTCTGGCAAGCTGCCGAAACGCCGTTCAGTTTTTATACTCTACTCGAGCCTTGGCCCTGTCTCGACTCCTATTTTACTTTTTATACATCACTCTACAGGCACGAGTTTTTTTTTTCTATATCGCGGTATTTCAAACTGACGTGGATATGTAGGAGGAAAAGCGTTACGTCGAGTGCTTGTTTATAGTTTTATCTACCGCGCGTGTGTGGGAACTGCTTTTTGTTCGTGTTTTTTAATTAATACAAGTGTAGTACTCAACGTAACATAGTTTTCAGAAGATCAAAGGAACTCAGCAGTTTGTATAGCTGCTGCGCAATATTCGCTCTCGCGAAGCAATCATGTACTCCGAGAAATCGAATATCGTTTCATGACTGTGAGAATTGGTGCAATCAAATTTCAAATGAAAACTATAATAAGCAACCAAGCGGGATGGTTTTTTTCAGAGAGTTGAATGGCGATTATGTAGCGAGGAATTTTCATCGTGGGAATTGATTTTTTTTTTTTGGTAGATTTAATTTTTTGTTTGTTTATCTTGCGGCGTATCGTACAAGTTGACACATAACCATCGAGTATGTAAGTGGCAAGGGTAAGCCCACAAGGACGATCGGATATAGGAAACAATGTTATCTCCCTCTCAGTGTCCATCTGTATATACTTTCACAAAATACAGTGGCACAGCTCAGCAGCGTCGGGACCGATAACAAACACTTTTTGTCAGCATGATTCGTCGGATTTTTTGCGCGGTTAAGCTAGGGGTCGTTAAACAGACCACATGCCAAAGGAAGTTTTTTTAACCATTTAGATATGGGGTCATACGGTGTTACCTTGACTCCACGTATATGATCACATACCAGTTTTATATCACAGTGTCCCGGGACTTCTTTCATGTTGCTTTGTCAGCTCTGGATACGTCGAATAAAAATATGAGCGCGCGTAAACAGCGTAAAACTTGAAAACATGTGTAGCGGATGTATTTTCGGACGGTAGTAAAAAGTTTATTAATAACGAAAATCCTCAAAATACTTTGATATAGTTGTAATAAATGCTTGACCTATATTAAAAATATCCGAGAGTGCAATTATCAGATACCTGCACGTCTGTAGTGTGTATCTAAAATTATACGAAGTTTTAAACGCTCGAATATTTTAATAAATGTATGGGTCGTTTCAACCTACATAAGTGCTTTTCGTGACGTGAACAAAAAATGTTGGAATCAGACTATTAATAAATATTAGGAAATCACAGATCGTTTAAAAGCATAGCATAATATCAAACTATTTAATTATTATATTCTGGTTGAACTGAAGTTACCTCTGAGACACTCGAGTGAAGCAATGTAAGACGCTCGCGCGCGATCTTTACTGTAAACCGAGTTCACGAGCGCATATACATCCGCTGTAGGACCAATTAGATGTCTCGGATGGTATACCCAATGTAAATATATATCTATACACTCGTGCAGTTGTGAACTCCTTAGTCGTCGCGACGCTAATATTGTCGCTACTCGTGAAAGTACAACCGTGACGACTGACGATTAAGCTGTTCGCTTTGCACCACGTTGCCTTGATTACCTTTTCTCGAGTGTCGTTGATGTTAATCTCCGAAAGTGCGATTAAGATCTGCATATTATGACGATAACGCTCTGCACGTCTGTATACACGACTGTTGACGTTTGTTGCGAAAATCCGAATCATACGCAGCGTTGCTTAATTCGACTCGACGCATTTACATACATATTAAAGCTTGGTGTTTGCTTTCGATTATGAGGTGACAACCTATACCGCGACGAAGCTCACCTCTATATAATATATTATTACACGCAACATACACACCAACTCGAAATTGAAGTTTCAGCTCTCTCTTGTTATTCGATCGCGCGTCGATCAGTTACAGCATATAAATCAAACCAGCCTGTTAGCGATCTTTCGTCTATAATAATCAAAGAACAATGCGTCAAACGCACTTGCAAAACGCCCAAACGTACAGCTATAAATTATTCGGCCGACGTCTGCGCATCCATATGCGATGCACGTCTGCAAGCTCGCACAGCTCATTGAGCTTCGAGTCGCGCGTGAATGCGTTCCGCGAAGGGAACCGCTGTGTCACGTCAGTCCGGAAATCAGGGAAGCGCATATTGCAGCGTCGCAGTAGTATATGCACACGTATGTGTACCCGAACGAACAAAGGTGCTTCGACGTCGCCGCTGCGATGGCTCTGCAATTCATTACTATCTCTCAGAGTTCTGAGCTCTACCCGTCGATCGCGTGGACTGCTTTGGAGCCTCGGGCTACCAGAAATTTGCTTGATTGCGAATTCCGCAAAACAGAACACTGGGTGGCTGTACTCATATGTGTACAGGTGATGTGTGTGGAGGGAAATCACTGCGGCTGCGGCAGCGTTCTTGCGAACCTTCGAGAATTATGGCGCGGGCACACATCAGAGAATGCAGTGTGTGCGTGTTACCGCAGCGCGACGTCGAGCTGCTGATGGCTTGACGAGTGTTTCGAAGGACTGAAATGATGCTGCTTGTGATGGATGGATGGGAAAACCGACGGATGGATGGGAGAGTTTGGACGTGTTGTATACGGTGGGATGAAGTTATGTTGTCTTAAGGGGGTATGAAGATGAATACTTCGCGGAGAGAGACTTGTTGATCGTTAAGGATTTAACGTATTTTCTATAATGGAGAAATCCTACTCAAAATGATAAATTTTATTTTAGTGGGTCAACGCGTATTCCGGGTATAACAAATGGTATGCAACCCCCGATTATCATAAGCTGTCACATGTTACTCATATTACACCACCTTTTTCAAACACACGACGTTTTCTCTCTGACCTACGCGAACATCACCCTCTCGCAGTAGCACAAATGAGAGTCCGGGCAGGCGGCTGGCGCATATAAAGGACAGATGCGAGATACCCGCGAGATTTATCGTTCCTCGCCGCCGAAAACAATGGAACTCCACCAAATTCGGGAGCGAATGCGATGATGCCTATATATGTATACCACTCGACCGTCTTTGTTCTCCTTCTTTCATCCCCTGCCGACGAGGCTGTCAACTCTTTGACCGTTCTTGTCGCTGTCCTTTTTATTTGTTTGGCAGCCACGCGAACCTCTAATTTTGCATTTTGCGAGCCAGGCTTGATACGTAGTGAATATAGACTGATTCGGGCGAGTGACGAGCTTTTTGTTGTTGATTTCGTCATTTCGGAGCCAGGAGATATGATGGGACGAGAAATACGCGGGATTGATTAATTAGAAAGTACGTCCTGCTTTTTGCTCTCTTTTTTGCGCGGATTGATTGTTTCAATCATGGACACACGATGCTACGTGCTGTTTTGTTTTTTAATTTTGAATTCGTGTGCTGATTCGTCGAACTTTCATTCGCCATTTCATTAAATTGTTCGACTCAATGGACGCTTGATGATGGACGATATGAGAGTGACTTTGTGTGAGATTGCAATATAAAATTGATCGATTTGAGTGCGTAAAAAATGTAATTGACGCGTTCCGACAATCATACCTGGTGTAATAAACGAGTTCTCGTTTCACATAAATGACCTACAATGAATTCTTTATCACGTGCAATTTGCAGATGGCCATGCAATGTATGACCAACTATTTTATTAAAATTAATACTCATTCTGTTTTGTCATTTTCTCTTTTATACATCATCACATTGCAACGTTGTAATCAACGAGTTAAATCAGTATCAAAAAGTTGTTCATCGCGAAGTAGTAACGAAAATGGGTCGTCCTTGTACAAGCATTTTGCGAATAAATATTTTGAGCGTGCATTAGTGTAATGGGAACGCAGACGAACCAGTTTTCCCTTTTTGAAACTTTTATGCCGTGCAAAGCTTGCAGAGAGCGATAATCATGCGCTGCTATCAACAACCATGTCGTTGCGAATTATTAAAGCCTGTATATTTAATGATAGCATTAAAAACGTTACTCGCGCATCACGAGTATTAAAAATCGATGAATTGTCTCCCTAAAATAATTAGCTACTACTCATAAGCAATTCAATTCAATCTTACCACATTTTTTTCTTGGAATTGCCGCTTGACGACACTACTCCAAGAAATTGGTTCTGACGTCTAAATTAACGCAAGGCGAGTAAATCTTTCTGCTTTCTCTCGAGCTTTCCTTTGTATGCATTTTACAAAGAAGATGCGGAATACAAAGGAAGATGTCACGGTATATGGGTTTTCAGTTTCACGAGAAAAAGATTCACCGCACGGTCTTGAAGCAATTTCAAAAATGTTGAACCTTTGACCCCGTTTATCGCTAGCAACAAGTCGCGACAATTATATACTGACTTTTGAATCAGACAGCAGTACTGCTTACGGTTCGCACGTCTCGTCGTGATAAAAATACAAGAATTTCTTTCCTCTATATATCAAAGGAGCTGTGTAATGAATGCGAGATGACGAGAGTATTCCTAGAACTGCCCCATTACAAAACTACGCAATAAAAATAAATAAATAAATAAATAAATAAAATAAATAAAAATAAATGTGCGTATACACACGTGTATACGCACATAGCGCACAGCTGTTACAAGCGGCATTACTCGTTCATATGACGGGATTAATGAAATCGTGTGCCATTTCCACAAATTGTGCGCAGCTTTCGTGCGGTGGAAATTAAATTTACGTGGAAAGGCGTTATAAGGGCCAGAGGAAAGCTCACGCGGGGCGATTCCACAGCTGCTCGAGCTGAAAGCTCTACTCGCCAGACAAAAAATTCCAAAAACAAGAAAAAACGACGAAAGTAGCTGCACACGCGAAACTTCAGAGGTATCACGCAGCAGAGATAATCCTTCCGCGAGATACAACCGCCGGCGGATCCACGGCTTGCGGTATTGATTTTCCCGACGGCGAAAGAAGGGGCCGCTCAACCCATTTTCTCGACGCCAGGCCTCATTGCCTAATCTACTTAGAATCGGAGTCGGTAGCCTGGGATATTCGTGCCTGCGTTTGTTTAATTTTCTCGGCTCTCAAATCGAGAGAGCTGTATGCCTAGCTGAGTATATGGAAGATTCACAGCAAGGGATGAAGAAACGGCTGCTTCAAGAAGTTCGTCGCCGCAGCGACTCTTTAGTTATTTACGTTTGACCTGTTGGGCGCGCGGTAAACGAAAGTGGCCGCGCGCACTTAGGCGTCCCTCTCGCTATACGCGTGTGTGCATGCTTCAAGATCCGCTGGGGAAAGCGTTTTGATGCATATGTACACTTGACCCCGTTCTTCTCTCTCTCTCTCTCTCTCTCTCTCTCCTTTTTTTTTTTGCTGTGCTGGACTTTGTTTGCTTGTTTGTGGCTAAACTGCTAATGAGAGGATTCGAATAATAAGTTGTTTATTGCTAATCAACGGCAGTTTGCCGAATTGGAATACGAATCTCGACCTGGATATCCCGAAAACTATGCAACGACAATTTTGAGATTTACTTCTCAGCTCCAACGATTCCACAAGACAATAACCGCTTAACGAGTGCGACCGCGAAAGTCTGGTCGAAAAAAGCTCCACCAATGTTACTCGTGACAAAGGCCACGTGCATCATATCGTAGAAGAAGAAGAAGAAGAAGAGACGAGTCATCATACAGTTCGGCGCCACCGGAGCCTCACGCGAAAAACTGCTGGCCGAGCAGATCAATAGTTAATCGAGCCAATATTTCATTCCCTCGCACTTCGCTGTCTTTCTCTTTCTCGTATATCGTATACTCATCCCTCTCGTGATGACTTTTGTTCCTTCCGACGTCCGCATTTCGCTCTTTTCCCTCTTTTTCGCTCTCCCTGCTTTACTGCGCTTTTTACTCTCTCGTATAATTTATTCGCGCCTGATGCTCATCGCGGATATTTGAATTTCTGCATTTGAATTTCTACTCGGATACGAAACTCCACACTCTTTGGTCGTTCGTCTTTTTTCAGTTCTCTCGTCGTAATTAAAATGGTATGCTAATTTGCTCGGGTTTTCCGCGAAATATGTAATTTTTATATTCAAGATTGAAAGCCGTTGAAAACAGTGCGGTGGTGCGTAGATTTCGTTGGCAGTAATTAATTTGACGATTCATCCTAACGATGTCCACTACTCTCGATTTACAATAAGAATCTCATTCTATATTTTCCAATACCATCATCCGAGAACGAATCACGTTGGCAAATATTTAATAATATCTCGTGAGAATATAAGTCGAGTAGTTTGAACTCAGCAATATAGGTCATTATTACTCTCCCTACTTTAATCTCTATTTCCTTATCGCGTCCTTGAATCTCCAGTATCACCGATAACAGTACTTATGCAGCTCCATTATGAATTCCAAGTTCGCCGAGGGATATACACGCAGGCGTCAAATGACGAAGCGATAACGCGACGAACGAAGAAAAGAGAATATAGGGAGGGAAAACTTCGGGGCGATCGAGCGGAAAAAAGACTCTCGCGGTGCAGATTAAATTATAGAGGAAGGCGAGCGAAAAAATCCGAAATCGAGAAAGTTCCACATCGAATCGCGTCGAGATCGATCGGAATATTAAAACATGCAAATGTGCCTACCAGCCGCATGTCTGATGAGTGCAATCGAAAATTTCGTATGTATAAGCTGGACGCGCGTGAATCAATTACAAGTTCCGCATTATGCGGATAATCGGTAATGCATATGGAAATTACAACGATCATTACGTTAATTCGCATAATTCTGCAAGCTATGCTCGACTGGCGGATAATCCGAAAACAAATAGCCAATTTCGTTGGTGGAGTTATAAGCTCCGATCGCGTTTTTTTTCCAAAGAGCCACTTGGTAAAACGGCAATTCCAACTGTGTATCCGATTCTTATCCACTGTTATATAGTCACCTCTCGCCAAAGACATCTCTTATCTCTTCGCTGTCTCCACCTTCTAATCGCAACTCCTCTAACAACCTAAATACCAAAGCGTTTCACGCCGCTAGCCGAGGTGTATAATTACGACGGGTCGTGTACACGCGCCGAGCGTCAATTCTCGAAAATACACCATAGCGCATCATCAGCTCCGAAATAATCAATTAGCGCGCACCCGAGCAAATATTTATTTCAACTAGCTCGTTTATTTGCCGGAGCAGTAAAAGCCAGTGCTATATAGCCGTAGCCAAGAACGAACGAACGCAAGCCCGTGGCTGGCAGCAGTAGTTGAGTAAAGGGCGTAAAAAAGGCACGCTGCAAGCTTCGATCCCAAAGTTACGAGCTAACTAACTACACTTCCGAGGCTCTCTTTAACTCTTTCCCTCTGACCTCTCTCTCTCTCTCTCTCTCTCTCTCTCTCTCTCTCTCTCGGCGGGCGTAAAACGGCCGACATAACGATCTGCTCGGCTCTGCGCGACTATTAACCCCAAATGCCACCCCCGCATGCGGAGCTTTATGCGCTAAGGAGCTTTTGCATCTCTTCGCGCGCGATACCGATATATACACACGCAATGCAAAAATTCGTACGACGAGAGACTGCCGAAAATTCATGCGATCTAACGTGTGTATAAACCTCGGTATAAACCTGTCGTCCACCGAGGTTTATACTAGACTTGCGACAAACTGTGCTAGGCGTGCGCTCATGCTCTCGCTTAAGGGTTGAAGTTTATTTTTTTAAGGGTTATATGGCCGCTGACCCATTTTGAAGAACTGCTCCGAGCTGCTGTAGTTTACTGCTGGTGTTTGTGTGTGTATATATAAAGGTGAAGGTCTTGAGCGGTAGTTATTTTCGTATAGGCGCGCTGTCTGTTCGAGCTGCGCTCACACGATTTATTATCACAGAAAACCGTTCGCCATATTGACCCGGGAAGAATGGGAGTATATCGTAAGCATTTTTCTTGAGATGTATACCTATAATAATGCTTCGTGAGAGAAATCGATTGCTGTATAGTGCACAAAGTATGAGGCTTATTTGGATTTGATTAAAATTTTTGTTGGTCGTGACTGGCATAGTGGCTACAGATTCAATTTTCTATTCGTGAGTTGTGTTGAACCACACTCTTAATGGAAAGTGCTGTATCACGACGCGGGTCGTTCGGGATTCAAAAGTTTGAGCTCTCTATCCAGAGGGAAATAAGTATAAAGCCATCGAGATGAGTGGAAAGCAAATAAGTATATGTATACTCTTCAGGTTTTCTTTCGATCTTTTTAATAAAATGCACGTTCCTTATTTCAAAAAGTTACCGATGGAGCTGCATAAAGTGAATTCAGCCTCAAAACAAGACGCCCGATCAAAAGAAAGCATCTCCGTCGACATCGCGCCATCGATGTTCAATCAAGCATCGTCCAAAACGAAAGTATAAAAAGCAATCAACCGCCCCATATATACACACCGTCGTTAACCCCCAACGCAGCTCCCGAACTCTCTTAGCCTACACACTGCACTCAGTATCTTACCGTCACATCCTAACAACGTGACGTGACGTGACGGATTGAAAAATAATAGAAACCCTCTTAACAGTCGCATGCCGTATCGGCTCCTGAAAATCTGGTGCACGAAGTACTCGGAAAATAGCCAACACACGGCAATATAACGACGACGCGTATATAGGTATACAATAATCCAGCGCTTTATCGCTCGGAGCGGCAAAGCGAGAAAGAAGCATAGCTCTGCTCCAATTTCCCGCGGGGCGACTCGTTTTATCGCGTGTGGCTTCGACGTCGCGTATTTCGTGAGCAGTCGCTCTCGGCTCGCATATCGTGCATAATAATGTAAAGGTATATGTTTGTGCTTGCAGTTGAGTGACTTACGGGTTCCATCGAAGCGTGTCGCGATGGTATCGAGGAAGGTGTTTTGTGGCGCGAGGAGGCCCTTCCTGGCCGGCATCGGGGCCAACCCAACGCGCGGTAAGGCGCTCGAACCTGCAATCAGAAAGAGTAGAGGGTGTTTTATTACGCTGCGATCCTTGTGGTTATTTCACCGCGTACAAACACATAACACATACATTTGGGATAGATCGCGTGCGACGATTGGGGAAATGAAGGGGACAACGACGACTTGTAGATATTAATTTTCCTCCAATTGATCCGTTGGTGTAATTAAATACACCGGCGGAATTTGATGTAATTATGACTGTCGTGCTAGCGAGGAAGCTTGGATATGTACTGCCTAGTTTGATAGACGACTTGTGATAGATGAGTTATGAATAAAGGATAATTATATGCTGGGTTATAATGGGGGTGATAAACAGTTTAATTTTGATACGTTTCGTTTTTTATGAGAACGGCGATATTGCATTATGTTATGTTTGTTTTATATAAATGTACGAGTTGATGACTAGGAAATTAATTTATTTTTATTAAAAAATATTGATTCCGACTTTTGTAAAGTGTTGTTTTATTATACATAAGTAATTAATATTCGATACCAAAGCCGCAGTTATGCAATATTCCTTCGATCTGAATTATATATTCAACTTTCACACAAAGCTTATAAGAGCTTGTGTTTCGTACAGGAATAAATAAAAGCGCGATAAATTATGCACCAGGTCGTAAAACAATGGCATGGCCTATAAATTTATTTTGTGTGCAGTATATGAATGCATGAACAGATTTTTATTTAACTATTCGATGTGCATTAAAAAGCTTACAATAAAGCATGAGTTCACTTTCTGTCACAAGGTTTTTTTTTTTAATAAAATTAGATTTTATATTGCTCATATATGTAAAGAAAAGCGGTTATAAATTAATGAAAAAGAAAAAAATTTCAAAGCCACATGTGCTACTTGAAATTGTATTAAAACAATCAACTCAGGCAGTTATAGCATAAGCGGCCCAAGCAGCAGGCCCGACAATTCTGTTTTGGCACCGGTGACACACTATTCTACCGCTATATCTATAGTCTCGGCAAGCAGATATCGATGGGGGTTATAGGAAAAATACTTATGCGCCACCTATCTCCGCTAGCGAAAAACCTGGAGAGTTTGTGGGATATCAGAGCCAGTCCTCAAGAATCGATTTTTCAAAACATCCTTGACAATGTCGCGATCTTGAATAACAAGAATGATTATATTATTCGCAGACCTAATAATAAAGTCACATGAATAGCTACGGATTTATTTACGATTCATCACTATCAAGCAAAGTTGAGTTATCAGATTTTCCAGGCGACATCGACTGCAATATAGAAATAACTCGCAGCCGCAGTAGTAACATTCCGACTGTGGTTGGACGTCGATCCAGGCATGCAAAGCAATCGAAATCAAGTCCTTAAGCCTGTCCAAATTTAGTCCTACCACGTCCAACTCCTATACCCCGTCGATCAGCCAAACGCATTTCTCGCCGACAGTCCAATTCGTTGGCTAAAAGAAAAATTACGCCCGTGAACCCGACGATCGCATTTGTTATCGTGCCATCAGCAGCCGCAACACCAGTAGTATTCCTCAAGAAGAATCTATAGCCATCCATCTTCCTTCGCTCTTCTCCTTCTCTCTCTCTGTCTCTTCATCGTGCAGACAATTCTAACCTTGAGTTGGCGCTCTCTTCCCTCGTCAAAAATTTGCTCTCGTTTGTCCGGGAAAAAGCGCCTCTCTCGCGCTATTCTCGTCTTGTTCTTCTGCTTTTTGTCAACCGTCATCGTTCGTCGCGGTGGCAACAGCGGCTTTAAGCAACGAAACTATATATACGGATTATATATGTATAGAGGGATAAAGAGAAAGAGGCAACGGCGGGTGGTCTCAGCTGACGACGGGAATCGAAGCCGGTCTGACAGCTAATCGCTCTTCTCTCCGCTAAGCGGGATAAGGAGAAACGTGCGGCTGCTAGCTGGCAAGCGTCTGTTTTCAATTATTTTGGAAAGGGAGAACTTCTCGATTGTTTACTTGTAAGTATGTGCTCGCAATTTCACGGACGAATCGTTTTGCGCGCGGATCAGCGACAACTTTTTCTACAAATCGTCGTCAAATTGCTTTCAGCAGAAGCTCTTACCCGAAAACTTGCTTTATCAAATGTATCGAAGATCGAACATGATTTTAACAATAGCGCACACCGAACTAAAATTATTCCCTTCAATAATTGAATATCCTCTCTCGCTCAGTCAAAGAGCTTTTTTCCCTTCATCTTGTTCGATCACTCGGTCCATCGCCCACGCGACCCTATAACACAGCGCACTTTTAAGCAAAAGCTCTCGGGCGCAAGCGGCCTCTCCCTCCTCTCATTTTTCGCAAGCTCTACTCCGCCTATATGGAAATTGATGAGCCCATGACTCCGGTGAAAATCCGCGCGCGCCTCCTCTCTTTCACACTTTCTCTCTCTCTCTCTCTCTCGCTCTTTCTCGATGCTCTCGTTTCGCAGCCACGCGCTTTAATATAAGGGCTGGCCGGATTTTTCGAGCGCGCGAGCTCTTTTCATTGTGCGCGCACACAACTTGCATTGTCACGCTGAACAATGAGGCCGCCCGAAAGCGCGCGCATAGTTCTCACCAGGAAATGTAAAACAGAGAGGTAAAACAATTATGATAAATGCGTTTTTTTTTCGACTACCTTTTTGCTCTGACGGGGGAGAGTATGATTTCGGGATTAATGTTGCGTTTTGCGATGCTTTTATGCTGACATTATCATGTGGTTGAAGAAAGTGATGGATGCGTTGGGTTATTAGAATTGATTGCAATGATTCTTCGATTTTAGCAGTGGTGAATTAATTATTTTAATGATTCGTAGAAATCGTGGGAAGCATGAACTCGTTATGAAGAGAGTTGAAGTAACAAATTTTTTTTTTTACCAAATTACGGCGCGCACTTTTTCGGCGAGCTTTATCTAAAATTAAAATTTCTCTCGTTTCATTTCAGTAGTTTGCCCAGAAAAAGAGAAAAATCAAGCTAATTAAAATTAGTAATATAACATGACTTTTATTTCTGTCTCTGGTCCTCCAGCCGTGTATTTTTTGTAGAACATACCTAGTATTTATGCACCCTGCATGATGAACGAGACTAGATTAATAACTCGAATATACATACATCGGCATAAACCTACTTATTCGATCGTGAAATCCCTCCGATGCCCGGAAAAACATTGATTTTCGTCAAACCACATAGAAAAGCCTCATAATTTATTCCAATCCAAGGCCATTCATCAGACATATACTTCATTTGACCAATTGCCTCGAATATAATCATATCAAACGAATGGCTCTACCGAAAAGCTCTCTCGATCAAGTGAATGAATACAACGAATCAAGCAAATTGATCCAAATATAAAGTATTTACTTTTCAGCAACTTCGCCCACTCTAATAACAAGAAACCAGCGATAAAACATCCCAACGATCCGAAGCATTTTCATCGCGAAATTCCGCGAGATAATAACCGGCATCCGCGTATACACGCAGCTATATATACGTCTCGATGCGTGTCTATACACAGCGTCACGCGCATGAAAAGCAGTAGCCTGGGGAAAAAGCGCATCGCGCTCCGTAATTCGAAGGGATAAGAGCCAGTGATTAGCCTCTCGGTGGGATTAAACGTGCGGCTCTCGCGTTCGTTCCTAAAGTTCTTTTTATTTGAGAAACGCAAGGAAGAAAAGGGCAATTAGCAATATAGACGCTCTCTCTTTCTCCTCTTCCTTTCCTATGCTATATCCGCTTGTTTTTTCAGCCGTAGAAAGCACATGCTTCCCAGCGAGATAGGCAAGCAGCCGCCGGTGTGTGTTTCTCTCCCTGTTATCGCGCCTCATGAGCTTCCACGTCACGTGTGTGCGAGACTTGGCAGTTTATCGATTCTTTTCGAAGCGACGTCGCGCGCGCGCCTCTACTGCTGCTGTTTCTCTTTGCTTCTTCTATTTTCTTCCGCGTTCTCGTTTCTTCCTCCCGTTATTTCCTTCGGCCGCGCATACGCGAGTTTCAATTCTATTTAACGCGTTTGGTATAGCTAAGCGGTATTAATTTAGCTCCGACGTGCATGTTTATTGTATATCCTCGTTTGTATGCGAGCGAGATAAATAAAAGCGGTATACGTGTAATGAAAATATCAGTTGTCGTCGGTTTTTTTTTTTTTTTTTTTTTGAAGAACCCGATGAACCGTTATCGATGCAAATATTTTTGTTTAAAAGGAAGGAAACGAGCGAGAGGAATGCTCGCGCTTAATCAAACTCCGCACAGCCCTTTCATCAAAAGTTCATTCAACTTTATGAAGGAAATTTCTATTATTATTTTTATTATTATTAGTTATTTTCTCGTTTTGCCACCACAAGATAAAACATGGCAAAGCGATATATGTAGAGAGCACAGATTTAAAATACCTTTTTAATTACTTAGGCAGTTACAGCAGAAACAACATTCAAGAATACGATAACAGTATGAGCGGCACAAGCAGGCCAACAAAAGCAGTTTTGGCATAGGTGACATACCGCTGTATTTTATACACTGAATGCATCATATAATGATGAGGGAAAGGAGAAAACGCCTACACGCCACCTATCTTCGCTGACCAGAGACACGCAGAGTTTAAGCAGTGCGAGACACGGGCTAGTACAAAACTGCTTCGTTTCACGTGTATCGCGGTTCACGCGTACCCACAAATCAACATAAAGTTCAGGTTGGTCTCAAAGCAGTTCTCAATGAAAATTTTCAGTGGCACATACCATCAAGCAAGAAAGAGCTCTATATCACCCGCACGCTGTACTCCTTTACTGCATGTGTTTTTTCATGCGATTTACGTGCAATGAATTCAGAAGGAGCGTTTGTTTGCTTGGAAAAATTCATGAATGGAGTTAATTTACGAGGTAATATCAGCGAGCAGCTGTGCTCTGCTCGCGAGTGAGCGAAAAACTTAATGAAAGAAGCGCCGGGAGAAAATGAATCTCGTAAAGCTATGTGCGACTCTGTAGCCACAAATAAACCGAATTTCCTCGGCAAAACTCGTTGCGCGCACGGTTTCGCTTTTAATTAATGCACTCGTATCCACAGCTGCTGCTGCTGCTACTACTATACTACCGCTACTATAGGAGCGAATTAAAGGACAACTGCATCGATTCTCCCTCCCTCTCTCTCTCTCTTTGTTTTCTCTCCTTGACTTTAGCCGGAACAGGCCACTCGTCCACGTCTCTCTGTCTCTCGCCCTCTAAGAATACACTCGGCGCCGTTTATTTGCGGATGCACTACTGCGCAGCACATACTCCAACCGGCAGGAAAAACAATGGGACCTACTTTGCGATTCCTCAGACTTAGCGCCACTGCACGAGTAAGTATGTTAGTCAAGGAAACGACGATCCCGTAATTTCGATGAGATGACTATACGTCGGGGAGGAAGTTACTTTTCGATCGGGATTCCGTCGCGTGGCTGTGTAGCAAAGTTCCGATGACGACGACGATGGTTTCTTGAGGGGGATGGGGGGGGGAGGGGGTGTTTGTTTGAATTCGAGGGTCGTCGCCATCGCGAAGAAAGTAGGCCGGTTTTCCTGTTACTTATATACCTACGCGAAACTTTGTTCCCGTATCGGAGGAAAATCGACGAAAGTTTCTTCGAGCGAACGATTCGAAGCATATAACGTCGGTATCTTACTTCCGCTAAAAATATGACGAGGATATTTTAAAAGAGCCAACGCTCGGCATTGAAATAGAAGCCGCCTAATTATAAGTCTTCGCGCGCGGAGAAACAACATTATTTTTAATGAAGAATCCTATTATTACCGGAGAGCGCACGGCACAGGCGCCACTTTTCAACGACAACAAATCACGCGCTCTCCTCTTTTCATCGCAGGAAAGATGAAAAAAGCCGACTCGCACTGGCGATTATATACAGAGAATAAACACCGGGCCAGGTTTTCGACCCGCCGTTGGCATCTTGCCAAAGACTCTCCTCTTGCTCCTCTCCTTCCCCCGTTCGTATACAAACGTTCCGAGGCTCATCAGCTGAGCTTGTCAAATTCGACGCGGGAAAATATCCTCAGCTTTCAGACTCCCGCGAGTCGACTTTCGTCGAAGGGAACACGCTCCGTCAATCGTCGACGGAAAAGAGGCTGTGCGCGCATACGTAATAAGAAGAGAGAGAGAGAGAGAGCTGCGCTGCCGGAAAATCTAGGACAAGGTCGGGCGTTTAATCATATATCCAGCTGTATAAATAGAGCCGCAAAACGAGCGACGTGTGTATTTGTATATCCTCGCAGCGGTAGTGTTTTTTTCATCGCGGAATATTCGACGAGCTGATTGTCGGCGGAAGGTGAAGTAAGGAAAAAAATACGGCAAGATGGTGTAATATTTTTGTAACCCTCGCGGCTGCCAAAATTTCGTTCCGGATATACTGCACACTGCGCGCACACGTGGCCAGCGGTGAAAGACGCTTTACGCGTGCGTGGGCTTCTTGGGAGTGAGAGAAAGAGAGAAAAAACATCTGTATACGCTTGATTATTTAAACTAATTTTACGAGCACGCTTTTTACGAACGAATCCGTATTTTAATTTTCTTCTTACTCAATGAACGAGAAGCGGTTGCAGAAAATAACTGGAAATCGATATATTGTGTTTTAAATTTACTCATCGCACGTATAACACACTCGCCATGCCGTTCGATTCTCTCCTCTCGAGTTTTTTTTTCTCTTGGAAAAGAAGAAATTTCGCAGAAGAGCTCATATAATAACGTATATCCCGTAACGAAGTGACGGAAGTATATAGAAGCTCATAAAATTTCAATTTTTCCCTTCGTTGGCTCCACTCCGGCGCGAAAAATATAGTCTGGGGTGTGTATAAGGTAATCGAGACGCTCTCGGGCTTGAGACCGCGGCTGACACTTTTTCTTCCCTTTCGTTTTTCTCGGTTACCTATATGTATGTGCGGGAAGGAGAAATGAGAAAATCTCACAAACTTTGACTATGGCTGATTGCTTCGCTCGAGCTTTCAAATGGAACTCTTGTGCTGCGCGTAAAAACGAATGGAAAAGGGGGAATTTGAAAATTAAGCGTTGTATAAAGTGGCTTTTTATACTCGTTTTTTTAATTTTTATTTTGCGTTTAAAATAAATTACAATGAACAGCACAAAGCGTGCTTTCCTTGAAAGCGATACGTAACGTAAAACGCGCGAGTTAATTAAAAATTTGTTAAAAGCTCTCTATCATTCTCGAACGAAAGCTTCAATTACGCACATTTTTAAAACGCAAAGATACTCGGTAATTATTTCACGAACATTTCGTTAAAAATAAAGCATCTCGCCTTATATCACGACCCAGAAAGAAATATAACAAGTACGATGGCATAAATCACCTACAAATTTAAAGGATCGCTCGCGTGAATCTCTTTTTTTACACAACTGAAACGCTCGACGGCCCGCAGTGTTAAATAACTCCGTCTCTACTCGCTGGCATTAGATCCAGCATTCCCTTGTCGAAAGACGGAGAACACGCACTTTAGAGTGAACGGCCTTCATTTATAAAAGTTACTCGAAAAAATTCTCAAAGCTCCGCACACGTCCTTCATCCCTTTATCTCGCTAGAAAATATGGCAATTCCGGCCGAATTTTTCCGCTAGCGATCCTCGAAAGATTCGAGTCGCGAGTCGGCTGTCACACTAATTTCTGGCAAAAGTTTTTTTTCTTCCTTGGGTTCGTGTGTTATATATTTTCGGGAAGAATCAGAGGGAAAGAATCGCGCCGAGGAAAAAGGAGTATTAGCGAGAGTTAAACGCGAGGGCGTCTTATCGGCCGTTATCATCGGCCAGGTTGAAAAATGTCACTGAAAGCATATGTCAAGCTCGTTCGTACCTTCGTTTTCCCGTAACTTCTCTGGATGGCTCTGTGCTGATAACGCAGCTTTTTTCTCTTTGTTTAGCTCGCTCTTTCCCTCTATTACTGCGCGTCTCTCTTCGTTTGGAGAGTCGCTTTTTCCCCTGTGATTTTTATCTTTAGGTTTTCAGCTTTATAGACGACCGCCGAGCGTTGGATTACGAAAAGAAGGTACGAACGGTATAAGCTAGGATTTTATTAAAAAACAAAAATATCTCTCTGGTAAAGTAGGTCCGCTTTAATCGGGGACTGTTGCAGCTTCCTCTTTAAATGTGCGCTTCACTGAGTTTTGCGAAATACTGCGAAATTTTTATCAAAATATTTTTCCTCGTGTTTCGTTTGTTTTTCCGTGTGCATGGATTGCTAATTCTGCAATTTCATCGTGCTTTTTTCTTGAGCAATTAATTATGTATGAATTAAATTCTAATTATGATCAAAATTTCCAAACGATGCAAAATTAGCGTTTGCAGTAAACTGTAACTTAAGCAAAAAGATATCGCGAGCGTATACTGTCCAACTGCAGTAAAGACATTGTAATCCACGAACGGATTCTGGAGAGTTAGTGGCCTGAGTTAAGACTAATAAATTTGCTTTCACTACTACCAAGTTTGCTTTAAGTCACAGATTTAAGATTTGATCGATGAGACAGTTCTAATTGGAACGAGAAGTAACTTTGATAAAGAGAAGCTCCTAAGTATTAACGACTTTTACATATAACTTCGTACTTTTACGCTTGATATAACAACGTGACATGCGAGATATCAATAAATATTCATCATATCGAAGAATAGGATTGAAATAATAAGCTTATTAACGAGGCAGTGAAAATGTATATGCTTCATCAATTTATAGTCATAATGAAATGGACTTTAATTAATGTAGCTTCGTTCAGAGATGAGATTAGAAAATTCTGGCTTTGAATTAACAATTCAAATTGCAATTACAATTTTAGTTCCTCTATAAAAAAAAACCGTTATATCCTCGATCAATACCGATTACTGGCACACGCTTTCGAAACCGATAGCGCAAAGCGGAAAAAGTTCATTTTTCGAGAGATTTCGCACGAGACAATCACAGTCGGCACACATCAAATAAGCCGACAGATTATATATACGATAAAGTGTAACACACAACGTTCGAAATGCGCCGCCGTATCATTATCGGTAGAGCTGGCCGATCGATCTGTTTTCGGTATACTTCACGATTGCCTTATCTCCCGCACATGGAGAGGATGATACCACGCGCGGACGCCTTATCAATGAGATTTCGCGTAATGGCGCTTGTCCGAAGGGTTGAATAACGACGCCGCTTTCCGTTTTCCGTTGAGGCCACTGCGATATGTACATACGACTCTCCGATAGTCGAGTTTATGGCGTTGTTATACCGTTTCGAATTGATCGTTCACTGCCTATCTTAATGACGGAAAACTATACGTCTCGTAGGGCAATTGAATTGTTTAGGACGGCGTTTATCGTATGGACTGCGAAAATTTTGCTGTAATTTCCAACTAAACAGTTTTTCACGTCGTTTATATCTCAAAAAATGCGAAATTCCGAAGCATCCGAGTATTTTACGCTGTCGTCCTACACGCATATCGAAAGACCGCAAACCGCAGCGGTTTTTTCCTCGCCTCTTTTTTTTACAATCCACCACTCTATATAAGTGTCAGCTAGTTTTATTAGGTCAGCCGTCTAGACTGACGTGCGCAGCTTTCAAATCACGCGCGAGCGCGTGTGTGTGTATGTGTATTCTAGCATCAAAAGCACAACAGTCTCTCGGCAGTCAAAAGCACAAGCCACGCCAGGGTAATTTCCAGTTTTCAACCGAGTGACAATATGCATAATGACCCTCGACGCGCTTATACACAGTATATAGCTCTCCGTCGCGCAATTAATACAGCCATCTCCGCGCGAATATACACACG
Organism: Pteromalus puparum; assembly: GCA_012977825.3. Lineage (NCBI taxonomy): Eukaryota > Metazoa > Arthropoda > Insecta > Hymenoptera > Pteromalidae > Pteromalus > Pteromalus puparum. The sequence continues at coordinate 51,287,110 of CM053171.1, read as the reverse complement.
TATATACGCGGTAATTACGCTGCGGATGACTCTACATCATCGCTCGAGACAGGGAAATTTGCTATTAACGCGTATATACAACACGGAAATACACGAGACTCACCTCTGCTGGTAGCCGTAGGCTCCATTTCCCGCGATTGTGCCGGACGTACTGGGAAGAGGCGCGGCGCCAAAGACGACGAGCGGAGAAAGTCCGGCTCCCGATCGAAATAAAACCGGAGGCATGTTAAAATAGAGCCGGAGCTCGAGGAAGGGGATTCGACACGTGCTAACTCGTGGAGAGAGAGCAGCAGCAGCAGCAGCTGCCGTCGATTATGTGCTTCGTCTGGCTGTACATACACACACACACAAATGCGATGCGGATATTTTTTCGCGAGGATGTGCGTCGTGTTATTATTGTTATTCTCCTGCGGCTCGAGCTGAAATGGTATGGAAATTTTTTTTCGTCGGTTTATTGGTACACCTCCCGATCGGAATATACATAGAGAGTTTCCACGAGAGCGGAGAGATTTTATACCGCGGGATTCGATCGTTTTGAAAGTAGGTCGTTAGAGGCTCTCGTTGCGATCAAACCGATTCGGCTATATGCTGAGCTCTTTTTATTTATCGAATATTCGGCTGCGCAAAGCCCGAGTGCAGTGTTTCGTCGTTAGGGCGCGAAAGTGCTGGGTTTAATACGACGCGAATATTGCTTTGGATGTGTGTATGTGCTTCGCATGCGCGTGTATTGGAAAATTTTTCATGCTGCGCGTTGCAGCGGTTTGATCGGTTTTTTTAAAGCATTCAATTGGCAAAATATTTTTCAAATCAGGTCAAGAATGTTTTCAAGAATTTGCATTAATATTTTGCGTTGTATACGCTCGATGAAAAGTACGAAAATCAATTACAATTTTCGCTCGACTTATTAAAATTTCTCCTCGCAATGAAGCAACGTTAACAAAAACTCCCCGTTTTTCCAGCCCCCCTCGTAATTGCTTTATCGAATTTTCATTAACAGCACCTGCGAATCCCCTGCCATCTCTTACCGGCAAATTAAAATAAGCCCTCCTCAAAATAAACCCCGAGCTTGCGAAACAAAAGCCAATAAATTTCCCCAATAATTTTTCCTTGAACTTCGAAACACCCTCCGGCATCACAGCATCGATAAACTAGCTATACCACTTATACCAGCATCATCATCAGCGTCGAGGAAACCCTTCGACTCCTGCCCTTTTTTTTATTAATAAAGTATACACAGTCCGCTCGACGACTCCCTCTCACACCCCTTCTCCGATTTCACGCTACGGCGAACATTACACGTGCGACGATGAAATTCACCACCGAGCTTGTAACGCGCGCCTTTGAGAAAACGAGCTTTCGGTGTCGTTTCTCAAGTTCGAGGTGCCTCTATTTCTCGCGCGCGAAACGCTGTTTTATTTCAGACAGAATATACGCGGCGGAGGAGGGATGCAAATGTGACAGAGAAGAAGCAGTTCGCTACGCCGCGAGCGTCTGGGAAACTGCCACTTTAAGTGATGCGTGTAATGTGGAAACGCGCGTTTTGCGCTTGCTTGCAAGTCGTCGTGTGAAACTTGCGCGATGATGGATCGCGAGGGTGTGAAATTAACGCTGTGCTTTATAGTGGAACATAAATTATGATTTGGGGCTTTTGAAAGACGCGTCGGTGCATTTCTGTGAGGTTGAGAAAGGGACTGAAAATTCAGGGGATCTTCTTGTTATAAGAGCAACAAGTATTGTATCGTAGTATGTTTGTTATGATCACTCGCGATCGCATTTCTATCAGAAACTAAATTGGCTGGACGAATCGAGTATCATATGATCGATGTGTATCAGTTGATTAGGATGGAATTTAATTTATATGAAAAATTTTGCCCGCAATTCAAACATCGTAACCTTGTTTTCCAAATATTTGTATACTGAACGTTGTTTACAAAACGTTACACGCGCGGATAATTAGACAGCTTTTCACAACACAGATATGCAATTTTCGATTTCGTGCATAATGTGGAGCAGAAATAATCGGACGAATGTCGGGAATACGCAGGGCGAACAATACTTCACATCAGGTGGTTCTTTTTGATCCCATCGCTAAACGATCCATCAATCTTGCAGAAGGAAACTCGCATCAGCAGCGTTTGTTGAACAAAATTTAAAGTCATTATGATTTTTCAAATTAGTCGAGATTCGTCAAAGTACTCTCTTTCAGATGAACGCGTAAAGATTCGTTGAATTCACCAGGCACAAATCCCTCGTCAAATCAAAACTTGACAACCTCAAGCCAGGTCAACTCTCCCGGTAAAATCCCCCACCCAAAGCACCACTAAGTCACACAACTATTACCTTAAGTAATTAGAACTCAGATCGGCTCAGAGCCCAAGGAGCATCCTCTTCGGCGCGTCGAGCTGCATCAGCAACAGTCATCGCACACTGCACATCGATCGTGATCACATCGCGCTCGACTGGCCCTTACAGGTTAATAAACACTCAAGTATACAGGCGTCCGCTCAACGTATACTTATATTACAATCAACAAACTCCTCTCGACAAAAGCACAGAACGAAAATCACACAGACACACAAAAATCCCGAGCGCACAACTATCGCACGAGCAAAATGACCGGGGAACAGTAATGTTGTTGCGGACGAGTGCAATGACAATAACAATAACGAGGGCAATAACGAGAGGCGCGAACGCGGAGCGAGCGAGCGAGCGACACGCACTCTCCGATGGCATCCGCGAAACTGAGCTCTCTCTGCGGGGCCAAGAGCGAGCGAGAGAGATAGAGCAGAACATTGTCTTGGCCCGGGCGCCTGGCGGACTTGCGCCCGGCGAGCCAGGCGCAACATGTGGGAAAACCTCCGAGGTGCGCGCGCCGCCACCGCTACCGCCGCCGCCGCCGCCGTCGTCGTCATGTGGTATATGGCGCGCCTGCGTCTTTCTCTCTCTCTGTACACATTCGATAGATACATGCTCGCTATACGGCAGGTGCACTCCGTTTCTCGTTCTCGGCGTGTAGACTTTTTTATACCTTGCGGAAAGATAAATAATGCTGTAATGGGCGTTTTGAAAAAACTCATTTTCGATGGAGAAAGCGCAGAAGCCGAGTTTTCTTCGGGAGAATCGTTCTTTGTTTTTTTTATGGCTTTCCGAATGACTAACCTGGACAAGCAGCGATGCTTGCATCATTGTTGTTTTCTTTGAAGTTTTATAGCGCGCGTATTTGTTTCTAGGTCTTATCGGTATTCGGATGAGCGTTGTTGGCTGAGAGATGCGTTTTTTGTTCTTGCTGTAACACGTTGTGTACGATAATGCGTTAACGGGGTTACTAGCTCGTTGACGAATTATGTAATGTGATGATCTTATGCGGTTGGCAAGGTTACTAAAAATACGTAAACTATCAATTGTGATTATTAGTAACCTTGGAATGTATTTTACAATGCGAACTTCTACGCAGAATAACTGCGTGTTTGGTTACTCACATAGTTTAACACATTGCTCGATTCCGCCTTCCTGGTCCATCTTCAGTGCATCCGAAGATTGATTGTAAATACTTTTGAAATAAAATTGTTTTATCGAACACTTTTCTGAAAAAGAGATCAGTTATAACCTAAGAATGTAACAGCTGACACTAGGCCTAAGTCGGTGCACTGAATCCTGAGGGTTAAGGGGCCTCCACACCAATATATATGCCATATATATATAGATATAATGACTGGGCAAAACCGGGGTGATTTTGCGCCATTAAATCTTAAAAAATAGGCATTTCTCAGCGGGAAAAAAATACGGACATGTTCCTTGGCCCAAGGAAAGAGCGCCGAAGCGAGCTTATGTCGTTGGATTTATTTAATTTTTTATAAAAAATCTACGAAATTCAAACAAATTTTTCCGGCATGAGCTGTCGAAAACATTTGAATATGACAGAATCGGATGCGCATAACCCTGCTTTTTACTTCTAATGATCGAGCTTTCAGAAAAAAAGGTTTCATCAATTTTATTTATTTTATATTTATAAAACATCTTACGACAAGTATACCAACATAAAAAAAATGTTTACAAATGTACCCTTTCGAAAACGACACTGTAACAGAAAAAAACCATTTTGGAGTCAACGGAAATCTTATTCAAGAAAAGCGAAAATGAGGATAAAGTAAATTTAATACAAACACATAAATAGATTAATATCGTATTTGAACTAGAAAAAATGTGTTTAAAATTACTAATACAAATTATTCAAAGTAAAAAGAAGGGTTATGCGCATCCGATTCTGTCATATTCAAATGTTTTCGACAGCTCATGCCGGAAAAATTTGTTTGAATTTCGTAGATTTTTTATACAAAATTAAATAAATCCAACGACATAAGCTCGCTTCGGCGCTCTTTCCTTGGGCCAAGGAACATGTCCGTATTTTTTCCCCGCTGAGAAATGCCTCTTTTTGAAGATTTAATGGCGCAAAATCACCCCGGTTTTGCCCAGCCATTATATCTATATATATATGGCATATATATTGGTGTGGAGGCCCCTTAATATGCATCTTCCAAATTATTTGTATCACTAGAATTGACAGAGCGCGCGCATATTTTTTTATTCGACTGTTACGGGTATCTTGCTCATGAAAATCTTTGATTTTGAATTATTAAATTATAGAGTACGTCTTGATAGTTCAAAGTTTGAGAGTATTTAATAGATCAATGCAAGATCGTTACAATATTTTGATACATACTTTGACTTTTTTGGGAGAGGGATTTAAGTTCGATGGTTATACCAAGATGCTCATAAAAACACAACTTTCTAATCTCGGTTTGTCTCTCGAATTGTATATCCAGCGCGATAACTGAAACCGGAAAAATATTCATTTTCAGAAAATCCTCCGCCGCCGCCAAAACGATCGCGGGAGCACTTATATAAAACACGCTATCAACCGTCATCGAGGGTATAAAAGCAGCCTCGATCCAGCAGTCTAGCTCAGTCGTCACTGAATCTCCATCCAAGCTGGGAGAAGCTCCCCACTACTCGCTCGTGACCAACCGTCATCAAGGGTATAAAAGGAGCCCTGATCAGGCAGTCCAGCTCAGTCAAACCAGGGCCTCCTAGCTGGGAGGAGCTCCCCACTTCCCGCTCCCGATCAACCGTCATCGAGGGTATAAAAGGAGCCCTGGATCGGCAGTCCAGCTCAGTCGGGTCTTGGATATCGCGAGGTCTAGATGGTTTCAGCTCCCCCTTCACCGAAGCTAAGTTTCCGAATCAATTATATAAAACTATTTTCCCCCATATTCTTCTATCGGTGGTTTGATGAACCAACACATTCCAAAATGCAGGCTGCACTGTGGCTTTCTATGAGGTGCATGCTGGGCTTTTCTTTTTGGCAATGGGGTTCAGCTTCCATAGGTTGTCACGCTTTTGCGTGGATTTAAAAGCCCTATACAGGGGTCGTTCCTCGTCATTTTGATCGGCTACAGGTCACCTCGGATGATCGCTTCTCCCTTGACGTTGCTTTGCTTTGCTTTCCCAATTCAAATTTAGAGTCATTTTTCCGTTTTTTATACTAATGTTGGTTTATTATTCCACTTTCGGATTCTTGTGAATCAGGATCCTATGTAACTGTTTAACCAACAATACATTCATATCTTCTGACCTATTTTTTTTTCTGTTTTTCAGATTCAGAACTCTCCTTTACCTGCTGACGTCAAGTGTCTTCGATGGGGGTCTCGATCCGTGTAGTCTAAGTCTAACTCGGGAATCCTCGATGATTAAGCAACGCTACGGATATACTTAGCTTAATTTCGTTATATGTGTAAATAAATACATTCTTATGCTCCATGAATTTAATCTTGTATTCTGTTTTTTCGGCTTATAATAATATACTTTGTCTGTTTCAGCTGATAATATATTTCTGTTTCATCTTCTTATAATATATTTTGTCTGTTTCAGCTTTTTATAATATATTTTGTCTGTTTCAGCTTCTTACAATACATGTTGTTTGTTTCAGCTTCTTATCATGTATATTTTGTTTGTTTCGGCTTCTTGTCATATATTTTGTCTGTTTCAGCTTCTTATAATATATTTTGTCTGTTTCAGCTTTCTAGAATATATTTTGTCTGTTTCAGCTTTCTATAATATATTTTATCTGTTTCAGCTTCTTACAATACATTTTGTCTTTTTCAGCTTTCATTACTGTCTCTTTTAGCTACTTTTAATAAATTTGTGTGTTTCAGCTTACATCCAACGCTGGAGGGCGTCCTCGAAGGAAGAGGACGCCCATTCGGGAAAGTCTTGAAGAGGATGTGTTTTAAACTGTTCTCTGCTTGATTTTTTCTGATGGGCGTCCTCCAGATTAGCAATAAACTGGCTGGTTTGAATACAATAATCTATTAATTCACTAAAGTCTGTGGAATCCAAAAGAAGAAAACCATCGATGGAGAATCATGAAGTGAACAACTTTCTTGGCCTGGTGGGTCCCTCGAATAGAGCACAAGGGGGTCCATCTAGCCCTATTACGCAGCACGAACCAGCGCAGACCAGCAGAATCTTAGTATTTAAATAATTTTTGTATAAAAGAGGTGGCATTTTCTATTGTGTGCGCAAGCATCAGCGCAATCTCATTCTAGCCCCATAATTCCGCATTTGAATTCAGCCGTCAGTTTGTTTGTTTATTTACATTTGCGATGTTTGCTTATCGCGACTCACTCCACTCACTTGTTTCGAGATCGAGTTCGAGAACGAGATTCGAGATTCTCGAAGAGGATTTTTGTATAAGGGATTCAAATGATTCATTATCCCTATATAAAAAAGTCATGACCGGATGAAGTGAAGCCAAGAATGCGTCAATATGATTGGCTCGTGTAGTGCGCATGCGTCAAAAGTATCGTTAGAATTTTTTTATTTGTTTTTGATTTCTAAAATTGATCCTAATACAAAGAATGTAATATATTACTATAATACATATCAATAATTATTAGTTGTGTATTTATAATATTCTATTGTAAATATTATCATTGTTACAAAAAGTGACATGATGTGAACGTTGACACGAACTGAGTTGAGACATAACCTTAAAATTTTAAAAGGTAGTTGGTGACGAAACCGCGGCAATTTTGAAATTTACATGAGCGCGAAATGAATCAATCATATATTGTAAAGTTTGATATATTTCCGTAATAGAAAACAAATATTAAAAATATCAATCAAGCATTTATATTTCATTTAATAAGTTAATGAATTAATATTCTACTACAGTGCGCGCAGCGCACTGCGCCAAAAGTCTAGTTCTATTAAACGTTCTATTAGTTCGTCGAATGTAGCTATTCAGGTCAGTTGATCACATAATGCACCGATTATTGAGATAAAATTCAATGATCCGAATTATCACGATTACAATTTAATCAAATTGAATGATATGAACTGCCCAGAGCAAAGCCCAAAGCATCCGACAATTCCGATTCCAATTTCGCTCTCTCAAGCTTTTAAACGAATATTCCTTTGATTTCCATCACAAAGCGACGCTATACCTGCCAACCTCGAGCAATATCGTACGAAAATAATTAGCCATGATAAATGATCGTCAAAACCACAAAACACGTCCCCCTCCGATACAACCGAAACATAAACACCGACTGTTTCACGAAAATGCCTCGGTCATTTTTCATTCAGTCACACAAAGCTCGCAGCGACAAGTCATAAATATTAATAACACCAAACCGCTGCGCTTGCAGCCCTTTCAGGCTTTCCTTTCTAATGCAAAACGCGAGGCTTGCGGCACCTCGCTTAAAGGAAAAAAAATCTCTTCGCTTCTTCCTTTGCTGTAATCGTTTCCGAAAAACACCCGCAGGCTTCTAAAAGAACAGAATAGTAGTCGTATACGGAAAGCATCGTCTCGTGCTGCTCAAAACCACGAAATTGAACCAGCGCGCCTATCCTCTCTTAAAAAAGTGATGTGAAGCATTTAATTGATGTCCAATTGCCTGGTACAAGAATTAAGGAACGCGAATTAGAAACGCAACATAACCTACAAACGCTTTGAACTGTTGATGCTCAGCAGGCGGCAAAATTTAAAACCATTCTGGAAAGATATAATTGATGGTATAATATGAGGTGCACGAAGCGCACTTAGATTTCCTAGTAGTTCTAAAATCCTCAGTCCTTTAACATTGATGCACGGCCGCTGAGAGGCTTTAGGTGTATATATACATTGGTATACGCGTCGCCTAAGAGCCTTTTCCGCGAGAAAATCGGCGAAACGAGAAAGAATTTTTCTCTCGTGACTCCTTAATTAGGCGAGCTTTTTGCGCGAAAGGATAAATGGCAGCTGTGTGTGTAGTTGACGCGTGCCGTTTTGTAGCGCACGCGTTGGAATTCTCCAGGGGAGATACGCGCGCGCGTCGTGTTTGCTTTAGCGGCGGAGCGTAAATTTCGTTCTTCATAAAGAAGCGCCACTCGGAGAGGGTCGCGCAGATTTGCGGACAAGCTTGCTCGCGAGTGGGAGAGCGAGAGAGCGTTTTGCTTTCATAAATTTCGTTTTTTAAGACCATTTGCTTTTAGCGGAACATCGATTTATGGATATTGGACACCTTTGATAAATTGCCATGAAGAGAAGTGCACACCCGTGACTCTATAGGAGGTTTATAAGAAGCTAAACTACTTGGAAATTCCGAAAACACTGGTTTAGCTAAAGAATTTCGCTTCTATTAAAGATCCACAACGAGAGGGAGAGAGAGAGAGAGAGAGAGAGAGAGAGAGAAACACGGAAACGAAAATATTCTCGATCCAATAATACATGGTCGCGTAACAACGAACCGCCGGTTGTATAGTGTGGAACTGATGGCGCTAACGAGAGAAACTCACTGAATTAGAAAGGGTAAACTACGTCTGAAATTTGCGAAAAAACGCGTCTATTTTTAGACGGAGCTTTTCCGTTCGTCCAGAGATCCGACGAGGTGAGGGCTAGAGAAAAAAGAGCGGTTTAATTCGGGACGTGATTTCGCTATTTTTACGCATTCGTCGTGACACCGATATTCGTTTTCCCCGTCGCGCGCGGAGACTAATAGTATTCGCACGGCTCAGGATGAATAAATGTCGTTGGTCTATTCGTATGTGTAAAACCGAGCTTCGACAGAGCGAGGCCTTGCTCACTGGCCTTGATCACTGGTATCATTTTCTAGCTTTCTGCTGTAATCTTTTTTAATCTTCGGTTTTATAAAGTTTTACAATTTTTTTATTTAAAATTTATTTTATAGATGCCAAGATTTGCTTATGGTTATTTTTTCTCTTTACATCATAAAGCGATTAAGAAGCTTTGTTTTATGCATTCCATTCGGCACAACTCATTGGCACTAGAAGCACGTCTGGCTTTACTATTCAAGCTATATTTCGTATACTCTTCGTATATCTTATCTTCTTCTTCATTCATTTCATTTTTCTCGCTAAGTATATAGTCTTTGCTATGCAATTACAGCATCCCGTGATAAGATTCACCAGTAGCGAGTTTTATTTATTTTTGTCTGAAATCCTCGTATTACAAAATAGCTTCGAGTGTTTCGATGTAAATATTATTATTATCCCAAATACCTATATGTATTGCTTTTTGCATAATTGCAATTCATATATAAACACTCGCTGATAGATATTCACATATACAAACTGCAGTATTGTAATAATAAAAGACAGTGAAAGCGTTTGCCTCAACGACAAGTATCATCATCTCCTACATTTATCAGCTAAATCAGCGGCTAGTCGATGTCTGGCCCGACTTACGGCGAACGTATAGGCGACTTTTACACTACCGAGATAATGCGACCTGGCTTAGGATGCTGGATGGCGTCGTTAATACAGCACCTCCGTTAAGAAACACCCGGAGCTTTTTCTCCAGCTCTCGCATGAAATATTTAACGTAAAAAGTATGCATCACTTAGATTTTTATCCAAAGTCTATCGTGTTGCACTTTCTTCCCATTCAGACATCCTGGAATCGTCACAAAGAAAGAAATCAGTTCTCGATACAATTCGCCTCTTTGTTTTTTCCCATACGCTATGCACTTACTCTGCCTCGACTTCCCTCTTATCTCTCGCTCTGAGCTGCTTATATTCCTCCGGTTACTCCAGCAGCACACTTTCCATCCCGCTTTCGTTCTTCTTCGCTTCTTCCTCCTTTGTTCCCTCGCACCCTTTTCCACGTCTTTCAGTAGAGCTCGCTCTCTTTCAAACACACGGTGACGCCAGCTCACAGACACACACACGCTTACGAGAGACTCTTTCTCTCCGTTTCGTATAAGTTGCCGTCCTCACTTTTGCGTAGCGTTTGCGCTTAACTTTATCCGGGCCAGAGCCGCTGGAAGAGAAAGAAGAAGGCGACGGCGGCACGAGGGACTCTACTCTGTGGGAATAAGAGGAGGGAGGAAAAAAAGACAGCGACGAATTTCCCGGGGGGGATTTCGATAATCCTGCCTCTGTATCGCTCGAGTGTGTCACGCTGTGGAGGCGCGGGCCTTAAAGCGTCTTTCCTTATATACCGTGGATACTCCTCCCCCCGGAAAATTTAATATCCGACCGTACTCTCTCTCTCTCTCTCTCTCTCTCTCTCTCTCTCTCTCTCTCTCTCGGACTTTTTCTACTACGCTATAAAGAAGCGGAAGCCGTAGGATTTCCGTTCGTTTAATCGAGTCAAAGTGCTTTCAATTACCGAGCTTTTTCGGTTGCTATTTTGTTCTCTTTTACTTGCCGAGGAAGGACAACGCGCGAGAAATTATTATAGCGTTTGCTCCAGGGCTTGATCGTGACTTCGCTATACTAAGAGGGACACACGTGTGTCGTGTGTGCTTGCTGCCTTGATGATGATGTTTCAAGCTGAAGCAATTTGCGTCTTTGTGCGAGAGGGAGAGTGGCCTATGTATTACTGAAACGCATAGTTGTTGTACGTTTATTCGAAACAGATTTATGCCGGAAGATTCTGAAATCTCTCGCGAGTTTGTTGAAATTAAAACGGAATATATGGCGAATGTGTAATTTTGCACTGGCATTTGCTTTGAAGTTTGAACAAAAAAATGCACTGGACTGTTGTTACAGATGAAATACTTTGAGCAGTTATAGCATGAGTGGCTCAAAGCAGGCTCATAAAAAGGCAGTTTTGGCATAGGTGACGTGCCTCTATAAATGCACTGAGTTTGCCGATTAAGATAAGGGAAATATATTTCCTATGGGAAAACTGCCAATGCGCCACCTATCGCCGTTAGTTATAGACTATACATAGATAGCCGTGAAGTTTATAAAGCAGTGGGATAAAGGTTGCAATACTTACAAAAACTATTTTAACGTTACCATACCGAGGTGGCACATACCCTATACACGATACACACGCTATAATATATATCGCTTTTACACATACATTCCAATAGAATAGTAATCGGACACTATATCACGAGATTAATTTATTCTAATAGCGCTAATCAAGCATTAGTACACAATCCACCAGGATAAATTACCATAAGCGATTTGAATTAACAGTCAAGATCAATCAGTTAAATCAAAATTGCATTTCAAATTCGAATTAGCTCATCACTCGACTCGTGATAATAAACGTTCTCCACACCGGCTTAATCGCCGATTAAGCCGTTGTAGCAGAAATACGCGCGTAAAACGCGAAAAAGAAGCAAAAGCCGAGCAAAGTTGATCCACGGAGTTTCGCAAAACGGAAAAGCTGCAGAGGCGGCGTCGCTTTAACAGCTCTCTCGTCTCGTAAATGCCAGAGTGAGTTTAGCCACTTTTCCGTCATATCGCATAAGTCTGCTAAAGCGGCTTTTCATTGCTCGCCAATTACCGCCCGACACACCGCAACCGCGCGCTCACGCGGTTAGTCGATGATCCACTGCTATATGCGATGTACTGGACCGAAACATTCTATTGTTACACGCAAACAGTTGAGTTTTGTCGTTTTTAGAGATTACTACTGTAAATTAGTTAATGCATTAGTACAAATTTTGTTTATTAATTAACCACTTTTCATTATTCTTTGATTTGACGCGTTCTTTACCTTTACCTTTGATAAGTGTACAGTAGGCTTGTAGTATTTTTCCTCAAACTTATGAAAAAAAAAAAACACAAACAAAGAAAAATCCTCCAAGCCGTGACTGAAATATTTCCAACTCGATACATATAATCGACCTCCAGCGTTCATTAAAAACCTCGAAAAACTTTGGGAAAGTTAATTAATCTAAAAATTCAGCTCTCCGTCGACTTTTTCCACAAACACTCGTGTATATACATTTCCATTTACCTGAAAGTTAATTTCCTCAACGTCTAGCTACGCGAATATTCACTTTATACCGAAGAGAGAACGAGTGGCGCAGTTCGCTGTAATTGGAGAGTAAGAGAGAAAAGGTCAGCATTACAAGCAACGCTCGTCGGAAAATGTTTCTCTCCTTTTCTCCAAATGCTTGCCACTCCTGCCTCGTCTTCTTTACGGTTGAAGCCCAGCTCGGTTATACGAAGCTTTCCGCGTAGGAGGTCGTTCCCAAAGGGAGCCGCGAGTCGATCAATTCGTCGCGAGCTTTCGGTTTCCTGTTTTATAACTCACGCCGGTGGACTGCGCGGCTTTTATCGCCTGCGGATATAGAATCGAACGTCCCCCTGATGCTCTATAATCCTCTCGCGGTACGTCCATCAGGGAACTACTTCCACTGGACGCGCGTTTAATGATGCAAGTCGCATCGCCTGCAGGTTATATATGGAGTGAATGGAAGGTGAAAGGATTATTCTCGGTGAAGAGAGCTGAATATTGCAGGAGCTTTGAGTTGGACTCGGATATAAATCGAGAGCTGGAGATGACTATTACAAGGACTGTATTGAATATTAAGTGACACGGGGTGCATTGAACTGAAAGCTCGGTGAATTGGATCGCCAGAGTTTTTTTTTTTGTTATTGAACGCTTGATGACTCGTAGTTGAAAATATCGGCGCTTGTATTTTGTCGAGTGAGAGGTAGAAAGAGATATTTCGCATGGGAGCTGGTTAAAGAATATTTATTTTTTAGAATCATTATTAGAAGATCAAGTCGAGTCTGCCAACAACAACGAACCAAACATCATAGTCATCTTCAGCCTCCCAAACTTCATCAACAAATCGACTGCTTCCAAAAGCTTTCACTCTCCGCAAGCAAGCTCCTTTAAAGCTCATAAAACTGCGCAGTACACACGAAGAAAAAGGAAGCTAAGAGCAAAGCCGTAAAAAATACTCCGCACTTTCCATCCTCACGCTATCGCGAGGGCCACTTCTTTCTCTACTCTCCCATTCGGGAAGGGGGTCCAAACAAAGGTCCGCCTTCTGGGAATCGTGACCGTTCGTTTGATTCCGAGGTGCGCCACTGTACAGCCGTACACTACGAGAGAGGGAAGAGAGGGAAGAGAGAGAGAGAGAGAGAGAGAGAGAAAGAGAGAGAGAGAGAGAGAGAGAGAGAGAGAGAGAGAGAGAGAGAGAGAGAGTATAGAGTGAAATCTCGTTCCCATGGGATGTCCTCGCTCGGCTGCTTCTTCTTCTTCGCCAGCGGCAGCGACGAGAGAGTCTATCCCTCCCAGGGGTGACAAGAAGAGGGGCTTCGTTTAGGACGGGCTTGACGTTACATTTAATCTAATTTTCAGAAGGTTATCCGAGGCCGTCGAGGCAACGAGGAGAGCGGGCTTGATCTGCCGCACAAGCGAGCGCCGAAGACGAGATAGCGAATCTTGCGGCTTGTGATGCTGTGGAGAGAGACGAAGAGAGTTTAGTGATGGGTTTTTGCTAGAAGAAGATTGTGTTGGCTTGCTTTGTTTTGTTCAAGATGTATCGTGCGAGTATATTCACGTAATTTTCATTTTGCAAAATATTTCCGAGGTAGTGGGAATCACATTCTGGCCACAGCGTCATTGAGATAAAAGAATTTTTTTAACAAATACAGTGCTGTTAAAAATTTCAGCAGGAGCACTTAAACATAAATATTCATTGGAATTAAAAATGCAAAAGTATACAGTTTTTTTGTGCAGTCGGGCACGCAAGCTCGCGTTTTAGCTGGAAAAGCACATTTCATGCACGTACGTGTTTACGCATATATGCACATACAAATAACTGTGGTTCACGTTTACGTTGTAGGATGATATTAAGCTTAGGCGAACTTCTGATCACGTTAGCCGCGAAAAAATAAGCGAATTCAATTTACGCAGTTAACTAGCATCTGCCTTTGATTTAATATTACTCGCCAAGACGGATCGAGGCTGATGCTAAATAATTCCTTCTTTAACTCGCGTATAAAGCTTTGGGCTGAATGAAGAAGACGAATTAGTTATTTTTTTATTTTTATTTTTTACGTATTATCGTATTATCAATTTAACTTTCTTTCGCGACAAGCTAATGGTTAAATGTTTGAGAAAAATTTCCCTCCAGCAGCTTTAAAGCACGATAGATTAAAATTTGTATCTGCTTAACCATTTTAAAGCTAATTAAGAACCAAATAATCAGCGCGTGTGTAAGCGAAAAATAATCTCTTCAATTATAATTCAAAAACTCTGATAATTAGCAGTATAATATCGCGCGACCCCGGCTAACTCTCAGCAGCTTCGATTAATCCGTCATTTCCTGCCGGTCGCGAAGGTAAAATTGAAATAAATACTGTAACGTTTCCGATTTAGCCTCGGTGGCGCACTCAAGCTGCACCGCCAATAACTCGATATACCATATTTCACATCGATCGCAGACTCTCTCTCGAAGCGAGAAAATTGAGAAAAACGATACGACGCCTTCGATTACCTGCAGCCAGCGTTTAATTAATGGCATACCCAGCTTTTGTTCGGCTATAAAGCCTCGATTTCCCTTCCAATACGAAATACGTCACACCCGTTGTAAACAATAATCGCGCAAAGCTTGCGCATTTTGGAACGTGTGTGTGGATGTGCATGTGCGTCGACCGACGAATCCTATTATATAATGCGGTGGGTTATACTGTGGTATAGAAAGGCTACGCGCAATTTCCGCTATCCCAGTGCGAGTACAGTACCATTAGCGCTGCGCATATGAGCAGGGCAAGCGCCGACTCGGTCTTCGCAGTTTCCATCTCCGTAGGTCTCTCTCCTCATCTCGCGGTGCGCTTTGTCTACCGTAAATTCGTTGCGGAGTTTGTGCTTTTGTCACTTGAAATTGGAGAGATTCTTTTGGACCGAGAGTAAATTGAAATGTTTGCGGTTGTTTTAAAAGGCTCTTGTATTCGTTAGATGTGAGGTTTGTTTAATTATTTTTTCTGCGAGTTGTTGCTGTATCGTGTAAAGATCAAAGCTTTCACATAATTAACGGGAGGTATACAGAAACTTTGACCTGACGTACTTCACTTTCGAAACTATAGCTTCATCGATTCATGTATTGTCCCAGAATTATGTAACCGCCTATTGCATGATACTGTACACGAAAGAAATTTGATTAAAAACGTGATTACGTACACTTGTCAATGCATATTACATAACTGATTATCATTTAAAATTTTAGCGCTTTACGTGGAAAAAGGGTAATATATTATTGATTTAACTGTACGTACAAAATTCCTTAGCAGTACGAGCAAACAAAACTTTATTATCCTTGCATTTTACGTTTTTATTATAGAAGTTCTCTGTGGCTGTTTATTCGGACGCGTTTATTTATACTGTTGCGTCACGCGAACGCTGCGAATCGCAATTTCAAACGACTACATTATCGAACATCTGAGCTACATAACAATCTTAGGTTAAACAAACTCGATTGTTCCGTTCTGACAAAACTCAGAGTATTTGTAATTCTAATGGAAAAGAAAAAAAAAGAATAACACGAAGGAAGCACTAAAGAGCTTTCATTTGCAGTTGCGGAGATTACACAGCATGCACCCTCAAGAAAACGTAAAATATTCCCTCAAAACATCGACCTCCATACAAATAAGAGCCATCCCGTGCTCAGAGTACACAAAAGATAAACTGTCGTCCATTTCCATATCCTCAGGCTTCTCATATCCTTCCAAGCATCCAGTCCAGACCTAAACACAGACCAAAAAGCTCTGCGTTCGATTCCATATCCACATCAGCCAACTAACTGCATCTCTCAGTCTCAGCTGGACGGAAGAAGGAACGAGCTGCGGAAGGAAGGAAGGAAACCGGCGCGTGTCGGCCTGGTTGTCGCGCTCCTTTCGCCGCTACATTATACCGCATAGCAGAAAGAGAAGCAGTAGTGCAGCTCCGTATAAAGCCAGCCGCGCTGCAGCCAGGGGTCGATGACTGCGGCCCGACACTCGCGTGCATGTCCCTCATGAATACAAGCGCGCCTTCCAGTTCTAAATATAGAACTTGCAAGCTCTCGGCAAACAATACACTCGCGCACACACATACACACAGAGACGATCGTCCTTTGCCCCCGTCGAGCCGTGCTCTGCTTTTTAGTGTTTCTCCGTGTTGCGGCCTGCAGCGGATTATATCGCGCGCGGGGCCAGTGAGCTGCATGTCCGTAATGGGACACGCCGCGGCTGCAGCGAAGCCGAGCTTATATTGCGCCAGTGCTTTTGCAGATGAAAATAAAATATGGATCGGTCGGCGTCGCCGCAGTGCTGTGCGCTACTCTCGATTCTCGCCGCGGCGATGTGTTTCAAGCGGGTTACGTAAACGCGAGGATCTGCGCTAAAGAGCTTGTTTCAGCTGATGCGGCTTGATTGTTTATGCGCTCAGGGGACAGACGTTGCTGTAATATTTTTTTTTTCGCGTGTGGTGAATATGGACTGATTTTTATTATGCCATGCGAGCGATCGTTAGCGTCTACGCTGGATAATTGGAGAATCTTGATATTTTTTTATGCCGCTCGTTATTTCCGTGGGGTTTATTTTCTTCGTAGCTGAATATATGCGTGTGACTTTTTCACTCGTTTATTTTACTCGGCGAATGCACTGGAGTATCGATTTTTTTTGCTGGGAGAGAAAATGTGGGTATAATAGGAGTGGAAATTTCCACTAGTTTTTAATCGTGCTTTTTCTTTTCATTGATATTTGGACGAGTGAATTTAATACTCTCACATATTGAAAACATGTATGCACGAATTCAGAAAAGGTCAGTGCTAATTGCAATTGCGGCAAATATTGCACTGCTTTTCTGCAGGACGAATGCAAATGTTTTTTTTTCCACGAGAAAATTGAATGCTTGGAAAACAAATGGTTTTGGTCTATAAAAATCTTTTGTCTTGCGAAAACAAACAATAACCATTGTCTGTTTTTTCATTTTTCAATTTCGCTATGTATCCACGAGACTGGAATTTCTAGACGCTGAGTTTTCCGTCAGAGATTACTCTTGGTTCTGAAGAATTTTAGCATTTACTTATCTTGATGGACATTTATTGTGACTTACTTTTTTTAACGACGTATTTATCTATAAATATAGCTTACTTTTTAATTAAAAAAAAGAATAAGAACAATTTGTCAACACAGATCCTCTGTTCTTTCCATAAGCGCTTTTCAAAGTAATCCCATTACGTAATCGCGTTAACCATTACTTAATGAACGAGCGTAGCATCATATTTTTTCTTGTGGGCTCTAAGTACTCCAGCTAATAAATATAGCGAGAACAAATCTCCGCGCATGCCCGTATCTATATATAGAAAGCATATTTCCCACAGGATACCATCATGGTTATCGTTCACCTTTGGCCACAAATAGGGCACAAAATAAAGCACGATATGAAATCGAAAATGCTTACTCAAATAAATTTTTATCGATCTTTGCATGACACACTATGCAACGTAAAAATAACCATCCAGAGTTTTTCAAACAAATGCGGAACAAACACTTTTTCAATCAATCTCCTCTCATACCCCGCGAGTGAAATTCCAATCCTATTCACATCCCGACATCTCCTTTCAAATACCGCGCGCAGAGCCAATAGCAAACAAAACTATTTATCAGTCGACGAATCGTCAGAGAACTCATATTTTCCAATTCTTCAAAAGCTCGGACTCGATACGATTTTTCAAAGTTCCCCATCAAACTAAAAAAGCTCGGCAACGATAGCCGATGAAAAGCTCCGAGAGACTAGGGACATCAGGCCGAGAGGCTTTGCATTACTCGAACGATACGATCAGGACCATAAGTACCACCGACGACGGTATAGACAGAGAGACAGACGGTGTGTAAAAGAGACGGGGTCGACCCGCATAATTTCTGGCGGCGCGCAAGCTCGAAGTAAGCACTGAGAGAGAGAGAGAGAGAGAGAGAGATGGATCATCGATGGGCTGGCGCGCAGGGGCTTATCAGTGTCAGTAGGTTATCCGGGCAGAGCCGCCGAAACTCTGCGCTCTCGAGTTACAAGCTACGAACGCGCACCGCCGACTACTGGCCAGCCCATCTGCTACTGCCCCCTCCTCCTCGACGGTCCATATAATCGATACACGTCGCCATCGAAAGAGAGAACGGTACAGAGAGGGATGCACGATGAAAGCCCGGCGAATTCAAGGGCGAGAGAAAGACTGAATAAAAGAAAGCAAATACGTGAAGCAGGAAGAGAGGAAGAGACAATGGGAGAGCAGAGAAGGCGAGGAAATAAATATGAGATAAAGGCGATATTGGATCGGATTAGATTAGATTAGATTAGAATTTAGTTCGCTCCGAGGGAAAGTCTAGCTTGTGTGAAACGAGTTGGAGAAAAATTAAGAACTATTTTTTCCGAGTCTTGAAATTGCATGTGGTGTTGTAAGTAGATATAACGATAAAAATACACAAAACGCTTAAATAATAGCTACGCAAATATAACATCACAAGAAACCCCGGAATATTCTAACTATTTTATCATCGTCCTAAGAGATTACTCGAATTTTTTTCCCCGACAGTGAAAACCAACTCAGCGCTAAAGGACAAAAGTAATTTAGTATGCAAAACTGGCTCGACCCGTAAAAGCGAGACTGTACGCGAAAAAACCTAGGAGAGTTCGGATAACGAGAAAAAAAAACATCGAAGAGTATATTTCTCGCATTCTTCTTCTCGCATATAATCCTCTCTCTGTGTTCGTGTTTTTGTGAGCCCGACGTTTCGTCAACCCTTCGACACGCCAATTTCGCCGGTATCCGATAGTTTGCGCGTCGTCGAGAGGTGCCTTTCAAACTGTTGAATGTGTCGGTAGCTCGCGCGTTTTTCCCTTGTACGCCTCGGTTCCACACGGGTGTACGTGTATAGGTAATGTTCGAGAAAATTCGATAAGCCGTGTCGTGGCTACGGCTGACTTTGATAGATTGATTGAAAGGCTGTCGTGCAGCGTCGATAAAATTATTGTGGCGAATTAATTTTTGCGTAACTCTATTATACGACAAAGTGTATGCTTTTTTTACTTGAGATGTTTGAATTTCGTTTGATTAAAAATTATAGAAACTTCGTCGAACGGTATTCCAACGCGACTGCGTGTAGTATGCGATCCCGCAGTGTCCCGCAATTAAAGTAAGCCCAAACAGCGCGCTCTCCGCTCTCTTTCTCTCTCTCTCTCTCTCTCTCTCTCTCTCTCTCTCTCTTTCTCTCTCTCTCTCCCTCTCTCTCTCTCTCTCTCTCTCTCCCAAAGTCATTAAAAATCATAGAGTTCCGAAAACAGAGCGGTGTGTAGATGTAGTATCTAGGTCGACGTCACAAAGAGTCGCAGAGGCGTGCAAAGTTCAAATTTCTGAATCACGCGGGAAACCGCCGCTCCGACGCCTCCTTGCTCGCGTCGAGCTCGCGGGGAGTATCCCATTAACATACCCGCGCGCGAAAGTTGGAAAGTTCATTAAAATAAGCGGAGAGAGGTATAATAATACCCCAGTCCCTGTGCGCCGGCGAGTCGCGTAATTCGATATGCCAAGTAGTAGTCGGGGTCAACGCTAGACTGGTGTTTTCGCTAGTTTGGCGAAGGTGTCTTCTCTTTTGACGAGTGCGCTAGTATAGGTCAATTTGAAAGATGGGGCGGAGAGGCATCTTAATGCTGCGGATTTTAATGTGGTTCGTTTTGAGATTGTATAGCGTAATTTGTTAATGGATGTACTCGTTTGAATGAGGATTGTACAGTGAAAGTGAATATTTGCATTTTTACACAACGTCTAGTAAAATCCTCTTTCTTGTCATGAAAACCAAGCACGTAGTATCGCTACACAAAGAACGCAGTATTTGCGATTTAAATCGGCTTTTCCAACTTGACGAAGCTTTTCTCCAACAGAAATAACGATCTTTCGATAAAAATTCTACCCCTCCATACAATCCTCTTTACACTTATTATTGTTCCCTACAAAAAAAAAAAACAACTTTCTTATAAACGCGGTCGAGTACCTCCTCCACCAATCGTCACCCAAGCCTTACCCAACATTGACTCTCACTACTTGTACTAACGCTCGACTCCTCACTAACTTACTATTAATCATCTCGAGACGCTAATCATAGCCTACGCTAATTTAAGCCCATATACGTAGAGCCGCAATGACACACTGCACAAGCTCGAAATCCAATAAACATTTAGGGAGCAATTTTCGGAAGCTTGCGGCGAACGCGCACGTGCATAACGAGCAGGTTCTCCCGCGCGGCCCTTTAAACTCATTAGAGGGCCCCGACGATCCTAAGCGGCTTCTTGCCCGCCGTACGTATAGCTAGTCGCAGTGTATTACCACGAAGGAAGCAGCGACGGCGAATCGATCGTGAAATAAGATTGGCTCCGGCGACTTCGTGCCTCCCCCGGGAGCGGCTCTGGCTATGTGGCTATACATATATACACTTGTTAGAGAAAAAAAAAAGGGCTCGGAGAACAGCACAGCGCTTTCTTGCAGATTTTTAAAATACGGTAATGCGGTAAGCACCGTTAGAGAGAGGTTACTCTGGGGAATGCACGGGGTCTGCTCGATAAAAATCCTTACTGGTTGACCCTTGGTGTATGCAATTATAGTTTTGGAAACCCGAGTCATAAATTAAGTATTTTGCTTATGTAGAAAACGGCTATGTGAATGCCCATGTGGCTATTTATATATTGGCTATTGGCGCATATATATATATAATATATATATGCGCAGCCTTCAAATATTGTCCTTGCACACGTCGGAATTTAAATACTCTATAGAATTCACTGCTGAAAGAACTCGAGCCTGCTCACAAGTCCTTTTGTACAAATGCACTCGCATAAGTATGTATGAGATACAGGGTCTCAAATATTAATTTTGTTGTACTCTGTGCTTGCAATAAGGGTGTCATACATGCAGGACGTAGATTAGATAGACGTAAAAATTATTATAGACTTTTAATAATAAATAAAATAAAATGAATTATACGACAAATAAAAAAAAAAAATAAATAAAAAAGTATAACTCACATAAATAGTGAAGTCAAATCACCAAAGTGCAACTAAAATTATTCAATCCTTCCACCAACTCTGTTTAGAAGTAGTGCTTGAACTATATATCCTTTTACTAAGAGACATCTCCGGCGTTGTCATTTTTCAGACACACACCTTGTTGGTTAAGCCAACACTCTCTACCCCCGAAAGGGCATCGGGTCCGTCTCCCAGTGTAGGCTATAGTAAGCGGAGGCTTCTACTATCTTGTGTGTAAGTATGGGAGACATCTCCGGCGTTGTCATTTTTCAGACACACACCGTGTTGGTTAAGCCAACACTCTCCACCCTTAAAAGGGTGTCGGGTCCATCTCCCACTATAGCCTCTCTGGAAAAGGCCACAATTTCAGGATTGTCCAAGTTATTTGTTGATTCACAGGTATTGTGAGCTGGAAATTTCATAAATATATTAGTGTTACAAGAAGAACAGAAAAAAAAGATAATCAGAAGCAAAATATTAAAATATTTAACTAAGTACATTACCAATAGTAACACAAGGTTGAAAAAGCACCATGATATGACAATCGGTACTATATATGAAATTGTGCACATTTTCAAAATGCAGTTCAATTTTGAAAATCCAAGAGCTGGAAACATCACACATATTTTAGTAAAACAGTATATTAGAATAAACTTTTTATAGAATATAAACAACTAATCAGCAGAGCAACGAGAATATTTAAAAGTCGTTATAATTTAAAAAGAGATTAATGGGCATATTCATTAAAGCATTTTTTTGAAGAAGTACTATTTGTAAAATTAAAATTTAAAATAATGAACGACTCGATAAAATTGCATGGCAATTAATAGAAATTGATAAGCTATATTTCTTACTCTCGTCGTTTTAAACCTCTTAATAGTTTATATCATTTTCTCATATTATTCGTTTATATCAATCATAGCATGACAGAAGATTTATTAATAACCAATATTTGCAAATTTCAAGCTTACTCATAGCAATCTTTCTTGTGGACTTTACCATGCTCAAAATTTTGTAAAAGTAAAATACAGCTTTTTCGTTCTTGGTTTTCTTACCCGTCCACCAATAAACCAATTGCTATTACGCGAAAATGCAATTAAAGAGATAAAATTATTTAAATTATATCAATTAGTTACTTATGCGTCGCTCCCCCCTTCCGCTGCAACTGCACCAGGAGTCGCTCTCATCTCCCGCAGGTGGGCACTGCACTTGGGCGGCTTATGGCCGCCATCTTGGAATTTGCGACAGGTAGATTGGTGGCGGTTGCAAAAATAACGATCATCCGATGCACACTGCACCAAATGTTGCTCTCGTCTCTCATTTTTTGCCTAAATTGATAAAATCTCGTTACGATCTTGGAAAAAGAAGACGCGACGTCGCGACGAGTTGCCGGTTCCGGTGAGCCTCGGCGGAACAATTCGCGAATGCGTGTCGTTGCTTGACCTCGCGATATCCGCTAAAAACGAGCAAACTGATTCGAAATTCCAACGGTTACTTTTGAAAAAAACTGCTGTCGCGGTGGTGGTTTTTGCTCGCGACTGACGAGACTAGCTCACTTTCGAACTCTGGGCAGTGCAAAGTATAACGGTTGGCCCGACGCCCGACTCGACGTTCGACTGATCTCGAGACTCGAACTACTTACGACGGTTGCATTTTTGAGAAAAACTGGGAGAGGGGGCGGAAATACTCGTCACTCGTCAGACTTCCTCGCGCTAAATATTTGCCGAACTAATGCACTTTATGCAGCATATGTGCTCTTTCCCCCAACTGATTCGAGAAAAAACTCGTTACGATTTTCAAGACACAAAATGGCGGCCGCGGTGGCGGTTGGGATTTTCGCGCGCGAAGGATGACGTTTGAGCGTAATTTAACGCTCGCGATTTTCTGAATCCTGCAGCACACGGCTCGATTGCTCTCGTCAAGGTTCGCGAAATACCTATATGTCTCGTGGTTAGGACCGTTACTTTTTCGAAAAAATGGAGAGCTAGTCGATGATGCGAGGTTTTGGCGGATGGCGCCACGAAATGCGACGCAGTATATCTATAGATAGCTCACGCTCGAACTCATAAAAATTTATCAATAATTGCTCGTGGCGATGAGCATATGACCGTTGTTACCAATTCTCAGAGGAAGTCGTGTCGTTAGATTCAGCGACGACTCAAACGTTCGAGAAAATTCCATGGCGGTTACATGAACGCCGCTCGTCTTCGAACATTCGCGACTTCGTTATAAAATTCTTTGTTTCAATTACCTGGAGTCCTGCAGGTAAAGGACGATTGTCGGTGCTTGTCGTGGACTCGATCCCGCACTGACGCCGCTGATGCGCTCCGCTCTGCACTGCAGTACTGCCCGGCGAGCTCTGGCACTAACGCTGCGGCCTGCGACCCGTCCCTCCCCCCGAACCTTCCAGAATGACCGTTGAGATTTTCCGCGGGGCAAAAAAATGCCGAGTGGTGGCGTTGCTCGCGGCGGGCGGGGCCGCAACTGCGAATTCGAGAATTTTGCACACGACCCGACCGACGAGTGAGACGACCGTTGAGGCTGATGTGTGGCGATCCTCGTTGCTGATCTAATTTGTTTGTTGCTAACTATAATTACGTATTGATGTGACTTTTTCAACTTCTTAAAAAACGTATCGACAAGTGGTGACGTTACCGACGCCGCCACTTAGCCAGTCGGGCTGCGCCGCTCGCGGATCGCGGTGGTGATTCTTTCTCTGTGCGGCCGGAGTGTATTTTTTCCGTGTATATTGTATAAAGTAATGCAATTTTTCGATGCAACGACCAAAGTGATTCGGCATCGACGTTCTCGGTTCTCGGCGCGTATTGTCTCGTGTGTATTATTACTCTCTTGAATTTAACTCCAGACTTTTTCTGAAACAAACAGTGCTTCGAGCAGTGCTTGGATCAAGAAACCTGGATCAGCTTGTTGGACCGATACGAGAAGATTAGCTGCTATGAAAATACAACATACAAGGTAGGTTGTACATTGCTACTGATGGCTGTGCTACATCGAGAAGCTTTACAGGTATGTCCATCTTTTTTCAAGGTTAAGTGTGTGCAGGATGTAATATCTGTCGAATAGAATATTTTTTGTATTAAACAAGCTATTCTCATCTTACGAGAGGATGCTCGGGATAAAAATGTAGTGGGCGTGAGGATCTTTTTTTTCGCGTCCCCAGTATACCTATATAACATGCGTATGCGGTAAACCGCAGAGAAAAAGCATAGGTACACCGTTTATCGTAAATCTAATCTAAGAAAACCTTGCATATATTAGTGAGTCCCATGGCAGCGCCTGCTATATGGGCCGAAATATCACCTTGAAATGGACCTCGAAAATCGCGTATATTTACTCTTTGCTTTTCGGGCTTTTTCGATACCTTGCGGACCGTTTTCTCAGAAATCTAGACCCCATAGGCCGAAAAACGAAGAAAATCTCGTAGAGTGAGCCCTGACAGAAGCCTTGTTATGGGTCGAAAAATCGCCTGAAAACGGACCTCGAAATTCGCGTTTTTTGGGTGTTCACTTATCAGGCGATTTCAATACTCTCTGACACGTTTTCTCAATAATCCATCCAACTTACATTATATACTTCTGAATCAGTTGACTTTTTCAATATCTCAGTTTAATTGTCGTCGTTGCGCAGCCAACTAATTACGAAGCTTGTTATACTTGTTACTTTAACACAATTTACTATAAGCGCCGAGTAATTAATTGAAATACGATGGAAGCTATTCGCTCTGATCGAAAATGCGAGTTCATCGCGCGCTGTAAATACAGCGATGAAAAAATTCCGCAGCTGCCGGTAAGTTCCTTCCGTCTGCGCCCCTCATTCGTTTTGCGTTAAGAACTTCGAAGTTAATTACACGCTCTTCGAACAAAACGCCGCATGACGAGAGGCGTCTAAATAATTTCCATCAGGTTGTAAAAAGGCAAGTGTTTATATTGCAGGCGTCTCGAGATGATTTAATAAGCCATACTTTTTTAAAGCAGAGCTAATAATGTGATTAGTCTGAATTTATTTTGTATAAATATTTACTTTTAATTTAGTTCAAAAATTTGATTGGCTCAGTAAATTAATTACACACTTATGGTCTCATTAAACAGCTCGCCAGCAGTGTGCGCGAGTAACATGCAGAATCAAGCTAAAGGATACTTATTTTAGTTCTAATACTGACCACCCCATTTAATTTTACATGTATTTTGTGGCACCACCCATCGCATACCATCCCGAAAAAGATGAAACAATTTTGGACTGGCTTCTCTCAATCTCCCATTTTTTAGAGTGTTCAGGCTTTCTAACTCTCTAGTCTTTGACTGGTGACGATAGGTGGCGCATGGATACTTTCTGGTTCTCCTCATCGATACGTGCAAGCTTACTTGATATATAGCGGTGTATCATGTTGTTATTAGGCTGCTACTTGGGCTGCTCATGCTTTAACTAAAACCGAATCTTTGTTATATAATCGATTATTCATTCACCATTTTTATACATTAACGAGCACGAGCTAGCTTCTGCTCTAAATAAAAGCATAGGAAGCGCGTTATCGTGCCGCATGCGAAAAATCGATCGACTGTGCAGCAGCAGAAGCATTATATACACCGTTACCTGTAATTAAGCCGGGCGTTTGACCCGACGTGAATTTTCATTCCCAGGAATAATTTCAAAGCTCCGCGTCGTCGTCCCCTCCGCGTGTAAAGTGCTCTGACCCGCTTCTCTGCATCTTGGCGCGCGTATACCCTTATACACTCTTTCCTGCACAGGAATGCGCGCGGAAGACTCTCTGAATTTCAAATTTTCGAGATTCGTTAGCAAAGCTCGTCGCTTTCTCAAATGGATGGAAATCGAGGGTCCAATTCGCTTCGTTCTCTTGTTTTTTTTTTGTTTATTTTCATTTTTCTTTCGAGCGAGCTTTTCGCACGGAAACAAACGGTAATAGGCTATATGAAGGACTCGAGAGGATGGACTAATTGAAAGGGTCTATAGAGATGCCGGCTCTCTCGTTCGAGGGGATATTGTGCATTATGCATAGAATTTTATCCGATGGAACAATTCACTCGAGCGCGATCTGGAATATGAAAATTGATCGTTGGAGCACGAGTGGGTGCTTGTCGCGAGTAAGAATTTTAATAAGGTCGAGTGAAGAATTTTTTCTTACGATTTTTACGACTGAATATAATCAAATCAATTTTTTTGCTTCTAATTGAGCGTTTTCTCTGCAGCAGCGATTCAGGAAAAAACTAACGGCATTGCGGCTATTATTCGATAAAACCCATTAACCGCAATCTCGCATTCGGCCATTGAAACTCGCCGCGAGCGGAATTCGCACGGCACGCGATGAACGCCGGGGGCAGGTGACCCCAGGAAGTAGCTGCACACTTCCTTGCGCAGGCGAAAGTTGCAGCCCCGAGTATAAGCTGCAGTGGAGAGAGAGAGAGAGAGAGAGAGAGAGAGAGAGCGATGATAGAGAGAGAGTCGGAGAGAGAGCAGAGGAGAGAGACGAGAGACGAGGGAGAGAAGAGGAGAAGAGACGGAGAAAAAGACCGAGTCGATAGGATGGAGAGCCGACCCAGTGACTAGATGCGAGCCCGAAACACTGGAAAACCCAAACGCAATACCGTGCGTCGTTCGATACCCACGGTCGCAAACGTACAAGCCGAAACGAAAGAGACTCTAAACCCCCGAAGCTGACGAAATAATCCCGGGAAAACACTGTGTCGAACGCATGTTGTAACACACACCCGAGGCAAACTCTCGACACGTATGCTCACCTATTCCATGCCAAGAACATGAAGGGAGATCTGAATCATGTACTTGGTGTCAAAGCAGAATCCAAATCGCACCAACCCCAGACGACTGATGTACGGTATGTAATCACCAGGGACCGAAAGCCAAAAAAATAAGACAAACATGAGGATTGAAGAGAGAATCGCGTTACAGACCGAAGTTAGGCGCGCAAAGTGATGTAATGGGTCATTAAACGGCCAAGTTACCGCATTGGCGATGCATCGCCTGTCCGCGCGCGACTTGCGAGCACATATCTCGCTCGTTTTCGCGAGGATATTCGCGCACTAGACACGCCACAAGCTGCTGCCGGGGACGACGTATCGACCTGCTGCCGCTTCATGGTTAGAGGTATAGTGTTGAGCAAGGGACGTTCACACCGCGTTGAGGTTGCGTTGAAGGTTTTTTTAAAGCTGTATATAGTTGAAGATTTATTTGTGTCTGCTTTTTTATGTGAAATTAACAAATGTTTACATTTTTGATTGCAGGAGAAAAATTTTGAAAAATAACATCAGTTTAGAAAAAGTAGCGATAAAAAATAAGGGATACGGTATTAAAAGTCTTCACAAAAAGAGTCTCTAGATTGGCACTAAAAGTAAGTTAACGTTGATAGAAAGAGATTTAATAATAATTAATGATGTGAAAAAAGCTGTGAATACATTTTAAAAATCCCTCCAACGTCATCAAAATTCAATTTTTTATACATCCAAAAGTCTCTCGCTATATTCAAATTCTCCAGTTGTGAAGCTGCCATAAGGCGCGTTGAACGTCGCGTCCGCTCGTATAACTGGCTGGTACGTGGCTGCACCGGCTGCCGCTTTCCTCTTTTTTTCTATGCCGAGCGGAACACTCGGCGAGTTCGATTTTTGTTTCTCCTTGCAGCAGACGCTCGCAGCGCTGAATCCGGTAAATCGTGAAAATGCAGGGATGGATTATTGAATCAAAAACTGATGGCAAAACTCCTTTTGATTTGCTGTTTTATACTACGTTTTGCGCGCAATTTTCCAGCGATAGGGAGATTGCTGTTGCTGTTTTACGTGTGAAATCCGTTCAGGAAAAAAGAATGGCAAATTTTTTGACACCGTTCTCCGTCGGCAAAGGTAAGTCATGATTAAAAATTGATCAAACAACTTTGAGGTGTGAAATTTAATGAAAATCAGTTTTTATAGCTGAGAGTTAATTAATTCTAAATAATAACTGCTTGAAATATATACTTTGACTTGCCATTTAAAAAATATTCAATTCCGTCGGAATTGAGATTATTTGCATCTAGTTCAAGCGCTTCCCTAAAATTTCGAAATTAGGTGTACGATAATGAAAATGAAAACACCGTTCTATAGTGCATGCGGCTGCAGCAGCGCATGAGTAGGTATATATAGAGAAACCTGTAACGAATTTATTGCGCCGCTATGCCTCGCGCAAATGCAGCCAAAAATAATTAACTCGCGGTCTTTATGATTATACGCGAGAAAAAGAGTCTGTTCAATGATTAATAAACTAATCTTGATAGCTGATTTTGACGATATTCAACGAGAGAAAAAAAATCTGCCACGTTATAGCGCATCAACGAATAGTTGGACTAGCCTTTCCTTCATAGCTTGAACACTTTGGTTTTCTAATGTTTCCGGCTGGCGAAAACAGGTGGCGCATAGGTACTTTGCTATAACTTCCATCAAAATTGGCAAGCGAAGTCTAGATATACAGCGTTTTTTCCAAATCTACATATCAAAACTATAAGACTGTTGGGTGTGCTCTGACTGCGCATGCTATAACTGCAACTGAATAATTTAAACTGCATGAATTTTCTTAATTTGAACTGTTTCTTTTTGTTTCATCAGAACAAGCATTACTTTGGAATATAATCATGCAATGCATTAATCAAGAAAAGAAACATCTCAATGCAAATGAAATCGCACATTTCATTTCCAAAGACCTCAACCATAATAAAACGTATTCTTGTATACACTAAAATAATCCCGAATACCAAATAGTTCATCCACAAAAATTCTCGTCTGCTCAGCACGCAAAAGAGACGAACCGATGCGCGCATTTCGACAATATCGCGCTCAAATGCACGCGGGCAACGCGAGCAGCGGAGCTACAAGTGGCAAATTGCTGTACCAGTGCTTCTCCGACGAGCCTCTCTTTTTCGTTTTCTTTTTGACCGGACGAGTCCTCTCTCTCTCTCTCTCTCTCTTTTTTTTTTCTCTTTTTTTGCACGCTCGACGCATTCAAAGCTAAAATCGAAGCTCTTTGGCCCAGCTGCATGCAGTGACGGCCGTTTGCCGAGCAAAACGTGATCGGTATATGTATCTGCTCTCGCTGGTTCTTATATCGATCGAATCGACGTATTCGCTTGTAGTCCGTACTCGATTATACATACTGGCGCTTCGTTCGACGAACAAATTTGCAGGGTATATAGACCTTGCCCGAATCGCAGCTGAATTGAAAAATTTCGTCTGTTCTCTTTGGAGAGGCAGTTCGTGAGCTTAGCAGGACCGATGTTGCGTCTATATCAGGTGCTCTCTGTATATCGGGTTTCTACGTTGGTTCATGCAAGCGAAAGTAATTGAAAGCTTTGATGAAGGTATATCTGCCGGGATTTCGGATACTGACTCATTATATGGTTAAATGTGAAGAGCAGGCAACGAAGTTCGAGTATTGAGAGATTTGTCTGTTCATTTCATTTTTAAATTTGATATGGAATCTATTGATTTATAGTTTAATGCTTTATATAATTTTGTCGTTTGTTGAATTTAAAAACTTATTTAACTTACTTCTCTTTCATCTGAAGTTGTCTTTCTCTGGCTATCGACGATAGGTGGCGTATAGGTACGTTTCTATTTTCCTCATCTTAATCTGTACTGCGAGTCTAGATATAGCGGTGTGCCATTATATGTCAAAACAGCTTTGTTGGG
Organism: Pteromalus puparum; assembly: GCA_012977825.3. NCBI lineage: Eukaryota > Metazoa > Arthropoda > Insecta > Hymenoptera > Pteromalidae > Pteromalus > Pteromalus puparum. The sequence continues at coordinate 51,257,090 of CM053171.1, read as the reverse complement.
CTTGCTGCTTGGATTGCTTATGCTATAACTGCCTAAGTATTTATTGAATAAAATTATATATACTCCATCAAACTGCGCGTTTTAGCTATTGTATACTAATAAAAATAGTCTATCAAGACTGCAGTTAAATATTATCTTTTGAAATGGCATTAACGCATCAGCGTTAAAGCCACTTGTATTTCCTTCCTAAGGAGATTTAAAGTATTTCAGTCGAGTCAGTAAAATGCGCAAACTTTGCATTTTCGCATGTATTATGTCATTCTCTGCTTTTCTTCAGTTTTATGAAGAGTCTGCATCTTTTGCAAGCTCGTACACACAGAGTAGGTGTAGACCGGAGTGAATAACATTGCGTGGCAGCTTTCAAAACAGTTTTCATTCCTTTTCATAACACATACTGCTCGCGTACATTGTCTGATAGCGACTGTACTCGTCATCCACTTTAAAAATCTACGAGAGATTTTCTCTATTACGATACGATTACGCAGTAAATCCCCGTGCAAACAAATCTTCTTCTTCCATCAAAAAATCACGTCGACTATAACTGAATTCCCATCAGCCACCGCGCGCATATAAATAATTTATCAGCACACATCTCCAGCCACGACTGAGATACAATCGTGCCGGCAATGCTTCCAACCCTCGAGTACACCGGAGACTCTATCGACTGGTATCTAGGGAAGTCGCTAGTTCACGAGCTAGAGGAGAGACCAGGCTAAGCGAAAGTTGGCAGCACATGACACTCGAGCGACAACAGTAGTACACCCAGTAGTAGTCTGCGGCAGGCAATCGTCAAAGCTCATCTTTGGAGAAGGAGGAGAAGTAGCGTTGGCGCAGGTCGATCCTCGAGCTGCTTCGACTTGGCGCGACGAAAGCGCACAGGAGGCCGTTGGAAGAGAGTCGTCGAGAGACACTTGTCTTTCCTCCCCTTTGTGCGCGCACGCGGAGCTTGCCGTTTCCCCGCGCGAAGGGCCACCGGTACTTGCAAGCGTCGCGCGAATGAGGCCGCAGCCTCATCGAGACCTATACGCTTGACTCTGGATCACTGCGGAGTAGTATACGTGAGCAAAGAATCGACTTTGCTGTTATATAGACGATTATTATGCAGCTTCGCTCGATGTGTAGATAATACTTGCGATAATCTAAGTTATGATAAAGCTTTTCATGAAAATTGTCCCGTCGCACGAAGTGTGTTCTACGGCGGAATGTTGGTTTAAAATGAATTATGCAGACTGTGCATGCGTAATTTTCATTGGAATTTATGACGACCTAATCGATGTTTGGCTAGAATTTTTCATGCAAATAGAGTTCTCGGATTGTGGATATATGTATATAATAGGAAAAGAACTATCCGAGTCCTGCGCTCGAACTGGGTGAACGTCCGGAGGCGGGAATAACACTGATTGCTATCGTTAAATCAGCTTCGAGTTTACCGCGGCCCCGACTAGTACAGGACTTAAACTACGAATGTTTGATGTTATCTTTGCGATAAAACGTATCGATTTTCCAGCGGGTACGGTAACGACGTATATATTACGAAAATTTTAAGATATGAAAATTGTATATGCTTCAGTTGAGCTTATTGTAGTGTGTTAGAAAGTTAATAATGGTTTATAAAACTAGAGAAGGATAATCAATTAATCAATCGCGGTTTATTAAGACATTGATTGTATTAATGATTCAAAAGTTTCAATCAAGTTCGTATCTCAATTAAAAGTCTCACGCCGCTTTCTAATAAAGTCAAGTATTTATTCCAGATCGCAAATATTTATCACAAACCATCATATAATACAACCATGCAAAACTCATTATAACTAGGTCAAATTCTTAATAAACGAACAAACTTTGTAACCAGCTTACGAAAACACTCGACTAAGCTTATACTGAAACTATTTAAGACCAACACCTGTTCAAAATACTTGGCCAGATAGCGATCGATTTACACACACCCTCTACCCAAATGTTAGCTACTCAGCCAAAATGCTTTACATGTATCAAATGCAAATGTTTGTTGCATCAGCAAACATTTTGGCTAAGTATCCAGTCGGAGCTAACAGTGAAAAGGTTCGACCTCTTCACGGTAAACAAGTACGATAAAAAGAACAAAATAAGTAGAAGAGGTAGCCAATTTCCTCGAGTATAGAAGAAAATAATGAAAAGTTGACATGTCGATCAAGCTTTTCGATTCGGGGTATTTCGAGCACGCTCTCGCGTCGCCGAATAAACGGATTTCCGAGTTTAATTAGACTAGCCGAAGGCATTAGGCGCACGGAAGGCCGTGGCTTGATATCCCTTTGCACCATCGCGTATCTGCGATGGTAAATGGAATGCATAAGCTACGGGAACTTCGTTCGATACTTTTGAGTTAAGTAGGTTTTATTGTTATATTTTATTTCTGCACTGATTGCCGTATTATTCATCAGCGGCGCAATATTGTTCCTGTGTAACGAGATTGTTAAAAACAGCTTAGGAAGAAACTTTTCAGAGTACTTTCAATAAAAGTTTGATATACATGCATTAAATATTTATCTGGACACAGAGAGTCGAACTTTTTTTTCATCTTCTGTAAATCTGGTTTTAAAATATTAAATGCATTGAGGACTGACTTTTTTGTTAATCATACAAAAGTTTTATGGAGAGCTATATTTTCTTCTCGTATTTCACAATGTACGAAACTCGTTATTTCTTATACAAAGTTAAAATGCCATTTCAAAAATTTGCCTCAAATTGAGAGAAATGTCAGAGAGATTATTATTTTTTGTTCTAAAACGAATACAATACTCAAAATAATTGATGCCAAAACGAATGAAAATATTGAAACCCACCCGTTTTTCAATAAAAGTCAATAACAATGTTGACCTAATTCAAACTTGCACAATACTAAAAATCCAGAAAAAACTGGACTTCCAACCCCAATATAAATAAGTCGAACGGAAAAAGTAACTCAAACCAACAAAGCACGATCGAGCGAACAAACGCAGCAGAGTAAACATTCCCGAAACGCATCCGCAAATCAAATTCCACTTAATCCCCGAAATGAAGCCCTCGACAAGTTTACAACAAAAGCTCGCCGTAAAACCAAAAAAAATCCTGAAACAAGGCGCATCATCCCCGGCGAAAAATCGATGACTACCCGTACTCCGGAAAAAGAGAGCCATCGTATCGTTGAAAAACAATCGCCGCGGCTGCGTTTGCCTCGTGCTCATTAGACATGCACATCACACACCCACACACACAGTATACATACATATAGGTATAGCTTACGTTGCGCCGACGGGTGTAACGACCGCAGCGTTGCAGCCGAAAGCTCTCGGCTCTGGGAAGTGGGGATCGATGGGTGCTATGCTGCGCGAGACTCTCTCTCTCCCCCAGAAGTGCGACGCGAGGCTCATGCCCTGGCCTACTTTTCCCGCGAGTTCGTTCCTTCAATCTTACTGCGGAAAAGGGAGGGAGAGAGACGACGGGAAACTGTTGTAATTTTTCGCTTCCTAGCGTCATATTTTTTTCCTTTCGTTTTCAACTTTACCAGAGCTTTTCTCTTTGGCCGTAGTTTTTACGATGGCGCGAGAGAACTGCAAGGTATAATTGCACCGCTACCGCGCGGCGGAGGTGAGAGAGACTCGATTAAAGCTGGCTTTGCGGCCGCTGTGCTTTATATATGTATAAGTACTATAATGTAGAGTTTCATAACGAGGGATTTTTTTTAATGAGAATTGCTATCGGTTATATGATTTGAGCGCAATATAACGACGATGTTAAGTAGTCGTGATCGGCTTATTAGAGGGTTGGAAATATCGCGAATGAGTACGAAGGGTCAAGCATTACTTTTAGTTAGGTTTTGAAATTGATTGATGAGGTTGTATCAATAAATTACGTATTTGTAATTCAGGCTTTTTTTCGTTAAGATTTGATATACGATTTCAGAACTCTTTAATAAAGGCCGATAACAATCTTAATAAACACGATAACAAATCCGTGCAGAATATGAAGCTTAAAAATTACACCTAATACACAGATAACAACGAAAAGCAAAGATACTTCGATAAAAATGTTTCCTCGTCAAACAAAAACCGTAAAAAACGATCCGTGCGACGGATTTATTAAAAAAATCACGCTGGATATACTCGGGAGAAAACTTCTTTCACACCGCAAGTACCTACAGGCTACAGCAGCTATTGCTGCCGCGACACCGTGACGGTATACACACACGAGAGGCAAAGAGAGCCTCTTCTCAATCCCGCACTCTTTTTATCGCAAAGCACGCTATACGGCTTTGTCCTTTCTTTCTTTTCCTTTCTCCATGTGCTTTTCCGGAGCGCGCTAATAAACGTTTTTAATGCGTCCCTCTCTTGCACACGCGCGCGTGCGAGCGCGAGCTTTTTAAGAGGTCATTCAAACCGAGCGAACGGCACTGCTGCAGAGCTTTCACCCTCCCGCTATACGCTTCTTTTGTCTCGCGGATTCTGCTCGTCCCTTTATTTTTTTTTTTCCTCGTTCACCTCGTCATTTTTACGGTCCTTTGAGCTGATGCTCATTGTTTTCCCTGTCGGCTTATACGAGCGCGTTCGCGTTTATGCTGGTATGTAATTAATGATTATTTTTTCCTTTCTAAAGGGATTTTATTGGCACGGTGTTGAAAGCGTGTTTTGTTCCGTCGTGTTTGCCGTTAGTGGCTTTGAAGAGCGTGTATGCGTTATATTACAAGGCCTTTTTATTAAATGATGACAATTGAACCGATTCCTGTCATGATGCTATTATACCTATATTGGAAATAAAGCCAGCCAGATTATAAAATTATCGATGCTATTATAAGTAATCTTGTTTGAAAATATAAGGGAAGACCCGAGCTTAGCGACGAAAATCTGCACGTCGAATTTCAGCCAGTGATTTTACGGTTTCGTCGTTTATTCCCATTTCGTGAATGTAGGTCGAGTCGCGCTTGCCGTCGGATTTACTGAAAAAAGCTGATCGACGACCAGCCAAATTAGGTCTCATACTCTGTTTCTCTCCACACTCCCAACGCTGCGGTATACTGCTATTATTCCTTTGCGTTAAGGCGTTTCGTAACTGATAGCAGTTGTACATCTTTTATCCATCATTTGATCGGTAGAAGTTTAACATTTTACAGGTTCCAAGTATTAATGATAATAATTTTACAATGATTTATGTAATGCAGTTACAAATATAAAGGTTTTAGACAAATAACAAAGATTTATCATTTTATTATCACCTATTTATTTGAAAATTATACTCGATCGCTTTTCACATAATTTACGCTCAGCGCCTCTTTTAACATTAGTATTCATTACTTTTGATGGCTTATTCTCCAAGCTTCTTAAAACCAGCGATGCTAGAAAATCGATTTCAACTACTTTTACTTTAAGTGCAACGTATCTCAAAGATGATTTACTTTAAGAACACTACCCAAATTTGATCTGCATAATATTCCCTGTTGATACTGTGTATATATCAGTACAGCGTGTAAAAACAATGACGTGCATAAAAAATTAGTATCGCGGATACTAACAATAGATACGAAAATTTTTCAAATTTAACGTAGTATGTTTGTTTCAGAAAATACATGCATTTGTATGTAGTTTACATAACGAATTGTTTCCGAAAATTTAATATAAATAATAAAGGTGTATAGTAGTAATATTCGAAAAAATGTTAACAGACAAAAGCATTCAAAGTCATTGAATTTCAAATTTCAAAATATTATCACAATGTCAGTATTATTAAATAAAAAAAATGTAGAAACTTAACAACTGTAAAACATAACTAATAATTCCAAATAAAATAATCAAGAAGCATGTAAAGTTTGCTTTGTTGAACGTTCTTTTTCTAGCACCGCGAATAAAAATACAATTTTTCTCGCTTGCTTTCTCGCATATGTGCCGCACGCGCAACAAATGACGGACGCGTGAATACGGGAACGAAAGCGTTCATCTAATGTGAAGTGTAGAACAAACTCGATAAGGTAAACAATCGTGCGGTTATTATCAAACGGCGCGAGCATGCTGTCACGTTTCTCTTTATCTCTCGCGTACGTGTGCGTGCCAACTTTACAAGTTTGGAGGAACATGTTTTTGCTCTCGCGAAAGGGACAGGTATTAATTACCTGATCCTCAATCGGAAAAAGAAAAATTCTTTTGACGTTTTAACGTTCATACGGCATGAACTTCATATTTGTACAATTTCGACTGTCATGATTAGAAAACGTTAATTTTTTTCGACGCACGTTAAAATTTTACGAACTTTAGAAGTAAAAATGCCAAGAACGGCGTATACGATTGCGCATGGCATATAAATTCATTAACGAGCGGCTACTAACGTTTTTAACTTTTTTTTGTCGTTTTCTTATATTTTATCCCTACTTTACTTCGATAATCGCATATAAACGTTCGCATTATAATAGCTTATGTATAAATCTAAGTAGAAATTTGTTTGATAAATCGATTATGCAATATAATACGTAGAATATTCGACATTGATCCAGCAATTCTACTTCCAAATTCAAGACTCGATTACACAGCATTTTTTTCTTCTTATTTTTATAAAGTTATGCGCTCTTTTATAAAAAAAGAACTTTATCTCAGTCGCATCTTTACCAAGGCATCAATCGTTCCGTCTACGTTTTAGTTAAACTAGAAATCTTATCACACGCTGGGCTATTATCGACGTCGCCTTCCTCGAAAAACTATGTATTATAATAATTTAAAAAAGTATTTTACTTTTAAATATCGAGGTCAAACATCAGATCGTTTTTAGATTCGAACGACTCTTCCGCTTCGGAATTGTTCTCAGTCTTCTCATCGTGCTTTTTCGTAGCGCTGCTCGATTCCGCGTTGCGCTTCTGTTTCCGCTTGTTGGCGCTGCGAGGTGACCGCTCGATCTCAATGTTGGCAGTTTTTTGGGTCTCCGTACGCTTGTTCGCTTGGTGGAGTATCGGCCGAACCGCGTCTGACGCGTTTCGTTCCGACTCGTTTTTAACCTCCACTTTGTACTTTTCGCGCTCGTCCGTTTCCGAATTCTCGCTTTCGCTCAAGCGACGGTCATGAGCTCGCTTTTTGTTTCTAAGCTTACGTTGATTTTTCTTGCGTTGACCCAAGATACTTGAATTTGACCTAAAATAAATTCTCAATATGAGTATTAAATAAAAAATAAAATAAAATAAAACCAATACGCATTTGTAGTGACTATCTATGCTGACCTGTACAACTGACGAGAGACGACGTCGTTGAATCTAACAGTTTTTTTTAAGCTCGATCCTTCGGACTCTGAATAAAATTCGCTTATAGAATGATTGAATGTAACCGATGGACAAGAAAAAGGGGCAGTGTTTTCATCAATGCTCGATTCTGAAACGGACCGTGAAAAACGTGATTTTAAGATACTTTTATATCTTGCGCTTGCGCTTCCGCTGCCGCTACCAATACTGCTTGGAAGTTCGTCCCCGCTGCTCTCGGATACAGACCGTGACTGAGCGAAACTTCTTTTTCGCTCGTCTTGCGAATAAGATTGATTTTCGTGATCATCCTCGTCATCAGAATCTAAACTTTGAGTGCGGACATTAACGGTCACTTCATTTCCACTTCTGATTACCTCAACATTTTTATCAGTTTCTAATTCTGGATCTTCCTGCAATTATAATAAAAGACGATTGATTAGATTTTTATAAAATTCAGATGTAGGCGATAGTTAATTACAGATAAGATTATTTCAAAAATTAATCATGTGTTAGATCACAGCTATTCTTAAGAACATTTAATTTTTCAGATATGTATAAATGACTGTTGACAGTCACTTACAGTTAAAGCCTGTAGCTTATTTTTTATGGATACACCTGCTGATAATTCTTTAGCTTCCATAAATCTTTCATCCATACCAGCAAAGTAACGTGACATTGTTTCCGCATTTTTGATTTTGACAGATATCACTACATTATTGTCCCAAGGTTCCACCGTCAAGGTATCAGGTATTATAGCATCGTTTTCTATTTTTAAACACAATGAATAATAAATAGGGAAAAATCCTGTTCCCATAGAACTGAGTAAAATGTGAAGTCCAGCATTGTTTTCTAACATTTTGTGATTAATAGATTCTGAATCTACATTTTTTGCATGTACTGTAACAGCTAATACATTATCGTATAGGTTGCAGGTGAATGCTGGAAGAGAATACTTTACATTGGGGTTCATGAATAAAGCATTTGCATTAGAATCTTTGCTAGTCCGTAATGCTGTGTCAGCACAACCACTTTGCACATTATTATTTTCACTTATATCACAAATCAATGAATTTTGTAACTTCTGACAATCTTTTGATTCTTCTTGCATCAATTGATTGCTCATGTCTTCTGATTCTGGCACAGGACTGCCATGATCGCTCTCAACACCACTATCTTCTTTTGCATCGAAAGATATCTGGCGGATCACTGGTAAAGTGACAGTTAATTTTCTTAACTTAGAATCAAATTTTGCATTACCATTGTCAGGATCCACTCGGTGGGACAGAGGCAATTCTAAATTATATTTGGCTGGCTTTTCGCTTTTCAATGACAGGTGCCGTTCCTGAACATCCAACACAGCATCTGCAGCTGTTTTCAACAATGGAAGATTAATGTCGATAACCAAACTTTCCGGTATGGCTGAATGCATTTTGGCATCTCTGGACTCCATGAATTCATCCATCTTAAGATTGCTCTGATGCTTCACAACGAATTTCGGTGTTGTGTATTCGGAATTATTGTTCTCAGTCTCATTGGTCCTTGTATTGTAATATTTAGTAATTGGAGCACCTTTCGCAGATTTGTCTTCCATGCTTTTCGACCGTCGCTCCCTCTTCTCATCATAAGTCGACATCAGTTTTTGATATATTTCTGGCTCTATATCCAACTTTTCAGCTGGTTTCTCGCATGGTTTCCTAATGACAGTAGGTTGACTGACTCCTTTGAAATTCATTTTTGGAAATTTCAAATTCTTGCGGTCCAGCTTAACCTGTGGATGATACATGAAAACTTTAGAAAGTTGTGTTAAAGCTCGAGTAAAAAGTTATGAGATTATTTATTCAAGTGTATCTTTTGCTATCTCAATGAAAATACATAAAAATGATTAAATTTATCTGTACATGCATCACTGTCAACATTTATTTTTCATGCATTTCATAGAGTTGTGTGAAAAATGTACAGTTATTCAAGATGAAAGAAATAACTTTGTCACGCGTAAAAAGCTATTCAATTTGAAGGTCATTCCTCCGATAAACTGAGCAGCCAAATAGAAATGCTGACTCCATAACTGCACATAGAACTTTCTGGTTAATCAATCAAGAGCTACAATCAGTAACGTCATCTCGAATTCGTGAACATGTGATATACAGTCAGCCAGGAGGAAATAGGCTGATGCAACCCCATCGCGAACGGAAACCCCGCTTTTCCGGAAATTCAAGTGACATTCTCGCGAATCTCCAGCGAGTGATATTCATTCATGTTATTGTTTTCGAATCACACACGACAATAATAACAGTATTATAGTACAGCACGCGGTCCGTATCAGCGCCATTACGTAAAGGCCTAAACAAAACGTCGCAGCACTCGCGCTTGGCAACGCAAAAATTTTGCCCCTGCATATCTCCCCCCAATACACAAGGGTAACTCTACACCTATACGAGAAAACAAAGGGCTCACACAATACACGAATAAAATAACGAATGCAGAAAGGGAGCAAGAGAATCGATTAAAATGTAGGCCGAGCTCTGGTCACCTTGAAGCTGTTCTCGACGCCGTCGAGCGCGGTGTCGTTGACAATCTGCCGGAACCTGGAGTTTCTCTCAGCTAGATAAAGAGTGTCCGGATGGAAGACGACGTCGAAGACTCTGCAGCGCTGTCTACTCTTGTCGAGGTCATCTCGAGGCGGCGCGAGTATGTAGGGTATCGACCAGCTGAGACCGGCCACCGGTCCGTTACTACTGCCAGAGGATGAGGTGGAGGAGTCGTCACGGGACTTGGTGCTACTGGGTTTGCCGACGTGTTCGCTCTGACCGACGTTGAGGAAACACTTGAGCCGGCCGTCGAGGCTGGTTTTAATGACGTAACCCGGCTCTGGGTTGACGAAGGTGACATCGACGCCCCGTTCACGCTCCAACTGCCGGATCTCCGACTCGTAACGAGCCCGGTTCTCTGGGTCGTTCACTTCCTCGGCGTATTCGAGTAGTAGCTTACGGAATTCTTCTTTCTTCATGCACTCGGTCAGGGTGTCGAGTTCCTCGCGTGTCACCTCCAGGTCCTCCCAGTCTTTTTTTCGATCCTCGTATGCCTCCATGTTTTCTATGATGAATATTCTCGCTCGCCGTCGCACAGGCTTATTAGTTACTGCGCCGCTTTGGCTCTTCTCTTCTCTTCTTTCTCTGCAGCCCTAGTCTCTCGCTCTGTCTCTGTCTCCCCGGGCTCGTCGTCGTGTATCAGTTGCTCGGTGCACTTGTGTGTTTACAAATAAAGGCCTGCGCAGTGCGCTCTATACTCTTCCCTCTCGTGTATTTGTGTTTTCGTATATATGTGTGTATATAGTGATAAGCGACTGTGTGCAGGGGCTTTAAATGCGTTGCTTGCGCACACAATCACACATACAGATGAGATTGTAGTTAGCTGCGTGGCGGCGTTGCAGTCGTGGAAGAATCCCGAAGCATTGCGAGCGCGACTAGCTAGCACTACCACGTGGACTGCTGAGCTGAGGTAGGCACGTAGGCAGGCACGCGAGATGTTATATCTATATAGGTACTGCTGTTGCCGTTAGCGACTGGGCCGTGACTACTGCGTCGTCGCGCGTCGTCGCGCCGGCCGGTTGGCGGACGCGCCAAGAACTATGGGATTTGAATGGTCGCCGAATATTTGGAACGTGTTGTGATGATTTTTAGGAATGCAAATTGTCTGTTGAAATTTGCAGGGGATGTTTTACGTTCTGTATCTGCTGATGTGACAAATCACTCTGATTTTGTGTGGAATTCGTTCAATTTATTTATTTTTTAATTTGTTTCTGAGAGATATAGATAATGATGATATTTAATTACAGATTGCGCAGGACCTTATTATCTATTACTTGTTTTTATATATTTCTTATCTAATTTTCGTTTCTTCGTTTCTCAATTAGATTTATATACACAAGATAACTTATCGTCAAATGTATGCACATATAGTACTGCAGTGTGTATGAAGCTACTTATAATTACTAACATGACTGTACAAACTTTTGGTGACCTACATAATAACGAAAAATGTACTCTCTTTTCATAAGAAATACATACATCTATGTGACGTGACGTTAATATCCAATCGAAAGTTCACTTTCTTTGTCCTTATGTGTATCAATAAGACGTCTATTTACATCGTGTGCATTCAAAGTATTTCGAAAGAGGGTCTCCTTTTCAGGCGATGTGCGGCTCGACCTTTTTTAGGAGCAGACATCACGCGAGCGGCGAAGAGCATAATTTGTGAATAACAGTCATCGGGTGAAGAGCTACTTTCACGACACTCCTTCGCGCACTGCATAAACATTCCTTCTGTCGTTCGTTCTCTTATTTGTCTTCTGCTCCTACGCTTCATTTGCAACAGCGATGTGAAAATGATGCCTCATCCGCGTGTATTTTCTGATTTTCCACTATATATATATTAAGAAATAACTCCCACTAGCTAGAATTGTGTTGGAATTGTCACGCGGCATCTGATTGGCAATAATAAAATGAGTTTTCAAAGTTCAATCAATTTCGAGGTTAAATTAAAGTTTAAAATCAGAAATCAAAACTTCTTTATATTATCATGAGGACTTATTTCAGAAAGTGAGAGTACGCGTAAATAGTTTAAGATAAGGTTTTACAATTATTCTAATCGACGGCTGAGTTAATTCTGACAGTTCATTTTCTTCTTCGTCTTCTGCTCCTACGATTTATTAGCAATGCGAACGATGCCTCCGCATCTGTATTTTCTGATTTTATGCTATTAAGAAATCAATAGGCGTTAAGAGTTCTTCTTAAATACCGTGATATCGCTTTTCATTAGAAAGGATAAGAGCGGCTTAAAATACGTTGCGAAATACGAATACTACTACTTGCATACATCTGTCTTAATAATCTCCTTAAGCATCACAGTGGTATCTGTAGACAAATTTTAGCTTTAAAATGAATCTGTATGGAATGTAATATTTTTTTGTAAGTAATGAAAGTAAATTCGGTGTTTTAGCTTTTTATAGTTTAATGTTAGTGATATTTGAAACTCTCAGAGCTGTCTAATAAAGATTTTACACAAAGGAAAAAAACGGAGGCAACAAGCTGAATTCAATATGAATTAAAAATAAATGATAACTTCAAGAGTTTGCGAAAACTCTGAAGGACAGGCATCTATAGCAAACTGAGTTTGTTGTGCACTGACGTGATCAATAAAAACAAAGCAAAGGTGTAACGTGAACGAAACAGCGTTGCTTGATGAATATAATTAAATAAAATTCTCTAATCACTTTTACAAAACATATTTTAATTAACTATAAAACATCAACTTCGTAAACAAACAACCCAATTCATAAATACGACTTCAAAAACAATCTTTCGCAACACCAGCTGAAAATAAGTCTCTTGCACAAAAAAAATCCTCGCATCTGCGAACCTTTCCCTTCGCTCGCGAAAACTTTTTTCTTTCTCCCAAGCCCGTATATTTCGTCACACGAGTCCCCAAAGCTCCTCAGGACAAGCCCATCATTACACTCCGCGCGCACCGATATCACGCACTCACTCTCTCCTTGCAAAAGGATCGGCATGAGCAGCAGTGGGGACCGGCAGCGCGCACGTGGGGGATCTCAGGCCCTCCTCGATCGCAACAACACACGCTCCGCGGCAGTCCGCACTTACAACTGACCCACTGACATTCTCTTTCGTCCCGAGCGCGCGAAAATGCTGTGTGTCTATTATAGTTAAGCTTCGTGCGCGAATCATGTGTCGTTCTTCGCTACTGTCGGCTAGTTGTGAAGGTGACAAGAGGACGGTGTATTGTGCTCGTTGCTGTTGTTATTTTTGAAAACTATAAGTGATACATATATAGAGGAGGATTGTAATCATGAGGAGGTGTAGAGGGATATCGGTGCTCGTGTGCTTGTTGCTGACGACAGGCTTTGTGGTACTGACGTCGAAGCTCGTTTTGGTGGAAGACGAGGAGGCTTACGATGATTTTTCCGCGGGTGTGGTGGAGAACTCTTATCAGAGCGAGGATTTTTACGAGACTGAGGCTACTACCGCTGCGAGAACTACGAAGACTTACAAGGTAATTATTTATTTTTCTCTTTTTAACGCACTTGTATTATTGATTTAGTGAAAGAAATTGAGGAGAGTTACGGTAGAAAGTTTTTTTAAATATGGAATTTATCTATGATCGCATCTGTGCGATATGCGCGCATATCTGTGGGAAAGAAACGGTCTTTTAACGCCCGAGAAGTTAATTGCCGAGGCGATAATTAATTGTAGTACGTAATTGCAGAAGAAAACTGATGGCATGATATGCCAATAAATTCGTTATTAATTAATACAACATCCGAGACAACATCAAATGAGCAGACTTGGAAAATTCGCGAAAATATCCTTCTAACGCATAATCAATTACCCCAAGTAAAAGATAAAAGTAGCGCAAAAAAAGCGCGGCCTCGGCTTCCTGGAACTAAATCTCCGATAATTGCCAATTTAAACTTATTAAACCATATTTCGCAAAAAGTGAAACTGCGCGCAGTAAACGCGCGCTAATAACCGTCAAAAATGTATTATACACCGATGCGCGCTGCAGCGCTCAAACATCATTGTATACAGTCATAGACCTCACGGACACACGCACTTTCCTATCCATAAAATTTAATACCATATCGATTACACAAAAACCGCCGCGACCATACATCTTTCATCATAATAGCACATCCAAACGAGCGTAAAGCAGCTTATCCTCTAATAGATGGAAAGTGCACCCGATAGCCCCCTTATTACATCGAACACCGCTCCTCCTTCTCCAGTCTCCCTATAGCTATATACTAACGAGTCGCGATGTGAGTTGTGCATTTCTATATCGCCACCGGCAGGCGAAAACGCAACACACAGTCAGCTTGCTTACTCACCCAACGGTTTCGAAAATCGGCGCTGATTTTGCGCAACCAGTTGTCGACCGGACGCTTTTCCGCGCCTGCGAACACGCCTCCCATACGCGCGAAAAGATGAAGTCCAACGCACTGGGTACAACCGCTTGCTCTCGGTGAAAGCGTTTTTCCGCGACTGGCCGTTCAAAGCATGTCATCCGTTATGATACGTGGGCTGCACTGGTATATATAGACTAGCGGTATGTGTATGCCTTGGATGTCGTTGTTGTTACGTAGTTCTTGGTGCGTCTTTTTACTTCTTGGGGGGGTATACAGCTGCACCGCTGAGTAGTTTTAATTGATATAGTAAATTGCGTAGAGGAGAATTAAAGAGCGAAGTGCTGGGAGATGTAACTTGCGTTAAGGGAGATATAGCGAGTGGAAAACAGGAGGGTTTTCGAGCTTCGATTCTAATTGCGACTCTGTAATTGAATTTAGTTTTTATTGTGTCTTCTTTTCAAATTAACTTTTTCGAATACACCGTAAGAAAAGTTGCTGCAGACGGAGCTGAAGAAAAATACAAGCAATTTAAGTAATGCATTTCTTACAATCGATCGAAGTTGAAGAAGACATTATGAAACTTTCTTTCTAGTATATAGGGTATAATACAACCATAGAGCGAATTATCATCATTAGTTTCGAATCGATATCTCGCAAAGGCATATCAATTGCTTTGAAAATTTCCCAATGTATAGTGTCGGTTCAATTAAGGAGTATTAATTTGCGTAACAGTAGCTCGAGCGAATTTTCCTGCAATGCGCGTGAGAATGTCGCTACCGCGGGCGGCGTTTGCTTTACGAGCAAACGCTCCACCCACAGGCGCTATTGCACGGATTTGCATAGCTGAGAAATGCTATAATGTACCGAATGTGTGCGCACCTTGAGAAAAGAATTTGGTTCGACCCGAGGCTGCTTAATTTTCAAGCGTATAACACGAATCCGGGCTATAGCGTCATGTGTCGCAAACCTATGTCTTTTCCTTCAAGGCGTAAGGTTGTTCTAGCTTCGCTTCGACTCGCTTCGAAAAAGAAATAGCAAAACTATAATTGCAGTAAGTAGCTTTAATAAAAAAAATTGGATAATTTGTAAAATGCACGTGAACCGAACGCAACCTTACGTAACTACAAGTCCAGCTAGTTATTCCAATACTAGTATATATATATATATATATATATATATATATATAAATGCCGAACATTGCAAAAGTACTGTTAAACAACTTTCCAAGTAAACGAAGAGATAAACTAAAAAATCGTCGAACCAGCAGTGTCTTGCCACACTCGACTTGTTCTACTTGTAAACGCTGGTCGATTTTAACTTAATGTCTTCGTGAAGCATTTGCGGTAATAATCTGAATCATAATGTAGATGCAGAAGTACGTAACACCGTCACTGGCCGAACTAGGCGAGCGAGGCATTCCTCCAGAGACGAACGATCACGTGCTGATGGTGACCCGAGTGCCAGGAGCTGGCGCTGAACTTCTCGTTCTCATACTTCAACGTCTTCAGGGCTTCAACGCTTTCAAACATATCAGACTGCCGCCAGGGGACGAGGGCACGCTTAGCAACCTCCAGCAGGTATGGAAAATAAGTTATTGTTAATTATAATTATTATTATTATTAATTTTATAGTTAGTATTCGATTTTACCCTCGTTTTGAAATCATTCGAATATTGCCGCGTTATTTTGTCTGAGGCTTGTAGACGGCGAGAATCGATAAGTCTGCGAAGTTTATACGCATACCTATGAATTTTAATCGTCTACCTATGTAGGATTTACTGTCAGCATTATTTAATTATTCATAATGCATGATAACCTTTGTCATAAAAATCGATTTTGTCGACATTCATACACTGCTAAAATTTTTAGTTTCTACCAGTTAGAAGGTTAATTTAGCTTTAGTATTAAAACATTATCGAGATAAATTGCGCAAGAAGTTTCGAAAGAAAGTTAATGAAACCTTTCTTCAAATAACAATCATGAGTGTCGATAGACTATTATCGAGACTGATTTGCATATTCCGATAGGAGCATCATCAAACAATGTAGGTATTGCATTCTATTCTACTCGAGCACCTTAAAATCTATTATTGATATCCATATAATAAATAAAATACTAAAAAAAACAGTAAAGAAGCTTGTTGTAATAACATTCGCGTGCAAAATGCAAACACGAGAATCCAATTAAAAGAAGGCACACAACAATGCAACTTTATGCTGACATTCGAGGCTATACACTATACGCTCCGAGCCTCTATTATCAAAGTTTTAAACTCGGAGAACAAGAAAACGAAGTTAATGTTCAGGTGCACGTGGAATAGACAGACACACAGAAAGAGAACTGCCGCGAAAATCGTCAGAGTATGACAGTCGCGTCCTTGTTAACGCTTATTTCGCGTCGTGCAGTGCACTCGCAAGACGCTGTAACTATACCTTCACATGAAAAAAAAAACTTTGCTCGGTACAACTTTCTTGAACACCAGAGTCTGGCTCTCGCGTACTTACATGTGGAAACCTGAGAAAGGTGTGTGTTTGTGTGTGTGTGTGTATATAGTAGAGCGCATCACATCGAACGGATTATTGCGAAACGTTTCACACTGTGAGACCGGCGTACAGATTGTTTTTCTTCTGTGTGTGTGTATACTTTCTTCGAAGGCGGAGCAATTAACAAGAAACTTCGCGTGACTTGCAACTGTATACTTTTTTACTGGCTTGCTAACATAAAAACTGTGGATACATCCTTATTGTATACGCTTTAGTTTTGTTTATTGTACGAGAAAATTAATGTTAATAAAACGATTAAATTTATGTAAGACTTTTTGCAAGTTATACCGCATGAATTTATGTATTTTCCGCTTTAGATTTAAATGTTCTGTGTTTACCGCTAGGTGTACCTAGCCGTATTTACGCTTACGGGAAATTTATACGCACGTGCTATAACTTGCTGCGAAATGCAAACATGAAGGTTAATTTAAATAAGCGTAATCACAGCTGTAAATTTTCGCGGGTTAATGATCAGAAAGGAAAATAAATTTTACTCTTGACGTTGTTAACGTGAATCTTAGTTCTGAGCATAAAAGAAATATCTTTATATCTCTACGAAGAAAGTGTATTTTTACGCAAGCCATGAAAAGTGCAGCTACTTATTCTTTTATGCAACACAATGACTAAATATAAATTCGACATATTTTATTAGATTTCTTCCTATCGATTATTCATGAATTGCAATTTTTATGCTGTAAAAACTATGACTCGATTTTGCAACGCAAACATTTTTTTGCCTTTATAATCCGACACGCTATGTAATGGAAATTAAATGTATCTGTGCGAAAAATCATTAAAGGATAATATAAAAAGTTTGTAATTAATACCTCAGCGAACCGTTAAAAACACAATTTATATGGTTTCTCGCTAAATAAAAGATCAAGACGTTACACGGTCTTACGTACATAACCATAATGAGTCACATACATAATGGCATTTCATTCTCCTAACAGACGAAAATTGCAACTTTCATTGATCGCGTGCGGTGCCGTTTTAAACCCAGCGCGCATAGGCACAGCATTCGATTGATAATTCCCCGCGTGCATCCAGAAGCCGCTGTGGCAACGCAACGAACGCGTCACGCATTGTAAATTAAATTACGGTCGACAATTTCATTGCATCGTATTACGGGCTTTTCTCCGAGTCGGTAAATAACGAATTTCGACCGGTTTCATTGCGTTTCCCTGAAAGAGTCAAGTATAGTATATAGGAGCCAGTGCGGTTGCATTGCGAGGGAAAATATAAAAGGGGAGAGCGTGAACGGCTTGATTTTTACCCGTTGCCCGGAGGCTCTATTTGTTCGATACTGTTGTCTGTGTGTGTGTCTGTATCATAATGATCGAAGTGAATGGAAGAGAGTATCGGGCTGCGCAATCAAGAAGCTTCTTGGCAGGTGTGATTGACTCGCTCTCTGACGCTGTTGCAAAGAACGGCTGATTACTATAACGATTTTTTTTTTATTGTGAAAAATACTTTCATCAGTTCTATACATCATTCATATAATGGTTTTAAGATTCGCGAATTTTAATAAGAGAACTTTGTTGCATTGGAAATCTGCACAGCGTATGCGATATACGGCATAAGTTAATGGCGCTGCTTATAGCACTCGTAAATGAATTGTTTACCGTAAATATACATAGGGACACCGCCTAGTAGCACACCAGCTTCGTATTGCAGTTAAAGAAGGTGGTACTGAGGCAGTTATAGCTGAAGTGGCCCAAGTATCAGGCTCAACAAGGCTATTTTTGGCATATTTGACACACCTCTATATCTAGACTTGGCACACCGGATTAAGATACGAGAAACTGCAAAGTACCTACGCGCCACCTATCGTCGTTAGCCAGAGACTAGGTAGTCGGAAAGTTCAACCTTTGACGAAAAGGGCCTCCCCAAAACTGTTTCGTTTTATTGGCTTGGCGTTACTCTGAATCCTCATGCTCGCACACACCTCTATAGCGTTCTTTTCCTTCGTTCAAGTATAACAGCGATCGCTCCGAGAATTACATAAGCGCAGCTTCTTTGTTCGCCGATGGGATTCTTTGACTTTCGATCGGCTTGAACTTTCTAAGGTCGCGGCAACGCGTCTCTTCTTCTTTCGCCTCGCCTCGCTGTGACTTTTTCTCCTATAGCCGAGCGCTTCTTGCCAAAGAGGCCAGGGCTCGTCGTTCTATGCGCGATCGATAACGCTCTGGGTGTACCTTATATACTACACTGCTGCAGCACTCGATCATTTCGTTAGAGCAAAAGAAGCGCCTGTGTAAGCTTCGCGCTTGTATAACGCGGTGCGCTATCGCGAATTTACGCTCGGGGAGAGATGTGAAATTTGCGCTCGATGTATATGTGTACTAAGAAGCTGAAATATATAGTATATAAAGTATGCGAACAATGGGTGCTGCGAGCGTGAGTCTATGGATATATGTCGGTTGTGAAAAATTGTCCGATGCGCATACCTATGTTACGCAATCGCTTGTAATTTATGTAAGGTGTATTACATAAATTTTATTTGTTGCCTATAAAATATAATAATGTGACTTATACACAAGTTATATATATTAGTGCAATTGAACCATCTGACATCGCTCTGTGGATTATAAATAAATTACACAATTTTTCTGATGGTTGTTATTTTCAAAGCCATTTCGACTGGTATGGGTTTAATTGTATAGAGGAAGCTCAAGGGTCAAAAACTTATAATCTCTTGCTAGCAATTAGGCCTTCATTAGACTCTATTGAATTCATGTCGGAATGTAAGTCAATGACTCTTAACTCGTCTTACAATAAGTCTCATTAATACTATATGCGACATTATAACGACGATAAAAAACCTTTGATAAAATCTGAAATATATAAAAAACGAATCAAAATAACCCATTACGCGCTCTCGTGATAACGTGATCAAAGCCCTCCTTCCGCGCACAATAAACTCCATTTCCGAAAGACGAGAGGAGAAAATGCACTTTCTGCGCGCGTGCTACCGCTCTCGACGCGAGCGAGTATTATGCATCCATACACTTTCCTATACATACATATGGGTATACCTATATGAGAAAATTTCGCCGGAGCGTCACGCAGGAAAATGAAACTGAGAAATACGAAGCCTTATTACATGGCTCCTGTACACACAGCTGCCAGTCTATTAAACGACAAGAATGTGTTATCCCTGTGCGTATCAGTTAGTACAGATACTATTCAGTCGTTTCCGATTTTGCAACCTGGAATTCGTACGTTAGAAATTCTCGTGGATGCGAAGCTTCCGATGCGATCCTTGCCCTCTTGTGCAAAAATGATAATATGCTAATGGTAGTAGACGAATGCTCATATAATATACATAATGAGGAATTTTAAGGCGGAGCTGATGGCTAAGAAGATAATCGTGAATAATATTGACAGCGCAGTTCTACTTTTTCAAAATAACGGCATTTTACGTTTTGATCTGATCTCAGCACTAGAAAAATTCTTGTAAATGAATTAGCCCGATTGCATGCATTGACCGTTTTTTTTTTTTCATACAACCGAGATAAGACTGTGACATATCCTGTGTTTACTTTTAATTTCAAAAACATTTCTATTCATTTGCATTATACGCACAAGGCTCTAGCACAGACCTCAGTTCTATAATTAAAATGCAAAATTAATGAAGCGTTCAAAGCGTCACACCATTCAAAATGAGAAACAAACCTCTCCTTCTTTCGCTCTACGAAGCAATTGTCTTTTATGCCCACGAATACAAAACGCAAACGTGCGTACTAAAATTCGCGCGCTTGTTTTTTTTTTCACCGCTTGTTATTCGCGCGCCTCGTTAATAGAGACCTCGTAAATACGAGAAACAGCACGGGTTATCGTAAATTTCACGCAGCCAAGAGGTGTACCTACACGCGCAGCGTTGTCTACGGAATTTACGCATACGCTTGATTGGCGATGCTAATAGCTTGCGCGGCAGCTTTGATTATAAGCAGTTAATGGACTCGAACTAACTCCCGTTATGGGTTTTTCTATTTTTTGATGTTTATTTTTTCCGTTGAGCAGGAGCTGCTAGTCGAGGAAATAACGAGTATCATAAGGCAGGAGGCGATTCCGCTGTCGTTCGACGGAGACGTTCGATTTCTGAACTTCTCGGCTTTCGGGAGACAAGCGCCTACGTATATTTCATTGGTTAGGGATCCGCTTGATCCGAAAACCTTGGAAAGGTAAGATGACTGTATTGTGCTATAGAGTCGAGGCTGAGGCGTACTAAGTTTTCCGTGACTTTATTTAAATGATTTCTTTTTCGAGAGACACATGTTCCGCTGGTGACAAATTTTTATTTGACACGTGTATCCGAGAGATTGTAATCGTAGACGTCTAGTTTTTAAAATGTCCCGAGTGGCTAATGGATTCAGTCAAAACAGTAATGTTACGAGAGATCGAGTATACTTTGATGAAAGCGCACTGGTAACGCGATTTTTTTTAATGATGAATGTATCATTGAATCACGTCATATTTTTATCATCGAGATTTGTTTTGACCAAGTAATATCAATTTTGCAGTTGGTTTGATTAAATATTCAAATACGTATAAAAAATGTGTGCAATTGAAATACAATCGATCAGAAAAACTGTTGCATTAATTATACTAAGTATATCACAATCACAAACTGAAACTATGTTGTATTCAATTACAAGATAGAACAATATACCAGCCAGCTGGTTTTTGCAATGCGCTGGAATTAGCTTGGAATGTCATCTGGAATGGCTTCGGTTTCTTTTATCGTACCATACATATGTATGTACCTAAACATAAATATCAAAGGAGACATAATTCAGTAATAGCGCGCGGCGACAGTAAAACATTTCAAATTACACTCACCGATTTCGTCACTCGAGAAAAAAATCTATTGGATCTTTCCAGCGTTACTCATAAAATATTAATAAAAACAAGAAACAACTCCGGTGCGACCGGCTAATTTGGCTGAAAGTGAATTTATCGCTGTTCTTTCCGCAGGTTCAAGAAAGGCGATTCGTCGACCATTTATAGAGGCTCGATATCTCACTTTTGTGGACACGATTCTCGTTGCTCGTGAGTATACTCAGCATCTTTTTATCTTTCGAAAAACGTCATCGGAATTATTATTCGAAATCACGAACTGGGAAATTCTCACACTTATGCAGAAAGACTTTTGTATTCCGAAAAGAGAAAATGCAATAATGCAAGTGGCAAAATTTCAATCGCTGTCACGCATTGAATGTCTAATGAGCTAAAAATATACGGATTTCAAGATAGAGCTAAGTCAAACACTCGCTGTGTAGGTAAAAGGTAAACGAAAGTAGTTTTCAGCGGGTGTGTATTTCGTGGTGTCCGGCGACAGTGTTACACTTTATTTTTCCGCTTTTTGATTAATTCACAATTTTGGTGCGTCTGGAGAAAGGTCTAGGTCATCAAACTAGTTTTACGATCGAGCTGCGCCCGGTAACCAAGTTACAACGGTTATAAATCATCGGAACCTCTGAAATGGATTGCGCAATACTTATATAGTTTCGGTTTACTTCCTGAACAAGTCTCTTGAAAAATGTTCAAATACAGCTTCAGCTCTACTTAATTAAAGAAATTATGCACGTTCTTCGAATTAAGTTATTAAAAATTATCATCTTTAATCTTACCAGATTTTTGAAAAATCTGGTAAAATTTTATCACCTTCCTCATGGCTTAATGAATTCTGTATTATAAAAAGTCGAGAGCAATATTTCTCGGGTAATCCTATCTGGTTTACAGTCTGATTTACACATATATTATCACTGGACTAACTCATTTAGCATATAATCTAAAGCTGATCTGAAAGTGCATTTCATTTTTTTTTATAGATCGATTATCCTGATTACATTTCAATAAAAAATTACTTTTTTAATCATAAAATCATATATATTCACAAAATGCAAATCTTCTCATTTTATCAAAAAATGCAATACATTCTAAAGTCATAAATACAATGTACAAAGAAATTGTAAAAGCACTGTCAAAACGTTCCAACTAATCAAACTCGTTCGTCGGATAGCTCTTACTCCGCAGAGCGAGTGCACAGCTCGGAATTCCTCAGCCGCATATAAGGGGAGGCACTACAGACGTGCAGTTGTTGCGTCACCGATCAGGTAGAACGAGAAATTAAGATCAACGATCCCAAGCAAATTCCCCGAGTCGGAAGCGCGTACACACGCACGTGCGTAGCTCTTATTCGCGTTGCGCAATTCCTGCGTCAGTCGTGCGGCGACAGATCGTAAGACGTCCACATGAGAAATTGCACTTTTTTCTCCAGTCTCTTGTTTATCACCGGTTCGGTCTATATGGGCACTTTTTTACGCATTCTTCTTAGAATAAGGCTTTCCGTGCTTTACGTCATCATACGACCCGTGGAATGCGAATCGTAAAATTCGCGAGTTGATGGTGTGTTTTCACCGTTTTTTTTCTGTCTGTCTTACAGAGAAAGAAACAACGAGTGGGCGCTGGAACAGGCCAAAGCTAACGTACTTAGGTGGTATCCCATCGTGGGAGTCTTGGACCTCATGGACGAGACGCTGAATAGTCTTGAGAGGGCTTTCCCGTACTTCTTCGAAGGGGCTTCCCTTATTTACGACAAACTTCGTGAGTTTACTTGGAATCTAATTGTACTATCAAAACTTTTGTCGTACGAATGAAATGTACAGAGAAATTCCATTTAGTGCAGAATACTTTTCAATTTTAAATTTCAATTTTTTTCTTTTTTATATATAATTTATACGTATTATTGAAGTATAATCATATTCTAAATGGTTTCTGTTTCTTGTAGGACCAAAGAAGAAAAATTCTTTCAGCGCAACCGTAACTTTAAAACCAATGACAAAAAAGCGCCTGAGAAGCCTTTTAAAAACTGAAGTCGAATTTTACGAATGGATAAAATCACGGCTTTTAAATGGAACGACTGAGAACGGTTGAAGAATACTACTCTAACATTGCCGAATGATTTGAACAATACTAAATTTAACAGTATATAAGAAATACTCTGAATGTGATAAAATGTGAATGATTTGCCAGTTACCATGCCTAGTGTGCTTGTATAAGAAAGAGATCCAAGTTATCGACTGTTGAAATGCAAGAAGAACGAGAGTCACGAAACCTGCAGGTGCTGTCATCTTGCAACAATCTGCGCGGTTAAAAACCCCGTAGTAGTTCACCGGATGTCCGCTGCGATCGATTATTTTTATGATTCAAATTTTTGATACGCTTGTATATAGTTAGTGAAAACAAAAACAAACAGATAAACTTTCTACGTCGATATATTGAACAAAGTGTAAAATAAATACATCAGCGTAATAAAGAAATGCGTGTTATACAAATGCTATAACTTGACCCTTCTTCCGTCGAATTACAAAATCAACAAAGCAACGTAAATCATCGACGTTTCATTTTCACCATCGTAGAAATCCGATAGAACTTAATCCGAAAGAAATGAAAAATACAAACTGACGGTTTATAATCTGATGTAGAAAAGAGGCAAGTTGAGCCGATTATTCCGATGATCTTGACGCTCAATCGGACGCAGAGAGTCATGAGGATCGGATATCGTTCACATGCAGATGAACAATCGCAGTGAGAGTATTAACCGTTATCACTTTTTCTTGGGATCTTTCAGTCCAGCGCCAGCGTTGAATTTGAAGAAAATTATGTCTCCGTCTTCCACAACGTAGTTGCGACCCTGCTGTCTGTATTTTCCTGCAGCCTGTAAATGACATTAGTAGTGATTATTACTTGACGCGTATGGATTCATTATAGATAAATATAAAATTGATATGACTGCTTACCTTTACAGCTGATTCGGAGCCCTCGTTTTTGAAGTCTTCGAATTTCATTACCTCAGCCATGATGAAACCTTTTTCAAAATCTGTATGGATTCTTCCGGCAGCTTGTGGTGCCTTCGTTCCTTTCTGCAAAAATAAGTATTTTGAAGTTTGATAACAAAAACTCTTACGATTTAATGTATGACAAACTTTGTTAAACTGTCATAATTAAAATCAGTGTTTACCTGAATCGTCCAAGCTTTAACTTCGTCATGACCGGCAGTGAAGAAATACATCAACTGCAAAGCCTTGTATCCTTGAACAATGATTTTATCGAGGGCGCTGTAACACACATACGAACGAGTGAGCATTATCTTCTTGGCGGATTGAAAATTGGTCTATTTCTTCCCTAATGCGCCGCCGATGTCTTCTGTTCTCGGACTAATGATCGGTTTGGCCGTAGCGACGACTCGAAATCGCCTCGCGAAACGCAGGATTACGTGGCCCTATTCGCGTTTTACGATCGGCACTGGGAAGGAGGCAGGACCACAGCCGTCGAATTTTTCAACGAATGGACTGTCTCCGCAAATCTCAATTAGGCCGATTTTTTCTTGAAAACTTTCCTTTATAAATGTTTAAAATTTATCTTTTTCAACGCAAAGTTGATTTAAAATTTATACAAAAATTACATTCTTTCAACCACGACTATAACCGAACGCATTCTCAATCGAATCAAATTTTCGCAATCAACGTTCTCTCCGATTATCCTCGCAAGGCTCGAGATATTCGATAATTGCCCGCACGGACGTTTCTGTTATTTCGCCGCTAGAACAATCGGCAACGGACAGGGAAAGAATGTGATTCGACAGTATGTCCTAGGCAGCAGCAGCAGCAGCAGCAGCAACGGCAGCAGTTCACTCGGCCAGGGTAATAACAGGGTGAGCACACAGCTCGCTCGCGCGCGCGCGCGCGCAGGACTTCGGGACTTCAGAGAATACACATAAAGCGAACGACTTAATACTGCAATTTTATCATTCGGCTCAGTTTTTCGAGATCCTCTCTCTCTCTCTCTCTCTCTTTCTTTTTCTACTGCGGTCGCTCGAAATAAAATCACGGCTCGGTTCCCCCCTCATTACAGCGTCCGTCGCACGCGCTTCGGCAGTTTCTATTATCCGTTTCTCCAATCGACATTCCGCGCAGCGACCCCGATCGACTTGCTTTGCTCGGGATGGGCTCGATAGTTCGGGGGATTCATTTTGGCTGTTGAGACGTTTGCGGGATGATGATTCATATGTTTGAGATTGAAATTTAAAAGAAGGTTGAAGAATTGTGTGATGGGATATTAGATATTAGTAGTGAATAAAATTATAATATATATTCGTTACAAGTTTAAAGTAAAATTTTGTAGTCATTTTGTGCAATCTATGAACATGACATTTGATATAGTAACGAATATAGATGCGTGCAGTTTATAGCATGAGCGACCAAAGCAATAGGCCGAACAAGGCAGTTTAAACATTGGTGGCACACAGCTATATCTAGTCTCAGCGTGCATAATGTTATGAGGAAAATAAAAAAGTATGCGCCATCTATTATCACCGTCCTAAAACACGGAGAGTTTAAGCGGTGACGAAGGGGCCAGTCCAAAACTGCATTGTTTTGATATAATTGATATCGTTCTAGCCTCTAGCGATCCACACATTACACTTCAAACTTCGAATTCCCACGCCGGCGGATTTGCGCTCGAATAAGTTCGAACCCTTAATTTCGATCAGCCCTAACATTATCGTCCATATAGACGAACAACGTCGAAATCAAAAAAGCTGAATTTTTTTGCGACCTGCACAAAAATCTCTCGCGCATGCAAATTTCACCAGCAAAGTACATCCGCGTAAAAGCATACGCGCTATACGAAACGACGAAAAACCTGCGCATCATCCTTGGCACGAGAAGCGCAGTAAAAAGGAAACCGAATTTCTAATTCTCAGATTATATGGCGCGGGAACGCAAGTGGTGGGCTTCCATCATAATCTCCGAAGAATCTGAATGAGCCTGGGCTTCTTAAAAAGCAGCGCAGGAGCTTCCAGTCGCTTTTTATAGTTGCTCTCTCACCGAGCGTCTAGACGCGACGCAACCGTCCATTACCTCGCGAGCTAGGAGGGCAAGAGAGCGCTCGCGTACTTTTTGGAGGACCATACACCATAATATACGTGTGGGAACCGTCGCCCAACGCTCGTATTCGCGAAATTCCGCGTCTCGGGGGTGTTAGTTATCTCTCTCACCTCGAGACTTTGGATTCCTCGACATATTTCGCTCGTTCTCCCTCGTCCATGTCGATGAATTTGTTCTCGAAGGCGCCACTGAAGGGAATGAGGACTGCACCTGGATCGTTCTTGTCCACCCATTCTTTGATCTTGATTAACCTGGAAGTTTATTTTTCGATTATTAAAGAGAATACGAGTATTAACTTGTTCAAACTTGCTGCTAATGATAGCTATGTATAACTTTGTGAAAGGTGCTTGTTAGTTTGTCAGAGAGTCTGATATATTAACTAGCGCTCTAAAGTAGCACTAACAAGTTTTAAAACAAACTTTTGTGGAACTATAATACAATTTTTATGTAACGTTAGCTTTAAGTACTTAATTTTTTATCAGAAGGTCTATAGCTGCATTCATAACTATATACCTTTTTCAGAACCCTCGACAGTCATACATCAGAAGCATATCGTTTGTAAAAATTGTTACCTATTTAACAACACGATTCACTCGTCAATCGCTCGAATGAATCTCTTCGCATTCGAGTCTCTCTTTCTACCAGATGAAAATCAAATGCAGAGCAGGCCCTCGAAATCACGCGAGCGATTCCCGTGTAATAACTCGTAGTGTCGCTCGCGCTATCAATCGTCAGACAGGGACTAAATAATGAAACAACTCGCGCGAAAGCCTTCGTGCGCCAAACGCTTATAGTTTTACGTATCGTAGTCCGTATCGCCATTACTTTCCTGCTGTATACGCTTCTCCTCTCCATCTCACCATAGAGAGTGTAACGGCCCGACGGATAATAATTTTAACGCTGTATAAAGCCGACGTGGCCGTAAATTCCACGGCACTTACCATTTGTTTTTCTTGCGAATGTAGTCCTTCTCCGAAAGGTTCACGAGGTAGATCATCGGCTTGGACGTGAGAAATAGATATTTGTTCAGCACCTCGATCTGGAAATTGAAATGCGTTTGGTTATGACTTGTGTATACTGAAGAAGTTTTGTGGACTTTTGAGCTGGTGTCTATAATGTAAACGTTTGCATTATGGATGATTCGCTGTGATTTGTGGCAGTATAAACTTGGTGACGAGCTAATTTCTTGAAATACACTCGATTCTATTATAAAACAAAAATAATTCACTAAAAAACTTGTATTCCTCGAACCATCTCACAACAAAGCAATCGTCGAATACCGATCGCGCGCGTTTGCGCTATCCGACGGTAAACTCTGCGCGGGTGCGCTCAGCTCGAATTTTGACTGGGGGTCGTTCTCGCTGGAAATTGTAAAACCGCACGGTACTGCAGCTGTTCCGGGAACGGATCGCAATTGAATTCGCTTCTTGCGCTCGTCGACACTGCGTCTAACTGACCGTGGACACGAATTCGAAGAGCTATAAGCTGCTCTCCTTTTTTTACGCGAGTTCGCCGCTTCTTTTGCCTTAAGAATGCGAGGAAAAAAGTACATCTTCCCCGAAGCGGGAGACTTTTTTAGTTGGAAAAAGTCTGAAATTCTCTCTGCTCGATATCGCGATCAACTGCGCAAAGGAGTTGCGGTGCTTTGGGGTATATACATCGTCGAGATCCGAAGGAGATTTGCGGTCTCTGTATTTACTCGTTGTCGAGGAAGCCTTGTGCTGTGTGTGTATCGAAGGGAAAATGATACAAAAGTTTTTTTTTTGTGTAAAAGATTTATCGGTGAAAAAACTTACGTCGTTCACACTCCAGTCGGCAAACCTGATGTGGTTCTTGTCATCCACCAAGACTTGCTTGACTTTGAGAAGACAATCCTGTAACACACAATATTAACATAATTAACACATTATAGCAGATACATTTTTTACGAAATTATAAATCAAAGTAGCTCTTTAAATCGTCCCAAATCCTCAACAATCAAAAGTTCATTTTCACCTGTATACAGTCCGTAGACTCTAACTCCCCCTCAGCTCGTAAAAGCAAAACGAAATTTCGCGCACAATTACCCGCGCGAGTTGCACCGCCACCGCGCGCGGGAGTACACAACAATTTTAAAAAGTCCCGCGCGTGTATTTAAAAAGCCCGGGGAAACTGCAGCCGAAACGGATTGATGCATTCCGCGAAAGAATAAGGGCTATTCGAGACACGAAGTTTCGTTAGCTTACGAAAATTGGCCGTCGAGTCGATTATCCTCGGATCGTATACGCGGAAGGAAGTTGCTCACAATTTCGTTGTCGTTTAGCCGCGTGATTTGTGCCCTGTGTATACACACGCGTACCTTGGCACGAGGAACGTGCTACGGCTTTCGCTGTTATCGCAACGCTCTAATGAGTCGAGGTAAACGTGAGCTGGATTGCCGAAAATTTAGATGAGGTATAATGGGTTTGTTTAAAATTATACCTGTTTTCTTTCATCGAATGGACGCTTAATAAGTCTTAAAGGTGGTTTCTCAATGTATGTTACAGAATCAAACCAATTGGATCAACTTATACCGAGCCGATATTAAATTTTCATCGATTCTCACACTTGTTCCTCGAATCGAAAAAAAAAAATAACAACGTCTGCAGAGACGAAGGTGCAAAGGGTATAATACAGCTAAAAATTAAGAAAGAGCATTTTACGCGGGCGGACGGGCGGAAAGAGAGAAATCATCGCGTATATATACGCACAAGAGTCGGCGCCGATCGATGCGAATTAGTGCATAGCCTGCGTTTTTCCCGGAACGAATTTCGATCGCATCGTCGTCGCTTATATTCCCACATTCGCGAAATACACTCTCTCGCGCGAGCGGCCGCAATTTGGCGAAAAAGTTTCGGGGAGTCTATATAGCGCGTTAACTCCCGCGAGAAAGAGAGAAAGAGATCGGATAATTCGACGGTAATCGCGACCTTTGGCCACTTTATTCGAGGAAAAAAATCTGCAAATTACGCTCGCGCTGCCTGCGGAAGAGAGGACGAATTAGGCAAGAATTTTTGCGGGAACTTGGGCTTTTGCCGAGATATCCTCGCGGTCCGACGGGGCGAGAAAAAATTTTCTTATGGTGATGTGTACGGAAACCCAATAATTTTTGTAAATAAAGCGCGTTTCAGTGCGGGCGAGGAAATACAAGATGCTGATGCTTGAAGTTTTTATCGAAGAGTTGAAAGCCTGAGGTGTACGATTTTTTAGCTTGTGTTACGAGTGCATTGTCTGAGAACGTATTAACAAATTATTAAAACACAGCTGATATTTATAAAATAACACATAAAAAACTAAATAAAAACACCTCGTCTTGCACAGGAAACGCTCACCCCTATAAAAAGAATATCAACACACACGCTTTATCATCGATCCACGAGTATATTCTACGTCGTCGCAGGGCATTGTTATTATGCTCGATGAATCAACCTCACATCACCACAGCTCGCGGTCCAAAGCTCGCATCCTCGCGCGCGGGCAGATCTCCTATCAGCGTCGCTTCCCTCCTGCGAGCTAACGAGAACCTCTCGCGCGTTCAGCAAATTGAATGTAATCGGCCTTCTCCCTCTCCTTTTCTCTCTCGGCGGACTTATCTATAAGAAGCGCGCTTGTAATTTGCAATTACGCGTGGGCGCAGCGACGGCGCCGTTAGCCGCTTCGGGCCCAATGCAAATACGCACGGGGCGCGACGGCCTGGCGCGCCGGAGCCGCGATGCGTATATATAAACGGGCATATCGGCCATCATGAGAAGCGACGCCGCGAACTAGTTTATTGTTTCGTGAGATTTTTGCAGAGAAATTTAATTATAGGGATCGAGGGAAGGAAAATTGTTTTACGGGGGTCTTTTGATCGTCGAGCTTTTTCTGTTGGAATGGGATGTATATCTGATGTGATTTTATTTGAGGATGGGACTTACGTATTCAGGCTTGAGCTTCTTGTCGTTGCCTCGAACGACCAGCTTTTCCAACTTTTCTAAGTGAACGTTGAGGAACTCGACGTCCTTCAAGCGCAACTCCTCGCTGATGATCTCCAAGTCCCTCACGGGGTTGACTTCGCCTTCGATGTGCGTTACGTCGTCGTCCTCGAAGGCTCCTGTGAAGGGAAAAGTAAAAAGTGTAAAGAAATGTATTACATCCGCTCGGAGTTCTCAATTCTTGAAATTATTTTTGCAAAGGAAGCTGTTCTGTATCAGGATGTAAATTTTTTCTTTCGATGAATGATTTTCTCGGGAAGAGACACTATATTTAGCGAAAAAACTAACTGCAACGTTACTCAAATGTTGTTCAGCTATACCTGATTAATTCTACTTAAAACAAGAATCTTCTCTTTTCACTTCAACGCAACTAAATCCTAACGCATTCACAATCGATGCAACAACGACGACAACAACACTCTCAAGCTTCTCGCCTCCTTACCAGAGTGCATTGACGCGCCGCGGCGCAAGCAAAACGAGGCGCTCACTCGCGCACATCGGAATCAACTTAAACGCTCGCATAACGAGGCCCATTGTACCGTCGAGATGTATTATTGAGAAGCTAATAAAGCATAAGTGGGTATCGGCGAGGTGAGTATTTTTTTTCGGGCTCGAGCCACCGGTGCATCATCTCTTGCTTACGTGCGCGTATACACATCGCGAGCGAATGAAAAGAAGCTGTGCGCGCGCGCGCAAAAAAGGATGAGTGCAAGAGCCGCGCACATACGCCGAGTATAATGACTTTGGCCGCGAAGCCGCATGCAAATTATGGAGAAAACGGGAATGAGCCTCGCGACTCTGTGTCTCGCTGGTAGTGTTCTTTTTTTTTAGCTGAGAGTTTGTAACGGTTGCGCGCGGATCTGTCTCTCGTAAAGGGAGGAGGCAATTGTTTTCACGAGCGATAATTGGAGCGAAGCGCTTATTTGCTCGTTATATATGGCTGCTGCTGTGTATCGGGTGTATTCGAGAAAAACACGCGGCTGCTTTGCATACCGATTCTGGGAGCTTTTTGATTCGACACTGCGCCCATCAGTCATGACCTTCGAACGAATCAACCAGCTCTATATTTCTTTATAATACACATGCGTTTGTTTTCTACCTTCTGCAGTATAATATTCATCATCTCAAGCTCGCTCGCGTTTTTTCTATACACACACCCTTTTCAAAATACCTATAATCACCGCAGCCATCTCTCTCCACACATAATTTCTTTATCACCGCACACGAGCGTAATTAATATTTTCGCAAATATATTCATACAAGCCTCTCTTTCTCTCTCTTGCTCATTTTCCCGGAATCAGCAGCACGCGCTGCTGCTGCTGCAACGGCCATAATTTCTTTTTGTCCACGTCTCTCTCGCGCAATTTTATAGAAGCTCCTTAACTCGCGTCACGCCTACCCTCCGTATAATCGCGCCGACGTGATATTTAGGCTCTCGCTCTTCATTCATGATCGCGCGCTTCTCTTTCTCGGACCAGCGCAAAAACCGCGAGACACGGCAGCGGTATATCAGGGGTCGCGAGAGTTTGCAGTAAAGAAAAATTGAAGAGCCACCGTCGCGCTGCCGGAGAGTCGTAATAATAAGGCTTCGTGATGTAATAAAAGACCGCACTTGCGCGCGTGGATTTCTGTGTGTGTGTGTGTGAGTATACTTGGGGTAATTACGACAAAGGGGACGAGATAGAGAAGGACACGAGGGAATAAGAAGAAAAAGGATGGAAGAGTCAAAAAAAAAAAAAAAACGAAGGCGAGAGGAGGATTGCGAAATATCGGGATAAAAATACCACTGGTTAATTGCTGCCGAGGAGGTATTTCGACATATTCGGCACTATACTACACGTTTCGTGTGAGAGACGATTCTTTTGTAAAAGAATCTGACAGGCGGACTTTGAGGTGTAATCGTGCGCGACTTTATTTTTTATATTCGAGTGTGATATTTAGGGATTGTAAGCTCGTTGTCGGTATACGTGAATCGCATCACGCGAAGAAACTTGCCGCGGAATATATACGCGTATATAAGTGGCGGAGATGAATGAAGAAAATAGGGAAACGAAAGAAAGGTAACTGCGGAATTCGATGTACACACGTAATATGAATGACGGACACGCAATGATATAATACTTTTTCGAAAGGTTGCAATGCCGAATCGTGTGCTTTTTTTGACTAAACGAGACACAAGTGTGTTTGCGGACACGTAATCACGGATGATGATTCGTCGAACATACACCGGTTATTTGCAAGATAAACGACTTCTAACTTCGCGTAACATATAAAGACATATATATAGAATTGAGAAATTATAAATATAGGTATGGGGAAGAACAACGGCCTTATTTACGAAGCCTTCATTATTAACGATCCCTTTGTTTACCTGCCGTCGAACTTTTCACAGGCTATACATTACAAGAAAACGAAAGAACGATATAGCTCTATATACAATCTGATAAAATATGAAGCCTCCATCTATAAGTACACGTCGCATCGGTGTAAACTTTCACGAGCAATTCGAGTTATTTAAAGTCGTTCCGAGGAAAAGCGCGACTATCGACCTGAAAACTTCATTGCGTAGCTTTCCATATACTACATTGTCGTCTAAACTCATCCAGCCTCAGAACCTATGTATACCCAACCGCGCTCATTATAAACATTCGTGCAAATATAGAAAGCGTGTTTCTCTCGGCTCAACGAAAGGAATTATAATATACCACTGCGTATATTCGCGTCGAGAGAAACGACCCACTTGCGTTGCTATAGACGTGGCTCATGAATGATTGAGCGCAAATCACCGATGGATACACATCAGCGGTGCGTAGCCACGTGAGCTTTAAGCTCACATCATCGATTCGGTGCGTTGTCTAGGTCTGCGGTTGCTTGGTATTTGCGGACATAAAGGGTTGCAGAAAGAGACTATAAGGTTGTCGGCTATATGCGCACTGTTTTATTTCCGGGGAGAGAGCGGTATAAATATAGCCTGGAAAATGTGTACGGCGAGCTGTGTATTCGAATATAATTAGCATAATTATGATGGACGCGATGTATAAACATTAGTATAATTATTTAAGTGCAGCTTTATTTTAAATTTTTCTATTTAAAAAAATCGTTGAATATACTTACGACAAAGATGGAAGATGGCGTCGCAGGCGCTAATGTGAGACAAGAAGGCGTTTCCCAAGCCCTGTCCCTCCGCGGCACCTTTGACCAGTCCGGCGATATCGACGACATTGAGGAACGCTGGCACCTTGCTGTGAAAAAATAACGGATTTCAAACATCAAATTCGCCCTACATTTAAAATAAAAAAAAAAGACATCCTCGCACACTTTCCCGCGATCATCATCATCACCGTCATCAAATGCTAATCCACCGCTCGTTAAACAATTAGCCTTTGACGCGAGAGTAGCTAGCTTGTCGAAAGAGAGTCGCATATACACGCGGCCGCGTATTCATGGCGCATTAGGTGGCTTTCATCGGACTCTGATCGATCTCCCCCTCTGCACACAGACACACGTGTCGTTTCTCTAAAACGGGAGCGAGGGAGTCGCATCAGACTCTCTGAATAAGCCAACGCGATAGAGAGACAGAGCGACAATGGCATCAAGATATACACGGATCAAAGAGCCCGACGCGATCATGCGCGGCTATTCCTACACTGCTTTGCATTTTCAATTACGTGCGAGGATCATTACGCGCGCGCGGCGAAATTCGCCCGATTGATTGATATAAATGCAGCTGATTAAGCGACGCCCTGCGCTGTTATTTCACGCTGGCTGAGTATAGCAACGGTTAAATTTGTTTGACTTTCGGGTGTGTAGAGCGTTGATGAAATTCGAATTTAAAAATGGTTTATAACGTCGAATCGTTCGACGTTTTATTATGTAAAATCGTATATAGGTACCCCATCCGAATACAAAAACGTCGTATACTACCCCCGACGAATACGTAAGATAAAGGAAGCAAGTGCTGAGCCGAAAATTCGCCTAGTCAGCTGCGAAGTGGCGACGTTTTCCGAGAACGACGACAACGCGATCTGCATTGCAGATGTATTGTAGAGAAGAAGAGAAAGAGCGACGCGCATGAAAACGTTGGCAGTATAGACTCTGCGGTTGTGTCGGTAGGAATTGAAAACGTGTGCGATGTTTTACTTACCTAGCAGGCTTGAAGTACTCGCAGAGGTAGTCAAAGCGCGCGTCTGGAACGGGTACCCTACGTGCTTTGGGAAAAATAGTTGCGTTAGACTTTTATGACTTGAAATATTGTGTTTTATTATATCACAGTATTATTATGAAAAAAGTGCAAATGAAAAGACACGAAATTTCAGGCAAACAACGAAATTTTATTCTCCTAACAAAATTACACACTCAATCGCTGCTCTCATCGGTCTCGATAAGCAATTGCGTAGGCGAAGTCCTCCTAAACTTGACCGTCGCAAACTCAAACGGATCGAATTCCGGCGCTTCTTTCCCAGCAAAATCATCTATCCTCACAACCTTCTCATCCCCCTGCTCAACCTTCACCACCCACGGGTTCACCGTCTTCTTCACAGCCTCCGTAACCTCCTTAAAAACCTGACATCTCGCCTCTATCCGTCTCATCGCTTCAGCATCATCGCGACTATTCTGCGCCTTCAAATAAGCGCCAATGAAAACGGCGGCAGTATCGCGGGACGACATTCCCGGCAGTTTGGGCCTCAGCTCGCCGACGCGACTTACGGCTCTGGCGAGCGGTTTGGCGATCGTCTGCTCGAGATAGCCTCGCGTCGGTAGGTTCTTCACCCGCAGCTCGTCCAGCGTTCGCGGAAAGTGGATCTCCAGTCCCGAGTAGCCGGGAAATCCCGCGCAGAACTTGCCGCGACAAGCTTCGCTGCAGAACAGGTGTAATCGGTTCTTGTAGAGTACGGCGAGACTCGGCTTACCTCGGATCAGTACGCGGGAAGGAAGCTGTGAGGCGTAAGTCACGAGGCAGTAGCCACCGTTTGTTAGTCGACTGGACCAGAAGGTGTTGTTGAAGTCGACGACGTCGTGCACCAGGATTTCGGGGTGAGTGTCGGGCAAGTCGAGCTTTTCGAAGAGGTGGAGGTGTCTGATTGGAGCTTGCGTGAAAGTAGTCGAGTGTCTGTCGCAGAACCAGTAGAAGTACTCGCGGAACTGTACGAGACCTTTGCGGCTCTTTGAGAGATCGGGGGATAGGAAAGTTTTGTCGGAGTAGACGCAGCCGGGGCAGTAGAGTTGGAAGCGGCTGGTCCTGTTTTTAATTTCCCACGGTGTGACGCACAAGCTTTCGAGATCGTGAACCTTGTCGTAGCCGGCCTCGCGTATGTAATCGAAAAATTTTCCAAACCTTTGACGCACGTGTTCGTCTGCACGTCGCCATACACCGGCTTTGCTCTTCGTGGCGTCGACCTCGACAACGTTTCCGTACTGCTCAGCGAGCCATTTTCGATACTCCTGCGCGTCGGCCTTCCAAGCCTCGAAATCTTGAAAATGCGAGGGACTTGAGTATACGTGGTTAGGGTCGTGTTCTATGCACTCGAAGGTGAACTCGAACGGAGCTTCGAGGTCGACGACGACGACTGGGATGATAGCCAGAGAAGCGAAAGCTTGCGCCTCTTCTAAGCTTGCGGGAAACCCGTCGAAAACGCAGCCTTGCGTGACGCACTTGGGATTCGAGAGGAAAAGCTTGATCGCAGCGGCGAGTTGACAAGGCGTCGCTGTGTCTCCGTTTTGAAAATTCTTTCTTATAGAGCTGGACAGATTTGTGGCTGCAAAATTGTTGAGAACGTAGTTTATCGCTTCGTCGCGGGAAACTACCTCGAAGCTGTAAGTCGACGCGAATCTGTTGGCCAGAGTGCTTTTACCACACTTCGGCGGTCCTATTATCGAAATCAAAGCTGGGATGAGGGGATGTTGAGAATCTTGAGCTATTACGTACTTCAGCGGGTCTTTTCTGAATTCTATAAGAGCTGCTTCTCCCGCTAGAAAGTAGACGTAGTGACGATGGAGAACGGTGAATATCTGGCCTTTGCTCGCGAGAGGCGCGAACATTTGAAATGGGTTCGTTCCGTTGAACGATTGGACTGGACAGAATCTGCCGAAAGAGCTGAGGAAAAAGTAGCCACTCGATAGCAAATTTTCCGCAGTCACGTTGTCCAGTTCGTGAGTGATCTCGAGCAACGACGCGTTTCTTTGGATGTGGGAAGATAAAATGAGCGACGTTTTTATGAATACTTTCTTGGCTTCGAGACTCGCGTCGACTTTCATCCAGGGTATGTTTTCGTCTTTGAAAAAATTCAACATAAAAATCAAATTTTGGGAGGATCTCTCGTAATCAGCTTCGATTTGCATAGCGAACTTTTGCTTAGCCGACTCTTCGCTTTCCCAATCGTCGAAAGGCTCGGGCTCTGAATAAAGTTTGTAAAAGGTTTCCTCTATCTCTATCTCGTCCTCGGTGGTAATGACCGACGTGAAGTCGCTTATGTAGGAAGAGCTCAAACTCTCTGGTAAGTCTGCGCTCGAGTGTTCTGAGATCGAAGATTCGTGCTCTTCTAGATCGAGTTTTCTCTCTTTGTATCTTTTTAGTTTCTCTTGCCTCGTCCATTCGTCCTTTTTGTCGAGATAATTTTTCATAAGTTCAGAAAATCTAGTCTCCTCTTCGTTTCTTTTCGTCTCCTGTTCCATTCTCCATTCGGCCATCATTGATTTTAACGACCTCTTTTCCGAATCGACGAAACTGCATTCAAGTACGATGATGATATCGGGAATAGCGAATTGTTTCAACATCATCTCGCAATCTTCGATACAGTTGGGGAAAGAATCAACGACTATCCCACATTGATCGAACGGAGGCTTGAAAAAGTTTAGTATGCATTCGTTTGCTACAGTCTGGGGGAGTACGGTGCCTTCTTTTTTGTATTTCATAAAGAAGCTGCTTATCATTGATTTATCGATATCGTACTTTGAATCGTCCAAGGTTTCTGAAGATTCGACTTCTTCGAATGAATCTTCGCTGGAGTTTTCTTCTTCGAATTGGTTTGCGTATTTCGATTTCAAATGTTTGACGTCTATTCCGCGACTCGAAACGTACTCGTCTAGTCGTTTGTAAAAATCAATATGGGCTAGACCGTATTCTCTTGAGATTGATTTGGCTATAGTCGATTTTCCACTTCCGGGCGGACCAACGATGAAAATTTTAAGGGGCGGAATCCGCGAAAAAGGTTTCGAAAGCGGCAATTGCAATTTTGAATAGTCATTGACGAAGTTATGCATTGACGATTCACTTGACATGAAGAACAACTTGTCGTCGAGCAAGCAGCGATATTTCTCTTTACCTTTCCATAATACTTTGTGCTCTATCAAAGCGATCGGACAGAAAACATTGCAGTCGCCTAAGAAAAGATTGGTATCTTGTTGACTATTTAGCGAGCTTGCGGTACCGTTAGATTCAGTGCTGTTTCCTTCCACTTGATCTTCTTCGTCATCGTCATCGAAATACTCATCGTCCTTCTCTTCTAACCCTCTAACAGTAAACTCGTAATCTTTTCGCACTTGAGATATTATGTGAGCCGATACATCATCGATTTTTTGAAGATCGCATAAGATAACATCAATGCCGATGTGTGACAGTTTGTTGGCGAAGAATTTTCTGTTATCCTCAAAATATTTCAGCTGTTCCTTATAGTTCGATAGAGAAAATAATTCACCGCTGCGATTTTGCGACATTTCTTCGATATTGCTTTTGCAAGATTCTGCGCTTACACTTTTCTCCGAGCTTTCATCTTGCATCTTAAGAAATTTCTCAATCGACTTAGAATACGGTTCGCTTTCGAACAATACAATGACGCTATCGATATGCACATCATTCTCCAAAAGCTTCTTACAAAGCTCAAAATCCAGCGGTAGACCATCCAAAATCCATCCACGATTCCTCAAAAAACCTCCACAATCTTGATCGGGTAAATTTTCAGTACTCTCAACAATCGCAGAAACTAATTCCGACGTGTCGAAGCTTCCCATCGTTTCTCGAGTTAATCTCTCAATTATATCACGTAAATTTATAACGACGCTGTCCAAGTTCCTCGCTAAATCAAAGCATAATCTCATTTTTCCCGAGTATCGGGGGCCAATTACGGCGATTCTACAGTAGGGTCTCGGATTCGGTGGCAGTAAATACGGTCTTGGATTTTCAATGAAAGCTTCCATTGCCTCGTTCGACGACAAGAAGAATACCCAATTCATGAATCGCGCGGCCAACTTTTTCTTTCCTTCGATTTTCCTCCCCTTCGCCAGTTCAACCGGACAAAGGAATTTCCAACGCGATAATTTCCATTGAAACTTGTCAGACGGTATTCCGCTTCGCTTTATTTCGTCGAATACGCGTTTCAAATTTAAATTTTCATCCTCGAAATTCTCAAAGGACTCGTTCTCGTAATCTTCGCTTTCATTCTCGCTCTCAGTCTCGTTGCCGCTGCCGAAATTGCTCGTTAATTCGGACATTCTTTGAGGTATAATCACCACTTGTAAGGGCAAAAGTTCTAAACGTATCTTTATCGATTGAAAACAGTGATCAAAGGAATAGCGTCCATCGATACGTATTACGTTTTGCGGATTGTGCAAGGAAATAACTTTTTCAATACTTTTCGTACATTTTTCCTCGTAGTTGCGCAATTCATCGATTAAACGCTCTGCGGGATTTCCAAATTGATTTTCTGAATTTGCATTATTGCTAAGCTTGTTCGACAAGATATCGGATAATTCAGAGAGGCTATCAGATTCTCTTTCGATTTGTTCAACGGATGACGTTGATTTGCTATCTCTGTTGTATTTTTCTAAAATTTCATCGTCAGGACACGTAACGTGTATTATAACATCAGGCTTCAAATGCCAATTATTAAAAATTTCTTCCAGCTGAGTTGAAGCTGCGTCGGTACTTGAGCACTTAGTGTCATCACTCGCTTGAATGGAACACGCGCATGTTTCGGAACTTTTTATACTCGACTTACTAGCCAAAGTTGAAATGTCTAATGAGTCGGTATTATTATTTGTCAACATTGAACACAAAGACTTCACTGATGTGCTCCGAACGCTCAATTCGCTCGATGACGTAGATTTCTGCGAATCGAGAGCTTCACGCGTAATAGCCGTTTCTTCAGAAGCCGTCGAATCTGTCTGCAGAGTTATCAAGAAATAATTATCGTTCTCTCCAATCGATTCCGACGACCTTTTCGATTCGACTGATTCTGAAACGATAGACGGTTTACAGTTCTGAGTAATAGGCAAACCTTCGAGCACGTAACCCTTATGCAAAACATCTCGCTTATCAACGCGATCCACTACAATATTCCATGCAATATCTTCCTTCGAATCGCATCCGCATTCAAATTCGTTCCTCTTGCGCAAATCACCGTTTTCCTCGATATCTCGTAGAATCTTACTGGCCGAAATCAAGACGCAGTTCCTCTCGATCGCGATCGATTCAGCAAGTCGTTCGGTATCCAAGCCTGGCTTTCCGAAGACGATGTAACAGACGGGCTTGGACTCGAGATATCTAATTCGCGCCTCTTCTTCCGAGTATGGATCGCAGTGAAGCGTAGGCGGTTTGAAGTGCGGCCGAACGGCTGAATTTTCGATAAAATCGCCGATTCTTCGAGTTGGATCCATATCGGCGTTGAGAGCATAATAAATACTGGCTAGAGGGTAGGTAGTTTGTTGCCAAGCGGGTAGAACGCTTTCCTGGCAATAACCTTTTATCAGAGGTAATAAGCTTCGCCTCGCGACGATTGAGGTGTCGACTTTGATATCGGTGATCGGGAGCTTTTTATTCTGCACCTTGTTTCGAGCGTGTTTATCCATTGTCTAAAGAGCACAAAGCAAGGGTGTTTTTAGGCTACGTTTGAGGTTATATAACTTGATTTATTATTGATTGTTTGAGAAGTATAGTATAGAAATGAAATTTTAATATATACCTTCTATAATTTATATCGTATTAAGTATTCTTCAACAGTCATAATATTATATAATATTTCTGTGATAATACTACTAATTATACGATAACTAAGCGTTTATGATCCTAAATGTGTTTGCTTGTTTATTTATGAAAATGTAAGGTTATAAGTAGTGTCAAGTTAAAAACTATTTAGAATAATCACAAAAAATACTTATTCTCATTGGGATCGATGGTGCAGAAAGGGAAATTTTCTGCAGCTGCCTGACTCTTCGTAAGAACGTTGAAGAACGTCGACTTTCCGACATTGGGGATTCCAACGATTCCGACTTTGAGATTTGTGCCCACACGTCCGATAAGCGGCTTCTTCTCTGGCTCTTCAACCTTTTTTGGCGGCATTCTGCAACAATTCAAAATTAGAGCTAAAAAAACATGTAATGTTATAAACAATGGAGTTCTTTTACTTCGAATTTTAAATTTTATACCTAATGGGCTGAGTACTGATTTCGAAAATTCAAAAGTAACGCGGTATGAAAATTATTCGCAATAAATTCTTAAGTGTACTCGCATACTACCCTCGAAAAGTTATCTCTCGTAATTTCACGACTCGTAGCTCGAGGCGTTCGATCAATACGCACGAGTCCCCTAAAAATCCTCGAAAAAAAACCTACATCTCTCGCAGATCCCTATCAGATTTCAGCAAAGGTCCGAGCGATTTCGTCTTTCTTTATCATTACGGCAAATTGAGGCGAATGGTTTTGGCGAGTGCGATGGAGGACCGGCTGTTTTCGAGTATAGTAAAGCTTTGCTCCATGTGTATTCATGACACCAGTATAGATCTACGTTACAGCATCACTCTGCATTTCCAAAGTAAAAGAATTCAAACACTAGCAGAACAAAATCGCTGAAAAATTCCCCGATAATAAGCATAATTTCACGATAAACATTAGGTTCAACTCAGCAACCGCTCGAAATTCACCGATCGGCTCGAAGCGCAATTACTCGCGCAACTGATCAAGCTTCCTCTCTCTCCGATCTGACCCTCGAAATCGCTGCCATAAGCCTGAGGGCTGCACCTACACACCCGGCGCATAAGTGAAACTTCCCCACAGCTATGCATAGCGTCATCCTCGTCCTCGTAGTCGTCGTCGTTCGCTCGCGGTGACTAATTATATTAATGCGCTCGCGCGCGCGCATCTTCTTTCCTCCCGGTTTGAATTGCAGTGTTTACCGCAAGATTACCCG
Source organism: Pteromalus puparum (assembly GCA_012977825.3). Classification (NCBI taxonomy): domain Eukaryota; kingdom Metazoa; phylum Arthropoda; class Insecta; order Hymenoptera; family Pteromalidae; genus Pteromalus; species Pteromalus puparum. The sequence continues at coordinate 51,215,271 of CM053171.1, read as the reverse complement.
CGCAATGTTTAGCCTCGGGGACAGGAGAAACTGCCGCCGTTGCAGTGGTATACGCGCCTCCGGGTCTTGAAGAGCGCGGGCTCTTCAAAGCACCGCAGCTCTCGATGTCGCTGAGAAATGATGATCGTTCGGATGTATATAGCGCGCAAGGAAATGCCTATCTGGCATCGCGACGATTTTCTTGCGAATTAATTTTAATGAAGGATGCAGCGGTGTTTTTCTCTCGTTTGAATTTGAAAAGCTTCTTTGGACGATTTATAAGTGATCGAAAAATTTCGTCAAGCGTATATCATCGATAAAAGGACGAAAAAGGAGGACACGATAGAGGGGCAGTAGAAAAATGGAGAGAAGCATGGCGGTTTTGGAGCCGATTACTGGGCACCGCGAGCGCGAATCACCGGCATCGCGCCGGCTATCCGCAACCGCGCCCGAGGCCTCCAATCCGCCACCGCATCTCTGCGCGGATGCCGCTGCAGCAGCGTACTGATGTGTCTCTCCCTCCTCTCTTATATATACCGCGATGCTCTCTATTACGTCGTCCACCGGCATCGTATCATCCCGCCAAGCCTCTCACTTACTCTTCCTCCCGAGAGAAAGAGAGAACTATATAGATTTCGTAGTGTGTCGTCGTTATCCTCCCTTTTTCTCTCTCTTTCTCTCCCGTCGTCTCCGCCGGCGTTTTAACTCCCTCCAGGAGAGGAGGGACAGCTTCTACGGCGTCTTTATGATCGCTCATAAACGACTACAAGAGAGAGTGAGAGAGAGAGCGCGCGTATATTGTTAGATGCGCGAGCAAAGCCGCCTTGGAGAATTTGTAAATTGCAGTAACGAGAAGAGAGAGCAGCACGACATTCAAATTGCCGCGCGCGCGCGCGCTCTGCTCGGCGCCGGCGCCGGCGACTATGCTCATCTTTTATCTATATAATATATTCTTGAGTATATTATATATATATACGTCTGCGCTTTATGGCGGAATTTTACGCTCATTTGCAGGCCTAGAGAGGGTTCGATGTAGACGCTGTGGCAGTTATAAAAATTTAGATTTTATTATAGAGAAGCGTTTTATTAGCGCGGCTAAAGACTGTAGGGTTGAAATGGAATAGAGAAGTTAGGGTTTTGGTTTTGTATAACGTATACAGAGAAATTGGAAAAATCGAGTTTTTTTCTCGTATTTCCTGTCGCGATGGTGATAAATTTATTAATAATAACGGAAACATAGCAAATTTCGTGCTTGAACTATAATAATTTAATCTATTCACGTTGCAGAATACTTTTAGTTTAACGTTCAAATTTTATCACCATCGCCGCACGTGGGCAAATAGTAAACGTAAAAGAAATTTTTCCGAGTAATTTTCAAAAAACTGTCTTCCGTTCCGCTAACTATATTTCCCTGCTGCACTCCACACAATAATCGCGCACGTTGCTAACCTTGAAAATTCATATACCGGCATCGAAGAAAAGAAAAACACGAGCGCGAGCAAGATCCAATATTTTTTCGCGGGCAAAATCGAACGAGCGCTCGCAGTGCTGCCACACGCAGTTGACGTTCACAGTACACAGCGGAGCTTCGAACCCAACCAGTCTTACAGTCTCTCCGCGGCTTAACCTCACATTCCGCAACTGTTCAGGTGTTTTTATTTCTATCTATTTTCGACGATACACCCGGATATCTCTACAACACTTAACACGTCAATAAGTCGCCGACTAACCTATTCAACGTAAAATCACGCTCACTGGCAATTTATTTCACTACCGATTATCACACCTCGAAACTATAGTCGAACCTTCACGAGTTGGAATATCACTCGTTCGCAGTAAAAAAATCCCACAGATCGCGAGCACACAACACATGCGTATAATTTGAGCCTTTATACAATACCTGAATGCAATGAGTCGAGGATGCACAGATGTTCACGGTCTCTTTTCCACAGGTTAAATCGCCTTTTCTCGCACACAAAACGCGACCGAGAGGGGAACAACGTGTCTCGCACGGACTTAGCTCGTACCACACGGATGGCAGCAGCGTGTGACGTCACGATTCGAGAGAGACACACGGATAGCCTTGTTCGGCGGCAATGAGCTGCTCTCCTGCAGCGACGGAGTTGAGCGACCTGCCTTACCGACGGAGTTGACCCCGCGAAATTAGGCCTGTACTGGTATGAGATTTAAATTTTGTTATGAGGATTTATTTTTTATTGGTTGTCGTGTGCTTTTGTCGTTGATTTAGGTGGTGTTTATCGAGGTGAATTTAAAGGATTGATTTTAAAAATAGAAAGCGAATGTTAAACTCGTTAAATCTGTCGAGGAAATTTTTGTCAATTTTAACAGCAGTTTAGCTCTAAGCGAGATATTTTGTTACTCTGTTATCCATACAAAAAGCACAAGGCAAATTCACAAAGCCCATAAACTGCAACTCGAAGCTACGCAACAACATCACATCAGAGCGCAGTTTTCACCCTACACCGATCCCCGATCGATTCAGCTTATATAATGAACCTATAATACCCTCTGAAATAATAGAGCAGCCGGCGCTGCATATATCAATGCAAAAAAAGCTTCTCAATGCCGAGCTATTAGTTACACGAAATTCCCATTGGCACTTAATACGTATTCCTTATACGAAGACGCCGATCGCTCGCAGCATCTTCTACTCCAATCTCACCGGAAACAGCCGGCGGAGTAGCATATAAGAAAGGAATCGAAAATCGCGGAGGGCCTCAGGGAAAAAGTTGCATATACACAGCCGAGGCGCCAGCGCCTACTTTTATTCCATTCCAAGAGCAATTTTAATATTATCCCCCCGCGAATCATGCGAGCCGGCGCCTGTGGAGCTTTGTTCCCATAGCGCAGAGGATGCGTGTGTGGCGGGATCCTAAGAGTCGCGCCACTGAGGCGGCGGTATATACAGCGTCGAGGCGTCGGATTGTCGATCGTGATCGGGTGGCTTTTACGCGCGCGCGCGCGCAAGGATGACTCATGAGCTGGATTTCTCCGAGTGCGGATTTTCTCATAAGGGTTAACGTCGTCGCTTGTGTGGTGATGATGCGAGACCTTGAACTGAGATGTGAAAAATCGACTGACTCATGAGTCATGCGATGCGAGGAAAGAGTAAACATGGATTGATGGGTATACCGATTGTATATAGATATGAAGATAGGTGGTTGCTTTTGTTGCATTTTTACTATTTTCATTGCGTTTGTTTAGAAAAACAAGAGAAAGCTTTCTAAATTCTCAATAGCAGTTCATTTACGCGTACAAGTAATAAAACTCGTGCAAGAGCACTGGCCTCACGCTTTGTTTGGAAGTCGTTGATACGAAAGCAGCGTTACGTCCGTATAATGCCTACCTCCGAAGTGACTTTTTAATAATAAAACAGTAGCAATGAAATGCCTCGATGCAGTAACACTGCGTTACGTGCTTTATGGCCCTCGATATAGTATATAGCTTTATATGAAAAAAAGACAAGAAAAATCATTACACGATTGGTCAACTAATACCACGCGGTTGTAGTAGTCTCTGTCCAGGCGAGCGTGTGATTATTTCAATTATTTCATTACTCGCTACCAGTCATGCCCCAATATAATGCATATAATCAAGAGTCTATTATTCCGCGCGTGCTCTCCGCGCTTATGTACAGACAAGCTCTGCAGAGGAGATGAAAAGGATACATTCGCGGCTCCGACGGCTTGTATTATATATATTGTGTGCGTATACGAGCGGCTGATGATGCGAACACGGCTTCTTGAGTCGTGTCTTATTAATGATGTTTTTATTGAAGAAGAAAGGCGGTGTGTATAAGCACGTTGTCAGCGGTGTATGACTTGTTGAGATAGCTGTATACTTAGAGCTGTTCTACAGAGTTTTCATTGCACGTTTTTTAATTCGATATAGTTTGTGTAAAATTGTGAGAAATAACTGATAATTGTTATAGTTCATTAGTTGTTCTTGCCTATAAATCTTATAAAAAAACAATTCACCATCCAAAAGCTCACTCTCTACTCACAAAAGTCACATCAGATTAACCAAACCCGCACATACAAATCTCAGCCGCTTCTCTCCCAATGATGCGCATATACATATATGGATGCAAATACACATCAGACGAAAAGGCGATGCTCTCGTAAAGCAAAAAAAAATCTCCGCCTCAGAAAGAGCCGCAGCCGCTTCGGCTGTAAATAAAACTTCATATAGCCTACTCGGCAGCACAAATGATAGTAATCACGTCTCTCTCTCTCTCGCTGTTATTTTCTATATGCAGCGCGCGTGAGCTGCTCCGCGGCCCATTGACCGGTTGCGCTCGCGCGCAAGCCAAAACGGAAAGAAGCGCGATAAATACGTAAGCGCTTCATGCGCCGACTTTTCCTCTCGGACGAGCACTTTTCATTATAACCCGAAGGCGCCGCGCATCATAGGTGTATGCCCTGCCGCGAGTATTTTAATAACCGGCGTAAATTTACACTCTACAGGCGCTGTGCTTGGCTGGAAAGAGAAGTTAATACACTTTACGGCAGAGCTTCGTGCGCCTGATGGAGTAATGGGCAGTAAGTAGTCGGCGAGCTTATCGGCGCCGTTTTCAAGAGTCAGCCAGCTGCCGTATGGAAAATCGTGTGTCCGGATATGGAGATCTCGCTCTTCGAGTTCTGCATATAAGCGCTATCGGCTCATCGTCGTGATGTTCGATCTACCTTGTTTCACCGAGAGGAGGATTATAATGTAGTCCCTTAAACGCGGCGAATGACGTATGGCTCTTTGGAAGGGGCCGAGAGCGCGGCTGACGTTTATTGCAGGTTAAGTGATTCTTCATTTTATTAAAAAGCCCCTTTTTCAGGCTTCCGAGGCTTCCAGGCTCGAACAGGTGGAACACACGAAGCTCAAGCTTGAACTGCGTGTTATAACCACGATTTTACGCGCGTTCGCCGATCGTTCAAAACCATAAAAAATCGGTATACACAACGCGCCGATCAGCGCTTGTATATCCAAGAAAAAAAAATCAGTTCGGAATTCGCTAATTGTTAAAACATTCCTGCCTAAATATCCGAGCGATCGGTTGCATATTCGAAATGCCTATTCCATAATCGAGATACACCGAGCAGCGCATATATAAGAAACCTAAGGGAAAAAACGAGAAACTCGCGAAGCCAGAGGGATGAGTGCGCGACGGGCTTTAACGATGTCGTAATAACTTCCTGGTCGAAGTCGGAAACTATAGTAATGGTCCATCGGCTGCGTTTCGCGCCCATAAAATGCTCGCGATGCCGCCGCTGCATAGCCTCTCGTCGTTGCGTTGCTCTTTAACTCTTTTGCTTTTATACCCAGCGGAATGAGGCGTTATTACATGTAGAACGAACGCGGCGCGATGTATAGCCTCGAGCTGGTATACGCGTTGGTATTTTCACTTAGACAACGATTTTATACGTAAAATCTGTTAGAAACTATAACGATTGCAATATTTGATAAGGCCTTGTTCGCCAAGCTCGATGTAAGTAAGCAACCATGAATAAACAAAAAAAAAAACATTGTAACCTCCTAATCAGATGTTAATCCTTCGGATAATATTCTCCGTACAGTCGAGCATGAATGTATTCAAAGCTTCCCGCGCGCGCGCGAGTTTAAGCTAATTAGTACTTACTCATTTCGAGCCATACACGCTTGGAGAAAAAAAAACGCTCTCGGGTCCATTAAGTTCCTACATAAATTACGCTGCACACGCACTGCATCTGCGCGATCCTCTATAGCGGTGCGTATATATACGGATAGTAATTCACGGCGGCGCGTCTGGTGTATTATTTATGCCCGACAATATGAAAAACGTCGAAAATGCCTGCCGATTCCAATGGCGTGATGCATTAATAAATTAATTAGGCGCGGAGGCTTATCTAAACAGTACGGCCTACTTCTGTTGCTTATATGCGTCTGTTTCCGAGTCACGCGAGTATAGACGGGGGTGGATCAATTATTCTGGAAAATTAAAATTGTGTACAAGGGGATGATGAGGTTGTTGATGAAAAGTGCGCGAAGTATAGGTGTCAGTGGCCGGATAAATTACAGGATGTATGCAGGTATGAATGTTTACTGTCATCGAGCTGTTGCCTGGCAACGTTTTTTCTCCGATAAAAAATAATACACTTTCAATACAGTCTCTACACATTCGTCAAATCAAAGCGCATTACCGACAATCGTATACCTCACGACAACAAAACAGTATAGACCGAAGCATATCATCAATTACACAGGTATAAAAGCTTAGAGTAGCAGAACTCGAAGCGTAAGCCCAGTGCACACGCTTATATCCGTTTGTCGCCGCGAGGGCATATTACACAGTGTGCGGCGCGCGGCGAGATTGTTATACACCGATTCTTATACACGCGAGTAGTCTCTGCGAGAGTAAATACGTGTCATTACTGGCAGTCGAGAGTAGTGTAGAGCTACCGATAGACGCCAAGCCGATGTATCAGTTACTCCTCCTTCTTTCGCGTCTTTCGCGCTTTCCGTCTCTATTTCCTTCCTTTCTTTTCTCTCTCTCTCTCTCTCTCTACTCCTCTGGAGAGAGAACACAAGCCTCCTCTCTCACTCTCGTCGTTCGTACACACGTGAGTGGCTCTTTCGAGGATAATTTCACGTTTGTCGGTTTCGCTGCTGCTGCTGTACGCGGCGCCGCGGTTGCGGAGAAAGAGAGCCAGAACTCTGATGAGTGGTGATTTTCTAGTTGCAGCAGTGGCGAGAAAGAGAGAGAGGCTTTTAATTTTGAAAGGTGTTTTAGCTTATCTCTGGATCGCTCGGGTAAATAATACCTGCTCGTTCTCTCGTGTGCGAGCTCGTTTATTAAAAATGTTGTTCAATATTGTTTTTACTCAAGAGACTATATTGCTGGGCGTTTGGAGGGCTTTTTTCAGCGGAAACGTTTATTTCGGTTATGCGCGCGCTTTTATAATATGTTTGGCTCTTCGACTGGTATATTAGCTCGCTTTCTATACTTTGCGGATGGTGTTACGATTTTCGGTTGCGATCCATTCACACCGCACTTTTGAATATGAAGATAACTAAATTTCACGACGGAAGACACTGAGGCTACTTATAACGTAAATTCTTTAAGTTGACTACTTATTCCCTCAGAAATTTTCCTATCCGATTCCAAATCTAACTCCGATCCATATCACTTTTCTCACGCTTTCTACTTAGCATAGTCCTTCGAGCACATCCCACTTCTAAGAATACATATCTATACAGTCGTAAAAGCTCGCGGCGCGAAAGGTGAATTTCAAAATCCTACTTTTCGACACCTCTCTCTCTCTCAGCCTTACACGCGCGCAATCTCCCTCATCTTGAGCTAAAACAGAGGCGTATTCCAACCCTCTCTGAGCTACCAATTATCATCGGCTCTCAGCTAGAAAAATTTCCATGAATTCACAGATATCCCAGCTCACCAAAAAAGCCGCCGTGCTCTAGTCTATATACCACATCGCTTCTAATACACGGTTTCACACAGCAGCTCGCTCACGCCGGGTGGAAACCGCCTCCAAGCTATAGTGTGCGGTCCGCGAGAGAAGAAAAAAGCCTCGAAGGCACCTCTCGCGATAAGAACGCGCCGCGCGGCTAGAGTACTTATAACATAGGTAGTAGTATAGGTGTGTATAGCGGCGCAGAAAAGCCGAGGATGGCGTGAGTTCGCGTTAAAAAGCCGATCCTCGCGCGCGCGCGCATGCAAAATAGTCTTCCAAGAGAGAGAGAGAGAAAGGCGCGAGAGAGAACGGGTATATGGTATAGGCCACGCCCCCATAGACAGCCGGCAGCCAACAATTAAGATTTGATCGGCAAAAATGGTCGAGGCAAAATGGCGCTCGGCCACCGCGCCTGAATACGTAATGTCATGCGAGGGAGCTTATATATATACCTATGCCGGGAGAGAGAGAGAGAAAGGATCCGGAACCGGTATGCGTAATGCGAGCGTCGAACCCACGCGCGCGCGAACGTCGCCGAGCGCGCGATTATCATCGACGGCTTTGAAACGCGCGCACACGTATATATGTACGCTTTTGATGTGTACGGGCAATACGCAGCTTGGCGTTGTTGTACTTTTTTATGCGCCGACGCTCATTTGCATATAAGTGCTCCCCCCCCTCTTTCTTTCTCTCTCGCTTTTAAAGACTCGCGTGCGTTTTTCTCTCTCTCTTGTATTTTTCTGCGCCTGCGCTTCGTTTTTTGACTTTCTCGTTGTATATTGCGTCGATGGTTTGCGATGTGCGTAAGGAAAAAACGACGGGCGATTGAGAGCTGAGAGAGAGAAAGAGAGAGAGAGGAAAAATTATAGTGATCCCGATGCCGATGCGAGTATTATAGAGAGAGGACTGCAGGTTTTAATGTTTTGGTCAGTATAATGACACAGGCAATTAGCGTTAACGTCGCGTATATTTTTCTGGGATCTGTCGTCGTTGCTCAAGTGAATATCATTATCCTTTTACTGCGGATTTATGATGATCCGAAGCGAATTAATTCGACGATAAAATTCAGACGATGATTGCAGAGTACGTAATTTTTCTGAAGTAAGAACATTGCGATACGAATGACGTGCGTGTAATGTTTTTAAGCCAAGCTTATGTTTACAATTATTTACAAAAAATTGAAAAGTAGATCCAGCTTTCATATATCCTAGCGTTCGCATAGGCTCCTGCGCGTATGCAACCGCACTAGCGCTCGAGCCTCAATAAAGCGTACTTAAAGGATCATTAAAATTCCCGAGCTGAGAAAACAAGTACACGTCTTAACAATCACTATTTTTCCATTAACAAAATTTGCAAAAATATTGCTTTCATACATATAGACACATCCGACAATTGAATCCCTCAACTCATCCATCCTCTTGCTATACCACCATATACCTTCCTCCTTTCAACTCTTTACCTTCACCCTCCAACGTACACGGCATCTCTTCCCGTCATCCACAGACACATATACAGCACACGTCCCTGAAATTAAAAGCGTCGAACACGGCGCGTACTCCCTAATCAAGGCGTGTGCACGCTGGAACGTAAAACAAAAGAAAGGAGAGCTTATACTCGGCCGCGCGTATGTATATCGCTACCACGTTACCCGCGGACTGCACATCGGATCTCGCGCTCCCTCATTACGCTAATGTCCCACCAATCTTGGGCGCCGCCGCGTCGACGCGCACACCCCTTTTTATAATGTATACCTATATATATATATGTACGTCTATACTAGCCAATCGTTTCGATTCGAATCGTGCAAACCGATCGAGCGAGGCGAGGTTGCAGTGCATATAGTGCTGGGTGTATATCGATTGCTTCCCCTTTTCTGAAAAAGCGCGTGAATAAATAACGATGTTGCGGTTTGCATATATATATGTGTGGATGTGTATTGGAAAAATCGGTTGCACGTATTATGGTGGGATGATATTAACTTCGTTGTAAAATCCGATTGGTATGAGGGCTGTTATTTGAGAAGCAAAAGTGATTCAGGATTTATAAGCAGTTAAGCGGGATGAGGAAATATTCTGGTTATACCAAAGAGAGTTTATTTACGCGATAATTTTTCAAAAGTAATTTCTGCGAAGAAAATTCTAATGCCAACTGTATGTCGATACGTTATTCCGAATACCATATGCAATTCAATTAAGAGTACGCAAAAAACTTTGGCTAAAGCAAATAAATGCTACGAAAACACTATATAGGGTCCCCCAAAACCATAGACAACAACTCTGACAACAACTGTTCGCGATTAGTATAAATACCGGGGGGTCGCCGCAGGCGAAACTTTCGACAAAGCAAATAAATTCGCCGAATATCTCGAAAAAAAAGCCTTGGCAAAAGAGACAGAAAAAGAAGCCAATATCGCGATTTGATTGAACGTTGCGCTCGATATAAGACCGAGGTATATTATACATACGTATAAATGCTAGGGTCCGAGAAAGAAAACACGCTCGCTTTTATCCATTATTCAACGGCAAAATCGGCATAAAGTAGCGACTTCCGTGGGCTCGGCTCGATTCCTCATACTGCGGCTCCCATTATAAGTGCAGGAGAGAGAAAACATTTGCCACGTAAAGAACGGAAAAGGGATTAAAAAAAGGAGATGATGGAGGGAAACAAGAACCTCGAAGGAAATTGTGAGGAAGCACGCGAAGAAGTGCATAAAAATTTTGCAAAAAACGAGGGAGTAGGTATATACAAAGCGATTGATTGAATGATTGATATGCTGGACTATAATTGCTTCTGTATGTGCGTGCGAAGTCTTGTTATTGTATTTTTAATGTAAGTACTTTGAAAAATTGTAGTGTACTTTTGTAGTGCATTATAAAATTTATATTTAAGTATTTCCCTGCAAAGAATTCCTCGCTTTTAATAGTTAAAGACAATTGTATGCTTTTGAGAATATTAATGACATTTCAAAAAATTTACTTCTTCCATATTGATTTTATGATTTAATTGAAAAGAAAAGGATGCGTAAATGAATAGTTGAATGTAATATCGTAAGCGTACTGCAGGCTTAGGGATGTAAGCATTATAATAGGAACTTAGAATCGAAGCTATAGAAAGGGAATAATCAATATGTTTACAAGAAATGTATAGGAGATAAAAAGGTAATAATAGAATTGAATCGGGAACGTACTTTAATTATTCTTATAGCTATATATTACGAAGATACAAGGCTTTGTATAACAAGATAGTAATTTGAAATTTGCTATTACCCTCAGACAGAATAGTATATTTGCAATACGATAAACAGCAAAGCAAATTTGAAAAAAAAAAACGTAATGGCATAATTTTGGAATTACAAAAATCGATTATTTGTATGCACCTTAATTATCAGAATATTCTAATTCAGCGTATTAAAAAAAACGTGAAATAAAAACCCAATAAATAGAGAACAATAAAAATTACAATCCAGGACATAATAAGCAGTTACAGCATGAAAGCGGCCCAAGCAGGCTTAACATAACAAGGCAATTTTTGTACAATGGCACACCGCTATATCAGCACTCGACTCGCCGTTCCTGATAAGAGAAACTCAAATGCGTCTATGCGCCACCTATCTCGTCGCGTAAAACTATTTTCTACGTTCACCAAGTTCAAATAGCTCAATAAGCTTCAATCATTTTGAGACGCTTCATTATAGGTGCATATCATGGTTAAATAAAAAAACTGTATAAATTCGTAATTATATAAGCAAGAAAAAGAAACAACAAAGCTAATTAGCGCTCCTCCAGTACTACTACAAATATAACAATCATCGGGATCAAAGAAGTGAAAATTCTCAAGCATCCTCTAACGATTCTAAGGAACACACGGACAACGCCAAAAAACTAGATCCCGCATGCGCAGAGCAAACACGTTTCCCAGAAAAAGCTTTTAATTTTCAAGCGTGCGCGCGCGGAGAGCTCGTAAATGTCCCTGCGCCAAGCCTCTCTCGCCCGATGCGCATATTAACGCGCGAATTGAGCGCTTCGCAGCCGCGAGCGTTTTAATTAACGAGCAGTAAAATCCGTCGGAACGGTCGCTGCTGCAACTTTCGCCGCTTCGGAAGACTAGAAAGAGCTGTGCCTTTACGCGAGTATATAGCCAACGAGAGACGAAGAAAATGACCGGTTAATAGGTAAGTAGCGTTTTCGAGCGAAGCTGAGTATAGCATCCACCCCTTTAATGCTCGTCGAGGGCTTCTCTAGTAGTTGTGTGTAGAGATATACCGATGCGTATGCGCGGGAGCTATGCGGATTCTTTGTCGCGACGAATAGGCGCCTTGGCGAGGCCGAAGGCAAAAGTATATCGGGAGATGAGTCTGCGACGATTTTTATGGCTTTTCGGGTAGTAGAGATGCTTGTAATTAAAATGCTATTTTTTTGTGTTAAGCGAAACGGTCGTGTTTGACGGAAACACTGTGTTTTGCGCGTATATGTGATATACCGGTAGGCTTTTGTTACTAATTTGAGTACAATTTCACTGAATTAAACTATCGAATTTTGCAGCTCAAACCGTAAAACCATATTATGTTTCAAACCGATTTCTGAAAACGAAGCTCACCTCATCGCAAAACCACGTCGAAAATTAACCCCTTTGTCTACACAATGTATAAGCTTGCTGCGCAGCAGCCAAAAAAATTGTTCATGCAAATTCCGCGATATTCCGCCGGAGGGCTCGTTGCTCCACGAAAAAGCCCCGCTGCGTCCGCAGGCAAAACAAAAGAGCTGGCCCTGCTCTTATATATAAATATAACTGCCACGTACACTTTTATGCAGATTTCGTCGGCGAAGCTCAAAAAAGAGCATAAGCATATACCTATATACATGTACAGCCGAGGAAAGAGAGATAGAAAAAGCAGCTCTCAAACCGCGGGAGCAAAGAAGAAACGCGAGCACGGCTTTAACGTCGTGGCAAAGGGTGGGCCCGCTTTTGCCCAGCCTATCGTTAACTTTATGGAGGAGCAGTGGCGGTATAAGAGGGAGCTGATGCTGAGTTCTCTCCTTCTACTTTCGAGCTGCATTAGAGAGAACGCGGTGTGTGCTCGGTTCGAGTCAATGTTATCTTCTGCCGATCGCGACGCTTCGAATCACTTTTAACGAGCTTCAGCACGCGCGGAGGGGAGCGCCGCGGTTGTACTTTTTTATTGCGCGAGCTTTTGCCAATTTCAGACGCGTCGTTTTTCCGGCGAAGTGTTTACTTTGGTTTACCGTTATAAGTTTGCGAACCGTTACGGGATATTCTATACTCGATTTATGAATATAAATCGGCCGATTTTATTACGAAATTGCTTGCATAAACAAACAAGTCAATTCAAATATTCACGTTCGCGCGAAAGCCCTCATCGCATCATGCAGTTTTTTCTCATCGCTATAAAACTCCGCGATGCCGATCGTCCCGGCGCTGCGCGCGATTACCGATTTCAGGGTAAAATCGAACATTTCGTACGAAGCGAGCTGCAATTTGCTCTCGCGAGAAATAAAAAGAGCCGCGGCGCATCTGCGAAGCCAACCGACATCGCAGAGCCCACGGGAGAGAAACTTACTGCTTCTGGCTGGCGAGTATAGGAGAGAGAGAGAGAGAGAGAGAGCACTTATCATTAGGCCGCATCTTCCGCCGAGCGCACTTGCGGGTAATTGTTTCCTCCGGTTTATAGTTTTATTCCGACTCCGCGGATGATCATATCGGCCCCCTCTATGCGATTTTATACCGCAGTGTACGGCTCTCGTTTTATATTCCGCGTTATACGGAGAAATCGTCGGTGAAGAGACGGAGTATTGCTGTACTTCCTCTGGATATCTACGTGTACTTGAGCTTATTCTTTGTTTTGTATATAGCTGTTGCTGAATGCAGAAGTTTTTGAGGTGAGCTATAAGAGGTAATTGTTTTTAGATCGAACGCAAATAACGTCGACACTCATTAATCCCGCAAAAATCTGAATGCCTCCCTTTACACATTTTCACAAGCCACCGCATAATAGTACTTCCTCGTGCGATGCTATCTCGCGCACATCCTTCATCAGGTTCGCGAGAGCCAAGATTTTTTCGGGTAATTACCATCCATATACACGGGATCAGAGAACACAGCCACTCTCGGCAAATAGACTTATCGCGTGAGCGACGCTATAATTCGACTCTAATTACATCCACCTCCTCCTACGCTCTAAAATACACTCGCCGTAAAAGTCGCATTACCCGCATAGTATATATACCTTAACCACCGCAGTGCTGCATAAAAAAGAAAGACCACAAACATCGCTCCGGGCCATCCAGAGCATTCCCAAAATTGGGACGTAAAAATACACCGGCCCGGCGAAAGAATGCAGCTATACGCAAATTTTGCATACGCTGCGCAAGGGTGATATTATACGCTCTTATGCTCTTCTATCCGTGCGATATGGAAAACAGCGTAATAACACAGCTCCCGTCCATACATATAGGCAGCGGCGGCAGCAGCTTCAACGACGACGAGGTGCTTTCTTTCTTATACGCTGGAGTATATAGAGAGAAGAGGAGGAAGAAACGCGCGGGAGGCGGCGCTGCGGACAGTTTCGCGGCTCCGGACGAGCGCCTATCGTTTAGCCCGGATCTCCATGCGAGATTGCGGCTGACGCCCCCCGGGGATGTATCGAGGAGTAGCTCGTTTTTCTTCCACGCGAGAGTTGAGTTGCCGCGTTTGCGCGAGTAATCGAGCGCCGGTGGCTTCCTTGCGCTGAAGGGACTGATTATAGAGAGAGGGATGGATATGGTGGAGACTTTGAAAAAATTGTATGTTTTGGCTTTTACGCGTTGGAGATGCACTAAATTACAAACTTTACTGGTCTCAATCGAGGCTTCGAAAATCTAGTCCGTCCTTCCGCAAATTTACCCCAACCTTCTCTTGTTCCACTTCTTTTGTGTTACTATACTATACTACCTACTGCTGCAGCTCAAGGGGGTAGCTCTTTGGTCGGCTCAACCATTGTAATCTGCTGTCCTCCGACGATATAAATATGTATCGAGGTTGGGGTGCACACACGTCGTTGCCGACTAAGCTACCAGCTTTTCGGCCTCTCTCCCCTTGATTAACTCGTTCTTTTCTTCGATTTTTTTTTAACCTTCTCTTGGAACCAAAATGGCGCGAGCGTCCTTCGAGCCACTAGTCGTATTATATACGTATACACACAGCGATACGCACTCTTAACGGCTGAGAATTTCAGATAAGTATGGTTTAGCACCGGTGGCTCGGCAGATTTGCAAGTTAGCGAGGCGAAATGAGGACTTTGCTCGAATGGTATTTAAGTTTAGGGGGCACTTACTTTTTATCTCTGTGGCTTGGGGGTGGAATAGCAAATTTTTTAAGAATCTATATAGGTGACGCTATTTTCTCTCATCTGAGTAAAACGAGCCGAACACAAAACTCCGAAACTCGTAACAATTTTACCGGGCCATTATATCCAAGCTGTATATACAGCACAGCCGCCGGCTTAATTTACAGCCCCCAATAAAGCAGTACCGTCGTCGTCATCGGCAGAGAGAGCAGTTAGCGTCGAGGCACGAGGAAATTCGTCGAAAGGGAATATAATATAAAAGTCTGCCGCTCGCGCGCGCGCGCGACAATGAAGAAGAGAAAAAAGCTCGAAAGCGCGCGTGCCAGGCTATGTACCATATAGTCTCTCTCTCTCTCGGGGGTGTGTCGGGGGGCGTGAATCCGCACAGCTGCGCGCGTGTACGCGTGCCGCGTTATACAGTGGCGAGTATAGTTGCACCGAAATCGCGCTCTCACAATGTCGAGCGACTCGTTGAATAATGCCTGGACTGCACAACAATAATATTCCGTTTAACGTCGTCGCTTCGATATAATATGCAGCAGTATAGGCCGTGTGTTGCGACGGTTGTAATGTACATTAAGCGATGCGAAAAATCGATACGCAGATCGTTAAAATTGCAAGTGACATATAGTTATATTTTTCCTTCAGACAAAGGAAAATCATCGACAGCTTCAAAAACGACAATGAGGCGCTCTCAATCGTCATCTTGGAGCCGGAAGCATCCGGCAATCAGATATACGTCTCACCTTCGGCGCGTGTATCTCCTCGGCTGGCATTATTTTTTCGAAAGCGAGCGCCTCCTTCCTGTCACTCGACACGCGCTTTTTGTTAGAGAATTCGTCTGGTGTCCCACCCACCGGACCTTTGGTAGGCGTCTTTGCTGAGATGCGCTAACGAGCTGCTGCTGCTCCTTTTAGCTGCTGTGCGCAACGTTACTGGAACTGTACCTATATCTGTCAGGCCAGGGACCGCAAAATCGGCTTTTCGGGGTCATTCTGCGGAATTGGTGGGTGGAAACTCGGCGAGCTTTGTGGTTGTGCTGAATGATTTTTGGAAATCGGTCAATGCTATTAGACTCTCGTTAAGATTCACCAAGGTGCGAGGAATGAATGTGTCCATTGTGAACCGTTTGAATGTGTTTTCCTTTACGTCGTCCAATTTATTACGTTCGCTTTGAAGCTGAAAATCGCAAACAATAATAATAGTAATAACAGAGATAGTATACGAAAGATCGGCATCTCAACGATTCGACCGCGAAATCAATTTAATCGCTCACATATCATCGCAGGCTAATAAAATGCAAAGACCCTTTCCGAGAAAAGATCATCCCTTCACAATAGAATCGACATCGAAATCGGCGGACGCATTTCCTCTAATAAATTAAACATACCTCGAACGTGTTATTTCTCGCGATTGTCTCGGTTACATTCCCTGCAGCAGAGCAGCACACACACACACGTATACAAGAGCGAAATAAAAGCCCCTGAGGCCTATATCGGCGCTCGCGTTCAAAATTCTAATTCGCGGTCGGCCGATCCAAGCGAGAGAGGGAGAAAAGAGAGGGCGAATAAGCGCGCGCGCGCGCACAGGGTAATGACTACAATCATCTCGCCGATACAATGCTATCTGATCGGATCGGCAAAGTGGGCACGTCGGCGTTTTCAAAACACGTATGATTGCACCTTTTGCACGAGATATACACGTGTGTGTGTGTCTGTGTGTAGTAGATATTCGACAGATGCGTTATATACGCGTGTTGTATAGTTCGAAAAATCTGCAGCTAGAGCTAAAGAGGAAGAGTCGCGTAGTAATAATAGAAATCCGCGGATAACCGTGAAATTTTTCGAGCGAAATATAGTCGCGCCGCGCTCTCGTTATGTATTTTTCGGTATACGAAATGACAGAAAATTACACAGCGCGAGAGTCGACGCTCTCTTTTTCGTCTTCCGTTCGATGCTGTGCTCTATTTTTTTAATGCTCACACAGACACCGGAATCACGGCGGGCTTTTTAAAAGCAGGTATTTTTCGCCGGCACAGGCAGACGCCCATCTGGGATTAACATACAGAGCGATGTGGCTACTCGTGGGTCTATCGATTCGCTTAAAAGCAATTCTCGAAACTCCGGCTCTTAATGAGCGATTATACGTCTGCGTATAGAAGACAGCTGCTGGTATACGCTCTTCTGAGTGGTCATTTAATTTCTGAATGCATACACGCGTGGAATTATAGTGTTTATTTTACGACAAAAACATCATCTCACAGATGCAGAAACAACAATCACACGAGCCTAAACTCACACTCTCAGCACAAGTGGAGCCTCTCGTCCCGAGTAAACTCGTGCGTATGGAAACCGATCCACCCACTCAAACAACAGAGTGAGTCCTTTTCAACGAGTAGAGCTATGCTCTCGACGCGTTACATAAGAACGAAAAATCCCACGTGGATACGCACGCGTGCTATAATACCCTCTAGAGACTCGTTCTGCGGTCTCGCGAGCGATTTCCGGCTAATAATCGTCGAGTCCAATCGCGTCTCTCCCGAATACGAGATCTACTTACACACACGCGTATAAAGTATACGTGTTTCTCAAAGACGCAAGAGAAGCTCATCGGACGATGATCCACGCCCATCGCAGCTCCTTTCACGCTCCCTCTCTCCGCGCGCTGCGATTGTATCGCTCCTTCCTGTACCTCTCTATATATATATATATATAAGGTACACACGTCAGGAGCACCGGTTAAGCGACGATCGGTAACTATGCGCTCGGAATCGGAACCGGCGAAAAGGAGCCGAGACGCCGACAATGACGAAGGGGCGTACGCCCACGCGCGCGCGAGCTTTTGGCCTATTAGTCCCCTTGTGTACTCTATACTCTCTCTCTCTCTCTCTCTGCGGAAGTGCGAGAGCTTACACAATGCCGCAACGAGCGTCGGCTTCGTAAAAAGAGAGGAGGTGGAGACGAGAGGCCCTCGGATCGATTATACGCTATGTACAGCTTCCGAGAGGTGCCGATTCTTCGATTTTGCGCGATCGGTCACAGTATACACTGAAGGAGAGAGAGAGAGAGAGAGAGAGAGAGAGAGAGAGAGAGAGCGGATGGTGAAGAAAGGAATGATCGGGGATGGGCGCGTGCAACGACGACGTCTTCTTCTTTTTATGCTACCGACGCTCTTTTTCCGCCGCAGCCGGGGCAGAAGAAGAAGCTATGAATGGCCGAGGTGAGATTCTTCGGATGTGTCAATTCCGAGGAAAGAGAGATGGGCTTGCTCTCTGTTGTGGAATATCATTCTTCCTTTTCTCATGTTAATCGCTACTGGTCTTGTGTGTGACTTTACGGCTTGATTGAAGGCGACAGTCTTCTTTCACGGTTCGTTTAATCATCGTCCAACAGTCGCAGGTTTATTTAGGACGATCGCATCCGTTCCGGAATTTCACGGTGTGAATAGGAAAGGTTCCTTTTTCATATACACTGTGGTATTTTCCAAGTAAAATATTGCACGGACGATTGAATTGCGAGAAAGACAATGATTTCCTCCCGAGCACTACTGCATATTCCACGAGCGCATCGTTATTCATTATTTTTCCTACTCCTCTTTCTCGCTATCAGCTTGTAATACAGTACTCCGAAAGCATCAACCTAACGAATCCGTGTCTCTGCAGTATAGCGCGGTGACGTTCGCGTCCTGGAAAAAGTCTAAAAGACGTTCTGTGCATAGGACACAACGGCGCATCGCTACGACGATGACGAAGTAAAGCTTTTCTACGAAGCAGCGCAGAGTCGCTATATAATTAGGGCTACTGCTGTAGAGTGGAAAAGAGCGAGAGAGACTCATTTGCGACGTGGAAGAAGCCTGAACTCTTCGCGGGTTTTGCATCGGAGCTCTCGTCGCTTCCCGGAATGTTTGCTCTCGTGCGCTATATAAAAAGGCATTAAACGTCAAGCTCGTTATGTTTCTTGCGTCGTTAGGACGACGAAGGGATGAAGGAAGAAAAGAAACGATGTGGTGTAAGTGTCGCGGGATACCGTATGCGCGCGCGGGCGAGTTGCTTCTTTTGTTTCTTTCTTTATACTCGTTATTGTGGATATTGTCGCTCGCGTGACGCAAAGCTACTGCAGTACGTCTCAATCAAGCCGGAGCGTGTAATGTGGAAACGTGTTTCTTCTTGGTCGTGACTTTACCTCGGGTTTGTTAGTCGCAATTATGAAGAAAATGA
The DNA here is from genome assembly GCA_012977825.3 of Pteromalus puparum. Classification (NCBI taxonomy): domain Eukaryota; kingdom Metazoa; phylum Arthropoda; class Insecta; order Hymenoptera; family Pteromalidae; genus Pteromalus; species Pteromalus puparum. The sequence goes on along the minus strand of CM053171.1, from coordinate 51,196,274 downwards.
TTAACGTATACCCTTATCAATAACGAATACGAAAAGCATCGACGGTATAGACTCAGCGTATAGATTAATTTGCGGTGCGGAGTAAACGTGCGTTAGGGGAGAAAAAAAGGGCGATTTGTCTTCTTATATCCTAATAATATATAGTACGCACTCGCCTCATGCGTTTTACGACTAATGTACTCGGCTCGGTAAATCACGGCCTCGGACAATGCCGGCTGCGACGATTTACGAGAGAGAAAGAGACGAAGAGCGAGGGGAAGAGCAAGCCTGCGGCGTTGTTAGCTTCGATTGCACACTATACTATAAAGTACCGACTCGGAAAGACCAGGAGTTTGTATAGCGCACAATGAGTCGCTTTTATGCTGATCTGGATAATCTCGTCTTTGTTTAAAATTCTACACTCGCATACTTAAAAATATTAAGCGGTAAGAGCCGCAAGTTCAGCGAAAACAGACAGTCCATCCGCGCATCTCGAATTAGCAAAGCAAATCAGCGGATCGTCTCTCATCGCTCGAGCTGTTCACGCTCGCTCTGAGAAAGACGTAACGCTAAAAGTCAAGCAAAGTGTATGCATATCGCAACAGCTTCTCGCCTGTATATACATACATCGAAAGCTGAGGATCTCTCTCCAGCACAACTCGTGCAGCTATACTATATCTGTATACACATTGAGCAGAGCAGCGGCCGCAATCCTGTAAATCACGAGAAACATAAACGGCGCTGAGATAATATTTTCTTAACACCTCGTGAAAGGGTTGGACGTGTAGAGTCGGCCCCTGCCGGTGTATTATGTAGGTATTATACCTGCGCGAGAAGAGATGTGTAGAGGCTCGTATAAGCGCGCGCGGTAAATCCATCGTATGATTGCCTCCTTTCGTCTCGTTACGGATTGCCGAGGATATACGCGCGCGTTGCGCTCTATAACGCGCGCGGCCTTTTATTTACACTTTTGCCCGCCCGAGCGAACAAGCGAGCGAGCAACGATTGCGAGAATTTCTTTGTTTTCAGCGCTTTGAGGATGAGATATACTTGCGCGGGTATACGTTGGAACTTGTTGCAGATATAGGAGAACGGGAAAGGTGTGTGTTCGACGGGAAATTTGGACGTGAAATTTAACGTGGAAATATTTTGTTTTTATCGGTTGTGTTAGTGGCAAAATCTTGTAGTTGATCTGTGTACTCTGCAGTCACAAAAACATTTCGAAATGTTATACTTACTTTTCCTCTCTTATAAAAAAGAGATGACCGGATGTTGTGAAGCCTTTTAAAACTCGATTTAATTGGTTATGGCTAGGCATCCGGTTGAATGGAGCCAAAATTTAAAACGTTTTAGTATGGTTCAAGTTTAATCTCTTGATCTTGGGTCTATTATTCAGTTGATTCTTTTTACGAGCATAATTAATAATATGATTGTTTCGTTTATAATCATTCTAGCTTATTTCGTATCATATTAATATATTCTAACCTCAAAAACTAGATTGTGTTATAATCTACTGCTTTGTTTTAGAAAATACTACTTATCTTCTTAAGAAAAAACATCAATCAAATACAAATGTGAACTTAATTGTGAAATATATGGTAGCGTTTTGAATACTTTTAAGACACTATTGTGACAAAGTCGCAACTTCGTATATCTGCCCGGTTTTTAAATTTTCCGTTACTACGTCCGACTGTCGAAACTAGCCAATACTCCAGAAAACACGACAATGAATCATTACACTTATTATAGAAACATCACGAGCCGAACTTGTGTTATGTCCGCGCGCACCTAAGTCAATATCATGGGATGCGACTAGATTAAGTAAATCACGTCATGTACAGCTTGATGACTCAATTAAGGAGGTTCATCTGGTACGTCGCTAGTCAAAAAAAGGATAATTTGTATAAATTCTTATTTCCTTTAGATACAAGAGACATCATTTATTTAGGACTTATGAAAAGCTAATTTATAACAAAGAATGATTTTAGATAAAGATATCGAACTCTTTATATGACAAAAAAATTTAATACAGACGACATTTGACTTCGTTTTTGAGGTTAAGTGCACATTTTTTTATTAAGTCAATTAATTAGTATGCATAGAGGTACCCATCAATCGTTTTCAAAAGCAATTTGAATTCATCAAATATTAGTTTTCTCATACAAAAATTTGCACCAGAAACTGTTAGTTAATTCAATAATTATTTGCAAATTGAAACGAGGAAAATGTGATTCTCCATAAGACTTCATGTAAAAATGGAAAAAATACTTTTATTAATATCTCGTCTCAAAGGTATCCAAATGACTCAAAATTTTGCGTAAGCTTTTTATTTAGTGAGAGTGAGTAAATAAAAGATGTTCATAGCTCTGCGCTACGAGTGATCACGCGCTGCGTCATAAAGCATCAACACGACTACTTTCGGGGAAAGACCTTGACTCGCGTTTTTTTTTATTGGTGGGGATTATAAATCTGCAAATAATAATCACGCGGGCAAGATTACAATCAAGGTATACAAAGTAAGGAACGCACCCGAGTCAGGCAGAGTCGCAGAGTCGTCAAGTCTGCTCGACCTCCGTACTGTGCCACAATAGCCGCACCACCGAGAACAGTGTTACGGTTGATAGCCAGAAGCGCGTCGCGTAATTCCTGTCTCGTAATAAGTAATCGTGTCAATTGTTAAAGTGTAACTAGAACCGATCACAATAAAGTATACTCTCAACCAAATCCGGGAAGGATTAAGGAGTTATTTCATCCTACCTAAACTTATCTACCCTCCAGGACGAGATACTATAAGTTTAGACTGCATCAGAGGTCAATCGCCTTGGACGGCGTAAGTACCTCTAAATATTTGTTAAACATAATTACGGGACTCTTGATCTTGCCGCGTACATACACTACGCACATGACAACCCGCGCATGTAAAACCGCCACGCTACCGTCTCGCTAAATAAATAATTAACTCGTTTTTCGATCTGTACTCCGCTCGTGCAAATCACTTTGTACCGTCACTTTTCGAGAACGTCACACTATAATAGACAATTACGCGCTCAAAAGATAGCGCGCAAAGCGCGCTTGAATTTAGCTTTGATTAAAAAATAAATGTTGTGAGTTCAATCCAAATTTTAGTTTCGGACTAGCCCCTTCCCTACCGCTCAAACTCTCCGAGTATCTGATGGCCAGCCACGATAGTTGGCGTACAAGCTCTTTGCAATTTCTCTAATCACAAATCTACGCCCAGAATGTATTTATAGGGCTGGGTTGTATAATGTGCCGAAACTGCCTTTTTGGACTAGCTTTAGCCGCGCATGCTATAACTGCCTGGAATTACTATGATCTCGCCTGTGATAGTGTAATACTTAACGTTTTGACTCGGGTTCTAACAATGCATCTATACGAAATCGCCGCACAAAAAAGTACGCTGCATCAGCGTCGTAACGATTTTATGCATTATAAAAACCTCGAAAAAGACGTCGAAATATCCCCTCACCGTATAAACAAAATGACTCGTGGCTTCCTTTATATTCGACATTTTTTTCAATCCACCTCGTAGAAAGAAAAAAAAAACACCGAAAGAAGGGATTATACGAGCCGAGTCGAGAGTTAATGAAGAAGAAAAGAGTGCATCAGAAGAAAGAAAGAGGAGCCGCCGAGCAGCAACAGCAACAGCAGCTCCTAAGGCGAGGAAAAAGTGCGGTCAGTCGCCAACTTGGCGGCGGCGGCGGCGTTTCTCTCACCTAGTGACTGTTGACTTTTTGTGGCTTCTGTCCATTAGGCAGATAAAAATCACCCGGTCCTTATCTTCTCTCTCTCCATCTCTTACCGCGTGCGGCTGCTTAAGAAGCTACGAATTAGTCCGCTTGCATCGCGCCTATTTTCGTAATGCGTCGGCGCGTCTTACATCCACTCGCTTCGAGTTCGATGCATCTGCCGTTCTCTCTCCGGCTATTACGGAACAGCTATTGCTAGGTACAGTCGCGCTGTTGTTATTTCAAGGCATTACCGCAGCTCTCGCGACGAGAGAAGTGCTGATTTGCCAAAGACGCGTCTTTTGTGCTCTGATGCTTAATCTTCGACGGTTACGCTTGGGGCTTTTAGGAATCGGGACGGGTTCGTGAAAAATAATGGAAATTCATCGGCGTAACGGACGTGTCCTGTAATTATAACAGTGATTTATCCTTTCCACGATTGTGGCAGACGGCAAATGCGAGCATTTGGGCTAGTTTTAAAAGTTGCCCGTAACGAGCAGTGGGCTTTCGAATGGTTACGAAACGAATCTGTTCGTTACTTTTATATTTCCGCATTTTTCAACGCTTCGCTTAATTACCCTCTAAAAATCACCAATTTTTGTTTCTAACAAAAATCTCTCAAACCTCGACCCAAAGCCAAAAAACTATCCGACCATCCGTCGAAAAAGGTTCTTAGCAGCAGCAGTCATCAACTCTTGGCGCCAGTGCGCATATCCATCAGTCCCTTGGCGCATTACCAAACTTCAATTTTTCTTGCACGCTCGACCGAAAACTCGCAGCGTCTTAACGAATCCGCAGAGCCAAGGTCAATTCCAAACGCGTGCGAGTCGGAAGAATTAGCTTCTTCGTCCATCAGGTACTGCACAGATAGTCCGCGCAATTCTCCACGGCGATCGTCGAGAGTCTTCGGGGCGCCTGGGTTTCGTTCCCGCTATTAGGATGATAGATGAACGGGGAAAAACGTGTTTGTTTACTGCGCTGCTATACGCTCGGGGTGTACGGAGGCCGTCAGGTAGATCCACAGGAGCAAGCTAATCGCCTTGAACTGATGCTGGCGCTCTACGTGACCCTGATCCTTCTCGGCGCGTCGACTGCACCCGTCGCTACTGCGGGTGTAAGCGCCTGAGATTAGCTTGGTAGCATCTGATAGTGGAGTTAGTGTCAGGTCTCGCGTACGCTGTCGGATTTTCTCTCCGCTGTGCTTCTTTTTCGCGCAGGTGTTTGGCGTGTCGCTCTGTGAAAGTAGATAGTTCTTTGCGGAGATTAGATTCTGCAGTCTGAGTATAATTAATGATTTTTTTTTTTTTTTTTTTTGGCTTAATTATCATCGACGCATCGCTCGATGCCAAGGTTAATTCAAGTGTCTACAGTATACGATATCCATTACGCGTTTTTCTTCTGCGCGGCTTTGTTTCAAAGCAAACTGCGCATTAGTCTTTTCTATAATGGAGGCGCGGTGTGTTTCGACCTCTAGGCTCTCATCGCGCCGCAAAAGACCGTGATTAATCGATTTCCTCCTTTTCTCGCATCCGATGCTGCTGCTGTGGCTTCTCGGCGTTTTCTCGCTCTTCGGAAAAGTCCATTTCAAGACAGAAGGAGAGAGGGTGGGGAGGAACCGGATTGTTGTCTTTGCGGTCGGGCGGCACACTGCAGCCGATTCAGAAACCGGCGGCTTAATCGATCCTGGCGCCGACGTCCTCTTCGTCACGGCGCGAAGCTCCCGAAGGCATTCCGCCGCGAGGTTTCCTTCATTACCTTTTGATCCGGCGCCTCTCTCTTGATTTTTTTATTTTTGTTCAGCCCTCTGTGTATTATGTATACGCGAGTGTATATAAGGCTAGATTGCTTGGTATAAATCAAAATGATAGAGATGCACCAAAGCGGACGGTAATAAATGACAAAGTGTCGGGGAATTACCGGATGGCGCCTCGCGCGCCGAGAGTAACGATGGAGTGTAAAGATGATGATGTTTTTTTGTATTCTGAGATGTTTCTGGATTATACCGCTGGTTGGTTGTTGACAGTGTCGAGGTGGAGATATCACTGAGTGTATAGTGATATGGGATTCGGAGGTAATTAGAAGGGAACGAGTTGAAAATTGTGGGGATTCTTGCTAATTTATAGTTGGTCAGTGTATAATGTTGATGAAGGTGTAGTTTACTCTGTTTCTTGAACGACATTGCCTCGAAACGTGATTTTTTTTTCAACGCCTTACATACTGTATAGTTAATAAACTGACGGAGTGTGATTTGAGACGAATTAACACGCGGCAAAATTACACCTCTGATGACAAGTGGCCGCCGGCATGTGGCGATTTATACGCAATGGATTTGAAATTCAATTAAGAGTTCATAAAGCCCTTCATTTTAGGGTCGTCACCGAGCGGATATTAGCGAGTGAGTGGACTCGCGACAAATGCGGACCAGCGCTCTTGAAAAAATACATACCCTTTTTATTGTTCAACAAAAAAAACAAAATTCACAATTATTTACCATCACTCTGTCCACATTATTTCGCTCTCGCGCTTTCAGCGAAGGAGAAAGATAGCGAGGAGAGATAAAGGATGAGGGTCTGACTGGTTGTGCTTCGTTGTCGGCTTTTCTCTTGCCTTCGTCTTGCTCTTTCTTTCGGCCGAGCGTAATAAAGGATAGCGCCAGTAATGGCTTTTAATTACTTCATAATGAGGTTGCTGCCGCTGATGGCGCCGGCTATATATGTAGATCAGTCCTTCTTTTTACCTGCCGTCGCAACGATGTGGCCTGAGAACTTTTTTGCACTTCGTCCGACTTCCCTTTGAGAGCTACGTCGCGCTCTTTGAGAATTTCAGAACACACACGCCTTATAATTTTCCTGGTCTGCTGCTCATTTTTTGAAAAAAAAAAAAAAAACATAAGAAACTTTTCGAATTAAGAGAATTACTGTACAGAGATTTCACCGAAATTATTTTGCTGAAAATCATTCTTTTGTCACGTGAGAAAAGGTCCAGCCCCCGTTTTCTCACACAGAGCCATGCGTCAAGCCGAAAATCTTGGCAAAGCAGTGACACCCAGAACAATGCAAACTATAACCTCTGGATCTATCCTATTCCGAAGAAGCTAAAAAGATATAGGAGGAGGCGCAGTCGTGAAAGACGGCAAACTCCTTTTTGTATACGGCGCAACGTTGACACGAGTTCGGGAGCCTATTAAGCATTCTGAGCAACTCATTTAGGGGCCAGAGCGCGAGTAGCCGTGTGCTATATGTATGTGTGTGTGTGTGTGTGTGTATAATATGCCGCGGGAAGACGAATAGAGAGAAAGGTCTGAATGCATCTGGGGCCCGACGAACCGAGAAAAGGTAAGAAGGAGTGACTAATGCGTCTGGTGGCTACCTGAAGAAGCGTCGCGCGGCTGAAGTTCAAAGGGACTCGTTGGCGCCGCCACCCTATATGCACCTCCTCTCGTCCTCCTCGATCTTTCTTCTACCAAAGGTATAATACGTGTATAACGCCGCACCTTTTCGTGTATGAGCTGCCGTCGCATAGGCACACGCGAGTCAGTTCTCAGGTCGTTATTGGCTGTGTGCAGTATACATGATATCGGAATTTTATTTATCTGATATTAATTAGCTTCCATATACTCATTAAATCGTAAAGTTCCTTCCAAGTCGCAAATGCAGAAAAGGATCACGACGAAAATAATCCCAATCGTTCTGAAATCGCAGTGTCATTGCACTTGATGCTTCGCCTACCTCTTCTTCCGACTGTATAGGCCATAAATTCGTATCGTCTGAGTCGGCACCTTTCTACACATCGGGAGCTGACCGCGCGGTCAATCCACGAGCGTCAAACGCGATCGTGTACCGCGATAATAGGAACCGACTCTCGATTAGACCGTGTAGTCGTCGAGCATTCCTCGCTTGTGTTTTACTCGAGTCTACTTTGCCGCGCGGAAATTGAGATTAGATACTGCGATGAAGATCTTCACACCTGATGACCCGATATGCAAAGGACCTTGTTCTTGAACGCTTTAATTTCTGGTGTGAAACGGCGTAGCCCGGTATACCACTATGATACACTGTATGAATAATTAAAACGCTATCCCGAGTATGAGTGTTTTTGTGGAAAAATGAAGGGAAAATGGAAATGGTCTTGTTATCGTGTCAGAATATTGTACGAGCATTAATGAGTAAGTCTGAAAGCACCGAGTGCATTGAAAACTGCTACGTTGCATATGTAAATTTACGATTATCATTTCACAATACGTCATTGCTCATATAATAGATCCAAATCAGCTGCTGCTGTCGTATTAGTTTCAGATGTGCGTCTGTTCCGTCAGCCGACCATAATGATTATTATTCAAATGTTCAATTTAGCCATGACAGCACGTTTTGGTTTAAGATTATAAGATATCATATCAATGAGCTACACAGAAATCCGCTTTCATAACAAAATACTTGTCACGTCGAGGCGTAATTCAAAAATAATGTTTTATATTTACACAGGGCAAATACATAAACGCACCAGATGCCTTTCGTACGTGACCTGAAACAATAGAACAGTTTTCATGCCCTTACAGATCTTGCCTTTCCTCGGGACAAACAACTTTTTTACATATACAAAAAATCAAACCAAACTCAGAAAGACCAAAGAGAGAACTTTCTCATGCGCTACTCTCGATGAGCCGTCGATTTATGACAGAAACCGAGATTTATGACGGACGAACGTTTCGCGTTCGGCGTGCTGTTATCCGCACACGTGGTCCCAAAAGAAAAACGAACAGAACTCTCCAGTCTTATCCTCAATAAACTCTAAAAAGGATTCGTTCTTTGATTGGCTTTTAACAGTTTCTAATAATCTAAACTGTATATAATAAACGATCATTCAGATTTTTACAACAAACTACTCGTTCAAAACTATGATTTGACGAACGACACAATTGGAATTTATCGGTTTGAATCCTCTCGCAACAGTATTCCCGAATCGATAAAATAAAAAAGCTCGAGCACGATTAAAGCTCCATAAAAGTTTCAAAAAAGCCAGACAATACTTTCAAAGAAATCACATCAATCTGTTTTTACCTTCCACGCAATTGGCCATTACGACCTCAGCTTTCATTTCGATTATACTTACGATAATACCCAGACACAAGTATCAGCATCTTTCGAAATAATCGGCAAGATACACGCAGACGCAAAACGCAACAGCAGACCACACCGGTAGCTCTGCAGGCTATCGCATGTTTTATGCGCCGACGGCAGCGGATCGTAAAAGGTCGTGGCATGCGCTTCTATCCGGTAGCACCTTCGACTATAAAGCGTTATAACGATTAGCGATATTACGACGCGGTGGCGACGTCGGCTTCTTCTGTACGTTGCGTCGACGGCAACTAATGAGCCGCGTTGCACAAAGGCTCTCGCCTATAAATACGGCCGCTTAATTGGAATTTATTTACAGCGCACGCGCTGCACGGGAGTTTACGCGCTTGTCGAAACGTTCGAATTAGCTTTAAGTGACGTGCAGCGGCTGTTCGAGTTTTATATATACGCGTTTTGCTCCTGGGTTTTTATCGGCTTGTGTACCTATAAACTTCTGCTGGTTCTGTATTATATTGCGGGGTTGATTTAATTAAGACTTTCGTTGGGGAGTGTGGACACTTTACAATTGGTTTTGTGGTAAAAATAACATTTAACGAGAGTAGCTTCAAAATTTTTTCTCTCAGTGATTGAATATTCTACATGTTTCATAGACTGCAGACTACACATTTTTATACTTTTGTGGAAATTTTTTAATTCATCAAAATTCTTTTAGTTCGGACGCTAGACATGAGATGACGGGACATACTGCACTTTGGACTTCTGACGGCATCAGTCGAATGTTTTGAAACTATAATGATTAGGTAGACGTGAACGTACTTTTTAATCAATCTATTGAAAGCAGGACGCAGTAAATAATCATATTTTAGATCAAAAGTTAATAAGAAACAATAAATTTAATTTATCAAAAAGCGTGAATACGAACCATCTTTGGGCATTATGTCCGCACTACTGCAATGGAGGGGGAATTAAAAAAAAAATCGTCTCTTCCCTTAATCTGCACCAAAACGTTGTATAATATATAATTCTCTCAAGCCAAGCAAAAAGAAAGAAGCAAATCCCTCCTGTCATCGCTGAGGAGGGATCATCCTCCTTCGACCCACTTTTCCACGATTATCCCCAGAGCGACTCCACACGCGTCAATTCCTCTCTTATACGATACGCATCTTTCTCTCTCAGCTGCAAAGACGGTCTCGCCCCGACGATATTCGTCTCAGGGAGCCGCGCACCACCCGTCAACGCCCTGGACCACCTAGGGGTAGTCCTGGGCGTACGTGGACTCCCGAAAACGCCCTGGCGCGTGCTGACGTGCTCCTGCAGGGGCGCCGGGGGCGGGCAAGTCTTTCGATTCGATTCGCGCGCGCGAGAGAGCACTGGAATTATCGCTACGGGAGCGAATGCATCACGTAGGTATTAAGAGGATTTTCCACTTTCTTTTGCGGCGCTTGATACACATTTTTTTTTCTGACTCCAGGCTGTTCGAGTAGTGGTAACTAATGAAGCTTCGTTATATAGGTGGGCGTATGTGCTGGAAAGCGTGCGCTCTTAGAACGCCCGCTTTATTTTCAGCCACGCGGCATGTGTGTATGGAGAAAAATCGAGTCGTTGCGGGGGCTGACGGATTGTGACGGATTGTAAGTGAGTTAGTTATAGAAGAGATGGGTCGAACTTATACTTTCTTTTTATAATCCAAGGGACGATTTAGAATCATACTAAGATACATTTCGAGCAAACATTCGCTTGAGGTCGAATTATACAAAATTAGCGCAGAGACGTACGTTACTCGAGAAGCTTCCAAGAATCGGCAACCAGTTTCTCTCTCGACACATGTCACTCGACATACGATGAAAAACTCATCTACTCGCGGTCAGAAAAGACAGGTCGAACATTCGTATATAAGCCGCACGTGCCGCGCACGAGTCCTCTCTTACACGTGCACAGATGTCGGCCGCAAAGTCCGTCATCTGCGCGAGTTCGCACGCAGATGTCGATCCGCGAGAGTGTATATAGTGCCTTTTTTTCCTTCGATTTTCGCAGAAAGCGCTCGATCATCTTTTCTCTTATAAGCATCAGAGCGCGGCCGGTGAGTCGGCTAGACACATCACGGGCTCCGTCGGAAGCGTGCCGTATAGCGGCGGCGGCTGATGCCGCTGAGGGAATATTAACGAGCTGCGGTTCTCGAGAGAGAGAGAGAGAGATCGTCACGGTTGTCCATCCGAAAAGGCTGTGTGCGGTGTATAACCCTCTCAAGTCGATGTCAAAAAGGCTTTGATGGATTTAACCGCGCGCGATGCCTTCTCGGAGGCTTGTTCTTTTTTTTCTGTTCTTCCTCTTTGAGATGATTATTTTTGGGTTGTACATGTGTGCTCTACTGGGGAAAATTAATATTCGGAGAGAAAGAGAGTTATATTGTTGGAGAGATTTGTTTGTTTTTCTTTTGTTAGGCTGATGATGGTGAATATAAATAAGGCTGATATATTTAAGCGTTAAATTGAGCTTGAAAAATGAAGAGAAGGTGAAATTAATTTTTAAACTCCATAAAAACACGCGCGTATATCCTTGAAAACAAACGCGCTAAACTCAGATCAACGAGAATTGCGAATCACGCAAACAAGATTGAGACATGCTTTCTCCAGCTCTCAAAAAAACGCACATAATACACACCAAACTGGCTTCTTATACATCCACATCTCTCAAGGCAGCAACAGCAGCTTGCTTGGTTTCGCAAGACAAAAAGAAAAAAGCCGCCACGCAAGTCCTCCGTTCTTATAATACATTCGCATGTCGAAACGCTTCGACCGCTGAGCCGCTACCATACGCTGCATTACTCTCAACCATCGCAACGATAAATACCGCGACGTTGCGTATATAGTATAACACGCATATACTGGTCGAAAGAGGAAAAAAAAAAACGGTTCGCGCTCGCACGAGGGAGAGAGAGAAACAGTCACCTAGGCACCCCCCGTTCATCGTCGCGCGCTTCATATAATAAAAAGCCTTCAATTCGCCGTCGCGTAATCGGATCTCCGAACTTCCATACATCTTCGTCCATTCACGTTCTCTCGGCTTCAGCTGTTTCCGGTGGGCGTAGACAACGCGCGCGGAAAACGGGTTCACGTATATATATATAAGGGAGAAAAAAGAGCGAGTAGTATAGTAGCTCACGGCGAATCGATCGAGCTCTCTCCTTGTCGCGAACAAAACGAGAAACCGAGTGCGTTATAAAAATGAGTTTGGCAAAGGGTGAGATGCCGATCTCAGAGGCGGGTATATGGACGGTCTCTTTTGCCGCCGAATTATCATCGCGGGAGGCCTACTGGTGCCAGGACTTTTCGACCCTATATATATGCGCTATACTACTGCGCGCAGAAAAAGGCAGATTACAGTGCTCCGGTTTCGTGAGCGGCTGTTCTATATATAATACTGTCGCCAAGTCGTAGCACGTGCGATGGGTGTCGAGAGCCATTATGGGATTTATATACCAAGCTTCATTGTCCACGGACTTTTCTGGCCTTTTTTCGCCTTGGGGGGTGGCTGCGCCGTGTGTGTACTTTGTTGGGGTCGTTGCGTATACGTCGTGCTTAAACGTTTACGTTTTTAAAACAATTTTCTCCTTTTTACGTTTTTTTTTTCAAAAAGAATCTCATATATAACGACGAGTTTGAGAGGGATCAAGGAGAAGAAAAAAGCATAAACAGACCCCTCGGCTCACGCCGGAGATATAATACGATATCAAAAGCTACAACGACGGCGTCCACGTGCCGGCGCTTCGTTTCGAACCTGCGATTAATCTCGAGATTAAAGCGAGAAACTTGTGTTTGCTCGTGTAATTGACATCCCGATTATATATACATATAGCGAGAAGAAGAAAGATAAAGTGGAAGGGAGACAGAACAAATAAGACCAGCTGTAATCATTGTAATCTCGAAAGCAGTAGGAGGACAGCTGGGAGGTCCCTGGGCTATACTCCTCGCGACGATTTTTTTTCATTCGCCGAAATGAGTAATACTTTTGCGCAGACGTATTACCGCTTTGTCATAATATAAAGTAGTAGGTGAACTAGAGTACTTAGAGGCTTGAAAAATCTAGTCAAACATTCATGAATCCAGAGTCATTCATAGACTAGCTTATGACGTTAATTCTTATACACAAACGGTAGCGAGTAGAGAACGCTGACGTACACGTACATAATACATAGATGCAAAGTTAACTAGTTTAAATTGCAGTATCGCAATTTAACGGGGATCGATAAAAATACGTGCGCGCAGTAACACTGTACACGCTATCAAAGCTCCCGATGTGTATAATAATGCAGGCGGTATGAAACTCTCTCCTCCCCTACAAGCACAGCTTGCTTATTATCCGCAAAAAAAAAGCTTTGAATTCCCTTTGGATAAAATGTCTCCACTATATACTCGCATTTTATATCCCCACGAGCTAATTGAAACGGACGTAAGTCGTCGCAGCGAGTCATTTTACTTCTGGTGCTTATATATATCGACGCTCGTGTATTATTATCATCTGCAGCATCAGCATATAAATGCATCGCTTAAGCGAATAAAAATGTAAAGGCCTTATCGCGTATACAAGCTCCCCTATACATGCGATAAGCGAAAGAAACGACTCGAGGAGGCAGGCGAGTATATGTCGTTGCAGTATAGGTGCAGCGGAATTCGCGAACCTGCGCGCTTTTCATGTCCGCAGGTTTAGGCTCAGCCCCTACCGACTCGCCATTGGCCTAGCCACCAGTCACGCCCACTTTCGGCCAAGCGCGACTCTCTCTCTCTCTCTCTCTTTCGCTCTTGGTATATCGGAGCTTCGTGTTACCTGCCGCTTGAGGACGCGCGAGTGCACTGATGGTGCGTGTACAGGTAAGAAGCGCGGCAGGGAAAAGAGTTGGAGGAGTGGATGGGTTGGTTTTTTTTTGGAGGGGCTGTGAAGGGATTGATTTTTTAGTGGTTTTCGAGGAGTTTTTGCTGTGGTCGAGATTTTTACTGGAAGTTTTTTTTTCTGTGGAGGAGAAGCATTGTGTATTATTATGGCTGTTATTGGGAAGGATGGTTTATTGAAACGGATTTTTAAAGTTATATTTCTACATATTATATTGAAAGTACTCGATGTACACATCAGATATAACACTGATAACACAAATAACCACTATACCCAATTAAGCGCTTTTAACGATACAAAAATCCTCAACACAATAACTCGCTCTCGCGAACCGAGATTTATCGCGCAGCAATTAAACGCGCAACATTCAACTCGCACTCAATCCCGCTTGGATCTCTCGAAAAAATAACTGGCACTTAGCTACCGGACGGGTAACGCTATATATGTGTGCATCCTATACGACGCTGATGAAAAAGTAACGCACATTTAATAGATAACAATCAACGTATTAACGTATACGTCTATACACATACGTGCGCAGTGCACGTATATATATATAGTACAGAATCTCCGCGTGTAATTGCGGCATGTCCGCGGCTTTAACGTCTCTCTGTTCATTATCAATAACGACGTGTAATACGCCTCGACTCGGGTATATACTTGAAAGCTTTCTTTGGCACGCGCTGCGCTTACACGTCGCGGAATTCCGAAAACGAATGGCATTCGCCTTTAAACTGCGCCGCTGTGGCGGCAAAAAGTGATAGTAATAATGAAAAATATATAGGTATGTATAACCGTCTCGGTCAGATACATGGCAGGGAGAGAGAGCGAGCCCGTGAACTTAAAGCCGGACTGATATTCCATACTGAGAAAATGGCGTCGTTAACGTTAAACGACGCCTATTATATATGCGCGAGAGACCGCGCGTATACGTATGTACGTGGAGAGCGAGCATCGTGAGCTATATACGTCTCTGTGCAGAGCTACGTAGCTTTGCACTTGAATATATATGTATAGGTATAGGTACGAGGTGTAATGCGAGTCGCATTATCCGCGTGTTCGACATTAAGTGGCTCGTAAGACAGAAGTCCTGAAACTTTCCGGCGGATTTGCATCAGAGCGCAATACATATTAAGATATGCTGAGACGAAGGTATTCTTTCGGTGAACGCTTTGCGTGACTTATTTTTGTATCAAACGTACAGTGAAAAGCAATGAATTGAATTACAAAAATAACGTAGAGGTTTTTTGTGTCTCTGCAAACAATGCCATAGCACGATGTTTTCATGCCCATGGCCGCAAAAGCAGTAAGTCGTTTGAAAAACAATTTAATAAGTGGATCAGCGTGATGTGTGCATTTTACAATTGTCATTGCAGTGAATTCTCAGATATTTATGATTTTTCATTGCCGTTTGACATGCGACGATACTTATCACGCAGCGAGCTATCGTCGATATAATATGTCAAGGATCAAGCGAATCTATAGTGACAAAGCAAGAGATGCCGCGCATAGTTAATTTGTTCATAAAGACTTTATTTTATGCTTTTTCACATGAAATTGTTTTAAAATTATTCAACAAATTCACTCGTCTATACATCAAACCGCTGTAAATACATGTAAATTAGCACCGCAATGACTCTCAATTTCGTTTGTGTATATAATATAATAACACTTTCAAAAAAGGTCACACCTCGTCCAATAAATCCGAATCATGTTCGCTCCATGCATCCCATAGTGTATATAAGACAGCAAACAAAAGAAATCATTAAATTCCTGTCAAAATCGCTCGGATCAACCTCGACCGAGCGTAAACGATTAGATTCGTACAATAATTAATTGACCCGACGAACGTATAGGATCCGAGGAACAAAAACAAGATGTTTGTCTGGCACGTGAGGATATAGAGGGAGAGGAGAGCGAGATATAAAAGATAAACAAGAAGAGCGAGCTCATCTCGTTGGAAAAAGGGCGAGGATGATCCCCCGTCGAGTCAATATTAGCTCGATGAAAGGAGAGATAACGGCGATATTGAATGTCTCCTATGGTGTCGGCACTGTTGCTCCCATCCTGATCTTTCACCCTTCACACCATCGATCGCGCGGTGGGGGGATAAACAGATAAAGTAAGAAGGTGGGAAACTCGTGCGATAACGCGTGGATATCGATAAACGATGCGAATTAAGAATAATTTGAGCATGAATAACTCTCCACATATTAAACAAAAAAAAGCGTCGCATCATCCGAAAAAACGCCGAAACCCCAAGAGCAACACAACAATAAACGTGTGCGTGTGCGAGGAGGAAGAAAGAGACTCCGATAAGCCATGACACAGCCTGGGCAAAGGGCCCCCCCATTGTGCACACAGCGAGAGAGCATCAGAGCTTCGCTCGAGCGGATGCACATCGAAGGTGCGATCGTCGCGCGGCAGCACCTATTTTCGTCGATCCCCTTCTCTTCCTCCTCTCGCGCGCGTCCCAATGTACGATCTATTTACATATCAAAGTGACGCGCGCGAGCCATGACGCCTCCCGATGGTTGAGGCATATAATAGAGCGCTATAGCTGCTATATATTGTATGTATGTAGCAGCTTTACTTTGACGCTCTTTTCGCCGAGTAGTAGGGAGAGAGAGATAGAGGAGGTTAAGCCGAAAATGTGAGGAGATGCATTGTGCCCGGGGTTTAATAGTATGAGCCCTGTATGCTGTTTAATGGATTGTGTGAAACGGAAGATTCGAGAGGTAGAGGGGAATATTTTGCTCTATATCTGGCGTACACGCCTCGTGCTAATATGCTAGCGTGATTATTTTATTGAATGTCTTGATAGATCGATCATTGATCGGAATATTAACATACTCTAAAATGATTATATTTGAAATTATCATCCAGGAACGTGGCATATATTATATTATGGCAGTAACAACATGAGCGGCTCAAGCAGCAGATGCAGATATGGCTCAATAAGCCAGTTAATTGACTTTTAGTATCGGTGGCACACCGCTTTATCTAGACGCGAAGCGCAGACTAAGATACGGGAAATCGGAAAATTTCTATGTGCCACCTATCGCCGCTAGACTGAAACTTATATGTATAAAGAGCTGTATAAAGCGTCAGCCAGTTCAAATTTGAGCATCTGAACTGATCAAATCTTTCTTATCCTTCATCATTTCAATAATTTATATCAAAACCTTGACTATATATCACATTGTGTTAATGCGATAAACTACTAAAATAAAAGTCAGTCTCACCCTCACAATAACTGTCCACTTCTCGAGTCTCTCATGGCACGTGGCTCAGTATAGTACTATCCCATACAGCAAACAAGGTGAAACTCATATAAACCCGACTACCCTCCCAAGTGTATATCGGTAGCACAGTACCTATATACACACACACACCGGCGAAGCTAATTGAAAAGCATATCGCTCGATCATCGTTTTCATCGAGTGCACACAACGACGCCCGGACACTCAATGCTGCTTCTGCTGCTACAGCAGCTCATCCGTCATCGCAAACGCGTCTCACGAATTTGTCAAAGGGAAGGGGGGGGGGGGGATATGATCGGCCGATTAGCCATGGACTCGCTGGCCCCCGTCGGATTCCCACGTCGTGCACGCGTGCGAGTTATAAGCATCGTTGAACGCACACGAGTGTGGAGATTTTTGAGATTTAGACAGAGTCGTTGTGCGCATCTCTTTGTTTTTCACTCTAACGCCTTATCCGTATATAATAATTATCGGACAAAGAAACTCATTCTCCACGTGTCACCGGAAAAAACATTTCAGCTGTACAGGGAAAAAGAGGGAAGAATCAAGTTTTTTTCTCAATCTTTCCTTGCGCGCGTGTGTTACATAAAAAAAAAGCGTATAAGAAACCCGGATTTTTCGTGAAAGAAAACCATCGAGCGCTCGAATTACACATCGGGCTAATTCGTTGACGCGGCATTATCGGCGGACAATGCGAACCCGAGAGCCTTTTAAATTTTTCCCCGGCAGTGCTGTATTCTGAATTGGCCTCTATTTAATTCTCCCCTTATACGCACGAGTATTTGGGGGTGACGTCGTCATCGTCTTTTCTAAAGAGAGAAAAGGCGTAATGCGCGCTGCACGTTTATAAATCCCAACTGATTTTTTACTGCCAAGCAGTAAAATTAGATGGCGGCGTGAAACTGAGGAAAATATACGAGCGCGAAACCGCGGCTTTTTTATACTGATGGAAGGAGTTTATTATATTCCGTGTGTGGCTCGTGATTTACGAGTTGCTTTGTTTCGAGAATTATATATCTGTATTAATATCGCGTATTTTTCGCGATTTTTCGCAAATGTGAAATATACGTTGTTCACTGGACTTGTCGTTTCCTCGAATACATGCGCAATGAATCATGAATTATTCACGATCTCAAACGCATACTCTATACCGCTTATTTAGCCAAGGCATGAAAGTTTAATTGCATGCCGTATCAAAGCAGGTACATTCGTATACTACACACCGATCGACTGAGTATATAGTATACCTGTAATACACACGAGAAAGCTATAATATCGATGCGGTGTGGAGCTCTCGATGAAAAGCGATAAGCGAAATAAGATCTCTATATCTCGTGCTCGCGTTCGGATAGTTATTTACACCTGTGCAGCGAAGGGCGAAGCGCAAACTACAAATTCATTAAAATAATCAAATAATCAGAGGCGATGCTTCAGCTGCGTCCGCGTATGAACGCGGTGTATAAATACACGGACAGATCGTCGAATATGAGCAACGGGCTCGATGATTGGAGCGCCTAAAAATTGCTCCGGCGTCATTATAGCTGGTTTGGGCTTAATTTGATGTAATCGAACCAACAGCTGCGCTTTCTCGTATATGGCGTCATTGCTTTTGCAACGTTACACGATATACCATGACTGGTTAATAAGACGTAAATAAATCGTTTACGCGTTCTCTCTATTCTCACAGAAAAAAGTAGAATCTATACGGGTGGTCCTTTCTCGCAATCGAAACAATCATCTTTGCGAAAGGTGCGCGCGAATCAGATCCTAAAGATATTTCACGGGGTCAAGGCAGCAGATAAGTAATAACCTTCGATGATCCACTCGCGCTTGCACGTGCGATCAGACACGTCGAAAAGCTACGGCAGAACGACTTAATAATCCAGCTCTCTCTCTCTCTCTCTCTCGCACGAGCTCACGAGAGAAAGGAGAAGATGCTCCCACGTGCGCATTTGCATACACGATTACAGACTGCGCTACACGGGAATAAAAAAAAAAAAGAGCTCGACGAGTTCGTTCTCTCTATACTGACTTTCGCGGAGGTCGGTGTTTAATGTATTCGCCGAAAATGCACTGCTGGTGAAAATTGTATATTGGCGGTCGATTCAGTATTTACCGAAATAAAGTTTTCTTGTATATATATATTTACGGGCTTGATTATATGTATACGTGTGCGCATTACAATCTGTATATAATTGATAAATCGCGCAAAATAAACTTTGACAAAAGGCTACTCGACTCGTGTCTTATTGCGATCTATAAGTAATGATGTAATGATAACTTACGCGCGCTGTCCAAGCGTCGCTTTACCGCCGAAATACCTACCTTTCGAACTTGAAGCGGTAAAGGAGTCGAATATACACCGCTTATACCCGTTAGTTGTATAGTATTTTTCCTCAGCTCGACTCGACGCACTGTATATTTTACCGGCTTTCTATGTACATAAAGATATGCCATTATTCACTTCTCTCTGTATGTATATTCCTTTTTTTTTCGTCAACAAAGGTGCATATTTGCTCTCGTACGCCACGTCGCAACTATCGTATACACGAGACACATTGTGTGCATGTATTGATCAATAAAACACGCGAATACAATATACTCGCAAGCTCGCCCTTTTCGTCGGTTTTGCTTGTTTGCGCAGAGAGACAAGCGAAAAAGTTTGTCGTACGCGTCAGGTGCGTGTACCGCACATTTTATTATCTGGTACCTATATATAAAAAAACAAACGTAATAAATCGTATCGATGATAAATATTTCACTGCCATCGTGAATCAGAGACGATTTCAATATCTCATGGAACACATCCGCGCGCAAGTAATAAAAGTATATAGCATTACTCCATTCCCGTGCATATACCCATCGAAATCATGCACTTATACGCACATAATACAATACCATAAACAAAGCGCACCGCTACCATAATATATAATATCACACACATATCGATAAAATATATATCCTCCCCCGCGTGCGCTTGCACCGGCTGCAATATCCGATATCTTATCACGTGCGCTAGTTCACCACGTATATAATAATAAACCATCGTCGTCGTCGTCGTCGACATATCGGCCACCGCGCTCACAACGAGCGAAAATCTCCGTCGAATATCGCGATCCACAGCCACAGCGACGGCAGCTGTATCATTAACTATCCGGTGGCGAATCTAACGGCCGGCATCGCGCAGTGTATAATAGCTGTTATTGCCAGCGCATCAGAAGTATATATGCGCTTCCGGCGGAACGCTAGCTCACGCATTCGCTCGCTAAATGTTTGTCATTTTCCCCCTCCGCGACATTGTTTATCGGACGCAAAGGCCTTCATTTTTTTTTTACCACTCGTCGCTGCTCTATACGCAAAGCCATCTATCAGCTGAAGCCCCGGAGCGAATTACGATTACATATGTGTGTGTGTGTGTGTGTGTGTGTGTGCGGTCAGGATTATTTAACGTGGCGTTATACACGTATGGGATTGTAATGACACGCGAGAATGTAAGAGGGAGTCCCTTAGAGAGTATATATGCGGTATCAATGCCACAGACAGGAAAGGATGCAATGGTCGTTATTTATTAAGCCTATCGAGGAAATGATGGTCCGCTGAATTTGTAATGTCTGTGATTTTTTTCCTTCGATTAATTTCACGCTCCGCTGGTGCTTGTAATACGAATTTATTGAAATTAGAGAAATTAGCTTCGTTTCTTTTTTCCATATATGTATCCTCGATTGGTTGCGCTGTGTAATGTATATAAGGACACGTCTGGAATTAGAGGTATAGCTTGTGATTTTATTCAGTATAGATTATTTTACTATTTGTATGTTCAAGCGTCTAGTAGGATACAGTGCATATAATGCAGACGAAAATCATAACAGCTCATAACAAAAAGTAAATCCAGCTGTAGGTACGGCATGAACAGCTCAAGCAGAATCGACTTAGGTAAGATATCTCTATAAATGCCCTCAGCTCGCTGATAGTCACGAGGAAAACAGGAAAGTGGTCATGCGCCACCTATCTCGATACCAGAGACTTAGAGAGCCACGAAATTGTTCAGAAAATTCTGTGTGAACGTACGTTTCTTTCTAATTAATCATTCGAAAGTTAATGTCATAAAAAATATTTAAAAAATCTCATCCTAGACTCTACTTAAATGCCAGGAAAAAAAATGCGCAAAAAGAACGAGTTCGCTAATATAATTTCACGAAGCATCGTGTGCAGCGTCGGAATTTCCGTCTCTCTCGTCGTAACGGAAAATTCGCAACTCTAATTGCAAACGCGAAAAGTAGGCTCGCGTTGTGCTTCCATACCAACGCTACACACACACACATACACAGCCAAGAAAGTCGTCGAAGCCCAGAACACGGGAGGACTACTTTCCGCGGCAGCCGCGACTTAATGTTTACCTTCGAAGCATCTAATTTTCGAGAACGAGGGAGGCAATGTGTGCGCGCTTTTGCCAACCCCTCCTCGCGTAGGCGTACTGTATATATATGCAGTTTGCGCTCAGCGCGTTACATGAGAAAAAAAGGTCGTCGCATTGCCCTTATACCGTTGGGTCGCGTCTCCCGTTTTCTCGGATCTTGGGAGAATTATACGCTCGCATGACTCTTGGGAATTTTTCCAGATAAGGCGACGACGCTCGTGTTTTATTTTTTTTTAAACGTTGACTGCGGATTTGCATAAACTCACAGCATTAATTCGGGAATCGCGATAGCGAGTTTAATCGATTATACTCAGCTTTTTTATCAGCGGAATTCGCATCGAAATCTTTTTGCGCCAGCAATTTTTAAGAAAAAAAATTCTTCTTCCAGGATACCCGATCCAGGAATAGTGCGCGCATAATACATTAAAGTAGAGCTGAAAATTGTATATCTCTGTCAAATGGAGTAAAAAATTTGTCGGAATTCATTAATTTTACTAGCGGCACGAGGGAGAAACACGCGATGCCGATATTACTCGCGCGGCCGTATACTAGTTCTGTACTACGTGCGTGAGCCTTATTTTTTTTCCGCGAGCTTTAATGCACGTACGTGTTCTGCTGGTTGTCACGATTTTGTTATTTTTTCTCTCTCGTCAGTATAGATCTACGTGTACACAGCGCCGCTAAGTAATTCGCTCGTTGTGTTTTCAACAAATCGACCGGCGCGACTCGTATCGACGCAAACTCATCGAAGAGCAGTAGCATATACGGTTTCTAGCGCTTCGGGGGAGGCGATTGCGCTGCTTTCAAATGTACGCGTGAACTACGCCAGAGAATTGATTTCGAACGCGAGCTAAAGGGTTTCGTGCCTTTTAGCATTCGAACGCCCGAGCTGGGAGATCGATATATGGCTTGTTTGGAAAATTGGCTTTGTTGGAATGCTGTTAAATTGATTAAAATACGCGCGTTCACAAATTAGCACACGTGGGAGTGCGCATTATTTAAATTGGAAGGAATTTTTATTTTTATGTGTCCGACGATAGTGGTGTTTTTATTTTTTAATGCAAGGCTTTGAAATCCTTCGCTCTTGAATAAACACTGGGAAATATGAGAAATATTATTCTTATAGAGAACGACTTCATAAAAAATTCATAAATCCAGACCCACATTCTCGCCTAGCACTACACACACCTAAAACTTTTCCCAACATAAAAATTAGTCTACATATACGACGCGTAGCGCAGGCTTAGAAAACGAAGTTATGATTCCTCGGCGTCTCGAGTGTCCGTGATTTACAGCCCTTTTCCCGGGAATCACTAAAAAACGAAAGAGAGAACGCCGGAGTGAATCGAAGCCGCGTATCCAGAGAAAAGCGATCACTGCCGCGCTCTCTGATGGAAACGGATAAATCAAAGGAAAAAGGAAAAGGGCCTGTGTATAAGTACTGCGGAGAGAGAGAGAGAGCTGCCTGTCAACCAACCAAGAGCTAGTGTAGGCCATACAGCGAAGAGAGAGAGAGAGAGAGAGAGAGAGAGAGAGGCGGCGAGATCAAAGAGATGCTTCTCTCGAATCGCCGCGAAACGTGACGCGGGCGAGGCGATTTATTTGCCATTGCGGCTCTCCTCATTTCATCGCGACGTGCTCGATTCCCTTGGCTGCTCGCGCGCAATATCGGCGGCCCTACACGCCGCTGCACGTATCAGTCTCTTTTTTTCCTTCGGCTTTCCTTGAGAACCACCTATAGCTCTTTGTACACCTCTTGTGTGTACCGGATATATGAACGTTCGAGCATCAGCCAAAATGTTTCTATTATTTTAGTTTGTCTACTGGAATGTTGATTGATTCGTTACAAGGTTCGAGTTTCGAAGTAAATTACTGATATTTCTTGCTCAACCTGCTCCGTCATTATACTTCGTTTTCAATGAACTGGCCTCTTATAGTAATAACCACGCCGAAGTTTCGCAACTTACAATTGAATCTCTCAGCCTCTATATACACAGCCTCATTCAATCCCGCGAGAAACTACCAAAAACTGCATCAGCATCGTATCCGGCTGTATATTTAAAAAAATCGCGCGCTGTTTGTTTTCGGCCGCTCCCCCTCTAACATAATAACAACAACGATCTTCTCTCGCGGCGACGAGCAAAGGGAGTAAAAGAGAGCGCGAATCAAGAGACAACACAGTGCAGCATCAAAAAGTCGGCTTCATTCAATCCACGCGACCGCGGCGCCGCCGCTCGTGCCCTCCAAGAGCGAGAGAGAGAGAGAGAGAGAGAGAGAGAGAGAGAGAGAGAGAGAGAGAGAGAGAGAGAGAGAGAGAGAGAGAGCGAGAGCGCATAGTCAGGCCTGTAATTCACCTGATGAGGCCGATGCAACGCGCGACACTATAGCCTCCACCCCCCACCTCCCCCGCGAGAATGAGGAATCCAAAACCGCACGGCGACTCTTTCTCTCTCTCTTTGTGCGCGATGTACATAAACGTTGATGGACTTTGCGACACGCCTTGCACGCTTCTCTCTTTATTTCCGTCGGAGTCGATTCCGCTGATTGTCTTCGTGACGCAAATTCCTGATTCCCTCTTTTATTTCGCTCGCTTTGCGGGTGGAGAGTTCCTCCATTGGTTTTATTGGTTTAATTCTGCGGTGTCCGCGCGGTGTGTATACTTGTGATTTTTTGTGATTTTATAATACAAATTCTCGTATTTATTGTATTCCTTTATAAAGAAATAAATCCGAGCGCGAGCGTGGAGAATGAATCGGTTGCATAACTCCATTCGTGAGTTAAGGATGTTTATAGTCCGAGCGAAAGGAACCAGTGATTTGAGCCTACGTGGGGGTGCGATTACGCTTCGTAAATGCTATAACCACACACCGAATCGAGAATGCACTCGGTGGTGGTCTCTCTCTCTCTCTCTCTCTCTCTCTCTCTCTCACTCACTCCTCCAAATCCTAATTATACTTTCGCTTACCACGAAATAAAGCACCTTTTGCCTTCGTGGAAAGCAAAAATCATACTTTTATCTTCCATTCATGTTATTTCGAGTGTTTAAGGGCCCAAAGCTAAGTGAAACGTTTTCGACTGCGTGTACATGCACGTACAGTGAATGTAAATTTTTTCATTCATATAGTACGCTGCTGCAGCGTTCTGATTTTTGTACCACGTTTATGGTAAATTTTGAGTTTCTTAATAATTGTAAAATATAGGTTAGTCGTCAAATTCAAATTCACTGCCTCAACATGAACGAAAAATTAATTAACAAGGCAGTTTTGGCACAGCTGGCACATCGCTATATCTAGACTCGGCGCGCCCACTAAGATGAGAGAAACCACAAAATGCTTACGCGCCACCTATTGCCAAAAACTGTAGCGAGCTTGACCTATACATATACTGCGACTTAAATTTTTTTCTCCACGAACGTCGCTATAAACTTAAACACACTCTGCCGCTCCTCTATTTTGCGATCCAGTATATATAATAGATTTAACAGATGCTCTAATGGACTTTTACGGGCCAATCTGCCAAAGCTAATCTCCCTCCCATAATATTTCCGCGCACACCAAGCGCCGCACACGCAAAGTCCGAAATAGGGCGTCCATATTCATTGCGTCGGCAACTTTCGTCTTTCCCCATCTCTCGAGGTCCTGAGAACGAAATTTCGAAAAAGCAAAAGAAAGACAACGATAAAGGGCAAAAATCTCTCGGCTACTTCCCCGAAGCATATTCCATCAGCCTTTCATCGAAATTTCGAAGTCCCCGAAAGGTCGAACTTTATGACTCTTCGGATATCTGCGCTGCGCTAGCTCCTCTCTCTGCTCTGCGATCGCGAAGGAGTGAAGAAAAAAGAGTGCAGAGAGGGATAAACGCTCGTTGTCGCCGCCGTCGACACGAGAGATCCGCGGAAAGTTCGTTTTAACGTCTTTCGAGAATTGTCGCTGCTGCTCCTGCTCCTACTGCTGCTGCCCATAAAGATAAATACTTAGCTGGCAAATTAACACAATTTCGCAGCGGGGCCCGATCGCGCGCGCGAGAGAGAGAGAGAGAGAGAGAGAGCTGTGCGCGCAAAAAAGCAGGCAATCTGGGGAAATTGCGTCGGCGCGTTAGAGCGAAAGAGATAGAGAGCGAGAGAGAGGTATATATAGAGGCAATTTCGAAGGGGAGCGATGCGGGGTCAGATGGGCCGAGGGTTAATGGAGCTCGAAATGATCCTCGTTAGCGCTGCCGCTGCTGATACCGACGGTAAGAGAGAGAAAGAGAGAACGCAGAACGGCTGCACGAGAGTCAGGGAAATGCTTCGCTTCGCGATATGGCTTAGCGTGAGTCGTCGCTTTCGGGCGACAATATTTTTTTTCCTCTTATTGTCCTGAAACTGATGACTTTCTCTTATTCTGGGAGGAGATTTTCGAGGATACGTTATTGCGATTGTGCGGTTGACGATTTTTTTTTATCTGTATAAAAAAAGACCAGTTGTGTAATGATCTCAATTTTTACGTGGCCTGAATTAACCCAATGAGAAATGACCGAAACCTCGTCATTAATTACCGTGTAGAACAATAAACGGTGAAAGTATAACGCTCCACCCAGCAGCACAATGTATACGTCGTCCCGGAAAATTCATCCGGCCACACGCCGCATCCAATGTCTACAGCCATAAAAATCACACAGAGAGAGCTCGACGACTCCAAGGCTCTATACTGGCCCATTAATCAGTGACAATCGGCACGTGAACAATTTGTCAGGGAAACTTTTAACATCTAGCGCGCGGCGACCCCTAAAGCCAAAAGGGTACCTCGCGCAGCGTGCGAAAGCCCCAGCGGCGGATGTATTAGCTTTATGGTCACTCGGAAACAGTTCCGAGGCAGCTCTTAAAGGTCTATACCAGGGCTACTATACTTCCCTCTCTCTGCAGCTCTCTCTCTCTCTCTCTCTCTCTCTCTCTCTCTCTCTCGTATACGTACGGTTTATCGCTGGCCATTTTCGACAATGCCGCAACGGCGATTTTTATTGTTAGCGCTCCTCCTTTCTCTTCTCTCGTTTTCTCGACGATGATGCGCGCGCGCCGGACGGGAAGTCGATCGCCCCATTTCGAGCTTTTCCCCTCTTATACGTCGATTTTTCTCTGACGTCGGCCTCGGATTTGCTCTCTATCTTCTTTTTTTATCGCAAAAGAGATAGTTGATTACGATGTTCTTTAACGCCGAGCTTCAGCGTCTGCTTATTGATTCTACGGAAACAATCGATAGCGACAGATGGGAGTCTACGGATTTGAAAAAAAATCTTTCTCTCGCACACCAGCACCGATCAACCTTTTCGAGAGCCTGAAATTAGATTAGTCAATAAAACGGTGGTAATCGTAACAGATGCGTTACTGAGACAAAGCGGGAAGGCAGCTCGTAAAGTCAAAAACACACAGAGGCAGTCAAGGACCACCCTAGGGATCCTATACACAGTTCGAGCGTATTTGCCCGCTCGATAAATATCATTCGTTCCGATACTCGAGAAATTATAGCTAAAAGGCCCCGAGGGCCCGAGATGCCGGTGAATCGAAGGGTTTGACCCCTTGAGCGGTCGAGAGTTCAACTTGTTTGTCAATCCATGTATTTATACAAGGTACTCGAGTTTTGTCCTGAATGTGCTGGTTGGGCTCTTTTCATTGTTAAAACAGAAGGTCGGATAGATCGAATGGGACTGAGCGTGGAAAATCGTGCAGGTTTTTGTAAGAGCGGTTCAGTTGCATTATGAATTATGTTTGTATTTATATGTCGCGAAGCTTCTTACGTGATTTTGAGAAAATAGTCTCTGCTTTCTGTTATACACTATACGCTTTGATAAAGTATTCATAGGTATACTGTTTAATAGAATGATCGTTGTTGTCTATTAATTTACGTTTCTAGTTCGATTTCTTCCAAGTATTCTCCTGATTGCTTTCTGAGTAATTGCGTCGGAGTACGTTTCAGTGTAATCAGTACTACAGCATACAAAGCTTTAATATCGTTTTACTATCGTATTACTAAATTGTAAAGTAAATTTATGGAAATATAAAAGCTTATATGAAACGCGATCTGATCAAATACTTTGATTAATTTTTTTTCTAAATATATATTTCACGACTTGTTCGCCTGATGCAAACTATATATACGTGAAACCACAGTATAAAATCGAAACTATCCTTAAAAAATCGTCTCAGAGGATCCCCTCGACGTTTCTCATGGATCGAATCTTTCACGTCTACTATACTGAATGAAACAGAGGGGGGCTATTAGAGAATTTCTACTTCTTCTTCCCTATGGTGCACCATAGAGGCACTTTTGGTGCGATACTCGTCCTGACGCGTACGAAGAAAGAAAGGGACGAAGAAACGGAGACGAGCTGCGGAAAATGAATGGCTCTTTTTTCTCTACTCGCGCTCCTAAGTGCCGAGCATCAACGCGTATTATAGACTCTCGCAGGTTGCTACTGCCGCTGCGTTGCATTATTTCACTGCGGGAGATCGAGTCTGCGGGGTGGATTTCGGGTATGGAGTCAAATCGCTCGATTAAGAAACGTTATATATACTTCTTATAAATGTTATATTTGTCAATAATTAAAGTATTTTAAACCATGAACTGTCACGTGTATACATAAATGTTTGAATCTCTTATATGAAACGTGACACAATAGGCTATTGCGTAGAATATTGGTCTTCTCGAATGTTATCGACATTCGATACTAATTGCCCGTCGCACTGTTCCCGTCCTTTCTGCGTTATTACCTGCGTTTTCTATAAGACGATGGATCCTTTCAGTATTTTTTTTAACGCTTTTTTCTCTTTTTTTCCCTCAATCTCAGTCACCTGCTCATCGAAGATATGGGCAATTCTAAAGTTCTTTAAAATCCAAGGATTTGCTCTTTTCTACTGAAGTGCAAGACATTCGATCTAGTGTGGCGGGTCAGAAGCAATGACGTGAGAAACCTTTTCGATTCTCTGTAACCTTTCTTCGATTTCTATGGTAACCAAACGCGTTGAACCGCAGAATTTTTTTCTCGTTAATATCATATATCATTACCACTAAGACCTGTAGCTATAAATGCAGTTTGCTACATACCTAATTTGCAACGTTCGTCTCAACAACAGAATCCCGAAAAAAAAAATTTGCCGTCAGCTAAAGTCTCACTCTAATTCAAATAGCGCAGTCGCCTTTGAGTTCTTAAATTCGCGCGGGGGCAGATCACCGCGTGAAAAATTGCCTCTTCCGCGGCTGGCCGTGTCAAGACACAGTAGTCGCGTTTGTAAGAGACGCGGCTGGCGAGCGAAAGAGCCGACGCGACGCTTCGCACGTGCCGCGGAACCACAGCATTGCGGTGATATAGTGCGGCGCTATAAATAAGGCGCGGCGCGGAGAGAAGACCACGACGTGTCTTTCACGCTGCAGTCGTTATACGCAGAGAGAAGCCAGTTATAGGTGGGTAATGAATGTGTCACGAAGTTTTGCATTTGGCTCTGCCCACTTGATGCTACATGCTTCCAGAGGTCTTTTTTCCGAGAGTTTTATATTGCATGTGTAGCGATATGGGTAATATTGATCTCGTAATAGGTGAATAGTTCTCTCGGTGTGTATCCCTCGCTCAGGTAGGGCCATAAATCTCCCATCAGATGCCTCACGTCGGCCATTTTGGGTCTTAAACACTGCAGTGGAGGGGGAGTTTGGCCGTATGCGCGCACACTCATAGTTCAGGATGCTCTCGGCTAGAGGGCGCGGATGCGAGGCTTCAAGTGTCTCCGAAAAATCGAGTCTAAATTAGTTGTGTCCAAACAGTTAAACTGAGCAGTAGCCTGCTTCTTCGTACATATCTACAAGTAAAGTTTTGAATACAGTATACTTACAAGTTAAGTTTCGCCAAAACCAACTTCAACGTTCTAAAGTTCACCACATCAATACATCAGTACATCCGTTTGACTATTAAACGTTGATACCATGGATCACAAAGGAAGTATCTCGAAAAAGTTCGCTCAGATCTGCTTACTGTTTTCAATTTTTCTACTGCCTCAACTATCGGCAAAGGTAATTTTATCCGACTTTGATGAACGGATCGTTACAGAGCGAAAATTTTTCAAGTACAACTATATATGGACAGTTAAAAATTTTACCCTATACACTGAAGAATTTTTGAGATCACCAACGTTTTCTGCACCTACGGAAAAGGACGTTTATAACTGGGGTTTATCTGTATGGCCACACGCTGTTATAGGCTCAATACAAAATCATCATAGTCCTAATCCCAGACTTGTGACAGTAATTATAAGATATGAATCTGACGATAATGCACCTACTGTTAAAGCAGACTTCAAATTATTCCTGTTAAATAATTTGAACGATGAAGTCAACGTATTTTCAGAAAAGTTACATAGTCATGGAAAAGAAGAAATGTTTTTCAACATCGACCTGTATTTGAATCCAATGCATGGATTTTTTGTGGACGATCAATTCGTATTAACTCTTCATGTCGAACTCGTTGAAGAAACCGAAACCATTGAGAAACTTGCGAATCTTACTATTAGAATTCCTAATGCTACTTATTTTATTCCGATTTACTGCTGTCTTATCTGGATCTTGTTTATAGTTCTATTTGCGTACACATCTCTTGAACAATTGATTAAATAAACGAAACTTATATTTCATTGAAAACCATTGTATATTTATTATTTATCCGAAACCTAGACTATTGTATTAATTTACGATTGTCGTACTTTATATAATTATCAAGTGCGTAAAAAATAAAAAGATACAAATACAAAGAGAAGATATATTTCATGGTTGAGAAGCAAGCAATGCATTCCGTTAAAGATAGCGGCAAGCGACGCTTCCCTTCAAAGATGGCTGAAATGCAACTTGTCAGGAACCAGCCACGGTCGTATATACAGGTCTCGAAACTCCTGTGGTGGGGGAAGGTCCGTTAGTGAAGCTCAAAAGTTTCTCCTCTTGCTCGCTAGCCAGGGAGTCGCCTCGATCGAGTTTCACGTTCTATAGTATCTGTATATTTTGAGTATAGTTACTGCTACTGCTAGACGATACCGTCGTAGTATCTCAGAATGCGAGTCATTCAAATTCTAAATTTAAAAAATAAAATCAAGGGGCTTTATAAAATACGTTAAAATTTTTTTAAATCGGAAAAAAAATAAGAACTGTTATTTTTTTGGAAACATTAGCCATAATAGTCAATTTTTGAGATGGATGATTTTAATTAGTATTTTACTTGCTGACTAATTTTTTCCATCTATCCGATTCTTCTGAAATTTTAAATTATGAAAACTCGAAAATACGTTTTTTTAACATTCAAAATTGTGTTAAGAACTTAAAAATACATCCAAACAAATTTAAATTCTTTATTGATTGATATAGATATTTTCACATCATACTTATATACAAAATATACAGTCTTTGAAAAGCAATTTACGTATGCTTTGGTTTAGCTAATTTTCGTTTTTTTGCAGCTTCTTTTATTACTTTTTGATTAACTTCATGCGTATATTGGCGCATTCGTAACCTGACATAATAAAATATTGAGTAAGCCAGTATATCGGATGCATGCGTGTCACAGGGAAAAGTGAACTTAAAGTGTTGTCTAGAACTTCATCCACAGTTAAATTAAATACGTTAGGATCACTGCAATATTTTGTAAAGCAATTTTCAACGTAGTTAATTAACGTGAAGAAATTTTCATTCGCATGAATTAATCCCCCTCGATTTTTTAAATTCACTAGTTGAGAAAAAGGATTATTTTTTTGCTCGGTCATAACACCTTTCCTGCACTGCGCAAATTCCTTATACTCGTAATTTTTTAGCACCTGCTTGCATAAGTAACCTTGAAAATTACAAAGTAGTATAATTAGTTCCGCATTTGCGGATCCATTATTTCTTACTAAAGTATAAAAATGAATTTTCGAAGCTATAATAATATAGTACATTTCGCGAAACAGTTGATTCTGGCACGAGTGCGAGGTTTATCGCCCGAGCGAAGCAAGGGTGACATTCACACGAGTGCAGAATCAACTTCGCACGCGTATCGACCATTATTTTTTAACACAGCGTATGCGAAATGCGATTGATCGCACGCGGTGCGATCAATCGCATTTCGTCTGCCTCACCAACCTAGAGTTCATCACCACAAGCTACAAAAAATTTAGACAAAAGAAGCCGTGTTACGTATCAAAAAATACATTCCAACCAAGCGACGTAAGTAACTAAACAACTAAGCGACGTCAAGATCGAGGTAATTGTTTGTCTTCTACATCCATCTATATTATAGTAATATGCTTATCGAAAAAATATTCTCTGCATTTTCTGGTCCCTCTGATGCGATATTTTTTTACTAGTATTCAACTACTTATGAGTTACGAATATAATTTTAGTTTAATACATTATTGTACTTTCTGTATATCCAAATAAGCGTGCAAGAAAGCATTTCTAAGTGAAACTTCATTCCCTTTTCGTAAACGTGCTTAAGTATTTATAAACTTCAAAAACGAATCCCGCAGAAAATTTAAGGAACCCTTTAACAAAAAGCCCGAGACATTCACTTAAAAAATTTCGTCGCCGAAAAGAATGCGTCCCCCGAATTTTTTCGCTTGCGTCTGCGTATAACAATCGTATTAAGCCACCCGATCAGAATCCTCTCAGTCGAAACTTGCGGACGTCCTCTCTTACCTCTTTCGCTCCTGCAAAAAAACCTAGCGATGAAAATCGAGAAAATCGGCCGAGTCTGCGGTACAGCAGCACATGCTCTTGGGGCGTGGCGCCACCAAGAGAGAGATATACGGCCTTTCGCGCCACGGCAGCTAGAGTATTTATGGCGTATCCGCACTTTCGCGTATACGTATATTCGCTGTCCCGGAATGCTCCGTCAAGCGCGCCGAATAATCGTTTCTGGAAGTGTGAATTGCGCTTATTAACAAGCAGCACAGCGTGTTCCTCTCGTCGTGGCTGATGAGGGATGTGACTTTTTTTCGATGCTCTTTTCGTTGACGCGCCACACGAGCTAACGACTGAGCCGCTTCATTTTTCTCTGGGAAGTACGCTGTCGACGGCAGGAAATTGGTCGATTTGTTTTCTGAAAAATTCAATTTTAAGATTTTGACTTTTGGACAAATGAGCTCCCGCAGAGATACGCCAATAGCTTTCGTCACACTTTTATCGAAGCCGCTGCAAGCTTCCGTTTTTCTCGAGTCGTTAAATCACAGAAAGTATCGCATTCTATACAATTCAGCCTGGCGCATCGGTCGTCCTTACAACTTAATCGAGGGCGCTTACACAAAAGCTCTCGATCTCTGCAGGCGTTATACCATAAAGCTCTCCGTAAACGTAGGAACATGCCATCCGTCAATTCTCTTGGTGAAAATTCCTTAAAGGGGTCATAAAGCGCAGATGGAGCAGAAAAGAAGAGCATCAGGGATATTTCGTCGTCGGCCATAAAACAAACTAACCGCCGACAGAAATCTCGCTCGTCGCCTTTTAAGCGGCGCTAGCTTTCTGCGGGGGGGCGTTGCCTTCGCTGAGCGAGAGATGCTGCAGTGGGCCAGAGTTTATCGCTCCGCGAGATCGTAACTCTTCGTCGCGCGTCGAGAGAAGCGCTTTTAACTTCGCCTACGACTACTCTACTGCTATATACTAGATGCCTCGACGCGTTTGCTGGCTTCTAGGTTCTGCTGCGGCTGATGCTGCTTTCTGTGAAAATCTAAGCGATCTGTAGTAAGCTGGGGTGGGGGATTAGAGTCTTTGAGATTCTGTATGTACGGGTGTGTAGGCAAAAAGCTAGCTGGAGGACAGGTGGGATTGCATGGATGCGTTGAGAAATTTAGTTGTAAGCTTTACTGTGCCGTTCTAAAGAAGTCATTCTACTCTAAAAAAGAGGTTGTTCTCTCGCGAGAATCTTAACCTTTTTGAATCAAAATGTTATTACATATGTATACCAAACATTTTTATTATATACGTGTAGACTGCTAGCGTGATATTAATTACCAAACAAAGCA
This sequence comes from Pteromalus puparum, assembly GCA_012977825.3. Lineage (NCBI taxonomy): Eukaryota > Metazoa > Arthropoda > Insecta > Hymenoptera > Pteromalidae > Pteromalus > Pteromalus puparum. The sequence goes on along the minus strand of CM053171.1, from coordinate 51,162,906 downwards.
GTTTTTGGACTGGCTCTTTCGTATAAACTCTCCGTGTCTATGGCAGGTGAAAATAGGTGGCGCATAGGTACATTTCCATTTCCTTCATAAGAACATGCGCGCCGATTCTCGATATAATGCTGTGCCACCTATGCTAAATCTGCCTTGTTTGGCCTGCTACTTCGACCGCTCATGCTATTCAGCTGCGTTGGTTCGTCCTTGTTATAGATCGACATGGTATATTTGTTATAATACTGTATTTATCTTCCCGAAACATATCAATTCCGATGACGTCTCATATAAAACTCCAGCACTTCTTAAAGCATCGTTATATACAGAACAGAAACGTTTCAAGCGATGATCGCCGAGTATAAATCTTCTTCCCCCAAATCGTCGAAAAAGCTGTTGACCGAGAAAAAAAATGTAAAAACGGCTAATATGTACACAGTGACACAATAACTCAAGTTAGTTTTGCGGATGATTCCCCCTCTCGACTCGCTCTCCCTATATATATATATATATATATATATATATACACGTATGTGTATCGATGAACCGAGCCGTCCGAAAATCATTTGTCATCGAGCCACATTGTGGTCGCGCCTCTGTGCGCCGCGAAATACTACCGCGCAGTGGGAGACTACAGCTACCCTCTTTCGAGCTGCTGCTGCTGCTGCTGCTGCTATACACTCCCCGAACTCGCGCACGAGTCTCGCGATCATTGTTGGCGACGGTGCGCTTGATTTATGCATGCCTTTCTCGCGCCACAATGCAGCCCGGAAAGAGACCACTACCACTGCTGTTGCTGCTGTGTGTGTGTGTGTGTGTGTGTGTGTGTGTCTGTGTTTGCTTTTCTATTCTCGAGCCGCGAGTCTCGTCTGCGTGTGGGTCAGAAAATAAAAAAGATTGGGTCGAGCATCTGCCAATATTTGTCATCTATTATCGCGTCCTTGGCTCGTAAATAGCGACTTTATGAATGTCTTGTTAAAAGACGCCAGGGAAATAAACTCGTCGCTGGCTTTTAACGAATCCGTGTATAGGTTTCGGAGTTTTTTTTTTACAGCGAGTGACAAATTGCTATAGTAAAGTTTTTTTCTTCGATGCGGACAAATTCTGGTAATAAATTTGTACCGTAGAATCCGTCGCTATAAATTTGTAGTCAATTCTGAAAACTCCTGGAATCAATCATCGAAAGAGAATAATGAAAACCCGCCACCACGATTGATTCTTCTCTCCCCCTAACGTTCTCCAAACAAGCCAGCAAAGATAAGTCCTAATCCTAAAATCAATTCTTTTCAATTCGCAAACAAGTCTTGCACACACCAGAAAATCCATTACCTTCCGCGATAAGCGCTACTGCCTACAAAAAACGGGAATAAAGCTATTACGCCCGTATAGTCCAAGAAACAACACATTCCGCGTGTCCTCGTTCCTTTTGACGGATCCGCTCACACGAACGCTTGCGCGCCGCCAGAGTCCTTATTACGTCGGCCGTTATTTATGCGCACGAGCTGCAGCAGAGAGAGAGAAAGAGAGAGAGATAGAGAGAGCACAGAGCTCGCGGAATGAGAAATGTGCCGGTGCCACCCCGACCCACCTGGGGGCGGAATCCCGTCCGCCCCGGCCGCCCCCTCGGGCGTATTGGGGCCGCGCACACAAGCTTTATACGCCATCGGTCGTACACGTGAACGTATGTGCGGTACCTCGCGACTTTCCCGTTGACGCTAAACGGTGTCCCGGTTATAATCGCGATGCAACGCTGTGAAGGAATACTGGAGGTATATTGTTTGAATTTATGCGAATATTTCGATGTTATTCGAGATCGGTATCGTTTAGAACTTTTCAACCGATTTTCAATATAGGATGAATGAGCGAAACGCACGCAGTTCGTTCGAAAAATTCAAGACAATGAGAATAACGTTAGCAGGCCGCGAAGACTTTGCAACCGGTCCGTGGCGCCATTGCTTTCCTTCGTTTTCTTGTACGGCGCACACATCCGGCAGCGCTCGCGCGAGCGCACATATTCGCCGAACAATGCCTATAGACGCGTATATAATGACTGGTCCGCATTGTGTCTCGGTATATTGCGGCTCTCCCTCAGTTTGCCGTGTGTCAGATGGACGCTTATTCGTGTCTCTCTCGCGGCTACTTCTGCATAACGCCGCCGTCTGCACATAACGTATGCGCTCCGTCGCGACTGGTGTGTCTAGCATTCCTGTGAAGCTGAATATGCGTCTTTCCAATTATCGAATAACGTATAACGGATTATTTTACTCGGGGACATAGCAAATGAGAAAAAAAAAATTGAAGAAGAAAAATAGCCGCGCAACCGCTAATTTTCCAGCCGATCTAGCCCTCCTCACCGCAGAACAGTTATTCAACCCTAAATATCCCCCGTCTTCATTTTTAAATAAACCTCATTTGTAACGAGCTCCTGAAAAAAAAGCATCGTCCCCTGCATCAATGACACCAGTATACCAGCTCGTCGTAAAACCATCATCTCCCCAAAAAAACATCCAAAATCCCATATACCATTTTCATAGGTCTCACCCCTCCTCTGTACATCTCTTATATAAAAAAAGTGCATATAATACACACAACTATACAATCGGAAACATTTGTCGCACCCGTTGTCATATGTCTCAGCCAGTCGTCTCTCTGGTACACACACACACACACACACGCTCATCCCCCTTTTTTCCCGCACACGCGAGAGAGAGAGAGAGAGTTCTCCGTACATGCATAACGCAGGCGTGTCGTCCTCGTCCCAGGTGCATCACCGTCGTGTCCTGGGACGCTTACAATACTCTCCTCTGCAGAAACGACGTCGCCACGCCCCGATTGCGCTCTCGCGCCCTAATATCCGCACACGCGTCGTATATGGCAGATGCGCGAGCGCGATACATCGAATGGAATATAAAATAATGCAGTAGGTTTTCTCTCTCTCTCTCTCTCTCTCTCTCATATACTCGGGGGGTCACGGGGGAACGCGTTGGATAACGCCCACTTTTGCGATGTAAGCTTGCGACGATGATGATGATGGCGGTGGACATGAAGTTTTCATAGCGTTTAGCCTGTTTTCGGATACGGTTCTCAGCGGGCTTTGTTGTTCAGGCGATGCTTCGTTATGGCTGTGTGATGTCCCTTGCACAAGTCTCACGCCCGTATATTGTAATTGAATGAAGGGTGTGCGTTGTGTTATCCGAAAAACGTCAAAATAGGTGAAGGCCGAGAGATTGCGCAAAAGACGTTATACACACAAGAGATATATACCGAAAATTTTCAAACAATAAGCTGTACGTTACAAAACAGGGACGTGCGTGCAAGTCGAAAACCGCGCTCGAATTTTGTAATCCGCGATCGATCTTTCGCTTTCACTTTCGATCAGTCTCGCGAAATTTCTCGCTGTGTATACACCACTCCACGCACACTCGCGGTACAAAACTCGAGCAGATGCTCGAGCGATATGTTCGCTCTGCGGTCGCAAACATCAGAGCAGATGAGCTGGACGAGTCGATAAAGGCTTTGCCGCTGAGAGGATGGCCATTTGGCCGCACGTGCGACCGCAGACTTTTTAAAAAAGAAGGACTGACCCAAATATAATTTTCGCATGTACATCGCGCCTTTCCGCGATCGGTGTACGTGACTTCGATCGATACTTTGCTTTGTACATTCGCAATGGAATTTCAGCTGTGGGTAATGTGTGTAAAGGAGGTGGTACGGGGAGGTAACACTCCGAATTATATCGGCCACGTTCCTCGATGTGTACTTGTTGATTGTTACGCTGCGGTCGGCTTTATTGCGCTTGTGAAGGGTGTTGCATCGGAAATGACAGTTTGAGAGTTTTTGGTAGCGGTATATCAGATCGTAATCGCTTCGTTCGATAATATTGATGGTTATTGAACTCATATACTTCACTTCGATTCTAGTTAAAATTAAATACCCTGTTCGCGGGCTGAAATATAACTTTGGAAATTTGGTGAGGCTCTTGAATTTATGATTACCGCAAAGTTCGTATATATAGGTCTAAGTAGGAGCGAGTGCTCTCGTTTTGTGCTTTGTACAAGGAAAGAAAAAGTACAGTTGAATGAAGCGTACTACCAAAGGGCGGAAACCTTTTCTCGGTACGCTCGCGAGTTATTTATCGTTCTTAGCAAAGACCTGCAGCTTTCTGGCTCTCTTCGAATTCTCGCGTACTTTAGACGCTCTCGCTGCGCGAATTTAAACTTGCGCTATGCTGTGTGTAGGTATATAAAAAGAAAATCCGGCTCTCCGAGTTTCCCGCAGTGAAGGGGTTTGTTTTATTGCTTCGGAACCGACCGAAACTTTCGAGTAGGGAATTCGAAATTAATATAAGTTTTAACGGTTGTTTTTCTATAAATACACCACCTCTCATTAATCAACGAGAGAAAGAGTTTTCGAAGGCCGAAACAAGACAATGTCTCTCACACGAAGCGAATCTCCGGTGCACACCATATATATACCTGTCGCACATTTCCCGCGTACCAGAGAAACTCGAGGCGCCTATATGCGATGCTCCCCGGCTTGGTAATAGCGCGAAGACGACACTGGAAAAAAAGGGGTGTATTCTCTCGACATTTTCCCGCGCTATACCGCTGTCCCGCAGCTGTCGAGCTTCTGGAGAACATCGCGTTATTTTCAGCTCATTCTCGTCTCTCCTCTCTCTTTTTTTTCCAACTTTTCTCCGTCGCGAGCCACGGCGCATTGTGCGCGCAACATGTCATTCCGTTAATGTAATGTAAGTACGCGAGCGTAACAATGCCATATAGACGTTTAATTATCATAGAGTAATGTCTAATGACATACATTAAGCCCGAGCGAGAGAGAGAGAGAGCCAAGAGCGACGACGACGACGACGAGGACTCGCCATATGCATGGAGCGAGCTGGCTTTTGTCCTCTCCTGGGTAATAATAACCGGTCGCGCGCGCATGTAGCGCACGGAAAGAGTTGCTGCGTGCCCGTTTTGTTCAGGTCTCTTTGCACGCGCATGCGTATATATAGCTACTCCTCCTCCGGGCTTGCGCTTCGCGGGGACCAAGGGGCTGCCCCCTCGACCTCCCCCACCTATATTGTTGCTTTTCTTGTGTGTGTTTTTTTTTTTTTTTTTTTATTCGTTGTCCTTTTCATTTTTCTCTACAGCCGCTGCCGACACACTCGGCCGGTGCAGGTTTTTTTTCGTCGTCGTCGTCGTGCACACGTGAATCATACCGTGGCAGTAGCAGCCTCTGCGTGAGCCTGATTACCGTAATCAGACGTTCCTGTTCCGGTATATCGGCTGCTAATTATAATCATCGATGTGGCGCGCACGTCACTTCCTTGTTTTCGAGACCTGCTACTGCGACGACGAAGAGACCCGCGAGCATTGTTGTATATAAGCGTATTTCTCTCTTATTTTTCGGAATTTTGGCTTGTGGCTGTTGGTGGTTACGGTTTGCACTTCGGGGAACGCCTTGTGCTCTCATAACGTATTATGTGTGACCAACGGTTATTTCGTTAGATCGATGTAATGACTAAATTACGCGAGGAATTTTCTTGCAAATAAGAAACATGTCATATTTCTTTTAGTTTCTTTAATATTTAAAAAAAGTCACTACGACGCTGGTATAGAGAGTAGAGAAGTTCCGCGAAACACTCATCCTCAAGACAATCGTTATTCTTCACCGACGACCAGTCAAACCGAGCACAATGAGAAGCAATTGGTAAACCATAATCGAGCGCATTCGGTTCGCCGCTACCCCGTCGTTTCTACCCCACAGCGTGAAACGTAAATTTCTCAAAAACCATCATCTCCAGTAGTATAAGAATCGTGAAAATGTCACGCTGCTGCTAAGCTATTACACGCAATTCCGGAGCCTCAAAAGCATCCCCGTACATCCTCTCGACATTCGTCACTCGCATAAGTATAATAGCCAACGTTATTGTGGCATTATAATACGACCTCGCGATCGCCACGGTAGTCCGACTGACCGCGAGGGTCGCACGAGAGGCGAAAAGTCAAGCGTCGTTTTTGTCGCAGAGAGTACAATGCCACCGGAGATTCCATTGACCTACAGGAACTCGCGTACGAGAGGACACTTCTTCTTTGTGACGCTATACGAGCTTTTTCGCTTCTCCTGAGAGTAGAGAGCGAGAGAAGATTCTTACAATCCGGATCTTGGGAATTTCGCTCCATTATGCACGGGAGAGAGCTGAGGAATGCATAATAACAGAAGCTCGCAATTTATCCGAAAGCCCTTGTTCTGCATTATTGACTAACACGGGGTGATTTCTTTTCTTCTCTATATAAGTGGAGGACTAGTCTCTGGAGGAGGTTAACTTCTTTGCTTTATTTATTTATCAGTGGGCGGTCAGCTAAAGCTATGAATTAAGGAAGAGTCACGTGCGGCCACTCGCAAATATGTCACACGTCAAAAGTATCGAGCGAGAATGGGCTGTATTGTGCCACAACAGGCTGTTGCGATGGAAATCCGAGCGTAGAATTTGCTTGATCGGGGAAAAGTTTTTTTTAGCGAGAAGTTTTACACGATAAGTGTAAGGGCGGATGACACGTGTTATTTATTTTACAATAGTATAAGTGGATACTTGTCACGTATGACGTCGATTACTTATAGGGATCGTATAGATTTAAAATAGATTCCATGTGTAACTCAATGAAAAATCGCTCGAATCAAAACATCCATAAATTCACTCTCTCACGATCGACTACTCATTAACCAATAGCCGAGCTCATAAAAGCACACACAAGGCGATCCCGAGCCACTAAATCGAGACCCCTCAAAAAATCCGCCTACCCAAGCAGAAAGCTCACCACAATCCAACGAAGCGCGCGTAACTCTCTTACACTCTCGGGCGAAAAAAAAATCAACGCACTTCTCTCTCTCTCTCTCTCTCTCTCTTCGTCCTTCTCCTCCTGCATATTCAGCCCGCGGCTGCAGCATATCGAAAGAGAGCCACTACAGACTCCCAAGAGAGAGAGAGCGAGAGAAAGAAAGCGTGTAAGGACAAGCCACGGGGGAGCGATGAATAAGAAGCGCGTCGCCGTGGGAGTCACGCCTCCCCCCCGCAGGATCGATCTGGCGAGCTGGTCCATTTGTCTATCGCTCGCGCGCGCGAGCGAGCGCGTGCCTCGAGAAAGCCTAACTCATCGTCATCGGGGAGCTATTCGACCTTATTTTATATATACGCCCGCCCGAAGTGGGCGTTGCTCGGATTTTCGCCCTTTGGCGCCCTCCTGTCTCTGCAGTCCGTATACTCTGCTACGTCGTACACACGCACGAGCTGTGTATACCTTTGACGCTCGCGTGTGTGTGTGTGTGTGTGTGTGTTGATGACGCTGCTAATAGTCTTTGTTGGAGAGAGAGAGAGAGAGAGAGAGAGAGAGAAGCTCGGATTTCGGATTTAACCTACTGATTTCGATTTCATGCGCGTTTGGGGCTGTGTTTATTGTCCGGGTTTATGCGAGGGTCGTTAAACGCGATTTGAGTGTGTTAGAGTAAACAAATGTCAGACTCACGGGGGAGTATTATAAATACGCGCGTAAAATTTTATTAACCATCAGCTATAAATCGACTCGAACGAACAGTTGCATCCGAGCCAACGACATTCCCGCGATTACACACACGCCACACTCGGCGCACCGGATAAAAGTAATTCAAAATCTATTAGCCGATCCTCTCGCAATAATCCGTGCGTTTCGCAAAGGGAAAAATCCGAAGCAGCCTTGCAAGATATCTCGCTGAAAAATACAGGAGCGCGCACGCAATTACATCTCTCGTTCAAAACTCACACACGAAAAAGCCGTTCGCCGCGCGTTTACGACACTTTGCAAATTGCGCTCGCACAAGAAAACAGCGCCCAGCTATGTGGAGAGAAAGAAAAAAACAAGCCGAAGCGTATTCGGATGCGGTGAAAAGGCGCCAGCGCGCGCGAAAATCGAAGCGGTAGCAAATCAATCGGCACAAGCATATAGGTAGTTCGCGAGAGCGATTTTATTAGCGGCGCACGCAGGAATTCCGCGTAAAAGGAGAGTAGCCAGGCCCGCGTGCTTTGTCGAGGAAATCAGCAAATTGAATGCCCGCCGCGGTTACGGCCGCTTAATGCCAGTCATTTCGCCTTGTGCATGCGCGCACCGGCCTCTCTATACTATACTGTGTCCCGCGCTCTTTCTCTCTCTCTCTCTCTCTCGCGCGTGCTCTCGCGCTGCCAGCTTCATGGAAAAAGAGGCCTTTTCAAATTACATACCCACCCTGTGTGTATGTAGACTTGTATATACCTATATGGGCTTTCTTTTCTGTCGAGGCACACGATCGCGTTGTTTGCCGAAGGAGGTCGCGACGTGCGTGGAAGCTTCTTTATTTGCCGCTGCTGTATCGGTGCTGCAGCGCTGCAGTGTGATTACGTTATAAACGGGGGTGAGCATTGCAGTCTGGGTTTCGCGAAACTCGAATGTTAAAGGAAACAGGGACTGAGTTATAGCGCGATGTGTGTTGGGGAAAATCGATCTAGATGTTGGTATAACGAATTGTTCACTCTTAAAAAGGTTTGATGTCTTGATTTTAATCTAGCGGTTTTGAAACTCTCTGTGTCTCTAGTCAGCGACGATAGGTGGCGCACAGGCGCTTTGACATCTCTCTAATCTAAACCTGCTTGCCCAGTGTATATATAGCGGTGTATCATCCATTCCAAAACTGCCTTTTGTTGGTTCTACGAGCCGCTCATGCTCTGAGATTCTCGAGGCATTTGGTGAATTATCTCCAGTAAGTAAGAATCTGCAAAAAGAAAACGATTGAATAACGAATGAAGAAAGGATAAGGTGGACCCATATCCGCGGATACTCAAGAAATGGCAGCAAAGAGCATTCGCTCGAAATGAAAATAATCTCCTCGGTCTCCTACCGCTTAATCTTCTCGTTTCCTCGCGTAATACACACACACACATGTCGGCTATCCCGATATACGTCTTCCTCTCGAGCATCAGGAGCAGCGGCAGAAGCAACTTGGACCTTCATCGCTGATGAGGAATAATTTGAGCTGCCGTAATATAATCGAAGCGAGCGAGGCCAAATACGCTGTCATTGATGCGGTGGCGGCGGCGGCCCCCCAGGTGGAGACTCCCGGAGGTCACGATCTCCTCCTGCCAGCGGTAATGATAATTCAGCATCCCACACACTCGAGAAATCGCCGAGTTGATGCAGTAGCCGCGTTCTGTGCAAGAGCAAAACGAGTAACCCCGAGAGAGAGAGAGAGAGAGAGAGAGAGAGAGAGAGAGAGAGAGAGAGAGAGAGAGAGAGAGAGAGAGAGAGAGAGAGAGAGAGAGATGCATAATATGACTTCGTTTCGCGGCCGGCCGACGGTCGATCCACTTATTGAGCTGTTTCTTCCTTACCCCCCTCGTGTATTAGCGATGCTTTGTGCAGAGTTTGTACTCTTCTTGTTGGTCTCGATGATTGATTTTTCGAGGGGATTCGATCATGAATGAATGAATGCTGCCATCAATGGCGTACCGAGCGATTCAATTTGTCGACGTAAGTGCATTATGATGGGATTGGATTGTTTCGTTTATTAATTTATGTGGGAAGTACTTTGGGAATTCAATGCGCATATGATTATTGAATTATTGAATATTATATACTATAACAATCATGAGAAAATAATATATTTTTTGAGTAGACCGATTTTCGATTAATTAACGACTGTATAATTATGTGACTAAATTTGCTAACGAGAGCTTTTGTTGGCACAGTTGTCATCGACGCACACTCCACTTGATTAGATTCTCTTTTTGTCTGTACAATATGCAGCTGATAAAAAGCATACAGTGAGAATTGGCCACTTATAAGAATTAAGATTCACGATGACAATGAAGTTTTATAATTATGATCACGTTGTGAAAGAACCGTAGTCTCTTGGAATGCAAAAAGTACAGCGTAAAAAATCTTATTTATAAATCCAACACCAATCACAAACTTGTTTACTTGTAAAATATCCGTTGATTGCAATCGAAACGACTTAGTGATTGAACGAAATGATTTATACAAACTAATTCACACAATAGAAGTTCCGAAAAGCCAAGACATTATTCAGTAAGCTTTTTCCGCGTTTCAAACTCCCTCGGATAACTCTAATAAATCAATTGACTATATCCCAGAAAAACAAAGCCTTCTATACCGCTAAATCCCCCTTTGAAATTAATCCGCCCCAAGTTCCGATCGCCACCCCAGAATCCAAGGACCCTTTCTAGTAAAACCCACCTCTTAGCTTCCTTTGACCAAGAGGTGTGAACGAAGAAAAAGACGCCACGTTCTCGCGCCTCCGTACAATATCACAGCACGCGCCAACTCCTTACCTCTGACAAAGAAACCTGCGGCGCCAGAGGTGCGAAAATTCACACCCGAAACCACCTCAAGACACCCCGAGAGTCCACATATTATTATAAGGTATCGGCTTCGACGCCACGGGCGCGAAAATAGAGCATTCATAGTCGCAGTGCCTCGACGGGGATAAGCCAACCGTCATCCGGACACTGATCCACAGCGACGTGTCCGCCGAGCCGCGAATATCCGGACTGTTTCGATGAAAAAAAAAACTTCAACAATGGAACTCGCGCCGAGAAATACACGAACGCAGGTGAGACGAGGCGCTGCTTTTAATTGCCGAACAATGAGTCGAGGGTCGCGCTGCCACACCTATTTTTGTTTCGCGACGCGCGCGCGAATTACTTACGGCCGGGTTATCACGCAGAATGCATCGGAGAAACAACGATATTTCGAGACTCGTGTGCCGTGTGGATATATATATGCGCCTCGATAACAATGGTCCAAGGGGTTCGCAATTTTCCCCGGCGTACTTTTGTCCGTGCGCACTCGTGGACGAGTATTGTGAGGCTGTAGGCCAATTTCATATACCAGTGTCATTGTAACAATGACTTCGTAAATTGTTATTTACGACTCTTTGATAATTCAATTACCAGTGTTTGCTGCGCTCGAGGGGGAATTCGTGGTTCTCATTCTTTGAGAGTCTCGAAACGTATGAATGTATGTGAGCGAATTTCTCAATGTGCGTATGATTCTGATTTTTCAAATAATGTTAATTGCGTTGAGATTAGTTCGGTAAAGCTTTAAATTTATTCTACGAGGAAAACTGATTATACAGAATAGAACAACTGTCTGTCTACCAAAAAATTGGAGCAGGTGTGTGTCTACGCTTTTGTGTACATGGATAAAACTTATGAGCGTTCGCATATAAGATAGACCAGTAGACGTGATGTACTTCACTTCGAACTTATTTAACTTTCCTCAATTTATAGCCGCGAATTGTACACAAGGCGTCTTCCAAATGTGTGTAAAATTCCATTGAGACTACCCGATCTTTGAAGTTCATGTACCATTTATCAGCGACGATGTATATTATACACTTGATATATGTTTAATCCAAACATTTTGGAATAATTAATAGTTGGATGCAGCGAGATATACAGATAGACTGACTTATATTATTGCTGTATAAATGAATTTTAATTGACTGACGCACACGATGATCAAATTAATTCTTAGCTTCTATACACATGAGTGAACAAGGTTGTACAATTCGAATAAATTTATACGTTATGATTTCAGGCAAGGTACTATAGAGATAAGACTTATTCGAACATTGTCTTAAGTCAGATCAACACCGAGACTCGATAAAACTTGAACGAAAATGATTCTTTTGCTGACTATTGTTCTCTGTACATTTCATCAGTTCGAAACAACAACAGCGTCACTAACGTGTGAGTGATATTTAATAATTATACCTTGTATCTTTTGTAATCAAAATTGAATAATTAATATTAAACAATTTTTACAGTTGCTGATTGTAAATCATTCATTGGTGCAGAATGTGTGAAAATATCAAGTTGCGAAAAGACCTATAATTACATAAAAGAATTGCATTTTACAAACTCGCTTCTCCATTATCGGTATATGATTGGATACGTTCGTAGTATAACATGTGGATTCGATGGAAATATTCCAAAGATTTGCTGCTCACTTCAAAATCCTTCCTCCGGGATTGTGAAGAGAAATGCACTACCAGAAGATAAAGATGACAAATTTAATTCAAGGATTCGTTATATTTTGAGAATGGGTTCAGCGGGAATAGTATTCCCTGGTCAACCTGCAGTATTAGAATGTAACTCACCAACTGAGGCAGACTCAGATCAAACTTCAAAGGCAGTTTCAAGTTCATCTGCCACAGCAGATTCAAGTTCAACTACCATGGCAGATTCGGAAACAACTACCGAGGCAGATTTGGAATCGACTATCGAGGTAGATGCGGGATCAGGCGAGAGTTCAGGATCAACCGAGTCTTCACAATCAAAAGAGGATCCAAGTGCTCTGCCCGCTGTTTGCGGAAATTTTATTTGGAGCAAGAATCTTAATAAGGACGACCGTCCTACTGACTTAGGTGAATTCCCGTGGTTGGCACTGTTGGAATACAATACACGTAAGTAAATTATATATTAATTAGTCTTACGTGTGATGTTTACGCGGATTGCGGAATACTCTAAGTCGTCTCCGAGGTCAAACGACCTGGCTCGCGTTGAATCATTGAATCGAGCGAATGACAGTGCGTACTCAATTTTATAGAGTCGCTAGGTGGTTCGATTTTCAAGCGCGATTCGTAGAAATCGAGGAAGGGGTGTCGCGCTGAGTTGGGAGATATACGTTTTGGGGTGAGTCCGCGCTATTGCTATGCTGACGCGTAATTGTGTTATAAGTAAAGCGATGCTTGACAAAACTTTGTTGTAAATAACATTGATTTATATTTTTTACAGCAACCGGAACACGAATTGGATGTGGTGGTGTACTGATCAACAACCGATACGTGCTCACCGCGGCCCACTGCGTCGATCCAGCTTTGAACCTAACAAGCGTTAGACTAGGAGAACACGACCTGAACATGGATCCAGATTGCAGCTATGAAGGACCTGATGTTTCCACGCGTTATTGTGCTGATGACACCATTGTTGTCACTGTCGAAAAGCAGATTCCTCATGAAAATTACAGCTTCGTTCAAGATCCCGAAGATCCTCATTCGAAGCTGCACAATATTGCTCTGATACGGTTGACCAAAGCCGTTACTTCGGATTACGTCAAACCTATTTGTTTACCTGGTGAAACTGCCGTAATGAAGGATAGATTCTTGTCAGCTGGATGGGGCGCTGCTCCAAATAATACCTACTTGAGATCCAGCATAAAGCGTATGTCTAGAATGACTGGGGTTGAGGATGAAGATTGTAATGAGAAATACGAAAAACAACTGCAAGATGACATGTTATGCGCGAAATCCCAATCTCTCCAAACTGCCTGTGTCGGTGATTCCGGTGGACCACTTATGTCAATCGACGTTGAATCCAGAATGACAGTTGAAGGACTCTTCTCGCCAGTTAACAAGGAATTCTGCCTGATCAGCGGTGTACCCGGAACTTATACGAATGTACGAAAATACACCGATTGGATAAAGGCGAACATGTGATACCCATGGACTGATTGTTCTTCAATTGAATTCTCGACACTCGAATGTATTTCTTGTAATTCAAGAGTGTAGTTAAATAATTACTTTAAATCTATGTTAGAATCATCATTACGTACGCCTTAAAGAAATGTACGACGTTATATAATAAAATAAGAGATTATTACTTAAAGATCTAGCGTAAGAAAATGTCATTTATTTAATACAACTAATAATAGTATTATGGCATTGTTTAGATAATTTTTATATTTTTATACTCGTATATATCTTGATTTGTCTATGTATACTTAAGAATATAATAAACATCTTCAATTCATCATCAATAATTATAAAGAATATTCTTTCGTGGATTAAAAACGTGGTATCCATACAAATTGAAAAATAAATAATTTATCAAGACACAAAGCATTTTTGGATCATGAAAATTTTAATTTTTTGGTTTCATTTATCGTCTACATTGTATAAAAACTTTATTATTAATCAGAACTCTTATTTGACAATATTTTCCTGGAATTTTTTACAACTTCTTATCATGTAAGAAGATTTCTTATAATTGCAGCCGATAGATATTCGTATTCAAAGTAAATCAATACACGGAAATTAACATCGAAAAACGGATTCAAAAAATTCATACGCGCCTGCGTCTGATAATGGTATAGTAAATATTATTCGTTCATGTATAATGTGAATAGCGAATACGTAATTTGGAATAGAATAGTATTAGATCGGAAGTTACTAACGCTTGATCTACGCATGAAAACTAATTTCGTTCTAAAACGTGACTTTGTCTTGGAAAAAGTCGTGTTCATTCGTCATTTTATTCACAATTCCTACATCATCGTGTTATGACCAGAAAAGGTATGCTGCACATGGGAGATATAATAATTGTAAATATTAGCATTAGGCGTGTCATTTCCTACGCATGTCAAGCACGTCATCATTTACAAGTTTCTCTTCATAAAGAATCATTCCACTAAACTGTATCTTTTGAACAAAATTCTGTACGATAAGTGAATCGTGAAATATGAGATAAGCGGCTGACGTATAAATAGTGAAACAAATTGCGTAAAGACTTATTTCAATACGTAACATCTGGCTGGCAAATAGCAATGAAACTCGGTTGGATTATCGTTTTTTCCATCAGCGCTGTCTGCGCGACAGCTCTGAGATGTAAGTTCAATGATAATGAAGAACTTTTGTCAATAATTATATTGTTTGTTTAATGTTTTAATTGTTTTGCTCATGTGCATTTTAGTTTCAGAAAATAAAATAAATTGTGACTGCAGACCGCTGCCTACTTGCAGAGTACTATGGAAGAATCTCATAGCAGCAAAGATATCATCAGTCTGGGATCCTTTCAAATATACTGAATATCTAAAGTCGTTAAATTGTGGATATCTTTTTTCCATGCCCTTTGTTTGTTGTCCGGTCCAAAATTTTGACGACGACAGTGACATTTCTGATCTAAGCATTGATGAAAGTGATATTCCTGATTTACATCTTGATGTTAACAGTGGGTCGCAAAAAGCACCGAAATATTCAAAAATTATACGGCCTCTAAAGGGAAACAAAAAATCTACGGTACCGGTCCGAACAACCACGGCACTTCCATCAACTACTACACAAAAATCAAATTCACTCGGGGAACATCATGAAAAAGAAAATCATTTTGCTAAATGTGGAAGAAGTATAAATCGTGACCATCATTTAGGCAACCGCACGGAGTTTTCTGACTTCCCTTGGCTAGCTCTGTTGGAGTATGAGACACGTAAGTCATTGTTTATGTATTTTTTGCAACTAATTGTTGAGAAACTAAAAAAATCTTGTGATTTTATAAAACTTTCCAACAATTATGTGTTGTTTAAGGTTGTTATTTCACGAACATTTGACTCATTGCTTTAATTAGCAAACGCATTGCGAATCAACATAAAAAGTATCACTCGACTGATCTGCACTAATACATTTTCTTCATTATTCAACTCGAAGCATACGTCTTGTACATTTACGATCGCTTATTCAAAGCACAGCTGTCTTACGGTTAAAAAAGATTTTATTTACGCATCGTATAATGAGGATTTTCATTTAAACGTTTTAAAAGTTTCCATGTCGACAATATATTATACAAAAACCAATAATGTCTGCGTTTGCCATACGAAAAACGTCATGTAAATATCTATTGCCAAATACTAACAAATTTCACTGGTTCCATTGATTGCGAAGTAATCAAACACTTTTGCTTATGATCAGAAAAATATTGAGAAAAATTATTCAAAAATACAGCTTTTCGCTCGCATAAATAAATTTTTATCTTTGAATTATCATTAATAATAGAAAATTTCTGTACAAGATGTGTCAACACGATCTACATTCATCAATAATATTCCTGACGATTCCATTTCATTTTAATTATCTTTTCCATGAAAAAAATCTATTTTCGATTTTATCACGTGACAGTTGTCAGTTTTGGAGATGTGACGTTATCTTTTTCTTCTCGACAAAGAAAGTAAATTGCCTTAGTGATCATTTGATACACGCTAACGAATAATCAATAAAAAATACACTGAAAGATTTTGATGTCTCATTATTACTACATTAATTTCAAGTACTATTAAATACAAAAGCTATTTAAACTAATAAAAATACTTTTCATCCAGCGAAAGGCAAGAAATTCTTATGCGGCGGTGCCCTCATCAATGACCGCTACATCCTAACAGCCGCTCACTGCGTGACTTCGAGAGCCAACAAACTGGTCAGCGTACAACTAGGCGAGTACGATACCAGTACATCTCCGGACTGCATCTCAGACGGAAATGACGAGAACACAACGAGCTGCATCGACAGCGCGATCAAAATCGACGTCGAGAAATCTATCCTTTACGACAAATACAACGACGGTATCCAACACCGCGAAGAGTTCCCTACGATGAACGACCTCGCCCTGGTTAAACTCAAGGAGAAGGTCGAGTTCTCCTACTACATCCAGCCGATTTGTCTGCCGACAAAGCCAGCGCTGCCTCAGAACTACATCGTCGCCGGCTGGAGCCGGTCTTTCATCCCTAACGCCGATGGACACAACCAGAAGCTCGTCTCCAAGCTGACGGAGATGGAACTGCAGAAGTGCATGGAGCACGATCTGCTGCCTTTCGTCGGCAAGGAGCATATCTGCGCCGGTGAAATAAGATCGACCCAACGGGCGTGTGTCGCCGATGCTGGGGGCCCTCTTATGGGCTACGAGAAGAAAGAGGATGGCCAGCACAGATTGACCGTTTTTGGAGTGTCCTATATGGATCTCGCTTGCGACAGGGACGATTTGCCCGGTGTTTATACTCGAGTAATCGATTACATGCCCTGGATAAGCGAGCAAATTAGAAACTAATAAATATTTTGTATTTCACATGCTTTATACTTATTTATTTTATGATTATTTGTAAGCCATGTAATATGCTAGTTTTAGATTAATCTTTAGTTACGTTGTATATGTATAAATAAGTGTGTTTAATCATTGCATAAATATACGATCGTCGAAGATTCGTCGCGTTCTGTTCATCAACTACATTGATTCTCAAAATAAAACGATTTATTTTAGTACCAAATCAAAACCTAATAAAAATACTCAATAGTTTAAATAAAAAAACGAGTTGGTATCATATATATATACCAATTTCACGACAAAGCAAAATCTAACGTATACAACGCAGTGAGTATTTTCGGCGCACGCAATAATTCGCAGCTAAAATACCCCGAGCAAAGAAAAAAAGAATACGCTTCTTTATTACGGTGTCGCGGGGCTTTCTCGCGCGCGACTGACCTCGTTGACTCTTAATTACCGCTAGATTGGCGAACAATCGTCGCGTACACAGATATATGTATACATACGCCGGGGGAAGTTCGCCCAGCGCAGAAGCCGAGAGAAGCGCGTGACAGGGGGCGTGTTCCTGCACATGTAGAGAGAGAGAGAAAGAGACTCGTCTTTGCGCGCGCGAGGCGCGTGAGTTGGTCTCTCTTTTTCTCGCCTTTTCATGCGAAATGCCAGATGTCAGCCGCATGTGGCCGATGCTCCCGACTCGTGTGCTGCATCCGCGTGCTTCTCTCTCTCTCTCTCTCTCTCTCTCTCTCTCTCTCTCTCTCTCTCTCTCTCTCTCTCTCTCTGTGCGCCCGCGTGTGTGTTGTGTATTTACGTGCTTGTAAATATACGTATATATACCTAGGATGCGTTTGTGTCGTATGTGTTTTCCGGTATATGGATTATTGTGCTCTAGTTTTGCTCGGATTTCAATGGGGTTGTGGGAAAATCGTGCTTACAAATTCTATCAAATAAAAGATTGGAAACTACTGTTTTCTAAAATTATAAAATACGGGATAAATTTAAATTTATGATGATTTAAATAAAAATTTTGAAAAAATACGTCTCGCAATAATTTTGGTTGGATCGAGAAGCCGCGGCCAGTTGCTTCATTGTTCCGCAATTCTCCACGTCAATTGTTCGAGTCCATACGGGGTGAATTTTCTTCTTTATGCACGAGCGCACCTTAGCGTTTTTCGTAATATGCGTATAACATAATGTTCGAAAGACGTTCAGCGCACGCGACTCACTTCCTTCCTTCCTGTGTATTCGCTCTTCTTCCGATGTATGCGCGTTCCGTCCTGTGGTCGGATATCCCTTAGTTTTGCGTTCGTTGGCCGCGGACTTTCAGTTTTGTTTTAGTCTCTTGACCACGATCGAAAGGAAGAGATGCTTGTGCGTTCAGTTTTCAGATTGCAGTTGCGTTTTTTTTTTTTACTTTTAAGAAGGTCAGTTGTGTATTCGGGAATATTGTTGAAAAATTGGTTTTCGGCGGCCGCAAGAGGCATGAAAGAGAAATGTAAATTTCCTGCAGGATCTGCGTGCGTGTGTCGTTGGATATTTTGGATTGTATGAAAAGAAATATTTATTATGTAAATCGCGTCACTGTGAGGCTAAACGTTACGAAAAAAAATATTTACTATATGGAGATAAAAGAGTTGCCACCCCATATACGATATGCGAGTCTAAGGAAGTATCTTAGTAATCGTATATTATAAGAAACCCCCTGTGTAGGGCTGGTATTATAGTCTCTGACTAGCGAAGATAGGTGTCGCATCAGTATTTTCCTGTTTCTCTTATCTTGATCCGCCGCTTAGACGGTATTATAAAGCGGTGAGCTATCCATGCCAAAACTGCCTTGTTGAGCCTGTTACTTGGGCTGCTCATACTATAACTGCCTGACTGCTGCTATTATTATTAATTGAAAATTAAATGAAAATGTAACGAATAATTTCAAAACGAAACTCTATTAAAATCGAATTTCTGATTATCGATGGTCCGTGCATTAAAAATTCAATTATACTCTACAGACAGAAAAGTCATTGTAAACTCCAGCACCAAACATACACACACACACACAGTCCATTGAGCTTCGAAAAATCCATCCATTAACACCCTCTCACCAGCTCATAAACCAACGCGCCATCCCAAAGTTCAATCAATCACTCGTCCTGCATCATATATACAGGTTCCACACGATGACTCCAGCAAACAACTCATAAACCCCAAAAGTCAATTGTTCGCAGACGTTAGCTCGATCATCTCCCAGAGAAAATCGTCGCGCGAGCATGCGAGCTCATTATGCATCCGCTGATCATCCGAAGCAATCGGGCAGCAGCACGCGTGGGCGTCGTCATCACAGGCGGTGGTCTCGCTCGCTTCGCAGCAGCTCGACTCTTGATATTCAATAACGAGGATCGTTAAGAGCCGGAGGCTACATCACGGCGTGTCCCTTTGAGACACTCGACTCCGGACACGTGCTGCTGCTGCTGCTGCTGCTGCGACGCTACTTCTGGCCTGTAGGCAGGCACCACGCTTCGACACCAGCCAACACACACGCGGCCTTGCCGTCGTCGCGCGACTGCGGATATGGCCCGAATCTGTTTCGCATTAGAGACTGAGGATATTCTTGAGTGGTAGGGGGGGCTAATCCGTGTGCTTAGGGAGACTCGTTAAGAGAAATCGCTCGTCGTGTGAGTTGTTTTTTTTTCGAAGACTTTTCCTCTTTAATTACTTTTTTTTTTTTAATTTGTCGCTGTTAGGGGGATTCCTTTGCTTGAGATTTTTTTCTACATTTTTTTTTACTAAGGTATGGCTAGTTTTTGCTAGAACACGACGACGAACTGCTTTTTTCTCTCACCCTTGACATTTTTTCAAAATTCGGAAAATCACAAGGCTTCATAAACAAAATCTACAATCACTTCTCCCTCGCCCAAAGATAATCGTCAAAATCCTCGAGCTTAATTCAAAGCCTACTTTTAAAGCAATCAGCGCGGCTCTCGCGGCGATCCTCAAATTGCCCCGCGTTCTCTTGCATCGACAGCCGTATACATACATACATACAGACGGAGAGAGTCGAGCGAACAATCACAGCACATCAGACGACCAAATCAGGCAGTTTGAATGCGATCCCCGTCTCTCGTCGCGCATGCCAGTCGCGTCGTTATTACGGCTCGACTTCGTATATATATACACAACATCCATACCCACGACGCCGCCGTCGCTCTCGCCTTTGATCCCGGATTTTCATTCGGTCGTATGCATGCGTTTTATTTTGCGTCACTCCTATATAATTGCGCTTTCGCGCTCGTTCGATCGCACCCAGCCAGGCTGATAGTGTATTATAGCTTTCTGAGCCGTGCAAACAGTATAACTCAGCGCATGCGGGATCTTATTTTTAATTCAATTTGCACAATTGGTGTCGATTCTTTGTTTTCTTTTGCTCGGTGCGATACTGTGTGGGTTCAGATAAGGTGTTGCGGAATCGTTTTGGGAAGACCTTTCTCTTATACTGTAGATAATTTTGAAAGATGATGCTGTTTGAGGGTTCGATAATGTTTGCGAAGAAATTGGAGTTTGAATTTCTGAATGGAATTTTTTAGGCTTATGAAATCGGGGTGATTAATGAGGTTCAGTTGAAATTTGGTCAAGGTTACGAGTGGCATTGAAATTCACGAATCTTATCTTTACGACTGTACAACTATTATATTATACGTTACTCGAACATTTTTTGATTCACGTAGGTAAACAAATTAAATCCACATAAAATTCTTGTCTCATATACGTATTCACGCACACGAAATTGTCGCTCGCATTATAATTACACCGGTCACAACCACGACCGTTAATACACACAGACACTGGTGTGAACGTAATATGCTCACCTATACCCAAGTTGCGGGAAAATTCATGAATAAAAAGCTGCACAGCAGTTAAAAACGGAATTCCCATATACTTTTTCAGCAAAACAAAAAGCCGGCATGTTTATACAGGCTCTCCAAACTCGCGCGCGCAACGTATAGAAAGTCGTGTTTGTATTTCTCTCCTTGGCGGTATACCTATAATCACGTGCTTTTGAATTTGAGAATTATAAATTAATTTTTAAGAAACTTTTACTGCGCCGTTGCGTAGCTACTTATTATCAAAGTGTACGAATAGTTTGAGCTACGCGCTACTTACGGCTTAGCTGCGTGTATAAGTGCTTTTTAATGGCTGGTCTCTTTACGGTAAAAAACAATTCAATCGTGTATACGTAAGAAACCGTACGAAATCGACTTTACTCCATTTGATATTTTCTCGCGTATAGGTATTATACATAATGGAATTTCGAGTAAACCTCGTTATTCCAGGTTACGCTATAAATCCGCTATACTCGAGTCGAGAGGGATCGTAAAAACTTTTATAAGCGTCGTAAAAGAAGTGTCAAGAAAAAGTTAAGTATCTCTCTCGCGCGACACGAGGTTCCATGAATCCATGAAACGAACCTAATCGAGGGAGCGGCGAAATAACCCTAGCCGGCGAACTCTTTCTTCCGCCCTCCGCAATATATACACATACCCGACGACACGTGTTTTACCGCGTGCGAGGTCGCGAGGCGTTAATTCATAAATTTTCGCAAACTCGTATAACACCCTTCGTTTTCTGGCAATCGCGTAGGAGCATCTACTCTTCTTTTTCTCTGCTCAGAGTTTGGAAGGAGTGTATAGGGGATGCGGTCGAGGAGAGTAGTTTCTGGGAAGGAAGAACGTTTAATCACTGCCTTGGCAATTAGCATGATTCACGGTTGACGGCTCTATCCGCGCGAGAGTGTGTGCCCGAGACGAGAGGCTGGGCTCGTTACTTTTATTCGATGTATATCGCAAGGCCGTTATACGAGGAGAGACGACTCGCCCGTCTAATCGGACAAATGTACCGGTGATTTTACGCGTGCTTTTTCATCCTCGGTATGTTGATGGTGAGCTGCGGTGCGAGGACGGCAAGGTAATATCGGTGAATTTATTGTGTTGTGTGTGTTATATTAGCTTGAATGCACCATGTGAAGCTATTAAATTACTTTACGGCTTAATCTCAGTTGCTATGAGACGCCTTACTCTCGTTATCATTCATAATAACAGAGCCAAGTTATTTATTAGTGTTTGAAATCTCCCTATCAACACATTTGTCGTCGTGTCTCTCAAGAAAAAAAAATTACAAAAGAAGCACCGACCGACATGCCGTCTGTTAAAATTGCGAACGCGAGCTCAAAGAAAAAAGGAAGTCTCGTCGAGTGTATAGATCGCCAGGAAGCGACGACGCTAAATCACGCGAGACGCGGAGACGCCTTGCAGTAGCGCGCGAACAGAGAGGAAAATAACGAAAAAATATAACGAATTCAACGACGTGGGTCTAAAAGTGTCGAGAAAATTCTGTAAGAACGAGCTCTTGGCACTGTTTTCGTGTTTATCATCCGAGGAAAAAGAACTAGAGAGTGAGAGAGCACACATCGCATTAACATAAATAATCTTGTTATTCAAACAGCGCGTACGTCTTCCATTGAACTTCTGGCCGAGCACACGTCGTGTTATGTTATAGAAAAACCCGTGTCATATTCACGCGTGGAACGATATACAATTAAAAGAATTCCGCAAGCTCGTTCGCAGCCAATCCGTCGGCTGGTTTCCGTCCATTCTCCGCATATTTAACCAATGTCCCATGAAATCGTCGGGCGACAGAAAATCGCGCCCTTTTTCTCACATTGCCTTACACCGCACGTGTCTTCTGCGCGCCACTCGCAAATGACACATTTGTTTCACACACGGCTCTATTCCGACCGTGGTTCTCTCGAGTTTTCGCTGGGACCATACCGGGCGCCTTTGATATTCCCTCTTTCGGAGAAACGATTTTTCATGTGCCCAGACTTCGGCATCCTTATTAGCGAGCCGAGACGCCGAGGCGCGAAGTGTATTCTGGAGAAAAAACGAGTGGGCGCATCGCTGTGTCATTCCGTGCGAAGATGTACCGGTGTTAAGACAGTAGTCCTTGTTAGCTTTGGATTTATAAAATTTGCAAATACGTCGTGTGAGCTTTGAAAGTGAATTAATGTAGAGCTTTTGCAATCTGAAAAATGTATCTAACCACATCAGCGCGTCGATCAATCACGAGGTGGAAATTCAATCGGGAAGTTCGAAATAAAAAATGTATATACACGCTCTCGCCGATGCTGATAGCGCGATATCGAGTACAGGCAACAACACGCTATAGTAGGCAAGTGCTGATCGCGGTGAAAAGCAGCAATTAAACAATGTCGGTCGGACGATCATTTACGAGCCTTCTCGAGCGTGAAGGCGCGCGATGTCGGACGTGCGTCATGTGTCTTCGGTTTACCGAACGATTTATTATACGAGAAGACCTTTTCGCCTGTCGACGGGAGGACGTCCTTTCGGCAAGCCGGAAGTTGTGGGCTTTTTCTCGTCGTCTCTTTTTTTTTTTGCTCATCTTCGTATCCCTTTTTTCGACGCGCCAACAACACGCTTGTATAATGATTTTCAGAGATGGAATTTCGTATATTTCGTTGGCGAGTACAAATCAGTGTTATTTTCCTTCGAAACTTTTATTTTATGCTCTTTGTTGGATACTATAGCTCGTTCTTTCTCTTCCTCTCCGTATACATATTTCTAGCACCTTGCAGGGCTCATTTATCACGTCCGCATACTCTTCGCCGCCATATAGGCTATTCAGTCACTCGCGGTGTAGTAGATTATTAAATTAGATATACAAGTAATTGAATTGATATTCCTGCTAGTCATTCTTGCTCGACAATGGCTTCGAGACGTTGATACGTCTCGTCTCGAAGGAGTATTAGTGTACGCGTGGGACGTGGCTGTGTAAATTCGATTTTTCAACAAGGATATAACAACCTTTCTTTCATTCCTTTTTTTCGCGATGTTCGAGACGCCATTAAGTGATACACGAAGTGAATGAGGATTTTCGCGTAAAAATGATCGAACCGAGGAATTATTGAGTATTAGTATGAAGGGAAGCTAGAGCGGGATGAGTTAATAAAGATAAAAAGGGTTTTTAGATGAATGACGAAAGCTGACGTTGACGCGTGTCGACGTCGACGCGAGTCTCCCCTCGCGGAAGACTCCGAAATTAACGCGTCGAGAGGGTTACGCTAATTTACTAACGGGACTCCGAGTGTAAATAAATGCTCAATCATATTACGGAGTGTATGAATAGACGCTTCAATTCAATTTTAAAAATAACACACTGTATACGCGCTTCGAGCATCTGTTGCGCCTTGTGTCTGATGTGCGTACGTAAATATCTTGCTTATATACACGCTTATGTGTCTAATTATGTTACGTACACGCATTAGTGCCTCTAGATATTATTATATATACACTCATCGTATAAATAGCCGTATACAGTAGAGTCGGGCATCGGGCAGTTATTTTAGGAATGCCAATAACAATAACTGCGATGTACACATTCCAATCGTGCAAAAGTTGATAGCTTGATGTATACATAGATGGCCTTCATATAACGGCAATGTGGATTCGGTAATCAGTTATAGTACGAGTGACCGGACAAGGCAGCTTTGGCATAGATGGCACACCGCTATATATCTAGACTCAACGCGCAAATTGAGATGCGAGAAACTGTAAAGTACCTATGTGCCATCTATCGTCGCTCGCTTGAGACCCAGAAAGTCAATTCAAGCTATATGCAAGGCGGCTCTTTTTAACGTATTTATGGAAAATTGAAACTAATAGCGTTGTTAAAATCGTATGAAAACAACAAATTTTTTTTTGTTATTATTTAATTGATAGCAACGTTAATATTACCATAACAGTGTAGGTACACACATATCTGTCATCCTGTCCATAAGCCTACATGTATCGATAAGAAAATCGATCTCACGAAACTACGATAACGAAGTAAACAAACTAACTCGACGGCCAAACAGAGGCGAACTCGAAATAATTAACAAAACAACTATCCTGGCTTATAAACTGGCTGATAGAAATCAGATATAATCCTGACAATATATATACACATATACAGCGAAAGGGATAGGGAAGAGACGCGCGCGAGATCAAGGGGTGAGGGGGCGCCTCTATCAGCCCCATCGCGACGCCCCCGGGCTAACCAGACACTTTAATGACCTTTAACGACGAGCAATTAGCCCTTATCGAACGTAATGCTATATCGGTTTTGCGTTTCAGCCGTGCAATCGATCGCTACATATACTATACACATGCGTCTCTCGCGAGATGTTGCCAGCTTTTTCCCAACTGCGCGGAAATAATGAGACGAAAACCGCGTCGGTGTTGTTTGACCATTAGGACAGTGTCCAGTGCATCATTATTGAATTTATCATGGTTGGAGGCACTGTATATCGTTCGTTTGTACCGATGGTGATTTTCACGTTTGATACACGTACATCGAGCCAGTCTCATAATTTATTTAGATCGCGAGCTTTTAATGGCCTGTGGGGTGGAGCGAGTTGGAAAGTCTACGCGTTGGTCAAATACACGTGGTAATAATTCATGTGTCGTCGTTATAGTCCGGATTAAATTTCATGTGCTATTTTTGTTCGTTAGTATAAAATCTCGTGTTTACGTTTTCAGTTCATTATTAGTTCTCGCGATACGATCGTTAACTGTAAATCCCATATATACCAACATAACGTGCTTTTAATGGCGATAATTTGGAAATCCTTGAAAACTACAACAAAAGATGCTTGTTTCTCACGCCTTCTCCAACAACAGAGCACACTTGCTCACTTTTATAGGTCAATAAAAATGAACAGATCGACCGCGATAAATTAAAAAAAAGCAACGCGCTCATCGTGAGAAATTTCGAACTCGAGCCTCCGCAGCTTTCTTGGTAAATCTGTAAAATATACCTAGACCACGTGAGGAATTTGTTTTATTCGATTTCGACAAAATACAAAAGAATTTTTAGTGTTTCACGCGATATTAGAAATAAAGTCAAGAGCTCATTATGTAAGCGCTATAAATATATCGAACCGTTCGGCTCTTGTGGGATAAAAATTGAAACGTACACACGTAGAGAGAACGCGCTACTATCCTCTTGTGAGCGCGCGCGCCTTTGAACCTTCCTCCGCGGCACTTTGCCGTAGCTAATCGGAGCGTAATTTACGAGTAACTTCTCGAGAGTCCCATCGAGAGTTCCACTCACACGCACGTGGGTTCCGATGCCTGAAACTCGGGCTAATCCTCCTCGAATTTCTGGTTTCTTTACTTTGGGAGTTTATCCCCTCTAAGCTCTGGTGTGCAAACAAAAGTATATATACAGTGAAAATGAAGCAACTTTTTGATTTTGAACATTAAGAAACTTTTTGTTGATTATGTTTCTCGAATATAAAAAATAATAGTAGTCAATTTAAAAAGCTAAGTTCTATTGCGTATCAGAAAATTAGAGTTTATCCAGTAAAACCGAAAAATCAAAAGTGAAAAATAAAAAAAACTGTATCAAACGAGCCGCCGCACTCAGTAGAGCTCTCGAGTCGTTTCAAGAGGGCGGTGTCTTTGGTTAAGACGATACACGCGTGTGCTCTCTCTCTCTCCATCTCCCGACGGGAACCATATCGATGTAGTCTCTGCACCTCAGCACGTGAGCATAGCCTCTGGGAGGTCGAGGCAGACTCTCCCTTTTGCCACGCGTTCGAACCGCCGCTTCTGCTACTGCTACTGCTGTTCAAGCTGCGACAAAACCACTCGCAGAGTAGTTCTTACATGTCCGATGATAAGTCGCATGCTTATATAGCATGTGCCCCTGAGGCAAACGTGTAGTTATGGGGTACTTTTGTGGAGGATCAGCGGGATGCTTGGTGGGTTTATTGGATGTTTCTCGTTGCACGGGGTGAAATTTTTGTAACCAACGGTTTTTTATATATATCTTTTTTTGGCCGAGGATTTGTGTGACATACTTACATCGTTGATTCCATCGGAATGGTCCATCCATTTCAAATCAATAAATTGTAAGTAACGTATGGTAGAGGATAATTGGTGTCTGAGAAAACAACGCAAATAAATAAAAGAAAGCAACTTGTTAAACAAAAGAAATTTATTGAAAAAATGCTCAAGAGTTTTTTTTTATTTATACTATTTTTGTGTATTTTTTTGTTGTCTTCCTCGACGAGAGAAAACGTGTCGGTAGTTTTAATATCCATTCCAGCTCTAAATTCGTGTTTGTGTGTGACGTATAGGTGTGTAGATATCCATTGCCGTCTTATAAACGTTGTAAAAACTGAGTAGCGACGTTTCAAAGCTCTGTTTTCAAGAGATGCGACACTCATCCCCTCTCTCTTGGTGTGTGTATTAACGTGAGAGCGAGAAAGGGAAGGAAAAAGTAGACGGTGCCTTGCTTCGGAGAATTATTTTTCTTCACTCTCGGGCTCTTGCCTCATCTCTCTCGGGGGACGGAACGTTATATGTAGTGGCTAATATACGACGGAAAAAGCTCTTTCTCTCTCGCTCTGGCCTCTCGTTTCTCCACTCAACACGCGGCAGCGGCTTTTGTAAACCCGATACCATGTTCCAACGAGTCAACGACGGATGAAGCCTATACACGCGTCGAACATTAGCTATTTCCCTCAGAAGACGACGACGATGATGATCCGCAGCATCCGATGTGCCACCCATTGCGCGGTGGTTTGCTCAACTCGATGGTATCATCGAAAGCCTATAAGCCTGGAGAAAGAGATCGTGAAGAAAAAAATAATCAGAATGTGGACAGAATTGGATTTTTTATTTCGTATAAGGATTTGTTTTATTGTGCGAATGATATTTTTGGATTAATTGATGTTGTAGGTATATGACTTTTTTCTGAGTAAATAGCAAAATAAATAACAAACAAATATTTTAGAAAAAAAAGAATAAGTAAAAAAAAAATAAGATTTTTATCATAAAAACGATTCGACGTTGAAGCTATAGAGTAAACTTTCTAAAAAACTTTGGTATTCAAGCTACATAGGTATATAACAACTCGAGCGTAACGAAAGTTTGTTCGTGAAGCGATACAACTGCATAATAATATTATATCCAAAGAGTAGACGGCTTTTACCAAAGTTTATTTACTTCTCTTCTTGTGTTCTAAAAAAGCTAGCCTATATATAGCAAATGTAGCACGATCATACACAAAGCCTTTATTCTTCGCGTAGCTGCATCGTGAAAAGAAGTCAAACAATTAATAATAAGGCGTTGTCATTGCCAGTCGACTGGTGTGTGTCGTTAATGACGGGGTGGACTTTGAACTTTCAACGGGGGTTGCGCGGCGCGTCGAATTTTAATGGGCTCTAAAAGATGATTCATTGCCGATGCCTCGCGTAAATGACAGTCCTTCAAGCGCAGTAATGCAAATCGAGTAGCTCGTGTGCGTGTCTCTCTCTCTCTCTCTCTCTCTAGCAGCTTCGATCAGCACGCGCTAAACTTTTGCTGAAAGTCAATAGCGGGTTGAGTGACAAAAGATAAATTGCTTATAGACGAAAAACAAAGGAGAACAAAAAAATGAAACCGTGATAAAGCGTTTTTTACTCTCTTGACGTCGTCACGCTTGTTTTTTTTTTTTTTTTAAAGAAAGAAGATTTAACTGATTGATACGTTTTCTTCGAGAGCGCCTAGAAAGCTGTAGGTCTGATACTAAAACAATTTAACAAACAATATTAGTGAGCATGAAAATAATAATAATCTCGGTACACCTCAACAGGCAAAAAACACTTTACACGATAAAATAATAATGAAAAATTATATAAAATTATTAAGCGAGTCTCTTTCTCGTTGTATAGTGTTTGTGCAAAACTTAACATTAAAAATAATCATTATAATCCATATAACATAGTGCGAAATAATCAGTATATAATTATGTGCATGTATATTTATGAAACTGCAGAAAGGAGTCAAGGATAAAGAAATTCCGTGGCGCGTTCGGTTTAAAAACTATTTTTTTACTTTGCGATTCGACATCCGCATCTACTACGTAAATCTATACAGAACGACTTCCACCGCGGCCTGTATATTAGGGCGCGCGCGCGGCAAATTGAATAACAAAGCTCACCCTCGGCGCGGAATCGACATTAGTTCGCCGCGAATTGCCCCAACGAGCCGTATGCTTACTCTCTCACCCTCGCGTTTTACATAACGATCTCATTCCGCAATCCCTTGGCATATTGATCCGGTTAGGCGCAGGATAGCGTCGTCGGAATTGTTTATTGCGTGGCTCGCGTGTCCCGTTTTCTGCGAATTTTATTCTATTTTTAGCTTTTGGACGATTTAAGCAAGAAAAAGCGAAGCGTATAAGCATTATTGTACTAGCTACAAGAAAATTTTCTCGCCACATCGACAGTAGTGAATCCATACACGCATACATATACGAGTGATTGGCAGTTTTCATCGCGTTCGACACCCGAAGAATGCGCGATCGAAGAGAAGAAACGAAGCCGACGCAACGCGTCTATGAAAGAATCTGGACTTTTGAACAGAGGACCTAATGATCGCTAGCTTCTCGTGGTATATACTCGACCACAAAAGGATGTATAACGCGCGCGGCGCGCAATCGGCGAACGAGCGCAAAGTCACTGCCCCTAATAATCCTTGCGTTCCGATTATCTCACTCTCTCTCTCTCGACCCCTTCGTTCGCGAGCGCGCGAAGAGATGAGTCGACAATTTTTGCGTTGCCGACTCAATTTGCCCCCTAATAAGACTGCGCTTATACGCGTCGATGTGTGTACTGGCTTTTTTTTATTCCTCGACGAGCTTCAAATTGCACGTATTGCACTTTGAATTTCGCGCGCTTTTAGTCTGAGTGCTATTTTTTGTAATCGACGGCGGACGTGAAGAACTACTTTGGCGATTCGCTCAATTATGCGCTCTTTTATATAATATAAGTGAATCGATGAGAAGAAGCAGAATTGTATATAAAAAGCATGATGAATTGTTAGAGCCCCTTGTACCATTACGTATTATTATATTATGCATATGTGTGCAGAAACCATAGAGCGAACGAAGGTGCGGATAGATATAAGAGTGGTGGGTTAAATATATGGTGCGTAAGAAAATAGAGTAGGTAGTGTTATTAAATTTATTTTACATCACATGTTTAACAAAATAAATAAATATCGTCGTTTCCCACACAGAAAACAATCATAGCACATATTTATCATCGTAACAATAAAAATCAAGCTTACGAACTAAAAGTATAATAATAATTATGAGTATGTATAATATATCTATAATAAATGCGTATGCACAAGCTGAGAGGAAGGATAGCGGGTTTCGCGTCGAGTTTATTCTACCCGAAAGCTGCAGCGCGTCCCGTAAATTTCTCCCCCTAATGCGTCGGCCGATTTCTCTCTTTCGTCTCTCTTTCGTCGAGAGGGAGAAGAGCGATCTCTCGCGGGGCGATGTTATGACGGGACATTTCATGGCTCGTAGGATTCGGCGTCTAACGGCCCGTGCGATATTAGCGGAGATTCGCGTCGAGGGGTGGAATCCCCTCTTTCTCTACTCTTTCTATTTTCCCGGCCGTCATCGTCGATCTTTTTAACTCTCGTCCGACGCGATTCGCAATCTGTCTCTCTCGCGGCCCGTTTCCTGTATTCGGCGTCGTTCACTTTTTGCGCATCGGGGGACAGAAGGAAGGCGGTTAAGGGGATCAGTGCGTGTGTGTATGTGCGTGTGTGTGTGTGTGATTGATTAATCGCTGCACCCCCGCAATAGACCCGAGAGACTCTATAGCGGCACATACACAGAGATATAACAGTTTTTATTACCTAGACGAAACAAGAACAAGATTAAAAGGTTTCGAAGCAGTAAATGGTTGATCAACTTACGTTCTTCGTCCGCGATTTTGAGATGGGGGATGTTTGTCGAGCAGTTTGAGGCGGTTGAGACGTCAAGAGCGGCGTTGACAAGAGCAAGGATTCGAGAGCGAGGAGCAAACGTTGGTCGTTTTTTATATTGGTTTCGGTATTCTCTTATTTACGTTTCTATTCTCTCTTTCTCTGTGTCTCGTGCACATTTTATGCGCCGGTTTGCGAGAAGAGAAGATTTGCTTTATATAAGACTAAGATTTATTTTTTTGGGCGCAAAGGAGTTGTTGTTGTTGTTTGTAATCGTACGATTAATGAATAGTGACGCGTTCGTTTTGTTTTACTCACAAAAGCATCGTTTATTTTCCTCTGTATCTCTTTTTTTAATGAATTTATAATCTTCATAATAATCTAATAATAATAATTAATAATAATAATTAATAATTAATAATAATCGTAAGATACTAGCATCAAGATAGAGCCGATCGTCGTGATATGAGAGGACCTGCGTCGCGCTCGCGCGACTAGTAGTAATAATAATAATGATAATAATTTTTTGTTCTGCTATAATTGTAGACGAGATAACTTCGCTATATCGTTCATTTCTCTCTCTTTCTCTCTTTCTCTCCCTCTCTCACTCTCTCAATCTATGTATATATACGTATTGAACTCTGTCGATTCGCATACTCATCCAATATGGAGAATCGAGGACGCTTCACAAAATCGGCGAGGCTACGCGCAACTTTTGTGACTAGTCGCCTTGTCTATATATATATATAACATCATCTACGTATGCTAAAGTGTGTGTGTGTGTGAGTGTGTACGTGTGCGTGTCGTTCCTCCGTACCGTGTGTGAGTGTGTGTCGTCATTCGCTCTGTTCTCTCACTCACTCACTCGTTCTAAAATTTTTATATAACTTTATACAATGTGTCTGTGAATGTGTGGCTCACAACGTCGCAGCATATATATATATATTTATATAGTAAACCTAACGCAAAGAAAAACAACGTATGATTTTTGTAAATATATATCACGTTCACTCGTCCTCGCACTCTCGCACACTCAGTCGCGTTTCTTTTCCTACAATTCGTCAGACAGTCGCGCGCACTATGTATAGCTATTTACACGTGTTTTTTTTTTCAATAATATATATAGTATATATCGATCTCTCTTTCTCTCTGTATATATAGTTCGAACAAGCTCCTCATACGAGTGTAGTACACAGGGAGAGTTCCGTGTGTGCGGGTGGTCGTTCACAATTTTGGTGAAAGTAGCAGTAGTCCGTAGATATCGTAATAATAATCGTAATCGTAATAATAATGATCGTATATATAAGAAGAGTCAAATCGTATCGAGAGAATAATTCAATGTTCAATTGAAAAAACATGTGGCGTGCGAAGGAGAAGGGGGTAGCGCGTAGGAGTGTCGGCCTATTAGAGACTATGTACAGGTGGCGGTGAGGATGGCGAGGGGGTCTGAGCTTGGCCAGGAGTGCCGGGGTTCTGCTGGGAGTAGCCGGGATGCTGCTGGTGGTGGTGGTGGTGTTGTTGTTGTTGTTGTTGTTGGGCTTGTTGGGCTTGTTGGGCTTGCTGTTGGGCTTGCTGTTGGGCTTGCTGGTGCTGCTGGTAGGACTGCTGCATGGCGAGCATCGAGGCTGCCGCGGCAGACTGGGAGTTCTGGTGGTGGATGAGGTTGAGGTTCAG
The DNA here is from genome assembly GCA_012977825.3 of Pteromalus puparum. Classification (NCBI taxonomy): domain Eukaryota; kingdom Metazoa; phylum Arthropoda; class Insecta; order Hymenoptera; family Pteromalidae; genus Pteromalus; species Pteromalus puparum. Next base: position 51,130,530 of record CM053171.1, on the reverse strand, counting down.
TGGGTAGGATAGGGGGGAGCCCAGGGCCGCGTGGGAGGCTGCTCCGGGCCCCACCGGGCTCAGTGCATGCTCATCCCGGCGTGAGGATGATGATGATGATGATGGTGATGGGCCGAGACGGAGGCCGCCGCCGCCGCCGCCGCCGCCGCCACGTGATGGTGCGGATGGTGGTGCATTAGCGGCGGGAGATGCGGGTGGTGGGGATGGTGTTGGCTCAGAGACGAGGGATGCGTCATCTGCATGGGGGTCATGGGCGCCGTCGACTGATGCGACAAGGTGTTGTTGGCGCTGCTCGGCTGCGAGTTGGTGCTGGTGTCCGGAGGCGAGCTGCCCGGCTGATGGCCCGGCTGGCCCAGCTGCTGCTGCATTGCCTGCTGGGGAGCCTGCTGGGCCGGCTGCGGAGCCGCCGGCAGCCCCACCTGGGACACCTGCACCTGACCCGCCCCCGAGCTGGAAGTGGGACTCTGCTGACTCCCGTTGTCCTCGCTGTCGGAGCAGGACTCGGCCGACGAGCTCCCCGCTCCCCCCTTGCCCTTGCTGCCGCTGCTGCTGCTGCTGCTGTGCGTCTTGACGTGCTTCGCGAGGTGATCGCTGCGCATGAACCGCTTGTTGCAGACCGGGCAGGCGAATCTCTTTTCGCCGGTGTGGGTTCGAAGGTGCCGCTGCAATTCATCCGAACGTGTGAACCGCTTGCCACAGAAAAGCCAGTTGCAAACAAACGGTCGCTCACCCGTGTGCCAGCGCAGGTGGGCCTTCAAGTGGGACGTCTTCCCGTAGACCTTGCCGCAGCCGGGTATGTGGCAGCTGTGGATGTTCTTCTTCCGCAGGTGGACGCCGGCGGGTCCGAGGCGCTCGGCCTCTTGGCAGTTGGGGCAGTCGCAGGTGGCGCGTCCGGTGTAGCGGCGCTGCGAGCGCGGCGAGGGCGCCTGGCTGACGCCGGCTCCCCCACCACCTCCGGCGTTCCCTTGCGGGCTGGAGGCTCCGCCGCCGCCGCCACCGCCGCCACCAGCGCCGCCGTGGTGGTGCAGCCCGAAGCTCGGCGGGCCGCCGGGCAGCATGGACTTGTACGTGTCCTGCAGCAGGTTGTGCCCGGCGCTGGTCTGGCTGAGCAGGTGGTTGCCGGCGAGGGCCAGACTGGTGGAGTAGTCGGCGGCGGCCGAGTAGTTGGCCATCTGGGCGGCGTGGACGCCGACGCCGACGGTGCCGCTGACGTCGAGCCAGCTACCGGCGGTCGAGCCGTGCACGTCCCACCAGCCGTCGGCGGCCTTGATGCCGCCGTGGCCCGCGCCGGGCATGGCGTTGAAGGGCCAGGACTCGTAGGGGTGTCGGCCGTAGACTGAGCAGGAGCCGAGTGTGGCGCCCTCTACTTTGCCGAGGATGCTCGTCTGGTGGTGGTGCTCGCTGGCCGGCTGCGCGCTCGCCGTGCCCGGGAAGTAGAGGTCGCTGGCGTACTGGGGCGCGGTCGAGGCGCACGAGGTGACGGGGGCGCGAGCGTAGCCGCCGCCGGTGCTGCCGGCGCTGCTCGTGGCGGTGGGCCGCTGCGTGACGCCGGTCGTCGTGCAGCCGGCCGACTGGCTCGAGTGCTGGGGCGAGCTACCGCTGCTCTGCGGGCTCTTCTTCCACGGGTGGAAGCCCTTGCCCACTGCGGCGTCCGCCAGAGGCGGCGGGCTCTTGCTGCTCAGCTTGTTGCACTGGGCGGCGAGCATCGCCAGCGGCGTGCCGCGCAGTCCCGGGTGATCCTGAAACACAACAAACACGTCGCACCGTTAGTCAGGAGATAAATAATAATAATAATAATAGACAGTAAAACAAAAACGCCGGTAATTGCGGCGACGCTGTATAGAGCGCGCCGTGTTCCGAGAAGGCTTGCGTAATAAACCTCGCCGGAGCGCTTCCCCCCAATCGATTACGCTTTCCCAGAAGTAGAGGAGATAAAAAGTTTTACTCATTATAATTTCATTATTTTGGAGAAGCGAGAGAGCAGCTCGCGCTAATAGCGTTCTCTCTCTCTCTCTCTCTCTCTCTCTCTGGCAGAGGTCGGCGCTGGGTAATCGCGCGCCTGGAAACGCTCCTCACCCGACGCGGATATAAAAAAGGTCCGCCGCTCTCTCGGAGTCTGTGTGTGCGTCGTCGGTGAGTTTCGCTCCCAGGGTCCCGAAAAGGCGAGAGAGTCCAGCCCGAGGGTGCATAATGACACAAAATTGGCCAGCTCGCCTAGACCATACACAGCCGCGCGCGGCGCGGTCAGTGTTCGGCTCGAGGACGAGCGCTGGCAGAGGGCAAGAGTTTGAAGATTGGCTTCGCCGCGGGGTAATGAGGCCCGAGGTGGCTCATCTAGAGCAGTTTCATGCAAATTGTCCCCGGGGCGAACTACCGAATTTCCAGCTCCGGATTCTCTGGGCTACTGCGGCGCGTTACAACCGTTGCGGCCGATCAATCTTCAAAATCAACTCTACGAATCGCAATTCCATCTGCGTATGATAAATTACGCAACGTTAATATATCCACATCGAAAGAAAGTCGCGCAAAGGAAAGATTATCTTCCGCAGAAAAGGAAGGGGACGATTTCCATATGCAAAGAACCTTTGACAATCTCGCTCTGTCTTTCTCTCTCTCTCTCTCTCTCTCTCTCTCTCTCTCTCTCTCTCTCTCTCCTCTCCCGTCTCTCTCTCTCTCTCTCGACTCTTTCTAATTTGAAATTCAATTTCGACGGGCTGTTCGCCTACAAGAGCAGAAAAGACGGAGCAAATTGAGCAAGAAAATCACTCGCGAACGCAGAGAGAGAGAGAGAGAGAGAGAGAAGTAGCAGCTCCGCGTTCGTCGAGATCCGCAGCCGCGAATAAACGAAAAAGGGACAGAGAGAGAGAGAAAGCAGAAACGGGCAAAGGATATTTTGGACACGAAAAGGTAAAAGGACCGCGCGGAAGCAGCGCAGGAGCAGGAAATTAAAGTCTGGCCGCCGGTGGCCATTAACAGCCGGCGCCATCGAGGCGACACGCCTCCACCCGCGCGCGCGCGCGCGCCTGTGCCCTGACTGAAAGACACACACACGTAACGTGTGCGAGAGACGCGGAAACTCTCTATCCGTTGCGCGATGTGCCATTGAATTATAAAGGGCTTGAATTCGCAGACGCCGTGGCAAATTGGACGGATCTTTACACGTGTGCGTGTGCCTGAACTAGCTGCAGTGTCTTTACACACTGCGTATTTGGTTGATCGCGGATTGATCGTCGTAAAATATTGAATTCGGTTATGTTATGAAATGTAAAAAAAATTTTAAAGAATATACAGCAAAGGTAAAAAAAAATTTCTACCGCATGCGCTAAAGCCATACGTGTATAAAGCATCATGAATTATTTAAAAACGATTATCCATCGACCGCAAGGAAAGAAACTATAAACAGTATAGCGCATGCATATCTCTCTAAAGTTTATACGATGATCGACTCGCAGTGTAGTCTATTGACACAGTAAGTGTACAGGAACACATCCATACTCATTAAAGCCCAGTCACGACGATAAGTCCCATACACGTACGTTACAATATTGATATACCAGTGGCAGACAAGGCTATAAGCCCTCTGTAAACCAGGCCGTGCGCGCATCGAGTAGCCTCTACCCCTTTCCAACAATATGTATATACCCATACACACTCCAAATTCAAAAATACTCAGCTGCATTCCAGCGGCAAAACAAAGCGAAGACGAAGAAGAACGCGTATATCGTCGCGAGTGGAAAAGGTGGGGTTTCCGCGACGACGAGGGACGACTAGCACTAATACCAACACTACGAGGGGGGTAGTAGGTAGGTAGGTAGCTTCAGCGCGCGCGCGAGTAGCGTATCTCGCCCGGGCCACGCCCTCTCTCTCCGCGAGCAAGCGGATAGAGTTCTCGTATTGATCCGACGACTGCGCGACGACTATACCGACGAGTGGCGCGCAGAACAATGCACCTTCGAGCTACGCGTAGAAGAGACAACGGGCCTTTGCTTTTTTATTTTTTTAAATCTCAGTGCACACTCGTATACGAAAGTTTCGTTAAGAAACAAACTTGGCGAAAGGATTGCGCGAGAGCCATTGCCATCGCCGATGAAAAGGTGTCGACGTGGGCACGGCACAATTCATTGCAAACAACGTAATTGCGAGAAGGGGCCACTATATACAGTCTCTCAAAGTCACACATACACAGAGCGTTGCATCGAGAGGTGAGACTTTCATCGAGCGTTTTATCAAGCGCGAATATGCGGCTCTCTGAGAAATGCGCGCGCTTGATTATTCAAGGCGTGTCTCGAGCGCGCTGAGCGTAATTGTCTTTGAATTATATCAATTGTAATGCGCGCGGCGCCGCCGCGCATGATTCAATTTTGCTCTCGCTCTCTGCGCGAACGTTCGAGGCATGCAGGATGAAGAATTTTTTTTTTTTTTTTGCGATGAGGCAACTATTATATATACTAGACATACGAGGTGGGTCATAGAGCGCTTTCATAAATTTCAAATTTAAAGCGCAATCTCGAGGGCGTGTGTAATGGCCCGTAATAAAGTCGAATTTTACACCGAAATTTGCACTCAATAAAAGGCCCGCCGAGATTAATCGGGACTCGATCCTCGTTGAAGAACGAAAATTATCGTGTAATATCAAAACGATCTTTTTCTCTCCCTCGACCGAGATTCGTTCCTCATTAATAGAGCAACAATGTCGAGAGGTAAAAAGCTATACACATCGCAGCGAGATGGGAAAAGATCGAAGGCCGCGAAAACATCATCAGCTCGGCGCCTCTGCCCCGAAAACGAAAAAAAAGGAGCGGAGCAGGAATCGACTACACACGCGCCGGCGGAGTTGAAAGGCTCGGCGGCTTCGATCCTTTGTTTTAGCGGCTGACTACGTCACGCGGGGGCTAATAACGCCTGGCCGAGTGAACGTCCCGCTGTGGCCGCATAAATTACGAAGCGCGAGCGAGACAGCCCCCGGAAATCCTTTTCATTTACAGCCAAGAGATATTCGATTCTCAATTAACGCTTCGTCTTTTTGAACTGCTTTATATATTGGACGGTAGTATTGCGGTAGAATAGTCGAAAGTTTAGAACGATTCAATTCGAAAGCTCGACCGATGTTTCGGTGGTATTCCTGAGGCTTTCGCACGCGAGGCGATCGACCGATACCGCACCAATGCGGGTTAGGCTTCTAATGCTAATTATTTGTTTATCGGGCGGCGCATGCGAGCCGAGTCGAGCGATAAGACTCCCCTCCGCTGTATATACACGAGCGATAAGACTCGGAAGTTCATTCGTCTTTTGGGCTTTTTTTACCGCTCGCGGTGGGTATAATCGTGCACCTGTTTGGAAATAAACTGGAGTCGTTATGGCCTTTTTTGTGATCCGAGTGTGGTTTCATAAATCTTGGAAATTACAAAGTGTATACGAGGTTTTGTGTAAATACTCGAAAAATCGAGCTATACACTACTACACTCGTCGAAATTTTCATATTTAGTCCTCTTCCTTTCTCAGCGCTTCTCGCGACAACAATTTTTTTTTCCGAAGTCAGCGGCGTCTTTAATCCTTTTTTTCCCGAAAGACAAATGGATTTTTAACTCCTCCCGGTTCTTGGTCACGCTGACGCGATCAAGATGCACTTCTTCGCCTTCTCTTTTCGCTTCGCGACGGACCACGAAAAACTTAATGAAGGACGGCGACAACGACGTCACCTTTGCAATCGGACGCTCAACGCTGCTGTAATAAGAAACTCGCTGATGGGCGAATCTCAAAGTGCAAACAAGTTCGGGAGATGTAGGGCTCGATATATTTTTTGGGTAATTTGCGGTGAACGGGACATTTATTTTTGAGTTAAAGTTGCAGCTGCTGTTACTACAAGTTCTGTAAGAAAATTGACTATATGCTTATGCGGTATCAATAAAATCAATACTTATAGAAGTGAAAGTCTACTTGTATCCAGCAAAACAAATACATATCATAGTCTCTTACACCTCGAATCTAGTGAATCGAGCGAAAGTCGTCCATTGAGTAGTCTCATCGGTAAAAGGAGCCGCGCGAGTGTAAAGTCCCTCTCTCTCTCTCTACTATATCCTCCGGATTAATAATTTTATTCATGAACCCTCGAGGCCCGACTCGATTCGGGACTCTCTCGCACGCGTTAGTTCCCACCAGAGTCTCTCAGCTACCTGTACTGCTTCTCTCTCTCTCTCTCACTCTCGTCCCTCGCCACTTCTAAATTATGTTTTTTAATTAAAGCCCATCTAGCCAGAGCAAGAGGGAGAGAGGGATAGATCATTACGGGGGTTTTACTCCCAATCGGCAGACCGGCGACTCCCGAATATACATATAACGACTATACACCCGAGTGAGTGTGTGTGTGTGTGTGTGTACAGGACACCTATACGCACAGCCCTGCGGGCAACAAAACAGGGAGCTGCTGAGATTTATTCGGCTATCGGCTCTTCCTCTCCCTCTTCCTCCTCCTCCTCATCATCATCATCATCATCATCATCATCATCGCCGCCGTCTTCTACTTTTATGATTTACCGCGTTTTTGCTGCTCTCTTTTCGGCGCTCCGCGACGAGTAGAGCCTTTTTTATGCATACGTGCGCGCGCGACTAGACTTATCGTGTGGCGCTCGACAAAGTCGAAATTGCCGGAGAGAGGTAGCGAAGGACCTTAACGATTTCCGGGTAAAGGGCCTGAAGTGCGAGAGACCTCTTTCCTTGCTAGCGTTATACGCCCGTAATTTCGTCCTTAAGAGCTGATGCTGCGCTATAAGGTCGGAGCGAGTTTTCGGAAGCGCATTGCGCAAAAAAATATCGTTAGACGCACAGGAGGGATGAGAGGAGCTTTTTTTCTCTCGCCTGCCTATGGCGAAATTAGGAGCCTCCGGTTTGCTGCAAAAAATTGATTCTTTGAATTCCAGTTTTCGCCTCTGCGATTATGTTATACATCGTTATAAGAGCGGTGATGGGAAGCGATTTTCGTAGTGGATTTTATTGAATTTATTAACGGGACAATATATGTTCTGATACCGTTAGTGACAAATAAATTACACGACGCATATCGAGCGAGTAAAACGCAACTATATTATAAAACGGATAATTTCTATATTTCCATGGCATATGCCTAGCGTTACACACGCGTGTGAGTAGAAAATTACGGGCTACTTAACTTTCGGTCAGCCTACTGCTCTCCGCGAGCACTTAGCGTTTAAGTTTCTAACGGAAGTTTTTTGCCGATATATCCCCCCGAAGGAAAAAAAACCCGAAACAGAGAGAGCGAGAATGCAATGAGGCTATGGAGGAGAAAAAAATAATCTTAACATCTTAATTACAAGCAGGTATATAGCCTGCAGCTTTTACACATTCGAGCAAAATGTGTATTTGATGGCTCGAAAGCAGACCGGAAGCTCTCGGGAAATCAATGCATCAGAAGCACACATACGTGATTAATTTTTACCGCATCCATCAACGACGCCGAGTCGTAATTTTATTATCCCACAGAGAAGCGATGAAAAATGCACTGCGCGACTGCTGTACATTCCCCCGAAAAAGGAGCAAAGCGAAAAAAAGAGAGAGTCTGCCAATTCATTAGCAATCGTAAATCTGTCGCCCTACCGGCGTTGAATATTAAGCAGACGTTATACTGCCTGGCCATAACTCGCGACCAGTTAACTCTTTCCCCCCTTCGCGACGCTGCAGTCGATAATACAGCCGTATATACCTGTATATAGTATACACGTACTCTACCTTCGAAAAAAAAACGCTCGTGCACCTATAGGAAAATCGCTTCCTTGGAAAAGCGCCGACTCGTCACACTCGAGCTTTGTGTCTTCATTAGGCGGGTAATGAGAGTGCGCGGTAAATCTCCTGCGCGCTTTTGCATGGCGAACAATTTGCAATGGCCCATAAAATTTCAGCCGGGACCAATTAGCGCGATCTGTCGCGCTGTATACGGTGTACTGTATATATATATATATATAGGATAAAAAGCTCACCGGCGCTGCTGTTATACGTCCGCGTATTATTGGCGCGCGCGCTTCGGGTTTTTCCGGCTGATTTATTATATACCGCTCTTGCGATAAAAAACACACGGCTATACGATTGGAGCAATTACGGTAATGTGGAAATTACGAGCGAGCAGCATTCCGCGATGTATATATAATAATCGCGAGCGGTGGAGGAGATTTTCAGTAGCGCGTGTATATATACATACAATAATGAAGTTCGCCAAATATATCGCTTACAGGGCGCTTGGAAACCGCGTTTACGCGTTGAGAGAGAGAGAGAGAGAAGCGGTAGCGCTTTCCTTTCGCGGTGGATGCGCCAGAGGCGCAAACTGGCGTATATCAGAAGCTGGGGCATTAGCATATAGACAGAATTGGCCGCCGGCTAAAGCTTCTCCTCTCTTTTTCGTTCCTCTCTCGAAGCGCGCGGTGTATATAGTAGCGGGCTGCGCTCTTCTCCCGTATATATTTTTTATTAACGATCTTGTACTTTTCGCCGGCGCTGCGCCGACGCGTTCGAGTTTTGCGCTTTTTGTTGTTGCTGCTGCTGCTGCTGCTGCTGCTAAGATGCAGTAGCCCGTTTTGGCCAGATGTGTGAGCAGAGATTATTATTGTAAGTCACGGGAGGTGCTTCGCAATTTGTTTTGTTAATAGGTCCTTCTTTTATATAACTGTTGTACACGATCAGTTAAAATTGATTTTTTCTTTAATTTAATCAATTAATCAATTTTATGTAAAAGAATAAAATGATGATTGGACTTGGAAGTGAATTCACCAAATATGAGAAAAAAAAATCGAATAAAATTTATCAACGCAGCAGCGCAATCATATAGGAAAAAGGTTTCTTTACGCAGTATAGAACCGAGTTTATTAATCCAAAAACTCGGCATCGGCCGCGGTGGTCCGTGTGTTATTGCAGGCACCTATATCTGGCGGCAGTATCCTCTTTCAATTAGATATCCGAGCGCGCCGACGAGTGTAAACGCGCGGCCGGTCCCGAATTAGACGATAAATTAGCCGATATTATTAGCATATAAACGAAGAATCAAGCGAGCCGCCGCGGCTTTTTTCCCTCGCATTAGTATACGAGTCTTTCTCTTTCAAGAGAGTCGAAAACTTCGGGTGTGAAGCCGCCGTCGGGCAGCCGACTCCCGAATGATATTGATGATTTCCGATATGAATTAATCGATCATATTTCCTGCTGAGTTACAGTCGTTCTACGCCGAAATCTATGGCTCTCTAGATTCCTTCTTTTTTTTGTCTTTCTGATGTAACACATAAGAGGAAACTTTTATCCGAAAAATAACCGAATGATTTGCGAAAACTCGAGCAACATCCATCGCTCGTCGTATAATAACACACCGCAAAGTGTTACAAATAGAGAGCCGCTGCTCGGCAAAACTGCCCGCAGTAAATCACACTCGTCAGAGTCGGTCTCCCTCGCCTTTTCTCCTCTCTCAACATCGCAGCAGTGGAAACTCTTTCTCTCTCTCTCTCTCTCTCTCTCGCTCTTTCGAGAGAGATGTGTTCTGACAAATCGCGCGGCTGCCGCGCACTGCAGATACGAATACGAGCTGTTGAAAGTCCGAGCTCGTTCCCACCCTTGTCAAAGCGTCGGCAGTCGAAAAATGAAATCTTGCCGAGCCTCGTAAACCGGTGCGAGTAGTCTCTTTCGCTACTCTTTAGCGGATGATATATTTGCTTCTTCTTCTTCTTCTCCGCTCCGCGTAGCTATTATACATAGCAAGGCTTGTCTCGGGAAACCAATTTTAAAAATGCCAAATATATATTTATTGTTTTTTTTTTCAATGCCTTAGGAGGCCGTGTGCTTCGAGGATTAATTCGATTTATTAGATTATGTCGATGCGAGCTCAGCGATAAATCATAGGCGTTACGCAATCCTTTTCTTTTCTATATACATTGACGCTGTTGTGAACGTTTTTATAGACGGAATACTCGGAAATTTTTGTGAAAAAACATTCAGCAAGACAGACAGAAAATTCCTGCACGACAGCGTCCGCATCAATCGCGTTGCCTGGGAAGCGAAAGTCGGAATCTTTTTAAATCTGGAACTGCCGTGATGTATATCTATACATACACACAACAGAGAGGCGAGTAGATTTTGCATGGCATGTGTTATGCTGGAAGCGCGTGCATGAAGTGGCATGCGTTTACAGCTCGGTTTTGCAAGCGGCCGCGCGATGAAGCTATAAATTCTGCGCGAGCCAGCTCCGACGAGAGAGAAGACACGCGAACCAATTTGTTCTCCTCTCCCTCACCTCCATATACTCTATACATATAGTTATACTACACCGAGAGCTCGTCTATGCGTATATCAACAATCACTTCTATGAAAAACGCCTGTTTATATCCGCGCGTTAATTCACTCCGGGATGAAAACTCATTCAGCGCAAATCTCATTAGGACGCGGGGGCGAGCTTAATTCGATCCGAGAGACAGCTCCCGCGACGAGCTTTTATACATCCGATCGGGCCTATACAGGACGAATCGCTCCATTAATAGCGCGTCGTATATACCCCCCAGCGTAAAACCACGTCCCTTACTCTCTCTTGAGAGATCAGAGCTGCAACAGACTGTGACATATTAGGCCACCCCCGCTTCTGTGTGTGTATTATGGTATAAGCAGGGGTGCCTACGGCGCTTCGCTCCACTTTAGATTTATTGTTTCGCGATTCGGCGGGGGATGTGTGTATGGAGAGGCTGACCTTTGGACTGTATACTATATACCAGCCGTGAGAGAGAAGCGGAGCCACTTGAGAGCTCGTAAATAAATTATGACTGTATACTTTCGTATAGTTTGTCTTCCTGAGACCCGCACACGATTTTACGCCGATATTTCGAGTGTTCGAGGGGGGCTGCCTCGTATTTTTCGGACTTTTATGGACTAAATGCTCGGAATCCGTTCGATCTTCACTTATCGATGAATTATTGATACGGAAAATATATATTCTCCGCGCAAATGAAGCCATGAATAAGTGAGGCCTCGAAAAAGGTATGCCGAGCGCACTTTGCTCGCCAATCTGCCTGTGTTATATATAGCGAAAGAAAGAGCGGAAGAGCGAAGCCTGATGTGTGTGTGTGTGTATATATAGTACGCGTATACGCAGCCAAGGCAAAAAAAAAAGAGAGAAACTAAAGCCACTTACCGCGGCTGGAAGCCCGAGAGCGACAAATTAGGGGACTCTATAAGCGACTATAGCCTCAGAAAAACGCCAAGCCATTACCCTGTGTATACACGCGCAGAAGCGCGCTCGCGCTCGCGATAAAAAGTCACTCCTATATATATACACACATACACACATACTTGTGCACGACGAGATAGTATGAGCCATTAACGATCAGGCCCGCCTGTGTATGCGTGTATAAGCGAATTTTAGAAAGTGCGACGATCGATTCCTCGAGTGTGTTGTATACGTATTGTAAAAAAAAGGAAAATAAAAACAGAGACGCGCCGAAAAAAGGCGCAGCTCTCGTGAAAGTGCGCTGTGCAGTATACACATCGGAACAGCAGCAATGGTAGCAGGAGCGATATGGCGTGATACGAGGGAATTACAAGCGACGTATGTGGCACGTAAGGATAGCAACGCGCGATTATTATACGCGAGGACGGCGGAAGCCGTGGACGAGAGAGGAGAGTGTGTATAAGTCGCGGTAGCCTCGAGGTTTTCACGGGAAAAAGGAAGCGTTATTGGAAAAGCCATCGATGCCGTGTGTATAACGGGATGACGAGCGAACGGATGATGCGAGTCGATGCGAGATCGTTACGCAATGAGATATATCGGACGCTTTCGACGAAGTGGAAGGAAATTCGTGCGAGCGCGGCAGGGCAATTTTGTATAACTGCGCGCGATTGAAGGATGATAGGTGGTAATTTTTTGAGATGTTTTTTTTTCTGCTTTTTTTGAGAGAGTGTGTGTAGCGGTTCACTGTATCCGCGGATGGTGATGAGTTTTGCCGATTTCAAAATATAAATTGCAAAGCAGACTTCACTAACAAAATAATACACCGTCTAGGTGAGCTAATGGGGTGAAAAGCATGAGTGGTTCAAGTCTGATTATTCCCCAGCATCAAGCATCAGTAGGCTTAACAAGGCAGTTTCGGTATCGGTGACATACCGCTATATCTAGCCTCGGAGTACAGATCAACATAAGAGAAACAAAAAAACCTCTATGCGCCATCTATCGCCATTGACAAAGGACTACCTAGCCTATCGAAGCGGTTAGCGGTGGGAGAAATGCCAGTCCAAAACTGTTTCGTTCCACGGCTATACTATTAAAGACTGATTTCCCATGCTCGCACACCTTTTTTCCCCGCAAACGCACGTAACGACACAAGCTTGCGTCATATAGTCAATGCTCGCTCTTATTACAAGAACTTCATCGCGTTTTTTGTCATCGCGCGATAATAATTGAAAACTAAACTTAAGCAGGATGCATTATATTATACGTATACCTCCGTTAATTGCAAGCGTTTAAAGCCGCAGCTCCTTTTTCTCCCCAAATAACCCAATTACACGTCACCGACGAGCTATTTCGCGCTTATAGTCCATTGCATTACAACTGCACAGCTCGAATTTATACCTATACAGTTGCGCAAGACGAGATTCTTAGCGGAGATACGGCGAGATATTTAGCTTTTGTTCGACACGCGGAAAGGCCTCTTTTGACGCTGCTCGCGGCTGACGTCTATTTTTTTTTTCTTCTTAGTGAGTAAAAGAAACGGTAGCCGCTGGAAAATTTTACTCCCTCTCGTTGTTACTTATACCGAGCGCATGTGTAGCGAAAGTTGGAAACGGGGTGAAGCGTTATTAGCACGGGAAAATTGTTATCGGTTAAAAGGGGGTTAGTGTAATGCTCGCGCACATGGCTCTCGCGTATAATGAGTTAATTCTGATGTTTGCGTTAGAAAACGGCTGGGTTGAATTAGCGAGCTATAGTATATATACAAAATTTACCGACGAAACGACACACTCACTCAATGTATAGCGAGATTCGTTCATTATCACACTCGTTACTCGCAAATACTCCAATTTTCCGTCTCCCGTAGGTGGGGTCTGCCGCCCAAAGAAGTTTTTACAAGCTCCAAATGATTTTCGCCTCAACCGCGCGCCGTTTCGGAAATAGCCAATTGAATATATACCCATACACGCACACACATGCGAGAAAAGATAAAAGAGCTAAGGGGCCTCGAGGGTCTCGAGAACGTAAGCAAGCACAGGTATACGTATATAATACACACACATATAGTGAAAGAGCGGCGCGAGAAAAGGCGCATTCGCGGCGCGGAGAATGTCGTTCCTCAATTATGCTAACCGTCGCTCGTTCCTGGGGAGTTATATACACTCGCGCACGCGACGGACGATTCCCTTTTTTTCGCGCGAAAGCGAAAAAGACGAGCGCACGACATAGCTGTATATATGTGTGTGTTTGTGTGTGTGTGTGTGTATGTATACGTTGGGCCGGAACGAGTCTCGCGTGGGGCGATGTGCCTTATAAATATTTAGCCGTTCGCCTTATTACGCGACGGCGGCGGCGGCGGCGGCGGAGAGACTATACTCCTGCGCTTGTTAGTTGTTAATCTCTCGAGTATATATAATACCTATATGAGGGTGTTGGGGCTTGAGGTGGATGTGTACACATTGCAGAGGGAGTGACACACGCTTTTAATCTTGATGTAATTTTTATGGGATCGATTTTTCAAATTTTTAGGGCTCTGTCATCCCGTTTGAACCGGTATGTTCAAGCGGTAAGAGAGAGGCTAGTCCAAAACTGTTTATACTATTGATTCTGCAAGCTTTACAAATTTGCACCACAGCTGCTTCTTCAAGAGAACATCAGTGTATACACATTATAGAACCGAGCGAAGATATCCTCGGCGACTATAGCGTATACAGCTATACGTGTACATAATGATACTTTCGACTACGCGAGCGGCCGGTTATCGGCGTAAGGTCGAGAGCAATTACCCGCGCTGCGGCGAACCGGTTTCACCTCTCTTTTTCGAGACTCCCGGAGCGGATGCTACTCGCTGTATAACGTAAATTCCGGAATTCGGCGCTAATACTTTATATGTAACGCCAAACCAAAATTTTCAACGCTCGCGAACAACGACAACGATAACCAGGCGACCTGTACACAATAGATCACACATCAGCAGCGCTGAAAAGCTAAAAAGCGCGATCAGTCTTCCCCGCATTAATACACGCTCAGCTCCCAATTGAATCGGACGAGCCGTATCATCGGGCCGATAAATCAGCCGGGCGTTGTGGTAACGCGCTGTTTTGATTCGCCCAGCGGGTGGCTGGCTGCTTCGCCCCCCTGCTACGCTTGAGCGCGCGCCGGATACTCTCTACTCTCTCTCTCTCTCTCTCTCTCTCTCCCCTATATATAGCGACGAGTCAACGAGAGCAGCTCGCGCATGCGAATCTCGAGTGCGACGAATCGTGCAGGTAGCCGGTGAAGCTGTTTTTTGTCCCTGATCTGCTGATCTTTTTGATTCTGGACAGTATATCGCATGTGTTTGTTCAGTATAAGAATAATCGTAGAAAAGCTGGAGTGTATTTTTCGAGGATTAATATTTCATACATAATATAGCGGGGGTATAGGTAATCTGCGCGTATGGGTTTTGTTAGAGAAACATGAGGTCGAGGCTCGTGAATAAGTTATGAGAGAAAATACAAAGTATATTATATATAAGTGCGCGGAAATGTACGGCTTATTGAATGCGAGCGATACACGAGAATATGTCAAATCAATTACGCCATTGTGTGTGTGTGTGTGTACTCGGCGTATGTATTATTCAGCGCTTCTCGAGAAATATTGTGTATCGAAAAAGAAAAAATTACACAAAAAAAACTTGCGGGATGATGCATTTATTCAACTTTCCTCGTATACTTCAAGACTATTATTCTTGGACGCATTATGTCAGCCGCACATAACTTCTCTGCTGGAATAGACGCAGCAAAACTAATAACGAGTAAATCCATATTACAACGAGCAAGCTCGAGTAGCGTCACGTCTAGAAAGTCGTGCGCGCGCCTGATTTTCTTTCAAAAAGTCATCAACGAGCTCGTTATACTCTCCTCCCAGCAAAAAACGAATGTACCGACATATCCTATACCAGCAAAACATGCAGCGGACGAAAAATCCTCGGAGTGAAAGCCGTCGCCATTCGATACACACATACACATACATATAATACAGAGAACGCGTGGGAGGGCGCATCATCGCACGCGTATGCAACTACATGCAGCTCACTCTCTCTCTTGTTCGATATATATCTGCCAAATTGCAGCTTGTGACGCGTGGGTCGACGTGATGTTTACGTTGCTAAGCACACACGCGCGGATGTAGTTCCCGATATATATCCGTCTACCGGTTCCCTGTACGTGTAATACGCTGCGATTGATTTACATCGAGCTGCGCGTGATGCAGCGAGCTCTGGTTTTTATTCGTTATATATTATATAGCTGTGTGTAGAGATCAAAGCTTGATTTTATACAAGCGTATTGTAATGCACATCTAATTCCTCTAGTATAAAAGTTTCTAATGATAAAAGCAGCAGTTCCCAAGAACGCGTTCAAAAGCTCCATTCAAAAGCGACGCGTAATTATGCAAAGCGATTCGTCGAACACGCCGTGAGAGAAGCCATCAAAGGAGACAAGCTCGTTCGCGCACTTTTCAGTTTCTATGCGCGTCTAGGTAGTCTCCCTGCGCTCGAACGTCGATCTTTCGCTTCTCTACATATAACGCGCTCTCGACATTAACGGCTATCGATCATATTGTGCGCTCGAACGGTTCATTGTACGCGAGTGTCAACTGCGACGTCGCTTCAAGAGAGACAGAGATGTGAAGTGGGAAAAGAGCGAGTTTGAAAAGTGTATATACACACAGAGAAAAAAATATAATCATGCAGCGACTGAATTTTTATCGGTGAAAATAAATACGGGAATAGGAAAAATCGAATGAAATAGAAATAGGTATATAACACAAAGGCGAGAAATGAGTCAGTAGCGAGCGAAAGAGTGACGGCCATTTTGTCACCTCGAACATCTGCCGCGGTCGGCTGCAGAGCCAAAGGTGCGAGGACAGACACTCTTCTATTGGGGTTCGCGTTACTGCTGTCGCTCTGCAGCACACGAAAATGGGACAGGTTATATTCGTCTGTATACACACACGAGGGCTAAAGCGTCGAAAGGCCGTATGCGTCTCTATATATTATAACACGTGGTCGGGTGTTCGTGCGTCGCGTTGACGAAAATGTCATTCATTAGAGTGGGCTTGTGGCTATGTTAGAAAGTAACGTTTTCATTTTCGAATATTCAAGATTTTTCCCAATGTATATATCCTAAAGCTTATTACTCTTGTTTAATTATGCCTGCAACAATGGCTCACCAGAGATTACAGAATGTAAACATACGTAAACACGCACATTGTAGAAAACTGTAAATGGCCACGACAATCGACTAGAAAGCGGATTTCGATATAATAAAACCGGCTAAATAAACGAACTTACAGTGCAAAACGAACGTAAGCGGATGATTAATGCCGACTAGCTTCGAAGAGGAAAGAATCCAAAATGTTTGGACGCACGGCGCGCTGCGGTGTTATGTGAAAACAACGGGGGACACAGTACTCGCTCGAATGGAAAATCTCGAAAAGCAAGAGCGAACTCCGTCGCATAAAGAGAGCAGTCCTCTCTCGCTGACAAATTAGGACGACGCGCTCTTGACATCCGGGCACACGGACTCTTCAGGTAAATCCTCTTAGGTCACATAAAAAGCCCGCAAAATGCCTATGGGCTTTCATAGCCTCTGGCCCGCTTGCCAGTCTATTGTCGCACTCGAGAATGTCAACGCAGGACGAGCGCTGTGCTCGCTTCAAAGGGGCATAGCCTCTGCTGCAGCTATACACACTGGCTCAGTGGGAAATCGGATTATGCTCTGCGCGTAGAGAGAACTGGGGAGGAAAATATTTGGGCTGCATACTTGCGCAATGTCATCTTCTTATTGTCCGAAGGAAGCGAAATATTGGATAGTTCCTAGAACGGCGAATTTGTGAATCAAAAAGGAGAAAGTTGCTACTCGAGCGTTTTAAAAACGTCTTATTATTACGCACTCGAGCTCTGTATATACTTGAGAAAATGACCGATAACATCGACGACTTATATGCAGTATCCCAAGCGCGCACACCACGTCTTAATCGCCGAGTTTTTAATTACCCGTCGCTATCTTAATCGCGCGCATAATCGACTGGAATTATATTTTCCAGATAAGCATCGTCTCGACTCTCCTATAGATACGTATACACCATTTATATATTGCGCACAAAACCATTCGCCTCCCTATTGTGAGTAGACTGCACAGTAGCGCGAAAAAAAAGGAAGAGACGTACGCGACACGAAGAGGCGGAAAAAAGGTTTTCCCAACAGCCGAGAAAAACAGGATAGGGAATCGGATGACCAAGGAAATAGGTATCGAATTCCATGTCCCACGCATCCTGTCAAGTGGAGCAGTACACGTCTAACAAAGGAGATCAGATAAATAATTGGCTCGACGACTGGGACACAGGTAGATTCCTTTTGATCCCCCAACGGCCGAGAACCCAACGCAACGCTGGCTTGTTTCGTATTGTTGTCAGCAAGATACTCGATACATTTTTTTCTCTCGCTCATCTATCCTTACCGTCTATCGCATATAGATACACTGCTCGTACAAGGTGATATATCTGCTACCGTTCGCGCACAGAAGCTACGACTCATTTCCGTCGATTGAGAGTATAAGAATCGTCATCGGATGATTTGGTGGAAAATTTTTGAATGTCAGTAGACACTTCGTGTGAATATATTTTTGATACAAGGTATGCAACTTTTTCCAACCGTCGTGTCCTTGACTATACCAAACCGCGTACTCAAGTGGTTCATCCCAACCGATCGATGATGCTGCGATAGAGCAGAGCGAGAGCGCAAACACACGACAAAAAGAGCCATAGCCCATTTATATACCCTTACAGACACACAAGTCTCGCCGGCCACGAGAACAGATCCGAGATAATACACAGCGCGAGTATAGCGCACGTGCGATGTGCATCAGCGTCGCGCAGATTAATTTTTCTCTTCTCTCTCTCTCTCCCTTAGCGCTTAATTAATAATGAACGCGAGCATAAGGGGGATAGCGCGGATTTAATTACTTTTTTACGCCGACTCGTAAATCATCGGCCGGCTCTCGAAAGGGGCCGAGTCATAAAATAAAATTCTGCTCTAGCGGCGAAGGAGAGAGAGCGAGAAGGAGAGCAGAAAAAAAGAGGGAAACACGTGTGCAACAGCGAAAAAGCTTCTTCGACAACAGCGGCTGTCTCGTTTCCGTCAAAACAGAGCGGAGATTATCCGCGGATCAGCCGCGGGATAATAGGATATTGCGGCTGTGCTCGAGATTTCGCAGTGGCTACTATAGTGTCCGGAAGCTGTCGTTGGGTTTTCAATGGTGTACTATAGCTATGAGAGGGACGGGATGAAGCTGCTGGTTTTGCGTTGGTGAATTTGGGCGTGAGGTAGAGGGAATTTTTCTTTAGAAGTATGTTTTGAAACATTTGAAGGCGATGACAACTTGGATAATGTTTTACAATTACGGGTGTGAGGTTGATATAACTTTATCTAGCGCAAGGAATCTAGCGGAGGCATGAGAACGGTTTTGTACCATTGTTTCGGTAAGTGCTTTAAAAATTCGTAATTGTTCGTTTCGTCGGCGTTTAACAATTGAAATCAATGCTGTAATTATCGTTATGAGCAAGACTGGAGTATGTTAATCTCGAAATTTATGAATACATAGCCGTGAAAGTGTGCGAGAAATTCGTGTATTGTATATGCGTAAGCCGAATAAAAATACCAGTCATTCTCCAAAAGAAAAGAAAAAACGTTTCCAAAGATAAAACTCAAGAAAAATATTGAAAAATTCTCGTCACTCCCCGTTATACGAATCAAGCCACCTGCGGACGACAAAAGGAGCAATTATCGTTCCAGAAAAGTCCAAATCACCCGACGTTTCAGTTGAGAAAACAAAGCTTATTTAAAATCACCGTAGATGTCCTATCAGCGGTAAAGCCCGTAGATTTTAGAAAAAGGCAAATAAAGTTAAGGCTCCGCATATTAGGGGCAATTTGCAGCTCCCGTCAAAGGAAAATCGCTCGCGTCTGCACCAGCAAACGCTTATCCAAAATCTGTCGGTGACAGCAAGAGAAGCAGCCGATTCCGATCTGCAGATCGATGAGATTCGACAGACGGAAAAGCGCTGATCTACCTGTCGTCGGTGGAGCTTAAGATACCCATCGGCCGCAAAGTAGCTAATCGACCAGCAGCCGATAACTCGCGGAAGCGATTTTCTCCTTAATTTTCGAGACAGTATAAAGAACACATTTGCACACTTGCACACAGAGCATTAGACTCACCACGTGTCCGTGAACTGGCGACTTGCTGATGGACTGTAGCTGCGGATAGAGCTGTCCGGCAGCTGCCGGTGTCATGTCCGTCAGCATGTTATCGCTGTCGTAGACTCGTTGCGTCTTTGATGATTGTCTCAAGCCTTTGAGAAAGGCTCACTCGCGGCGATCGCTGACTCAAGACAAAACACTCTTGACTCTATAAGTTATATATACTATACTCGCGGCGCGTAATTCACTGTCCGCTTTTGCAGCGGAGGAGAGCCGATGCCGCGACTCGTCCGGCGCATGAGAGCGCGTAGCACTGCGACGTATCGTGGATCCGTAAGAAAAAAAAAGTAACGAATGATTTTTCACTCGAGCTCTCTGTGATGTTGCTGCTGCTGCTGCTGCTGCTGATGGTGCAGGCAACGTCGCGCGAGCTACTACTGCCTCTGGCTGCAGCAAAAGGTATACGTTGCTCTCGCGTGCGGTATATATCGTACAAAAGAAAGAGCTGACTATATGGATGTCTTTCGGTGTGTGTGTATATATGTGCGTCCGTAACCGGGGAACCGGTTAACGTGGTTCCCGCTCTTCGCCCCGTGACAGACTGCCGGGCAGCCGGTCCTCGGGCAGCCGCGCCGCGCCTCCCTTTCCCCCTGGCGTTCTCTCTCTCTCTTTCTCTCTCTCTCTCTGTCTTCGTTGCCGCAGAGTAGGGCACACGCGCTTTGGAAAAGAGGGGATTCCCCGTCGTCGCAGGAGCGAGTTCTCGAGTGCAGAGTACGGAGAAGCCGCGTATAGGGGGTAAAAAAGGGGCCGAGCTCTAGAGGGCGGAGAACGCGAGTCGAGCGGTTAACGCCCCCTCGCAGCCGCCCCCGGAGCGAACTAGGCGCCTCTTGCGTGTGTGTGAGTGTGGTTTTGCCCCACTCTTGCGGCTGAGAAGCGATGTGGTAGGGCGCACTGCGATGAGGCGCCGGTAGAGTGTGCGCGAAGCGGTTCTCCTGCGCAGACGTCTCGCTGATGCCGGAGCTGGAGGAACTTGAACGTTGAATGCGCGCGCAACTTATGTGTGGATTTTACTGATAAAGTTTCTATATGGGATAAGAGATGCGAAATACTTATATTAGAGGTGTGTATGAAAATTTGAGACGCGTGTGTATCAGCTTGGCGCAGTCTTTGCCCTCCACACTTGTCACCCCTTTTTGTCGCTTTTTTACACTCGCTCTCTCTCTCTCTCTCTTTGCCTTCTTTGGCCTCCCGCGGCCTTTTACCCACTCTTCCCTGCTGTTATGTTCCCTCACCGGCGAGCATTTTTAGCAGTTTGATTATTCATTTTATCGCGCCCATTATCCGTGACGAATTCCTCTCGGCTTTTTTGCTCCCTTATTGCGCCTGTTTCTCGCTCATAATATACACCGACTGGAATTCGAAAGTTTACCTCGTTCCACGTTTATACGCTCGACCTTCTTTTGTTCAATACAATCTTATAATGCGCATTATGTCAACTTTTATTCCGTCAATATTGCGATTTCGGGTATATAAACATTCCTGAAATTTATGCAAACTACGCAATCACCGCACTATCATTGTGTGCGATAATATACCTGACCTTTCCCAATTCGCAAAAAAAAAACACCCGCGGGGAGTTTATAATGAAATTCCCAGAAAATTACCGACTGCTTAAGGATCGCCGTATAGATACATCAAGTTCCTCTTACGAGAAATTGCGTGATGTGTACACACACACACACACGCGCACACAAAGATAAGTTGACCGGATAGAGCCAACTCTGGAGTCTGCGCGAGCGAGCGGTCGAGGTACATTAACTATTCGAGATCGCATTATGAGATTCTAATGCGTTTTTAATCGAGGACTTTGAATTTCAAATCTCTCGCCGACTGGAACACACGGATGCGCGCGCGACTGTGGAGGTATACTCGCATACACACGACGCCGCCGCCGCACTTCTCCGATGCAGCAGCAGCAGCAGCAGCGGCGCAGGGGAAGAGGCCAATTATCTTCCATAACGCCAGTGGCGTAGCGTAGCCGCATTACGCCCTCGGCTCTCGTGGCTCGAGCGTTTCGACACTTTGCTCGGCACCACTGTGTGTATGTGTGTGTGCTTTCGAAATGTTTCCTATGCTGATTGATTGAGAGAATCTCGTTTATGATCTTTTGTATTGGTCTGTATGCGATGAGTTTGTGGATTTTGGAGAGAATCGATAAAAATTTGCATTCCATGGAAATCTAATAAACGAAAAATGTTATAAACAGCGAAATTAACAGACATATTTTTATCTCGTTGCGAGTAATTAATACTCCCGCGTATAGATCTCTAGCGACGTTTTTATGATTCATTGCCTCGAATTATCTACTTACAATGCGCTGTAATTACTTATTGATCCTATGATCATCGTACTATTATTTTTAGAATTACTATCATAACCGACGATCTCTGAAATCTTATACACGATTGTGTATAGAGCTACGAGCACAATGCGCACTTAACTTATAGTATCCAGTGACAAACTTCTTTGACTTATTTATCTCGGCATAGTATTACAAGTAGCCTCTTGTAAACCGATTCAAGCGCAGTATGCACAACCAAAAACATCGATCCTACGCCTATGCACCACATCCATCCTTATCCCACTCAGCGAAATCAAACACGAAATCAGCCGTCAGGAGTGAAAAATACATCCATTCAGCCCGCGAGAAAAACAATTTCCCCCGACCTGCTCTCAGAATGAAAAAAAAAAAAAAAAAAAACAACGAGCCTCTCGACGTGAAAACAACGAGCCGTAGGGCTTGTTACTCATCGCGCTCGCGCGAGAGAGAGGTGATGATGCGAATATCGCGTGTCACTCGCCGATACACACTTTCATCCCCTGTAGGCTAGTGCCTTCGTAAGCCGACAAAGGAAGGTGCGATAGCTCACGACCACGGCACACTCGACCCTTCGCTCGTCCAGCACAAAGGCCTGTGGGAGGGCTAAAGGGCTGCTGCTGCTGCTCGGACGGTAAGTGAGGCAAAAAAGGGGATGGTATGCCCGCGCCTTTGAGGCCCGGAGAAACACTTCCCGTGCAGGGACTCGAGTCGAAGAAAGGAACCGCTGTGTGGGCGGGTGCATGGAAAACGCGGAATTATTGCGCAATCGACGGATAAAGGAGAGAAAGACACAATGAGACGCTTTGCTTATATATTGTGCGAGAAAAAAGACGCACGTCGATTGGCCTAATTGGGAGGACGAACTGGGTATTGTGGCTGGATTATTTACGAGGTCGTTTATTCTACTTTTTTTTGGAGATTAGTTTTTTAGGTTATAGGTATAGTGTGCTCTGCTCGTGCGTGGGTAATTATTGTTATCGCTTGTGGGATCGGGAACGTGAAGTGATACAACGCTGATAGAACCTGTTTGATTTACTGTTCGCTCTCTCGAGTAAGGATTATGTAAAAATATAGGTAACTGGTTTTGCATCGAAGTGTGTGAGAGCAGATATTAATATTAAATTTTTAGACTCGTGCAGAAAATTTTCATTAGATGATGAATTTTTTTGTTATTCAGACTTACTCGTCGTCGGGTAAACCCGTGATCGATTTCTCGCAACTTACCTGTAACACAGAACAAAAGAACAAACGTTAGACATAAGAAATTAAAAAAGTCAAAATGTTACATGAAGAAAGCTATGCATCGTAATATAAAAATCAATGGCATATACCGCAATTGAATATTATCATCACAGAAATAATAACATCCAATTACACCACGTTAAACGCTACACGTCGCGTGCTGCGCAATAAGCATCGGCGACGTCGCAACCGCATACCTTGAAGCCGGCCTATTAAACCCGGCCAAAAATAACACCGGCAACACACACATAAGAAGAGGACGTGTACCTATAGGTATACACGGCAAAGTCGAGTAAAAAGAGCGGCAAATTAGCAAAAATCGGGTGAAAAATGACGTGACGAAGTGCGGCCCGCAGTGATTGAGTCCCGTGCGCTAAATCTCCTTAATACCCGACGATCTCGTCCAGCGCGATCGACAGGATCTATACTTATCGACTTCTGTTGGCCCGCGCCCTCTCTCCCTCTCTCTCTCTCTCCTCTTCTCTCTCTCGCATATAACACACACGCGCGCGCGCGAGATCGACTTTCAATGACGGATCGCTGATTGGCAGACTACGCGGCGGCGGCTTCGCTTCCTCTCTCGGGGTTGAAAGGGAAAATGGGCATCGTGCGGCCAACGGGGGCGGATAATGACAGGGCGGCTGTGCTTCGGAGAGAGAGAGAGGCATATGTATAGGTATGTGTATAGAGAGAGATTTTCGGTGTGAGGGCAGCGCGTGCGCGCGCCTTTTAGTTTGTCATGTGGCCGTCGAGCGTAGATGCTGATGGACTAATAATTGCTAGAAATCCGGAGACGGTATATTGCACTGGTTTCAACGAAATATGCTAGTTCTGGTTTGTTCTTTCAAATTACGAACGATGTATAGCCGACTCGATAATCGAAACCACACAGGTAAACAGTCATACATCGCTACGTTCAGCAGGTATAGAGTACAGAGTATACGCTGAAAAATTGCGATTATTTAATTCCCTGCAACCGCAAAAGGACACTGACGAGAGAGAAATAGCAATCGGCTTCCAAAATAAGAGCATACAATCAGCAGTCCGTAATGACGAACAATCAGCAACAATCTAACCCAAGCCCTACAATTTCGACCGGCAGCGTAGCATCGCGAATTCATTAAACCATATATATCCGAGCCGATGTCTGTTGCGCGCGCACGCGCGCATTACGTACAGTGAAATTTTCTCGTTACACACACACTGCACATACAAGCTTCTCTAATACAATTCGTCGGCCGGAAATGACGTCTATAGATGCCGAGTATGAGACGGAGAACCGTTTCGATGGCTGATTATGCAGCTTCCCTTTCCTCTCAGCACAACGTGAATCCGAGTCCTTTTCCTTGTGATTTCATGATTGCACGGTCTCTCCCTCTCTTATGTACGGAGAGCCCTCGTAAATTCCATTTAGCGGAAGACGCGGCGACGAGACCGAGCCACACGCGCTTCTTTATCTACTTTGTAAGCAAATTATCCCCTGCGGAGAGGATGTACTCGGCGAATAGTTGCTGTGTTAACTCGATATGCGGGATCGATTTCAAGGGAGATTGGTCGTTGTATATTTCGTTTTCTGTTTATACTTATATTTCAGTATAAAATCAGCTATAAAAAAATTACTCTAAAGAATTAATTTCGAAAAAAAATCCAATTTTACGTCAGCGCTTGTGTTTTAATGACACGAAAGAAATTGAGTTATTAGAGAATGCGCGGCTTAACCGTCATTCCACTTATAGGTCATCTGTGGCGAGTCATGCGGTGAATGATTTCTCGCGCACTTTGCGATAATAGATTTGAAACCACCAAGCAGTTACTCAAGTTTGATTGGTTCATTTGAATAATCGAGTAATGACTGAATTCACCCACCACACTTTTTAACGCTGATTTCCTTCCTTTTTACACGTAAATAATAACACTCGTACTGTACAAGATTCGAAATTTTTAATTTAGTAACGCCAATTTTGTTTACTTCAATGATTATATACAGATCGTGTAACTGGGCAAGGTTGCAATTTGGTGAAACATAATGTCTTCATAAAACTTTTTTTAGCAGCCTCTACCGTCGCAAACACGTGTCATTATTGTATGTACACAACCCTTTCGAGCTTTACTAAAAGTTCAATGAAATTCTTACTTGCGCGCGAACTTTCTTTTAATTACCTTTTAATTACTCGGTGATTTTCAAGAGACACACGGAATATCATACACTGCATGTATACTTAAAGTATCGAGTTCTATACTGCGCGACAAACTCTTTATTCGCGGGGAGACAATTATTCCTTCTGCAATTATACCGGGAATTGCGCTAATTAAAGTATTTTTTCGCAATTACTGTAATCCGAACGATCGATCGAACGCCGACTAATAACAATGACCGACGTGTGTAATGAATTGAATATAGGGACGATATCGCTGCGTATACATAAGTTCAACGCGCTGTAACACGTCGTTCAATTTATCGTGTGAATGAATAATTACGATGAACTAAATAATTCTTGCCCGCTTGCGAGATTATCGTTATTTTCCATTATCTCTCAAAGACGCGCGAGAATATCGGATACATCTGTAGATTCGAGAAAATTAATTTTTCGCATTACCCACGTATGCATTATACAACAACAAAGTCGTTATGATTGCTGCGTGTATTATATGAGTCAAGATAATCGATTCTTCATACCCGAGAAAATTCCCGCCAAGATGAGAAACAAAACGCCGCGTTTACAATCATCTACCTTTACTATACCTCAGTTATTCCTAACTTTATTTTTAAACAAACGAAAATACACATCAGTTCGCCAACTCGAGCGTATCTCTCGCTGCAAATCGAAAGCCCCAGCACGTCCTACATACAGACTAGTCAGCTAACTCTCCGTACGAGAGAGAGAGAGAGACAGGGCAAAGTCAAACCTCAGCTGATTTACGAACTCGTTGCCCGTCGGAGAAGCACAGCTGTATATATATATAACCGTGGAAAGACGCGCACTCGCCGCCGCCGCCGCCGTCGTCTCTTCGTACGTCGCCAGATTTATGGAGTGTTCGTCCCGGAGACTCTATAACTCTCGCGGCCCACATTCGCGCTCCTTTTTTACGGCTCCTATCGTCCTGCGCACTTGGCTAGGAGAACGCGAGAGCGTACAGTCGTATACCTATAACATCCGAGCGACCAATCGCTGTCGGAGACTCTCGGTTTGTTCTCGTTCCTTCGGCGAAAACTACTATCGATAAGCGAAGCCACCACCAACACCACCATCCTCGTTTTATTTCCTCCGGCGATTTTGTAGCTCTCGCGTGTGAGGTGAAGTCTTGAGTGTTGATTTGACGAGATTTGCGGGTGGAAAAATCGAATTATTTCGTATTTAGTTCTCTATACCTTCCGAATACCGAATTACAGAATCGCCAAACTGCTCGAAGTTATTTTCGAAACCATACTATACACTAAAAGCGCTAAAAACTCAACAGCATGAAGCAATACTCATTACTTCAATAACGTTTAGGCAAACAGCAGTTTTGAGAAGCCCAGAAGAGCCTCTTCCCCAGAGGCATTTTTGCGCGCGAAGCAACCGCAACCCATCGACGTGCAAAGTGCATCCGTAGGTTCGCGCGTGCCGGCCCGGCGCATAATGACACGATAATAGCGATAATTACAGCAGCAGCAGCAGCCAGGGCAATGGAAGAGAGAGAGAGAGAGAGAGAGAGAGAGAGAGAGAGAGAGAGCCTCATAAGCGACAATTAAGCCAGCAGTACAAAAGAGGTAATGCAGCAACGCGGCTAATTGTCAGAAAATTGCTGGTTATACGCATCGAGATCTGTCGCCGCGCTCGTGCGCGATTTTTCCGCAAAGGAGAATCCGCACGCGCGACTCTTTTTTTTGTGTTGTTTTCCAAAGAGACTTGGCGTGATCGCGAGGACGTGATTTTTCCGAGAGACGAGACATATGCGTGACGGATCGAACGGGAGTTTTTCCGAGGATTCAGAGCTTTATAATTGCACGATATGTGTGTCAGGACTTCTTTGGATGCGCGTTCTCGTTTTTTTTTTGTTTTTGTTTGCTGGAAGGGATTTTTTTGCTGTTTCGACGATTGCGAAGCAATGAAAACGAGCTCTGATGATACTTCCAGAAATCTACATGGTGAGAAGAGTATTTTATAGTAATAATATGTCGAAGATTAATATCGAGCAGAGCCAGCGGTCGTCGCATAAAATGTACATAAATTACAGCGAGCAAAATACACATAATCACACGCGAAACCATGTATGCCCTAAGTACCCTGTATACTCATCCCGTATGCACATAATTCGGCGCCGAGTAGATGATTAATTCCTCGTCTCTGATCGGATTTTAATAAAATTCTGGAAAAAGGCTGATGCACTGTATCGACGAGTCGATTGACGCGTCGAAATTCGCGCGGATGTTTCGGCACTGCGCTGCTGCATCGGGATTACAAAATGACGTGCAAACTGAGCGACGCCCTCGACCGCCCCCCGGCAATACGATAATCACTATAATTACGCATCGAGAGCCCTTGTATTAATATCCCCCAGCTACGTCTCTCTTTCTCGCCTGAGCGAATCTCTTCCGCATATATCCTATTATGCGCGTCATCTCCTCATTATTTGTATGCACTTTAGTGTACGCGTTGATAAAAATATCAGCCGCGTTAGAGATAAAAGAGTCAGAGTATGGCGTTAAACACTCGAGAATATGAAATAAAACAGTTTTGGATAATAGGTCTTTCTCCCACCGTTTGAGCTCTCGAGTTTGCGGTTAGCTGAGATAGGTGGCGCATAGGGCGCTTTTTCATTTTCCTCGTCAAAATCTGCGAATTGAGATCAGATATAGAGGTGTGCCACCTGTGCCGACTTTGTCGAGGTCTGCTACTTGGGCCGCTCGTGCTATAACTGCATTTATGTTTCATGTTAATACATTAACTCGTCAAACGAAAGATTCGATCTTTATGAATATAACGACTAGTTTTATGTTTACATTTCAGCTAAATTCACACATTTTAGTATGTTTCAATACGACCTTAACCAAATAACTCCCACAATACATTATACTCTCGTAGAGCAACATCAAAGCCAAAATCAAATAAACATCGGGAGGCTTGTTTTCATTCTGTTTGCCAGCTCCGCATAAAACGAATCCCACATAGAATGCATAAGTAAAAAGCCGACGATATCTTCCATTTCACATCGAAAGAAGCTTCGGCTCCCAACGCTATACTCTCTCTCTCTCTCTCTCTCTCGCGCCGTGCAAATAAAACCCTTTCCGATTCCGCTTCCGCCTCACATCCGAATTGCAAATCTCGCCCTCCGCGCAGCGCTACCCACTCGGGAATATTTCACGTCGTCGTCGTCTAGCTCGATCGAAATAAAATAAAATCAAAAGGAGGAATCGAAGGGTGCACACACGCGCCCGAGCGTCGATCCAATTGGCAATCGGACAAATTGGGTTTTCGCAGTCGAATCTAAAACCGAGTGAGAGAGAGAGGGATGATATGTCTGCAGGGAGAGTAAGCTGCTGCTGCTGCTGCATCGCGCGACGACTGTTCGACGGGAGATGAACAATTAACGCAGGGCAGGACCCGGTCACGCCCAGGACGCCGTCGCCCAAAGGCTCTCGTCCCGTATAGTGCGCTTTCGCGAGAGAAGCGCGTCGGGATTCCGTCAAAAAGCGCGAGCGAGAGAGAGAGAGAGAGTAGACTTAACGGCTGGTATAGAAGCGAGCAGATGCTGAGCCGATGCTTTTTTTCGAACGCGCTCGCCACCCTGCTCGGGGAAATTATTTACGACCGGCCGTTTTGTCAGCGCCGACGTTTTTCTGCTGCGCATGCGGTAGCATTATTGCGGGATTAGAAGGATGATTAACGAGAACATCGTGGTTGGGCAAGCGTAGGATTTTTCAAAATTTTGGGAAACGCGCGGAGGAAATGGGCTGTTTAATAAGGTTCTCTTTTTTTCGAGGGGATTGTTAGTGGTCTCAAAGGCTTGAAACGCAGCGCTGAGACGCGATTAGTCAAAGTCAGGGTTTAGTGGGTTGGAGGCGTGTTATTACTGGTTGTAATGACGAGAGACACGCCGTTGGGTGGATAGGAAGGGTTTCCGGAAATGTACGCGGGCTTTAATTTAATTAGGCATTCTCGAAAAAATGAAGTAGCGTGTGTGGCTTGCTATATGGCAGAGTAACGAATTGTATGTATAATGTGTTTGGTCGGTTTTGTCGTGACGTGTGATTATTAGTGCGTTATTTGAATGAATAGTTATTTGAATAATTTTCGTTACTGTGGAAATATTTTTGAAAACGATTCGATATTTTAATGCCAAATCATATTCAAACATATACAAACTTATACTTAAATATTACTTAATGCATTTCATTTAGAAGTAGTTTGTGGTCAAATCAAATGTTCGAAACTTTCCCAAGCGCACTAGCAAGTGATATCCATAGTTGATGAACTATTATCGTTCATCATTATTATCCACACACGAATTTGCATTTCGAGTATTTTATAAAGAAAATTACCTCCAAAAACTCGGTATCACTTGGTTGATGATGCATCTGTTGCGGCATACTCTGATGCACATTCATGGCACTTTGCGGATGTACCGCTTGCGGATACTGGTAGGCGCAGTTCATCCTCCAGTAGTTCTCTCCCCCGTCAATGGTCGAAATCACAGTGAAAGAAACAATCTCAAAAAATCTCAAAGCTCTCCTCAAGCTCGCAAATCTTCGCTGCTCCAAAGCATGTTTCTATCACTCGTATCTATCAACTCCTCACTATTACATACAGCAGCTCTAGTCACTCAATAAGAAAAAACAAACAATCGCACCAGAACAACAACAAATCGAAATCACTCCGCAAGCTCCAACTTCCGGTACGTATTATACAGTACACCCGAGCGTCGCTTCAATCGGTGCGAGATAAGTGTTACAATTATAAGTTGCAAGAGAGAGAGAGAGGTGAATCAGCCGGCGCAGAGCGTCAGTGCGGCTCTCGAGGGCCGACAATTATAACTGAGGTGCCTTTTTCGCCGATGCTCTGCTCGGGCGGAGGCGGATCTTCGGCTCGGCGTGTGTGTGTGTGTGTGTGTGCGTGCGTGAGCTCTCCCTCTTTCGCTCTGACCGATCCGCGTGTGCGTATATACGTCTGTCTCTCGTGCGTCGAGCTTCTCTCTCTCTCTCTCTCGTTTTATTTCTAGTATGCGTGCAGCACACACGACGCTTGATCGGAGCCGCGTGTGTGGTGGGGTGGCCGAAGCTTCGCGAGCCCGCCCTCGGCTCGCTTTTCCCTCTCGCTCGCTCTTCCTTCGCCTTTGTCTCGGTCTTGGCGCACATGTAGAGAGAGAGAAGGAGCTCTGCACCGATGGGATCTCGTCTAATCCCGCGTGTGCGCAACCCTCCCCGTGTCTATATGTGTGTGTGTGTGTGTGTGTGTGTGTGTGTGTGTGTGTGTGCACGTCTCTTTCTTTCCCCTCTACCTACTCTCTATACGGTGTGTATACGTGTGTGCACGCGTTGCCGAGCTTCCTCCTTTCCCTCCACACGCGCGGCGTGTGTTCCTCAGCGCGGCCAATTAAAACTTGCCGCGGATCACGTGGTCGCGGGATGTATCGCGCAAGTAAGGAGAAGACCCTCTCTCCTTTTTCTCGCGCTGCAGCTTCATTCGCGTTGCTGCTGCACGCGAGATTGCCTTTCTCTTTCTCTCTCTCTTACTTTTCGCTCGACGTACGATGTTCTTTTTTGCGCACTCTCGAGAGCGAGCTCGTTTCTGACTGTTTATTTGCTTTTTTTCGGCGCGAGCGCAGTTTGAACGCGTGGGAGAGCATCGATTGGATTTCGAGGATCACGAGGGGATGTTGCAATTAAATGATACTTTTTCTTATTCGGTAATTTGCTTCTTAATTCAGTTGGATCATCGAGGCTTTAATACGATTGAAAATGAATCGCACCAAAATGATTCATTCAGGCAGATATACCAGCAGTATATCTTCGTCGTACATCTCGCGTCATTCACAATTCACCAGATCTTCATCCGCTCGATCAGCCATGAATGAAACGGTGATGCATCAGCGCCGCGTATTCTCATACACCGAGAGCGACGCACACCAGCTCAATATCGCGCGCGTAACACGAGCCAGTGGGAACCTCGCGCGGGCGTCACTTCCATTGAACGTCGTCGATTCATTCATCCTCGAGAGAATCCAAGTTGCGAAAGGATTGCCTTCCACACAATACGCGTACGTATACTTACACTCGCCGACGGTATCATTCCCACATAGGGAAGCACCGCCGAGGCGAAAAAAAAACCTTTCTCGTGCCCGTCGCAGGTTCCTCTTTCAAGAACGAGCCGCCGAGAGGCAGCCAGCTCGATTACCCATTCACGGTGTAATCGCACTGCTCATCAGCGTAGGCAGTATCGGGTAATGGAGCCGGAGATTACGCGTGTAGAGCTAAATAGCGAGAAATCCGCGCTCGTTTATTTGTCGACCAAGAGTATAATAAAAATCGCGAAAACGATCCGAGAATATTCTAATTGTCCTGCATCATCGTGATTTATGAAGAATCGACGCATGCGTATCCGGGATCCTTCCCTTGAAATTGCTCGCATCATCACATCTCAATCACCGACGAGCGAAACCACCTCCTCCTTCGTTCGTTCTTATATATACCTTCCAGCTATATGTAAACGTTGGATTTTCCATTAAACCAACTGAGATAGCGAATCGCGGGGTGTATACCGCCGTGAAGTGATACCCGAACGTCCTTCTCATTGTTTCTCCGGTATACGCTGAGGTATCTCACTCAGTCATTGGACTCTGCTGATTAATTAGCCTCTCGGAGGGAATAATCATCGGCGCTCTCGAGTGTAATCGAGAGACTCCGGATACTTTGGTATATACAGTGTATAGAGATGAATATCTGCATCCGGCCAGGTGGCGCCGCGTGTGTGCAGTGTTTCCTATATGTAGCACGTTGTCGGCAGCTTTTCCGAAAGAGAGAACGCGCCGAGTTGCACCGGTGATTGATTAGCGAGCTTGATGATGCGCCGGCGTGTGTGTTCTTCTTCGGCACGAGGTTGGGTAGAGAAAAAAGAAGCTTCGTAGGTATATGATGAAGCGTCTTAATGTCTGATGATGCGTTTCCTCGCGGTTGCCGACTAAAAAATGCGCTCTCGTTTGAAACTTCGTGAAGGATTCGAGTAACATTCGGCAAAACCGAGTTTCCGCCACATTTCCCGCATAGTCACCCAAAGAAGCTCGAATTCAATCGAAGCCCATTTTGCGCAAAAGCCTCGGGCGACCGCAGAGCACCGTATAGCTCCGTTTAATTCCCACACAGGTACAAACACATCAGTCACCGGAGGAAATCCACTTAAAGACCTCATCGCCGTGTACACTACGTTATATGCAGCTCTCTCGCGAGAGAGACGGTGTACCCGACACACAGACACACACATACACCAAAGCGCATCTATATAAATGAACGGAACGACGGAACGGCCCTCCTTTCTTTTTGAAAGAAATGCGCGCGGCGCGCGCCGTGCTCTGTTATTATATACCTATACGCGCGTATCCATCCTCTGGTCGTCTCATTTTTTTTCGCCGTCTAGCGAGCCTCGCACACACACACACACACTAGGCATATCTCTCAAAGAGAAGGAAAGAGTGAAACGTAAGAAAGAGTTGTAAGGGAGGGAAGGGGTAGGAGAGAGATGGAGAAAAGAGAGAGAGAGAAGCGAACGACGCGCTTTACCGAGAGAAAGAGAGAGAGAGAGAAGAATATAGCTGCCTCCCCCGACGCACACGCGAAGTCTGCAATTAAAACTCTCGTTCTTTCTCTTTGGCGCTCGCGCGCGCGCGCGCGCGTTGTGTTATGTTCCCATAGGGGTTGCTGTTGCTGCTGAGCCGCTTCTCATTCTAATCGACTCCTTCACCTCTCGGACCGTAAAATGCCACGTTGTAAATCAATGTTTGCCATATTTTTCTGCTGCGCCGCGAGATGCAGCTCTTTCTCGCTCTCTCTTTTTCTTTCTCCGTGCTGTCCAAGCTCGTCGGCTTGAAAAAAAAGATTCGTCGATACGAGTGTATGTTATTTTTTTTTTGCGCGTGGGGTTCAAATTAAAGCTTTGTTTTTGGCCCCGGCTAATTTATTGGCTAATTGCTGCGAGACTTGTTTTGCGCTTGCTTATTGCGGAGAAAGAAGATCCACCATAATATTATGCACTGGTAGTGTGCTATGAGGGATCAACCGTGTAAAACAAAATAGTTTTGGTCTGGTACTTTCCCCACTGCTCGAACTTTTTGACTTTGTGGCTTACGACGATAGGTGGCGCATAGACGGTTTTCTTTTCCCTTATCTTGATCTGCGCGCTGAGGCTAGATATATAGTGGTGTGCCGGCTTTGCAAAACAGCCTTGTTCGGCCTACTGCTTGGGTTGCTCATGCTTCATCCTCATATGTTGAATGCTGTAATAAGTAAATCTTTTAGTTCGTTTGTTGCCTTAAAGACTATTTGGTAAATCTAATATTTTTTAACGATTTTCTCCATTATGATCGTCTGTGTTCATCAAGTAGAAATCGCTGGACAATTATCTGCATATTTCCTTATCACGTGGATCTTCGTCCCCATCGAAATAGCATTACAAACACAAGCCAATAAATCAACCGTACAAAGAACGAATCTGACAGACGCAGATGCATATCAATTCAATTGCACTCTTCCACCTATTCTACACGTATCAACCTCCGTCGAAAATCACCGCAGCACAGCATTTATCCGTCTTGTATCAAGATTTATGCTCTCAATCCCTACTGGTCCAATCTCACATTACAGACGAAATCGCGACAGACAATCCAGACATTCCACAACAGAGAAACGCTCAACCTGAACAAATTCGCTAATCGTCGAAAACTATTTCTCCACACACGTACCTCACCCATAAAGCATCCGGGCTATATAATAATCACTGACTCGCAATCGGTAGCGCTAAATCACTCGAGAGCGATTCGGCAAGTGCGCTCTCTCAGCATCCTCTCTCTCTCTCTCTTTTCTCGCACGAATTACAGAGCCCAGCGAATCAGCTCTTCGGTTTGGGAATCCGGTGGCAGTGGCATTGACGATCTCTCGTCGCGAAACCTCGCATTACACGGGGGTTAACCGAGCGTCTATAATAACAACGATGATTCCAGGACACGCTCATCATCCCGTCACGGAAGTCACCCGCGGCTATATACAGCGCGCGAGAGAGAAGACCTGATCCTGTGTATTAGAGGAAGCTCAAGCTGCGACCCCCGAAAGCGAAAGGAGAGAACTTTATGGACTTATCAATCATTTGGTAGCCGCACTGCGGTGTAAGTGTGTGTGTGAGAAAAAGAGAGAGAGAGAGAGAAAGAGAGCGTTGGCAGTCGGTCTTGCTTTATCGGGCCAGTCGTCGTCGCCAGGCCTGTTATTAGCAGCGATTAAAAGATTCCTGCAGCACTGCATACAGCGTATATATGGCTGGGGTAGGCGTGTGGCACGTTTCCACGATTCGCTTCATTGACAAGATTTATGACGCCGCGCGTAGTGTGTCCCTTTTTCCTCTCTTTTTCTCAGCCACGACACGGTGTACATACATACAGCGCGGAAACGCCGAGATTTTTCTCAAACCGGCTAATGGAATAAATGCGCGTTATCGCGTCCCGCTAATTATGCATGTACGAGGGATCGCTTGAAATATGATTGTTTTGAGTTTTTTCGCTGCGCTCTGCGACTGCGTATACGTATGCTAATTAATTCGCGAGTGAGAGAGAGAGAGAGAGCATTGGCTTGATGAATGAGACTCTTTCGCGGGGAGCATTTTATATCGAGTGCGCACATATAAATGTCTCTGTCATAATTATAAGGACAATTATGTAAAATACAGACGGAATTAATTGCGTAATTGCAGGCTGCAGGCCCGGCTGAGTTATTGCATTGGAAATGTTTTATGCCAGTATATAGACAGCTTTGCGAGTGTTATTGGCTTGCATATATTGAAGGCACATACAAACATACGGATCTAATGGCTCTTTGTCGCGACGCGCGATTTGTACAATCAATTATATTTCTATTATTTTCTTTTCTCGTTGCTATATACAAAATAAATCCTCATAAACTATTGCACTTCCTCTCCCATACCAAAAGCTCTCGCTTGTAATTGAAGCTGGATAATCGCGGAGTATATAGCTTTGGAATTCAGGCGCGGCATAACGCATATTGCATTACACACGCAACGTGTATGACCGATCGCAGTGTGGTACCAATATGGCGTTCGCGTCCGATTCGCTCCTCGCGAGAGGAGAAGGAAGAAGATGGTGGCTGGTCCAGAGGCCGAGTTGACGGTGATATATGCACCGGGGTGCAAGCCTGCAGAGGTATATATACGAGGAGGCACACCTCTCCGCAGAGAAAGAGAAAAAGGATAAGAAGCTGGGGAGGGGAGGTACTGCGGAGATAAAAATGGACACGAGTGTATATGCGCGCGCGCGCGGGTGAATTGGCTTTTTTAATGGACGCACTTATATTCGCTTGAATTATGATCCGTGATTTTGATTTTGGAATTTTTCGTTTGGGTTGTAGTTTTGATGCGCAGTGATACTAATCGTCTATTTTTCAAAGAGTTATATACCGACGGCTTACATACAGGTAACGGCTAGAGGGTTCAAGAGACAGCTGCATACCGAGAAAGAAAAACACGCGCAAAAAAGCATCAGGAGACTGCATAGAAAAGAAGCTTAAAAGAAAGTCTGAAGAGGCTGAACTCGCGTTCCCGCGGAGAAGAACCGAGAAGGACTGGACTGCCGGTGCACAGGAGAGGGGGAATCCCCGGAGAGTAAAATATCGCGTGGGTGCGAAATAAAATGGAGGCTTCGTAACGAGCGCGAAGTGGCGTTTAATAAAAAGGAACTGGCGAAGCGCCGTACTGTTAACGGCCCACGGCGGCGTGAGCCTCTTCTAAATATACGTACACACATACACATACGATTATAGGCGCATGTGTACAATGTTTATGGATGTAACGAGAGACGCGTGCTTTATGGATCCTCGTCTCGCGGGGGAGGATTAGCGAGCGCGAGAGGAAAATTAAAGCTCACCCGCTGGGAGAGAGAGAGAGAGAGAGCGCCGCCGATTTTCGTGTCACGAGGGTATAGAGTACGAGAGGCTCTTACTGTAGAGCGATAGAGGAGGTTTACCACGCGGCGCATGCAATTATTGTATTGCATACAGCGAGGCTTTGTTGGTGTCTTGTACTACGAATGCGTAATCGTTGATGTTTTGAAGTTTGTTTGAAAAGGTTGAAGATTTTTTAACTTAAGCAATGAATTTGTAACTTTTTTTTTACAATGAAAGTAAACATTCTGTAATCACAATTAATTCATATTCACTGGCTCAAATAAACTCTCGCAGATAGACTAAGGCAGTTATAGTATGAACGATCCAAACAGCAGACCTAACAATGCTGTTTTGGCATAGGTGGCACATCGCTATATCTAGCCTCGGTGCGCAAATTGAGATGAGGGAAATGAAAAAGCGCTTCTACGCCATCTATCTTTGCTACTCAGGGCCTAGAAAGCAGAAAAATTCAACCGACAGATTGATGGGTGTCATTGAAATGGCACTTAACTTGAAATCCTCGCGTCGAAATCTAACGTAAATGCATCTAGTATATAATATTATTAACAAATGCATACGATGCAGTAAAAATAAAAATGACAAAAAACAATGTCGTAACTCACTCATCCGGAGGTGATTACGCAAACTTGGCCCCTCTCCCCACTGCAACTCTTGCTACACGTACAGCCCAAGACGTCGGCAAGTATTACGGCATAAAGCAAGCAGAGAGGGAGGCAACTTTTCACTGGGTACATAAATCCATCTCGAATCAAGGCAATCGAGAGGCGATTTTCGCACGTTATCCGCTCAAATCGACGATCGTTTCACGTAGGTGGATCGAGAGCCCGCTCTCACCTCTCTCTTCAGCATCTTCTCTTTGCTCAGCTCCACACTCGCACACACACACACAGGTACTGCTGATGCGAAACCCGCGAAGACGACGTCGGCGCGTAGGAAGCGGAGAAGAGCGAACACAAGCGACGCGAGGGAAAGAGAGTCGATACGCGCTCGTCGTACACAGGGTATATATATGCGCGCGGCGGTCCTCGAACCCGGTAATTAAATAGCGCAACCCTGCAATTAGGGCCACTAAATCGTGCGTCGGGGCCCCGCGCGCGACGTGGACCCATATGCGAGAGAGAAAGAGAGAGAGAGAGAGAGAGAGAGAGAGAGAGAGAGCAAGAGAGAAGGGCCCGCCAGACACAAAAAACGACGTCGAGAAGTTGCTCAACCTCGTATACGTCTTGCGTGTAGAGACCAGCGAAACGCGATCACGCTTGTGTGGGTGTACACGCGAGTCTGTATATGTATGCCAAAAAGGAAGGAGAGAGAGAGAGATGAAGAGATTAGGAGCCGCTGCTCCGCAGACGAATCGCCGCGGCGCGGGGGTGGCTTTGGCAAAATGTGGGAACCTGCGCGAGGCCGAGAATCGCTCGGACGATTATCCCTCCTGCAATGCGGCTCGAGGAAGAGGGACTATACGAGTCTCTTCTGAGAGAGAGGAGTGACGCAACGGTTTTTTTTATTTTTTTTTCCTGCGCCTCATAGTATAAGATAAACAACTCTCGAGCCGGTAACAAAAATAAAAATACACCCGATCGCCAAGCTACTTTTTTTTAAATAAACGTCTCTTCTCGTAAATCGCACTTGTATAGTGTACACACACAAGTACCCAGCGATCGTTTCCAAAGATAGCACCGCGAAAAAATGCATCACCGCCGCAAGACGCGTGTCCGTGGGTGGATGATTTAATGCGAGCAGAGCAAAAGAGAGAGAGCGTCTCCCTCTGATATTTTAATACGTCTTGGAGCGTGATGCACAGCCATCCATCGTCTGCGTGTACGGGCTCGATTTTGCATACGGAAATCGCTGGCGCGCGATGCATCGAGGCCTTCGCGCACATAAGAGTATAAGGGGGGCGAAGACGCGTTCTGTACAGGAAGGAAGACTGTTTGTTACCATTATCTGCGCGCGCCCATCCTCGCGGCGCTGCTGGATTTTCGTCGGACTCTCTCGGTCTCGTGCAGAGAGTATAGCTATGGATATGTGGTGGCCGTATACTCGCATGCTTGCGCGAAGCGCCGTCAGCTCTGGCGCACTTCCGCGAGATTCGATCTCTCGATGCTTCTTTTTCTGGTTTATTAGTCGAGCTTGATTTAAGGGGAATTTAAGCAGCCTTGTATGTTACATTTCTTTTTATTTCGTTCCTTAATTTTACACCGGTTTCATAGAATCCATCGACACATCTCGCGCCTCTCAGACCGAAGAGATAGCTTCGCGCAGACAATTTAATTTTCTAATTATCGTAACGCGCGCACGTCCGATCGGTCTACCTCCTCCATGGCTTATCTACTGGTGGCATCTCCGAGGTGGGTCCCTGTCACTCTCTCTTTTTCTTTGGTGTACGCTCTCGCCGATGCGCGTATAAAAGCTAATGGATCTCGAGCGAACTGGCTCTCTATCTCTCTCTCTCTCGACCGGGACCCGGGCTCAATAATCTCTCGACTAATATCCGATGTTTTATGGTGTATGGCATCGATAGGCGTATACACCGAGTATCTCTTTATTTATTCGAAAAAGTCGAATCTAGTATACGCATTCGAAAAGCACCTTACCTCTTGAAAGAGCAAAGATTCCCCACATTCAAGCATCACACTGCACACGTTATATCGAACGAGCGAACCGCATACAAGCGTAATAAACCGAGTTATACTCCTGGGTACTGGGTAGCACGAAAGCGGCGACGTGCGCACTTCAACCTCGCTATCTGCAGGCAGTTAGCGGTATGGTTTTGCGCGCAGTCACGCACGCTCGTGGTTAGACCTCCCGTGGCTCCAAGCGCGCGCGCGTTGCGACCCTGTTCTCGACGAGCTTCTCTACGAGAGAACGCCAGCTAATCAATTAATCCGCGGCTCACCGCATAAAGCTCAGCTTAAAGCGTGAACTATCGCGCGTATGCCGTGTATATATAGTGTTCGGGACACTAGATCGCGTGCGATCGTCGATGCGAGAGGTGTGTTTGCTGTTTAACTCGTATATACGTCTGGATTTGGTGGGCTGTGCTATGAATTGTCTATACTATCCATAAAGTCTAATGCAAGCGCATATCAATCGAGCAGAAAAGACGGCTCAGGCAGTTATAATATGAGCATCTTATAAGCAGAACCAATAAAATATAGTTTTGGCACAGGTGACGTACTGCTATATATCACACTCGGCGAGCAGAATGTGACGAGAGAAATAAGAAAATGCCTGTGCGCCACCTATCCTCACTAACCAGAAACTGGCGTATTCAGCAAGTATTTTCTTAAAAAAATTACCGAACGATTATTGTTGATCGCTCATTACCATCTAAAAAATATTAAAACGAGGTGTCACATCGAACACATCTCTCCTCACGATATCCAACATCCATCCGTCCTAATCTTAAACACCATCTCTCGTAGCGATCGGCTGCGATATCAGATTCCTCCGAAACCGAAAAAACGACACTGTATCCGCGGGAGGCATGAATCGGTACAAGCGCAAAGCAGCTCGCGTGCGACACCCGCTGGGCTCTCGCGCCAGGAATCACGGCTCTCGAGACGACGGGTGGCTTGCTTCCTATAATATAACCTCGCCCGTGTCCGCGAGGGGCTTTTACGGGGATGTATACAATGAACGCGATAGAAGCGCATTAGGATGAATTAGGAGCTGAAAGGACACAGGGCGGACTTTAATTTTATCATCGCGGTGTCGTGCTGTCTCGTCGACCTGTGTTGGATTCCTCGGTCGTATATTGTGCAAGATCACTGTGTAATGGTCTACTCGAGGGTTAATAGTTTTTTTTCTATTACCATTTGGATAGTTGCTTGGCGACGAAAATCGATTTATAACGGAATATTCATCCACAACCGGTTAGGAAAAAATAAGAAAAGACGCTCCATTTGATATCCATTAAGTCGCTCTCGGCTCAAGCGCGGCTGGAAAAGGATCGAAAGCACTCGAGGCGTCAAAACGATCCAAGAACGAGGTTTATCCGCAACGTGCTTCAAGTATCCACACATATACACGTACAAGCGCAACGGCTTAACCTTTTGCCTCGCGCGCCGAGGTGTGAAACCACTCGAAAGCAAAGAGGCCAGAAATTGCGTACCATTATCCGGTAATGCCCTCGTGAAATCGGCCTCTCTTTCTCTCCTCCTCGGCTGTATACATGTACACTCGAGTCGAGAAAAAGAGGGACCGGATAGATGCCCGCGTTCGCAAGGAATATAAGACGATATGCGCGCTAACGATTCTCCATACGTCTTTTTTGCTCGCTTTCTTATAATCAAACACGCTCTTTTATTTTCCACCTCGCTCTGGAGAGCTGTGTGTATGTGTAATAACGATTTCCTTCTTTTGCAGGTGTCTATACTTGCAACTGCGGCTTCCAGGTTGCTGAAGCCACGTCGAATATAATACACGGCTCAATATGGGCGTCGATGCATCAGCGACGTACGTTCGATGAAATATAGATTCTGAAAGCTACGACTCGAGCGTCTCGATAATTGCTACGTGCGATGAGATTCTTACCGAGACTAAGTGTGAGTTTAGTCATTTTAATTGAATGTACAAATACGCTTTGGATGTACACTGCAGAGAGTAAAAATATTCACCATTTATTATATGTACTGCCAACTACCTATAGATAACGACTCTCTTGTCTCTCAGTATACACATATTCTCGGCGTGTACTCGTTCTTCATATAGTATAACGAAAAAAAAACTCGAGAGCAAAATCGATTCCCGGTACACGTCCAGTTCTGCATCTATCCGGCGGCCGGTGCAACAGGTTTTCCAGAAAGCGACGGCCTCGATCACTTATCAGCCTCCTCTCTCTCTCCCTCTCTCTTCTCTCTGTGTCCGCTAAGGACGTCGACGTGACGCTCATATACGATCACTCGCTCTCTATACGTTCACGCTACGGTGCAGGCGTGCCCGAGGACTATACCATAATGATCGCCGATTAGCGGGAATTGTATATTTTAACGGCGAATTGGGTAATCACTTAATATAAATTAAATCTCTCCCTTCACGATATCACATACGCTTGCTTTTTTACGACGAGATGCTCCACTTTCATAAACGTGCTGTTGAAACTCCGATGCGAGAGCCGTTAACGCTTTCCACCGTCGTGCGGCTTTGTTTATCGAGACAAGCTTTCGATTATACTCTCTCGGATTCGATTAAAATTAACGCCCGTTTAATTTCAATATATACTTCGACCGCGTAATGGAAGTAAAATAAAGAAGAGAGAGAGAGAGAGAGAGAGAGAGAGAGAGAGAGAGAGAGAGAGAGAGAGAGAGAGAGAGAGAGAGAGAGAGAGAGAGAAAGAGAAGGCAAGCGCTTCATCGACACCGCGAAACAAATTCCCCGCGCGGCTCATCCGGCTCGTAATAAAAGCCTCGCGCTTAAGAGAACTCTCGCGGCGCATCACGACCACGGCGCCGAGGTCTCTTCATCCTCGTCGCTCTCTACGCTGTGCACAGACGAGAGAGAGAGAGAGAGAGAGAGAGAGAGAGAGAGAGAGAGAAGCGGAGAACGAGGAGTTATGGCAGCATTCGTCTCCATTACCCTCCCCCGTGTGATGGTGAATCATTGAGAGAACGAGCGCGAAACTTGCGATCGACGCGGTGCGCACAAGCTCGGCTCTCTCTCTCTCTCTCTCTCTCTCTCTCTCTCTCTCTCTCTCTCGGTGGAAAGCGTTTATTGTTTGCATAAACACGGCTCTCGTAAATCTCCGCGGCTTCGCTGTATTCAAGAGCGGCGAGAGGTTCTAGCGAATGAAATTATTATCTCGGCTATGGTATATGTGTCCGATCGATGCTTGATATTTTGAAATCGCGATGTGCAATAGACAGCGGCGGAGGATTGATCTCTGCAGGTCTTTCAAGGTTTGGAAGTTTGCGCGCTCGACGTTCTTGCGCGGGTTTATCTGGATGAAGCGTTAATGAGCAGGTTTGCGTTAATATGCAAATTGCTTGCGTATCTTGTACAGATAAAAATACGTTATTGACACACATTCCTACTGATCAGCCTGTATACGGAAAAAAAATACGGACTTTATCACGTCAATGCATCCGACGAAAAGCTTCGAATCGAATAAATACATGTAAAAAATCGCAGCAACACTGCCCTCGACTGTTATACACGCGCTTGCTCTCGTTGTTCGATGTCAGCCGCGTGCCGCTGTCTGCATATATAAAAAACACGCGCAGTAGGTATACCGACATACATGTTATATATATACGTGTGTAGATCTCGGCAGTACAGCCGCGCGATTACTATACAAGCCGGCGTCATTTTGTATCATTTTCCCGCCACACGCGCTTCGCTGATAAATCATCCGGGGCTGGCTTTTATACCGCCGCGAATCGTCCGCTTCGGGCAATACTGCAGTACATGTATATATATACATGTAGTAGATATGCGGGGGTGGGAGACGCGTGGGTGCAACCGAGTCTCCGAGTGTATACACGATATATGTATATAATACGCACAGAAGCGCTGTTATGTTTTCAAAGAGTGGTATAAAAAATAGTCCCAAAAAGAAATTTCGATACGAATAACTCACAGTACTATATAAACACTTATTGGACTCAATCAAAGGACGTGGAGAGCATGAGTGGCCCAAGCAGCAGGCCAAATATGGCTGTTTTGTCAAAGGTGGCGCACCGCTATATCTAGACTCAACTCGCACATTTCGACTACAGTTATAAGAAAGTGCCTATGCGCCACCTATCGCCGCTGGCCAGAGACACGGAAAGTTCAAGCGAGGAGGAACGAAAAAACTTGTAATAATTTCTAACAAACAGTTTTAGTGGCGTAAGAGTAAATTCTGATTTGAAAAAGTTGAGAAAATCGCGACAATATAAGGAAACACACATAATTTACATCCGTTATACATAGTAGGGGGGATCGAGCACGAAAACGAATAGATTGATTTCAATGCAGTATAGGATTAGTTCGATTAGTTCACACCTTTTTTCAAAGCTTCTTGCGATCCTCGTTATATGACCAAGACTCGCGCGATAATTTATACATCACTATGCAAGAATATAGCGATTGATCTATCCCATCAACGAGAAAAATTTGCATATAAAATACTTATAGACACATAATAGCACATCGATCTCCATGAACCGATAGCGCGTATAAACTGCAGTTTCTCGGAATGATTACAAATCTTCGCAGAACCGACCCAAAAGTCCCTTCTCGTGCGTCCTTGAACGAATATTATAGCAACGCGCGCGCATAATAAAGTATCTGCGCGTATTATAAACACACCGAAAGTTCGCGCTGCCTAATAGGATTTTTTAATCGAAAAGATCGCCGCCGACCGATAATGCTACACACGAGACATTATTATTCCATCGCCGCGAGGCTCGCCCCCACAGCCTCCGAAAACTGGAAGATTTCATCTCGGACGACCTATTTATGCTTAGCACATACTAGGCTCTCTACTCGCGTATAATTATCGCGCTCTCGTTACCCGCGTTGAAGAGCTGCACGCGTATCTATACACAGAAGGCGGCAATTACACATAACGGCTCGTGTCTGTGTGTATGCAGTTCGGAAACTATTAACGGCGTTTGAGCTCGTTCCGCTGAATCCGCGCGCAAGGCTCTATGCTAATGTTAATGCCCGTATGTGTATGCATAGATTTTTCCGCGGTGAGAAGAGAGCTATGCTTCTCGAA
This sequence comes from Pteromalus puparum, assembly GCA_012977825.3. Lineage (NCBI taxonomy): Eukaryota > Metazoa > Arthropoda > Insecta > Hymenoptera > Pteromalidae > Pteromalus > Pteromalus puparum. The sequence continues at coordinate 51,086,606 of CM053171.1, read as the reverse complement.
TATGATTATTGTAATTATCACGGCGTATCGGAGGCTTTTAGTAACGAGTCGCCGCGGACACTTAGCCGCTCGTTTCTTGAGAGCTTCCGCGATTGTTTGGAATCGTGCAATATGTTGCTTTTGTTTATTTTTAAGCGAGTATTTTTTTTTAGAAAAGTTGGAATTTTCCTCCGAGTTGTTTTTTTCACTAGCCGGTTCCCGTACACACGACAATAGATTCGAGGGGGTCGAAGCAGCGGCAGTGATCGGAAGGTCGTTTTTACGGAAAAAAAGGTCGAGGGCTGCTCGGCGCGTTTGTTAATCTCGGTAATGCTCGGACCGGCCGGAAGTTCGAGGCAATAAATCTAGTCGCTCGCAAGAGAGAGAGAGACCCTTGTGGCGTACTTTCTTCCTTTCTTTCCCTCTTCCTCGTGGCTTTTTTCTCTGCTTTGTCGCTTTCGCTGTACAAGCGCGCGCTTTCGCATATTTTTTTTTTTTTTTTTTTTTTTTTTTTTTTTTTTTTTTTTTTTTTTNCCTTTTCAAGTCCTCTCGAAGAGTCTTATACGGCTCTTCCCTCTGCCCGATACCATACAATGGTACCGGCCAGAGAGGCTCCCTATAGTCGCGGTGCATGTGCATCACATCGGAATGTAGTGCGCATGCATCTCGACTGGCCCTACAGTTTAATTACACAGTGCGAAACTGTATACAGTGGGATCCGAACCACTGGAGCTTTGATGTTATAAGACACTTATGTATATAACATACAAACGTATGTAAACATAGAGGTGTCCCGATGTCAGAAAGTGCCGAGAGCCAGGCTTGAACCCAGAACCTCTGGATTACTAGCCCGACACTCTGCCCACTGAGCCATCGCCGCTCCGCTTTCGCATATACCCCTTCGAGGCACAATGTAGCTTTTTACTTCGCTATCCGGAAAAAGGTGAAGGGAGAAATCGACGCTGGGTATAGGAAGTGTATAAGGAGCTTCGCTTCGGTGAACTTGTTTTTTTTTATCTTTGACGTCAAGCTCGAATTCGAAAACCCACTCCACCCCACGTCAGCCTTTTCTTTCAAACTCACCCCATCCGCAACCGAACAGAGATCAGAGAGCAGCAGCGAGAACCACGTAACTTTCGATCGTGTCGCTGCGCTGCACAGGTGAAATAAACCATCGCAGAGAGAGAGAAGCCCCCTTGCAGATAGACACAGAGAGCACGAGGCGAGAGAGAGAGAGAGAGAGAGAGAGAGAGAGAGAGAGAGAACCGAGTGCGCGCTCTGCCCTGTAATCGCGAATCGCGCACCGTAATAAATGTCCCCGCTCTCTCTCTCTCTCTCTCTCTCTCTCTCTCTCTCTCTCTCTCTCTCTATCTCTCTTGTCCTCCCTGTCATCAGGGACGGATCTACGCGAGCGAGCACAGGTATATATACACGTAGGTTGGAAAAAGCCGCCGTTGACTGCGTGCGCTTCCGCGGTAGAAAATTCCTTAATTCGCCGCAGCAGCCACCACCGCCGTTGCGGAGGCGGAATGTACGCAGATAGATAGAGAGAGGGAAGAGAGTTTTGAAGAGCGAAAATTGAACGAGCTGAATTCTCTGCGGCTTTTTCGCGCGCTAGCTCGACGCTGGATTAAAGGGCTCTGCTGTGTACACTGTGGAATTTTAATTTTCATCGCTGCATATATCGTTATTCTATAATATAGCAGTTATATGACAAAAGAAGGCAAAGAATTAGAAAATCCACAATACACCTTCAATTACTTCGAGCAAAAGTCAGGGAGGCATAACTGCGAGCAAAAGCCGCATTATAGGTCGTCGATTCCGAGCGCGAGTCGCCTAATTACGGCCCGTTGATATGGTAATCTCCTCCGGCCGGATGAACGCATTGTCACACCCTGGACTCTAACGAGGGATGAAGCGCCTCGGGGCTATCTTTCGCGCGAGCGGATCGCATTACTTCCACTAACGTCACTGCTGCATCATTGTCCGATACTATACTCCCTATTGCTGCTGGTCACGTGCACTGCGGTCGCAGGAAGTTCCACGGGGATAATGCGCCCGATCGGTGGAGTGTATGTGCGCGTTATTCCGAGAGAGAGACTGTTCAGGAAGCTGCGAGCGCATAGACGTGTCGATAACGTGCCAAGCGTGTTATACTCTCTCGAGTCGGCGCAGCCCTTTGTGCTGCTGCAGTTTCTTTCATTAGCATAATTTGACTGCCGATTGTGATGACGGAGTGAGAGAGTTGATTTTCTCACGTCTGTATAATACAAGAGGTTTGATCGAACTCGTTCGAAAATAATAATCCACGTGTACTATTAACTTTTGAAATTCAATTCATCTCCGAGTTTACGGCTCTTTTCTCTCCCTACACATTGAAGCACGTTTACGCGCGAGCTTTGAAAGCCTGAAATCTCGTACGTAACTCAAAGCAACAAACGTCACTGCGGCTCTCTCGCGTGCGTATATAATACGCACAACTCACGCATACACATATATTATAAAACTTGCGGTGGCGGCGGCTCCGCTAATCCCTCGGGTGATGCGGTGTCGAGAAGAGATGCTTATTTTATTTGAATGCCTGAGCGCGTGTATTACTCCTCCTTCGAATGCGCGAGAGATCACTTATACGGGGTGAGCGAGAAATATGGATCGAGGAAGCGTCGTATCGACGGAGATTATTGCTGCGAGTGTATCTGCGATCGATTCCTAGATTTACGATGAAGATGCGGCGGCTGATACGGGTGATACTATCAGATCAGTTTATAATATTTGCGTGCGAAAGAGGCTGCAAATTTTTCTACGTATATATGAGTAGTTTATATGCTGCGATTATTTTTCTAGTTTCGAGCAAGAACGAATTCATAAAAGTACACCCAGTATACATTCCTCGAGTACCCACAAGACGAAGAACCCAAGTCATTGTTCATCTCTCTCTCTCTCACTCGGTGCGTCTGCGCATTGCTTCGAGAGTCTGTGTCGAGTGTCGACTAATTACCGGAGACATTAATCGAGTGGCACGTCAGAGAGAGAGAGAGAGAGAGAGAGAGAGATAGAGAGAGACTCGAACGGCTATACCCCGGGGTCTTCTCTCGTTTTGCACGTGTGTATACGCGTGTGTGCATCTGTATATATATGCACATATAGCTGTACATCGCAGAGAGTCCGACAATGGCGATGCAGCGGTGGAGCCAGCGAAACGATAACTCTCGCCGATAATAGCAGGCCGTCTCTGTCCGGACAGAGAGAAAGATATTTAATTGTTGGGTTGTACCGTAGCCGTCATAAGAGAGCTTCGCGGGACGAAGCCGTGGCGGAGAGTCCTCCTTCTTCTCCCCTTGTGGAGGGAGAGAGAGAAGCTCGAGACCGAGTGTGCGAATGCGCGAGAGAGGGAGTCGTCGGTTCTTTCATCCGATGATGCACGGGGAAAGAATATCCGGTACGCTGTATTAGCGGTGTGCGGAATTAGTCGTATAAAAGTGTCGAGCAATATGGTGGGGCAGTGTGATAGTAAAAGATTTTAATTGGCTTGTGTATAGTTTCTGGTTAGTGAAGATAGGTGGCGCGCAGGCAACTTCCAGTTTCTCTCAAATGAAGCTGCGCCCCGAGTCTAGATATAGCGGCGTGATACCTATGCCAAATCTGCCTTCTTGGGTCCGATGCTTGGGCCGCTTATGCTACCGGCCACTACTTTCATATAACTTTCAATTCTTTGACTATACAAGGTGGAACAATCACAACTATACAATGAGATTGGAACTGTCTTGTTGGGGCCTTGCTAAAATTTTTCATAATGATATAAGCTCGCCTGTTTATTAAACGAAACCTACAATGTTGAAAGCTGAAACCATCAGCTAACTTTTATTCAAACTGGTTATTGCACATAAGCACGTGTAACGAAATCTCTCTCAAGTACATGCATTCCGAGGTACGCACGCGTGTTCTTTCTCTCAACACGATAAATTACGACAATAATAAATCAAGGTTATTGTTATACCCACATGTTAAAAAACGTCTCAGCATGAGCTTCAATGTAAAGAGGACTGCATGTGCACACGCGTGGGGTAAGCAAAAAAAGAACAACCAAAAAAAAGTGGATACACCCGGCGCGCAAAGACCTCGAGAGGAAGAAAATTAAGAGCCGAGAGAGTTGCGGGGGAGGGCAATTACTTCGTGACTCGCGGACACGAGGCGTCTCTATGCAAAGAGCTTATATACACGTATGTATGAGAACGAGAAACACCGAGGCTTATGTGTGTGCATAGGCGCACGTAATGCGTCATTGGATACGGAATAATACACACACACACGCCTCTAATAACCCTTATGGAAAAAGGATGTGGCTTTTGGTCACGGCTCTGTCGGTGATGCGATTTGAAGTGCGTTTCTTTGACCGGAATCACTGAGCGTGTACATCGGAAAACTGGGTCTGTGAGTGAGTTTGCCAAACATGCCTTGTTGTTCCGTCATCAAATGTTTAACGACTTTTAATGTTCAGCTAATTTAGGTCCTATATTTTACCGTATAATTATACAGTATAGGACCTTCCAATCAATATTGAATTCCATCCCGTAAACAATAACAATCCCATCCGCAGTTTCTTGCAAAAGAAAACGCCGATAATCATCCTATAGCTTATAGAGCTCTCGCAATACATCAAGCAAATTGGCTGCATAGCATTAAACAATTTCATCTCTCGCTATAATTCCCTCGGAAACGAGCGAGAAAACAAGATCGAGCACGCGTTAACACTCGGCGCGCTAGTCCCGAGAAAAATCATCCAGCAGTAGGTACCCGCGCGCGCACACACACACACACATACCAAGTGAGAAGGAGTATAGAGCCGCGGAATGCAGAAAGAGGATGAATGGACTCGCGCGCGGTGTAACGTTATGCAGCAGCAGCAGCAGCAGCAGAAGCGGCCCGGTAATTATGACTCCTCTAATCGCCGACAATTACCGCAGTTACCGGCCTCGCGGCGGGTTATCACGACCGGTCCATCTCCGGCGCGCGTCGACGAGGTTAGCGCCGCTGCTGCTGCCGCGAGAAGCTGCGCATCCGTCCGGGGGAAAATTGCCACTATTGCGCGCTGTTCGAACGCCGATATACACCAGTATAGAAAGACCGAGCGACGCTTGCTCTGTTCTGCTGCCGCTAGTAGCTCTCTTTTCCTTCGTCTGCTTTTAAGAGCTATCATTCCGCTCGCCACATTTCTTACTCTCTGCGGGCGAATGCTTTGAATTTCATTTACCTTAAGTGCGCGCTTCTTTTTCTTTCTTCTTTTTCTTTCTCTCTTATACTAGCTCGCAAGCGCGCGAGCGAGCGCCTTTTATTTTTTACGTAATGACGCCCTGGCTTGTGGGAAATCATAGTGTTCTCTTGAGGGAGAGCTACTGGCCTCGTGGATCGGAGAGGCAACTTCTGTTTGAAGTGAAAATCGCTCCATTCAATATGCGATTCAATTTGTTTATAAGTTTGCTATTTCAATGGAATTATTCTATGCAATAATATACGCTCGAAGAAAACAGTGACGAAGGTGCGTTTAACACACCCTATACACACTTCAACGGCAGAAAAGAGAAGGATCAGCACGACTGTATAATACCCACGGCGAAATTACACGGCTCGCTAATATTCGGGCGTGGGCACGCGTCAAAAACTTCGCCGCACGAAATCTCGTTGATCTCCTTCGCTTCTTTTTCACCCGTACACACATACATCTGCGGTTCCATGATGAGTCGTCGCGTGTGAGGCTTCTCGCGAGAATTGAAAGATGATGATGATACCTCTGGATTGCAGTTTAGTCGAGCTATATAATGATTGTTTTCGCTCGACCAACAAACACGATACTTCGGAAAGCTGGTCGTCGTGGAATATGAAAGGCTTCCGCGAAGTAACACATCTTTCGACCGATAAAGCTAATTGAGCGTTTTGAAGTAAAAACGCTATATACACTTCTTCGAAGTCACGAACGGCGCGATAACCTTTCGCTTTTTAAACTTGAAGTACAGGATTTCGTGTCGGAAGTTCGATCCTCGAGTCGACTGGTATACACAGCTTGTTCCAGCGCGTAATTCCTCAATTAGCGGCTTTTCACACGCACTCGCCGTGTACAGGAAAAAAAAAATAAGCGCCTCCATCAGATCTTGATTTTTAAATAAGAAGCTTATTGAATTATGCACCAGTCCTTCCGTGATCTTTCGTACGTAGCGAAGAATCGTATACAGACCGGATTCGAAAAAGTCAATTAAATTTTCACCGCTCCCAGGAAAACTCTGAATTATGCAGCGAGGCTTCGTGCACGCGCGTCACGAGAGGTACAGCATTAAAAGCATCTCGAAATCATAATTCCAGAATAAAACTAAACAAGAGGAAGATAAATTGCTTGCGCTATCTCCATCAAGATTAGAATGTAATACGCGAGTGGGCATCTATGATCGTTAAACCGTATAAATCATCATGCAGTATACACGGCGTGAAAGTCGCAGCAGCAGCTTAAAACAATAAGAGCTATAGCCCTAAAACCCGTAAATTACCTTATTATGCCGAACAGCCGCACGTAAAAATGGTGAACGCGTAAGTATTACGAGGAGCTCTCGCCTGGAAAATCCAAAAGTGGGAGGATCGCCCCTGAGACACGGAAAAGCTAAAGCGGAGAAGAGACTACTCGCACGCGTCCGATGGCCAGTTGGGATAAGAAAAGAGGCAAAGTAGAGCTGGTGGGAGGCAGCTGTTGTTGCTGCGTGGTTGTTGTTTCCAGCCTCGAGTGCTTTCCTCGCCGTCGAGCGATTCCTATCTATCTCTGCGCGCGCTGCGGCAGAGCAGCTGCTGTTGCCGAGCAAATGGTAGCCGTAACGACCTCGACTAAGGTCTTCTGTGTGTGCAGTGCGATGATCATCATCGGCGTCGTTGCTGTGAGCTGCCACGATTTGTAATTTTTTTTTTATTTTAAAAAGGGGTGTGCGAGTACCGAGAGAGAGAGAGCTTTCGATCGGATAACTCGATCGGAGTTTACTTATCAATTTTTGACGTGTATAACGCGCCGGGGGTTTACATTTTCATTATACGACGTATAGGCTATAACAATTTTGTGTGAGATACAGTTTTATTGGTATAATAGAGTTGCGGAAAATTGATTCAAAGATTCTTATACGGTGTACATCCGCCATAATAAATCAAGATCCCGTCGAGCCATCAACTTTGATTTACAACGTTCACCAGCATAGACAATGTAAAACTCTGCGCGGGAATCTCTCACGTATATGGCTCGATACCGGTGGATTACATTCGAGCGAATACTAATTAAGGATTCGGATTGGCGAAAAACGCGGAAGAGACGACGTCGCGCTCGGTATAACGAAAAAAAAAACAAAACAAAACCAGAGGCAAACTCTTTGCTGCTTTGCAGATCAGATAAAAAGTAGGCGCGCGGGAATGCATATATACGCAACGATGCATTCATATCAATCAGATCTTGCATATGCAGTAGTCGAAAAGCCGCGGGATTGTGGCTATAGCGAAAAATACCGATGCATAAATTTGCCAAGACTCTATTGGCTGATTCTGTCCTATGGGACTTTTTAATCTCGATAGAGGAAAAAACAGTTCATCTCTTGCAGAAAAACAAAACCAAAACACAATTGCATCATTTCAAAAGACGCAAAACGGGCCTCAAGCGATGCAGTATACAGCAGACGATATGAATATGCAAAAATATTATGCGTGCCGAGAGCACGGAAGTTTTCACGTCTGTGTGTGCATCGACCGCGTTTTCTCTCTCTTTTGCCTTTGCGCGCGTTGTTCTGCATAGTTAAGCACGAAACGGCATGATGCATAAAATAAGGCCCCGAAGAGCCGCGCGCGCGCGAGTAAAAGCGGAGATAAAGCGATCCATGCGGCTTGGCTTCGCAGACTAACGACTCGAGACGCCTAATCGGCGGCGCTGGCAGCAAGCCCTTTTTCCTTTTATTTTTCGCGAAAAAGGGGGCCGCCGCCAACGACAAAAACGAATCCGTGCGCGCGCGTGCACTTGCGGGTACTTATGGCGCTGTTTCGCGGCGGCGGCGGCGCGTATATATAACTGTGCAACCTCGCCCGCAGCGCAGTCGGAGAGAGAGAGCGAGTGTATAAGACGGTTGTGGAAAAAATTTTAAACGAGTAAGCACCTCGAGCGAGGCACTTGCGCGCGTTTCCTCCTCCTCCTACTTTGAGTGCTTTACTTTTTTTTCTCTTCAAAGCGAGGGAGGCTTTGCGCCGAAGACGATCTGCATATACGAGTGTAGTGTAACAATGATGAATTCTGAGTTTCGTTGTTTTGCTTTTGCTTTACGGTACACAGTAGGGGCTATTGTGATTTTTTGAAATCTCGTTCGTGGTTGGTCGTGTCGCGTGAGAGGTAATGTCTCGGAACCGGTGCTGTAGTTTTTTTTTTTTGGTATACAGAATGCGTTATCCCGTTTCCTGTGAATGCATTGCAGTTGAAAGAGAATTGGAGAATTATACGCAGCGGTTTTCAATTGTTTTCTTGGCGAATGTTTACTTACGTTGATGGTGGAATTGTAGATTTTGTGGCGGGAAGAATATGCGACTTACCGGCTGAAACAGAAATAGTAACATTAGTAACAGCGATATTAGTTACAACTTTGAAATAAGAGATTTGTCAACGATTATCCTCTAATGTAAAAACAGTAAACTAGGTCAATGATAGCATGAGTGGCCAAAGCAGCAGGCCCAAGAAGGCAGATTTGGCATAGATATAGTACACCGCTATATCTAGACTTATAGTGCAGGTCAAGATGAGGGAAACTGGAACGTTTTGAATTACGGCTATACTATATAAAATTTTGTCGCTAATATACAACAGCATCGAAATCGATGTACCTATCGATGTACGTGAATTTTTTTGACCAACTATAAAATCACCGGAAATTCGATGTCATGACTCACGTCAATACTATATGTTGATTATTCACTATTTAAAACGCAGACCGAGATCGATTCTCTCCAGGACTGAATTTCGCCGTTCAGAGTCACGTTCGCACATAGGTATACCTCAACGCACGTCGTCAGTTCTCGACGAATCTTTTTTCTTCACGATAGCGAATCTCAAGAAAGCGGGCAAAAAATCCATCGAAAAAGAAAAGGAAATCCGCGGCACTGCATCGCGAGTCTCCGCGACTGTTCTTTTTTACTCTCTCTACACGCAGTGTGTTATAGTCTCTATGCTATACACGCGGGCGCAAGGAAGACGTGATCGATGCTCGTGGGATGCGAGGGCGTGTTTCTGGTGCGGGAGGTTGCCGAGACAAATGGACGTCGCGCGTCTCCCGGCCACGCCCTGCGTGCCGCAGTCGAGAGAGACAGAGCTCCTCTCTCTCTCTCCAGTACACAGCTGTGCGGCAAGAGAGAGAGAGAGAGAGCGCGAAAGTGCGTCGAGCGCTTTTAATGTATGCCGCGTTATATGGCTCGATCTCAGTCTCTCTCTCTCTCTCTTTTGGAGACGTTCGCCTTGTCGTTGTCGCGAGGAACCCTTCCTGCACGGTTTATTGCGGATTCGAGGGAGATCAGAGGAAAGTATCGTTTGCTTGATTTTGGATGCCTGCGGTGCTCAAAGATAGAAATGATTCTCGATGCACTTGCCTTTATTATTCTTGACAATAACTCACCGACTAGAACTTCATACACAGGCAACACTTTGAATCCGATTAATATACCGCATCAGTAACGTCATCGACGATCACCACACAAGAGAGAAAAGAAATCGATTGCGTCACCTCATGCATCAAACATGAGCTCGCGCGTGTATCCCCATTGTAAAACCAATTAGTATTAAAAGAGCCGCGCGTCTCTCGATAATCTCCACCTGACAATCGCCCATTTTATTTTGTCAACAATGCCCGCTACGTCACGATGCACACACACACACACCTCTCCCGACATTCTGGTCGAAGGAGCGCGAACTTTAACACTCTCCCGCTGAGCGAAGAAAAAAATCAATCACACCTCCAGCGTGAATCGACCGAAGCAAAAGCGCAGTGACTTCGCGGGCCATTTGAATGATAAAAAAAAAGAGAGACGAGACGTCGCATCGAGAAGACCACCCACGATGCCGTAGTAGTATATATATACACGATAACTCGACGCTGATAAAGGCAGGTGTTTATAGCCTCGTGCAGACAGTCAGCCAGTCATCGCTTCGTCATTACTTACGTTTCCTTTTTCACTCGACTCACGGCTCGCTCCACAGGGGGGCTTTTCATTCATTTCGCCGGCTCGTGTATATGATATACCTCGTCGGTGTTAATGGGCCCTAAACGGCGTCGCGCGCGCCCGATTGTTCGCGGGATCTGATCTCTCGAGGTGACGACTCTCATTTGGGATTGTGTGTACCGTTTGCACGCTTGATTTGATCTTGTTCTTTTTTTTTCTCTCTTTTTTAATTAATACGTTATATGGCTGCAGATATCGAATGCAGTATCGTTGTGGATTGGTTTGTAATAACTATTGTTGTGTAGTGTCTTGAAGGATCGAGGTGATGAGGAGGTGTCGAGGCGTGTCGTTGTTGTAGACTGTTGTAATCGAGGAAGTGCGAGAACTGTAAATTGAATTATTAGAATCGCTATCAGTCATTGTTCAAGCTATACAGTGTGAAAGCAAATTTACATACACTTTTTTCTAATCGCTTCTAATTCTCTTCTCGCCACTTTAAGAGCGCATCAATAAACAAAACACGCGCGAGTCTATAGCACAGCCCTATTCGCATAAATCCCGTATACCACTAACCAATACCATAAATTCGTAGCATGTCTTTTTAGCCTCCCAATTTTTCTTCCCCCTTTAACGGACGTAATTTACGATTTCATTGTCTAAAAGAGCCTTCTAGCTCGCGCGTATTTACGTCGCCTTCGCGAACGAATGACCCGCAGGGCCGCGCGTAATCTTTCTCTCTCGTATTCGCGCGATATAATAATAACAGACGCAAACGCAGGCTAGAACGGCTAATAGAAGACGAGCTCTCTCGCGCCCACGTGTCGGAAGATATTACACGCGAGGCATATACAACATCAACCGTGAGCGATAAGGATCTATCCTCTTATATACCTCACGCGTAGGTGTTTCTTCGTTTAGCTTTCGCTCGTTTTTTTCACGGATGTCGTCGCTTTCTTCGATTTTTTGTACATTGTTTTCTCTTCGAAGGTTGTTCTCGGTGCGTATAGCTTTTTTTTTTGTATCGACGAGCTTTTTGCGATTATTTGACACGGGACCGTTATGTGTGGGTGCGGTGACTGGGAAGTTTCAGCGCGTGTGTATCGCTAGCTTGTTTACAGCGTGTAAGCGAAGAGCGACGATGATACGTGTAATATCCTGTCGAATTTGCCTCCTTAATTCGTATGCATGAGTGACACGGCCTATACTCGGACTGTTGTGTAGCTTCGAGTTTAATATAATAAAGAATAATAATAATAATATAACGCCACACTTTTCGCCCTGTCAGTCCGCTCGACTCAAGTCAAGCGATAAAGTGCAAATAAGTCTCGACGCGAATATAACGCAGTCGAGCGTCGTCGACGACGACGACGTTGCGCGGGCAAAAGGAGCATTTGGTCGTGCAGCGCGCGGACACTTTGGCTTTCGGGTTACGCCCATCGCGACCGTATTCGGTCGTCTGTGACGAAGTCGAGTGTGTTATACGGTGCGGCGAAATAAAAGGCTATCTGCGCGCGCGCGCGAGATCCGGCCGAAAATAGACGGAAGAAGAGCAAACCTCTTGAACCCGATCGACGTGAATAGCTTCGCTAATTCAAGGGATCGAACGCCATTCATCACACGTCGCGCCAAAATAGATCTTAGACTACTCGTTTTTTTTTCTCCTGAAGCCAATTAAATCATTTTCACTCTACACCGAACGTGTATAATTTTTCCGGTGTTACACCGCAAGGAATCAATTCCACACCGTTTCATTATATATACTGATCGCGGAAAAATCGACGCACTCTCGGGGAAACGTTAGAAAAACTATACCTCTCTCGCTCTCTAACGTAACGGTACACACTTGGCAATTAGAACGAGCACGTTCCCAGTTACGGCATTCGAAAACACACCCTCTCGACTCTCTCTCGAGAGATTAGAAGCTCGCATCTCTCTTGCATGCAAAAGCCGAAGTAGGAAAATTGAGGAAGCCAACCGAGCGAATAAACTTTCCATCCGCCTCCCGATAATCGCGTTGCTCACGCAGGGGGTTAAGCTGATGGTGTACGCGGTGCAGCACAGGTTCAATCCTGGTCTCGGGAAGAAGAAAAAAAAAAGAAAACAAAACACACCAGGAGTAGTGTACAGAAGGAAAGCCAACTACACGGGAGAGAATCAAAGATCGCAAGCGAGAGAGCGCATAATTGGGCGTTTGCGGGAGGAGGTTACCTGGCCGCCGCCTCCGCGACTCCCGGTAGTAATTATCGAGTCCTCCTTCGGTTTTTCCTCCTCCTTTTTCGGAACGCGCAATGCTTGCCACTTTGCTTCTTGCCCCCCCCCCCCCCCCCCCCCCC